>OU343220.1:304161973-304686659 GCA_910596185.1 Chrysanthemum makinoi | reverse complement strand
CCTCCAACTTCTTTAATGTTATCGCTTCCCAAATGGGTGTTTGGTTTTGTATTAAACCAAACAACTTTCCATTTTCTTTTAAGTAATTGTTTTCCTTCAGATATGTATTTTTGTGCTTCACCACTTTGGGGTAATGGGTCATTTTTTGTAGAGATAATAATTGAGGGGTGTTTTATTTTTCATTTTCATTGTTTTCAGAATCGAACATAAGCTCATACCATTGTTGAGATCTTTTCACCGTGTTTTGTTGAAAGCAATTGCATTCTAACATACGTTTGGTGTTTGACATATTGTATGCAAAGGTTTGTTGTGTTTGTTTGTAAAACGAATTTCAATGAAACAAGAACAATTATTAAAAGGACTTAACTTACATTGATAATAAACATAGAGTATTTATATATTGTGAAACGACACCATATTTCAAGAGTCAACCAATGTGACGTTTCACCAAGATAACCGTTTATAATCGTCAAAGGCATAACCGCCATACCTACTTTAACTAATACTAACTGTCTGTTGGGTTAAGAGTTTTGACCCAAACAAATTCGACCCATAATAACCCATACATTACATAATACAATAAATTGTCTTAGAGATGCATTATAAGCATTAATAAGGTCACATTCTCCCTCCTAATGCCATAGTCCACTTGCTTCCTGGTTTTGATCTTCAAGTGATGATTTCAAAATCATCACTGCTACTTGCTTCCATGCCTTCCTCTGCATACTTGCTTCCATTGTTGGCTTCTTCCATATGTGTATCTTCTTCAGCAGTCCTTGTCCACTTCTTTGGAATTTCTTCTGGTATCTTTGGTGCTCCTGCAATAATCTGCGCAGCAACCTGTGGCCACTGAATGTCTGCAGCATCTCTGCCATTCTCAGCCTCATCATCTGGCTTTCCTTGCACCCTCTTTGCTTCTTCATAATACACCTTAACCATACCAATATACTCTTTGTACATTTCTTTCACTGCCTCAGAATGTTCATACGCCAATCCTAATATCCTTGCAACTTGATGCCAATTCCCATTGAAAGTGACATTCATAAACCCACCCAGTGTATCAACAGTCTTATACAAGGCTAATAGATCAATCTTAATTGGCCCTATATACGGTGGTAATTCTCCTAATTCTTGTTGCCTTAAGAATCCTATATAAAACCAGTCTAGCATCTCCATGAATTTTCCATTAAACACTTCCCAGTTTTCATATACCAATTTATCTGATTTCAATAAATCTAGGAATGCAATAAATCTCTTAAACGTGTTTACCTTCATGAAGTACAAAGTCTCATTGATGCTTAGATACTCATTATCTATATAATCATGGTCTTCTTTACTGTCCATATTCATTTCTTCCATGCCTTTGATCAGGGAGCATTCTTCATCAAGATCCAATGATCTAAAATACCCATCCAAGAATCTGTCATGAGTTTCTTTGATGCTTTCTTCCTTTCTCGCCAATTCGTTTTTATATTCAAGTCTTCAATGTTGTTGAACATGTACCCAATCTTGCATCTATTTCCTTCATAACTTACCATAAATCCTTGGTTTTCCAATTGCTCTAGACTTAGAACATTCAATGTAACTTCTGGTGTGAAAGTTACATTTGGTATTACCAATCTCCCTTCTCTTGTCATCACATATGCTTCTCCTATGCCATATGAAACTATAAATTTCTTTTCCCTCTCTTATGTCCCTTCCACTTTGAATCTCTGAATCATACGTTTGAACAAATGCTTCATAGGACACATATGTTTCTTGTATATAGCATCGACATACCATATCATCCCAGTTGTTCAAATCAGAGCCCTCAACCATGTAGTCTCGGTCACATGCACGTTTCGTTGGTATTTGAAAGGTTCTGGTTTGCAGCTTCGTGGCTATTGTTTCCATGTTTTCGTCACGCAAAGTCTTCTTCTCCTTTGGACACTTCCAAGAACGTGCCCTCTTTTCTTGCAAATATAGCAACGTGCACGCCTATCTTTTCTAGACAGTTTGCTTGATTCTCCAACTTCTTTAATGTTACTGCTTCCAATGGGTGTTTGGTTTTGTGGCGTTAAACGAAACAACTTCCTCCATTTTCTTTTAAGTAATTGTTTTCCTTCAGGGATATGTATTTTTGTGCTTCGACCACTTTGGGGTAATGGGTTGGGCTTTTGTTGTTGATAATCACGTATTGAGGGGTGTTTTATTTTTCATTTTCAATTGCTTTTCAGAATCAAACATAAGCTCGATACCATTGTTGAGATCTTTTCACAGGTTTTGGTTGAAAGCAATTGCATTCTAACATACGTTTGGTGTTTGACATATTGTATGCAAAGGTTTGTTGTGTTTGTTTGTAAAAACGAATTTCAATGAAAGCTAATAATTATTAAAAGGACTTAACTTACATTGATAATAAACATAGAGTATTTATATCTTGTGAAACGACACCATATTTCAAAAGTCAACCAATGTGACGTTTCACCAAGATAACCGTTTATAACTGTCAAAGGCATAACTGCCATACCTACTTTAACTAATACTAACGGGCTGTTAGGGTTAAGAGTTTTGACCCAAACAAATTCGACCCATAATAACCCATACATTACATAATACAATAAATTGTCTTAGAGATGCATTATAAGCATTAATAAGGTCACAATATGTACCTTTATAAATGGATGATCAGTCATGATGATTGTAACATAGCCAACATAAGGTAAGAATCGCACAGGAACAAAGAGGCAAGTGATTTGGTTAAAGAAATTGTTGTTAGGATTCTTGTCATATCACTTGAATTTGGTAATAACAACATCATTCACCAAGGAAGACAGAAAATATATGTAGTTATATACTCCTAACCATTCTCTTACAAACGAGTCTTCATATCAAAAGAATTACATGAAGTCTGGCTATCACATCTTTTCTCTATAGGGATGTTATTTGGTTCATTTTGTAGGCCTAACATTTATACTTGCAATACGCTGGGATACAACTATAAAGAAAAGAGCTTAAAGCCAAACAAATTTCACGAATTCCATGTATCATTGAATCTAAGGCATGTGATAGACCATAGATGTCTTAGTCTTACCCCACGGCTCTACCCATGATATGGTGGTGCTCAAGCCATTTCGACCAGCGCATATAGAACTCGGTCATCCTTAGGATTATGATCCCCTGAAAGATAGACATTGTCAGAGAAGAACATTCAAGTAAGAGATAGTCCACATTGCTATAAATAATACCTTTTGTGAGGATATCAACATCTTTTGTATCATTCCCTTTGGTGAACTCAAAAAGAAACAAAGAATACAACCCTGTTCACATCAACAAATTGTACAAACAGCATTCGGCTATTCCTTAGTAAATGTCGTGATTAACGAGGCACATATCAAATATATGTGAAAACATAATGAACCAAAAACAATTATATCACTAATCTCAATTATCACAAGTGGAAGAAGGTAATCGACATGAAAATTCATAAAAGAAGGGATATGATACGAATCCATCCCATACTAGATCGCATCAAGCCACAAGCGAGGTGTAGAACTCACTCCAAAAAGATAGCTCAAAGGAGGAGGGGACACCAAGACTTTATAAGCTACCAACCAATCCCATACTTGGCCAATGTGGGGTCGTAACAGGAAACTTCGATTATATCAACACTATGATTAAAAGTTCATGCATTTGTATTGGGAATACTTTAAAATTAACAAGTTGATGATCAACATATAGATACCATGTAGCTTTAAATGTCTACTGATGTTACTTGGTGGAGACTCAAGGACATAATGTTAATCAAGGAAAGATGCATTACCTTGATTACGCGATGGACGATGGAATCAAGGGCGCTGCATAAAAGGTAAAAAGAAGCGACTTAGAGACGACTCTTAAAAGTGAAAAAGGTTCCAAAGAGCATGCACATAGTAACCAACTAACCATAATACATATTATACCATCAAAGGGATAGATTTCTTACATCAATGTTGAACACAACAATTTCACCTGCCCGAATAGGATCTTCACCCATCCGTAAGAACAATATCTCCTCAAGAAAATACATTACGGATCTTAAAACTATGTCCATCTGTTTGTTCATCAATTGGACATAAGACACTCGACCAACAAAGATCATATCATGTTATATGACCTTTTAGTATAAAACTATATAATGGACATAATTACTCTTTGAAACGCTGGCTCCATGCTTTCGGAAAGAACCACGACAACAGTGACTCACGCCGGTAACAACCATTAGAAACTTCCATATAATCAAGCAGATGACACAATCATACTGAAACCAAAACCATATGATTTATTAATTAATCAAATATAAAGTCAGATAGCACGCAGTGCCCGCTCGGTATGCTAAGCAGTGAATGACGCCGGGCCCCCAAAATTTGTCTCTAATAATTATATGCATGTGCATATATATTTTCACAAAAGAAAAATATTTAGATGAGAAAATATCTTAAATGAGTAATATGTTAGAACGTTTAGATAACTAATTGCATTATATATTAAAAACGGTGACACTTTATATATAACATTACTTCTCAAAAGGCCTCATTATGTGATTTCGTCCAGGGCCATCAAAAATTTCATAAATTCATGAGGCCCCGAGCACCGGTCACAAACTATTGCCATGTCATTATGTCATCGTTGTTTATGTCGAGCCACATACTAGCATGCATTAACCTTGAAAGAAATTTGCTATCTACACCATTTTTAGAAGACACCACATTGTTTTTTCTTTCAATCTCCTTCAAATTAACAAGCACTACATATATTAAAATTATACTAGTAACATAAATAATGAAATGAAACTACCACCTTCAAAATAGTTGAACATCATAGTAAAACATTTAAAGAAAATTAATTTTTTTTAATCCATGCATGTAATTTCATCTTTCACCTAATAATCTACATTGGAAAAACTAAAATTACGAAATTATAATAAACATAATTAAAAAGATGCATTAGAAAAACATCTATGGATTAAATGAAACTGAAAAGTATTTTAATAAGATAAATTTAAGGAGGCTACCAAGAGTGATGATTTTTTTTTTTTTTTTTTCCCGCAATTGTGGCTACATGACCCCTAGCCCATAAAGTGTAGAAAGCCCACACAATCAAGTTGGGTCAAAGCCCGAAGGCATTAATACCCTTCCTTTACGCACACGGGAGAAACCTCTATCGCTTTGCATAAAGACTCGAACTCGGACATGCCTAGAAAAGTAAAACAAATATGGATTAAATGAAACTGAAGTATTTTAACAAGATATATTTAAGGAGGTTACCAAGAGTGATGATTTGCTCAGCGGCTTTTTTGATTTTCATGAATTTTAAGGAATCAATTGATTCTCCCATGAATCCCATCTTCTCTTTTGTTGGCTGACAACTCCTTGTTTTCATTTTTTATTTTTTTATTCAAAGTTAGAAACGTGTGGAAAGTTCTCTCAGTTGACTTGTAAGAGTCAAACTAATTGACTTTTGAATTTGATTTGCACACGTTGATAATAAAGAGCGATACCCATATAAAGAATTCATAAAAAGATAAATACGTCAAATGTCCGAGTGACGTGAATCGGGAGAGAGAAAACTGCCATAAAATACACCAATCACCGTTGACGTCATCGTGGATTTTTTTGTGAATTATGTATGTGGGTCTAGCATGGCTCGAGAATTAATTGAGACCCTCTAATTTATGCATTAAGTATTTGTACAATATTAATATCTTACTTTGCCTGTTTGTACATTAAAATATGCAAATAAAAAATTAAAGTGTGCAAATCATCTCTTAAAATCTTTTTTATATAATAAAACAAAACCCCTATTGGGAATTTTTCATTTCAAAAAAATCAATCCATACCTTATTTGGTAATAATTTTTTTTGTTTATTTTTCTTTTTGGATTTTAAAAAATAATTAAATCTAATTGTTTCCTAATTTGGTCAAAATTTTATAAAAATTCGTTTTGATACTCACACGTATAGAAAACCTCAAATTACACATGGGCTTAAGGGAAACTTTTTCATAATTCAAGGGTTAAAGTGTAAATTTTAAATAATAAACGCTCAATCCTCTCACCATCCATCTCCACCGAAAAATCCCAGACACAGATACAACCTTCGCTCCTCATTCCTTTTGTTCGGTTGTACCCTTTTAAAAACCTAAAATCAACATGATCTTCAATCGAACCCTTCTTATTCCATACACACGACCAAAGGCCTAAGGGTAAAAAACCCATTACCCATTCCTCAAACAAAAACCCCTAATTATCATAATCTGATTCCAAATTCCTACCTCGATTGAAGAAGATGCAATTATCCATATACATATGAAAAGTCAGAATTAGACATGGTAAGGATAATATAATTTTACAGTTGAAATCTTTAATTATCTATATACATATGAAAAGTCAGAATTTTTTTTAATTAGTAGACATGGTAATAATTTAATTATTTATTTTTTTATTTTACAGACTTTTAATATAAAGAGCCTTAAATATTTCCTAATTTAACCAAAAAAAAATTGTAAATTCGTTTTAGGTTAAAAGTGAGTAAAAAATTATATGTGTCAAAAGTATGAAAAAAGAAAACTTTGAAAACGTGGGGTAAATCTACAATATCTTCAGGGGTTTAAACAAAAAATTTGAAAAATAAAATCACAACCAAATTTTCTTAAAATCCCCTTCGTTCCTGGATTTCTTTCATCACCACGACAAAAAAAAAATAGTCAACCAACAAACCCCTAATTTTACCAAAACAAAATCGGACCGATCATGGGTTATTCACGCTTATTCGTGGCTTCACAAAGGAGGTACAACACATTATTTTTTGCATCTGGTGGTTATTTTTTAACTATGCTGATAATTAATAGCTATGCTGCACTCTGGAGCAATGAAGACAACTTTATAATTTGTGGGAAAAAAGTTATAAGTTATACGTTATTAATGGTGTTGTTCTTGGTAAGAGTTTATATTGTAGTTTATAAACCAAACATGATTATTATCTTTGAAACAACAAAACTATGAATACCAGAATTTCTATATCTCGTGCTAGAAAAGGCTATATGTGGGTTTTCAATATTCGTTGTTATAGAAATCTAGCCATTACTCATTAATTGGAATTTTTTGTTTTATATGAGACAACCCAAGTGAAACTGAATAAATAAATGTGTTCAAGAAATCTTGATACTACCCATAACTAGCATTCTTTGTTTTCAAGAGTGTTTTCCTTTAACCTTTATCAAACATGAAGTACATAGGACTATATGTTGGTCATGATCAGCTTAACCCCTCATCCTCAAGAGAAAAATCGAAATTACAACCTGGAAGAATTAACTAGCCAAAAACGTCAATGGGTGCAGGCGTTGGTATTACTTTAATTCTAGATTTATCACTGACTTTGTTGCGTGTTTTTAGTTAACCCTTATAAATCTGTATATGTTTCAGCATCAACGGATACTAAAAGAACCATCGAGAATCTTTGAGAGCATGGTAGTGGTTGGATTGCATCCAAATTGTAACATTCAGGCCCTAAAACGACATTATTTTGGTATGAGACCTGAAGGTCCAGGGAGGCTGCCAAGTGCACTTACATATAGAAAACAAAGGCTACTTAAGGCAATAATTGTTTCTCTTCTTTGATTATTAGTTTTGATTCTTTTGGAAAGATGGGGGAAGATATCCAATTTTTTTCTATTAACCCATGGTATCTAATGTTGCAGATGCGCTTCTAACAGAAAAACAGTATTTGGGTGGTGCAGAAAGAATACTAAAAAGCTTGGAGAGTAACTTTGAGATGGTGTAGGTAACTCAAACATGTTTCTCATGGGAAGCACTTCATGATCACTACAAAAACCTTGAGGATATACTTGCTTCTTGCACAACTCCTGGTGGTGCTTTATGCGGCAGCACCTTGGTAAGTAGATTTTTGAGGTATCAAATTATGCTAGAGAGGTTTAGGTTAAGTAGGTAAAAGGTAAACAATATAACATATCAAAAAGTTGAAGCTTTTACAGTAGAAATTCATGTGGATATGTTATAAATTTGGTAGCCACTACTGAACTCATATATGGACCCATATATGAGTAGAAAATCAAATTAGTATCACCATACCCACACACTAGAACTCATCTTTTAGCTAGAAACCACAATGCCAAACAACCCCTCATTATCTGACTTAAAATTGCAAGGCCAAATGCCCTTTAATTGGGGTAATAATATTAGGCATCTAATTTGGCCAGAATCGTGGAGGAAAACTTTCTGATTAGAAGAAGCAACAAACAATTTATTAAAAGAGCACACAATATCTATGCAGGTAACGTTAGCTGAATCATAACTTCAGAAAAGAAAAGAAAAAACGCTTTTGCTTGCCAGCCTGATCTATTCAGCACAAAGTTAATTGATAAAACCTTCAGTAAACGAAGGTTAATTGTGTTTCTGTATAAATTTTAATGATTAAAAGTGGTATATAAATTTTAAGGGAAAAAATCAGGTTGTTTGGGTTTGCGTATTGAAACTATATTTTATTGGGAGTTGTATGGGTTTACTAATGCCTAATTATGGGATTGTTACGAAATCTTAGGACAAAAATGCACCGGACTTTTGAAAGTTTTAAACAAACATTTGTTACTGATATTTAAGGGGGTATTTGGTTTTACATAATGAAGAGAACGAACCTCCCTATGCTAATACCCGATCTGAAAAGTATGTTGCTATTATATTTGTTGTTTCTTTTATTATTCAACATCTTACTGATTTTCTACAAACGAAGCATGTTGGTTGTAAGAAAATGAAATGTACATCAGTCGGACTCATCAAAGTTGCACTTCATCTAGAGAACACGTATGTGCTACCACATGAGACATGAAAAATGCATGTCTATGTCCTCTGGGCTCTGGTCCACTCAAACACATTATATCTCCACTAATGTACATACTTGTAACCAACTTCGAAACTTTTTATGGCCTCAAGTTAGACATAATATTGTTATCCATTGACTGGAATAATTCCTTACATTAAAGCTTAAGTGTGAACTCCACTCCACCTATCGGACGTATGTAAATGGTCTTATCAGAGCTAACCACTCTTTAATATCCACATAAAACATTTATGATTATATTATTTTTCTTTGTATTTCCATTGTTTTCCTACGAGTTGCTGTAGATCTATATTTGTTTACCTGAACGTCACTATGCCAGGACACGAAGGAGGAGCTGATCATGAAAGTTCTGTATAGCCCCGACGCAATGACACATGAGTTGAAGCTGCATCTGATGAAGAGCAAGCTGATTCTGATACGGGTAATTAACTGATGAAATAGATGAATGACTAGGTAACCCTCGCACCCCAGTTGGTCTAATCTGTTGACATGTAGCTTCCTTGGTCGGTTATATGTCGATCATACAAATCAGAACGCATACCAAGGTATTACATATTCATATTTCAATGTTCAAATTGAACTTAGAAATATCAAAATTAGTTTTGAGTCCAATTTGATAGAACATAAGGTTATCAACTTTGGGTTCAGAACTGGTCGAATCGGTCAAAAGTGACAATTTTCAGAAAAACATGAGTTTGATACAAAGCCATAAACTTTGAGTTCCTTATGAGAAATAAGATTAAATTGACCATTCTGGGTGTGTAGACAGGTTTGGTCAATAGTTAATTAGTTATACATCGATAACATAGTGGCATTGGGTGTACACCATTACCATCTCTATTAAACACGACAAAAAGTCAAATCTTAAACGATAACCGAACACATAAAACACATAATAATCTTAAACATAGTTTGCTAGATCGATTTGCTAATACTCATCTGGAAGGCTCTCTTTTCATGTGTACTATTACCATAGGTAAAGATAGAAGACAACTACACATTATCTTTGATAGCGGAATCCGTTAAACTTTCCCTGCCAAATTGGTTAATTATGACATGATCATTGGGATATTTTGGTTGCTTATTAATTATGTCCTTATGAAATAACTAAAGAAATAGGTGTTGCTTAAATGGATGTTAATTCATGAAATGGATTATTAATTGCAGATGTTAATTATTGTTGTTATCATGCTCCATTGTGCTTAACCATATAGAATTGTTAATAATTAAGAGAATATCATAGAAACTAACATAAAGAAGATGATACAAAATATACTGAAAAAGATGGTGTTGATGCTATAAGAGCATAGAAACTGGACTACATTGACCATGATGCTTATTGGATTTTTTATATATGAGAAAATACACTTTTGTATGATAGCAAACTGTGAAAGAATAATGAGCTTATTAATGGTTCGACGTACAACTTAATTGGATGTGTAAATTATGACATGATCATTGGGATCCAAGCACTATGAGAGAATATTGTGTATTACAGAGTGTTAAGCTTTTTTATTACAGAGTATTAAGTTCTGGTCTTGATACCACTTTTTATATTTAGGAAGGCAATGGATTCATTGTACGTAGATGAAACACCGTGGCAGCTACAACTAAAGAAAAAGAAGCCCGTCAAGTGGAAATTGATCCTGTAGGTATTTTTCGTCATCTCTCTGAGTCGAAACTTTGACCCATCACAATAATGGCCAATCAAACATGTATCCATCTCATCTGTCCAAATATCTTTTGTATCTAAACTAGCCACCCAAAATATAAAGCTATATAATAACATGCAGCGTGCCTAAATCTTTACTACTTTCTTAAATGATCCAACTACTGCAATATAATTGTGCATTGATTATAATAATATGAATTTGGGAAACTCAGCTTTGACCAAAGTGGCTTATTGCTCAGTATTTGGACCCTGTTATATCAGTCTATGTCACGTTAGTTTGTTGTTATGCTATCTGGACCTCAACATACTTACTTGAATTAAATTTCAAGAGTTGACTTCATCAAAATGTTAAATTTGCCGCCTTTTCACTTTTGTTTACTTGCTAATGATTTATTTTGTAACATGTATTCATAGGTGCTATTTTGTAGCATACATAATGGAATATGTGCTAATGATTTATATAGGGTAAATGTGTAGCTAGACATGAGAACTCGTCAAAAATAAGCTAAGAAACTGGTGTGAATGACCTTACTGAAAATAGGTTATATAAGCTAATAAACTAATAAGCTTAAGATGTTCGGCTTTGTCTAGACAGGGAAACACACAAAACAGCTTATTATTGCATTTTGCAATTGGAATAAGCTGATTAGCTGCTTACATAAGCTAATAAGAATAAGCACTCACACCGGGGCTTTTTGAAAACACGTAGTTAAAACTCAGAGACAGTCTTTTTGGGACAACTTGACCCCACCCTTTATAACACGCACCAAAAGATTACCTGATATGTTTCATGTAGTTAAGCGGCTTTCAAATCTAATATGCTCACATGAGGTTCCTATAATGGTTGGAGAAGTATGGAAAAGGCTATTGGCACAACATTTCAAGAAACTCAATTGTAACAAGGACGCCGACGACACAAGTCGCCTCCATGCCCAACCAGCTACATATTAATGCCAAGGTGAAACAAATTTGAAATATTAGATACCAAATGATGGAGAAAGAATTGCTAATGGGTTTAACCTGCTACGATTCTTATTATAGTTATCTCCTCCATAGCCTCGCCTATACGAGTCACATCTTCTAGATTAAAGAAGATAAAACTTTCTATATACAGAAAGATAAAAGAAAGAGAGAGATTGATGGGGCAAACTTTCTAAGTGTATTTTGTCTAACCTGTCAAAATTTGGCACATCAAACTTGTGGAGGTTAATTAGTTATGAAAATTAGTAACAATAAGCTCAAAAAGTGTGATGCAAGGAGTTATAGATCTAACATATGGAACAAAGATGTTAATATCATCATTATATACGACGATGTTGTGATTTATCTCCCACCAAGCATTGTTGGAAAATGAGTATATAGAAAAAGGAACAATCCTACCCGAAATTTGTAATTATTAGATGAAATTCTATGTCAGCAGAAGTTCCAAGCAAAGGAGCTATAGTTTAGGTCCTCTTTCAATTGCTTAAATGGTCATCTTTTAATCTTACCAATTGTGATAACATATCTTTGTACTTTTGTCTATAACCAACATGGTTTAGAATGGTCTTTCTTGATTCAATACATGTTTGTACAGTGCTGGAACCCAAGGATAACATCTCATACTATTTGATGGGTAGTAAGATGAGGAAGTTGCAAAATATCTGAGTCACCTAATTGTGGTTTTTATTGTTTGGTGATTTTAGTCTTTCAGATTAAATGAAAATTGCATCCTTAATGTCTAAAGATGAGATTGATATTCAAGCAAAAGCGAATAGTAAAGTTGAATTGCAATTATGTAAATACTAAAAAGCCCATGTATACGCGGAGTTATAACATAAATATTCATTTAATTTAACTTATGCCAACTACTTGCTTATGAGGTTAGATACTGTTTCTAACATTATACTTTTTGTAACAATATTTTGAAATGAATAAAGATAAGTGTTTGCGTGTCTTTTTGGCCACAATAACCCGGCCCATCCGTAAAATCATGTTAACGAAAGGTATATTGTAACAACTTAACTAAAAATGATCATCAACGAAAGCTGTAATGAGACAATAATATTGATTTGGGTTAAAAGTGAGTTTTGCTAAGAAATATATCTACATGGGTGTTCCATATATCTTTGGGGTATGTCTTAGTCTGGCACAACATCTATCCAGGCTGGATATCCCTGTTTGACGATGATCTTATATTCACTTTTGCAAAGATATACGATGATCTTATAGACGACTTCGAAAGCACAAGTGATAGTTCAATAAGATTATAACCGGCCATCAAATATGAGGATTAGAAGTGCCATATGGAACAATACCTACAAAGAAACCACAAACATCGACGATATCTCGAGGGATGAATGTCATTAGAATAAATGTTATAAACATCACAAAAATAGTATAATTTAGCAGCTATGTGCATTTGATCTTTTACCACGATACTTCAACATAACTAAAAACCATAATTACAACTTATGAACAAATTTAATATTAACAAACTTAGAAGAAAAAAACCCGTTTATTTCTTTTTAAATTTCATCCATAACTCTTTCTGTAAATGGAACAATAGAAGCAAAAATGAATTCAAATTCTACAAGGTTATTTTTTTGGATTAATTTCATATTTCACCCTACTTTCATGCTTAATTTCATATATACCCAAAGTGCAAGTATTTAATGCATAATGTACAATGTTTTTAATGCATATTTGGGTATATTTGAAATTTCCAACTAAAAGGAGGGGAGATATGAAATTGCCCCTATTTTTTAATCATCAAAGAGTTAGAAAATTTGTCACCCGATGGAATATATGTGTGAGAACATGCAAGAAGTTGTAATCTAAGCAAAATATATCCCAAAATCCGTGTGTGCATGGGATCTACAAAAAAAATAAAAATAAATAAACAACACTACTGTCTAAAGCTAAAGTATAATTACAAATTTTAAGTTTCTATTATCACAATAAATTATAGTAAATAATACATTTTTGGTTTAAAGAAAAATTAATCAATTGTAACCAAAAATAAAAAACTCTTGAAATGAATTTATAGCAAACAAAAGCGCAAAAAAATTAGTTTTAGCCAAACATACAAAATACACAGAAAATATAAAATTGTAAATACACGTCATTACGTTGAAAGTTTATATTAAAACTCAAAAGCCGATAAATCTATAAACATTTAACATTAGTGTTCTTATCGTCTCTCAACCATCTATATTCCAACACAAGATTAAACTATTAGTTTACCTAAATTATCGATGCAAAAACGTAACAAACGATATAAAAACTTGGTTTATAAAATTTTGGGATTAAACATTTATAAAATATATATATGAGCCCTTAATACTAGTCCAAAAATAATTATAATCCAAAATAAGAACCTTAATAAAAAAAACACAAAAATTACGATTATTCAAAAAATTAGAAAAAACCCCGTGCGTGCACGGGCATTATAACTAGTATAAAAAAGAGTAAAACATAATAGTAACATATGAAATATGTCATCCACAAATCAAAGACCATTTGCACTTACTAAAATCATTTTCATTAATTAAAATATAAAGTTGACACTTATTTTGGAACGTCGCAAAATAGAATGATTTTGTGACGGAGAGAATAACAGGGAGAATAACAGCTTGAGCTTTAAGTCATGAATATTGTAATTTTTGTTTATTTATTGTTTATTCTTTCTGTCAAAATAATTGATATACAAATGAACTCACTTCAAACAAAGTTGAAAATCTGAGAGAATTACACATGAGTGATTACATAATGAGAAGATCCTTGATGAACAACGTAATAAAATGACAATTGACAATGGAATATAATATACTTGGGGCCTATATATGAATGAACTATTCGGGGTGTGTGAGCCTTGTGAATGTTATCATAGCTTGAATAAAATCTTGATATGAGTCGCAATGATTAGGAAGAACGGAACCGTCGATAGAAATTCCCAAACTTTTGCCTAAATTGTGAATGTTATCACAACCATCGGCACAGAAAGTTTATGAACATTAAGACATTATTATAAACATCGTATAACATATCAAAACTTAGCAAGTCAAAAGGTTGTAAACCAAGGTTGCCCAAAAGAAAAGAAAAGAAAAAAATAATAATAAAATAAATAAAAGCAAGTCAGGATATGCGAGATGATATTAGAAAGTCATTAGATCATAAAGCCTTTTTAAAGGGCCGAAAATGGTACAACCATTAGTTTTCTCCTACTTGACCCAATAAACTGGACAGCCATAAATTAGCGTCCAAACTCCCAAAGCCGCAATTTCAATCTCAATATTGTTAAGGTTGAATTTGTTCATAAACGCTAGTCAACTTAATTGAAATTTCTATAATCCAAGTGTATTAAAAATCATACGATTCTCAGTAACTTTGGAAGCTTGTTCATCAGTCTTTGGATGTGATGGCGAGTAATCCCAGAGCACCAATAAGAGCATACTGCAACATGGAAAACAATAAAGACAAATTGACAACATTAATCAGAAGCTCAAATGGCAGTTGATTCGCATAAAACATCACTATATGTACCTTTACAAATGGATGATCAGTCATGATGATTGTAACATAGCCAACATAAGGTAAGAATCTGCACAGGAAGAGTATCATTCACTTAAGGAAGACAGAAAATATATATACTCCTAACCATTCTCTTACAAAACTTTTAAGTTTGGAGTCTTCATATTAACAGAATTACGTGAAGTCTAGGGCTATCACATCTTTTCTCTATAGGGATGTTATTTGGTTCATTTTGTGGGCCTAATATTTATACTTACAATACGTGGGGATACAACTATAAAGACAAGAGCTTGAAGCCAAACAAATTTCACGAATTCCAAGTATCACTTAATCTAAGGCAGGTGATAGATGTCTCAGTCTTACCCCACGGCTCTACCCATGATATGGTGGTGCTCAAGCCATTGCTGACCAGGCGCATATAGAACTCGGTCATCCTGATCATTATTATCCCCTGAAAGATAGAAATTGTCAGATAAGAACATTCAAGTGAGAGATAGTCTACATTGCTGTAAATAATACCTTTTGTGAGGATATCAACATCTTTTGTATCATTCCTTTGGTGAACCTGTAAAAAGAAACAGCAAGAAACACCGTTCACATCAACAAATTGTACAAAAAGTACCAGGCTATTTCTTAGAAAATGCCGTGATTAACGAGGCACATATCAAATAAACATGTTAAAATAATGAATCAAAGCCAATTATATCACTAATCTTAACTATCACAAATGGCAGAGGGCTAATCTAAAAAAGAAAATTGTAAAAAGATGGGAAACTTCGATTTTATCAACACTAAGATTGAAAGTTCATGCATTTGTATTAGGGATACTTAATAATAACAAGTTGATGATCAGCATATAGATACTATGTAGCTTTGAGGATCTACTAATGAAACAAATTTGTGATGTGTGAGAAGCTCGGAATTCTTAGAACTCACTAAATCAACCAACAAAACTAATTGAAAACTCTATTGGTTTAGTGACCAAGTGCTTATGTATAAGGTTGCATTTTACTTTACAATCACCATGCTACAGAACATTATACAAATAAATTATTAAAAAGTCTAACCAATCTTTTTTGCAATAAATCTGCACACAGCCTTGCTGAAAACACATTGTTATTTGTTCCGTCTTTAATTTGAGTCTAGGCCAGTTTGGGTTCGCCTTTTATGGGCTTGTTTAGTTTATCTGTTTTTGTGTTGGTTTGATTCGTCATTGGGCTACAGATATGGTTTTGTCATGTCGAATCCATGTAGTGAATGTCTACGTTCAGCATGGGTAGTAGGTTAATGTGGCATGTCAGCCATATTCCTAGTACTCCAACGATTTATGGTTTTAATATATTTACCAGGGTAAAACCCTTTACCCCCAAAAAAAAACACATTGTTATCCTCTATTATAGCAAATCATTAATCAATACGTATTTTTGTAGAAAGTTCAATGATTAGTATTATCTAACATCATGTTACTTGGTGGGAGACTCAAGACACAATGTTAATCCAGGAAAGATACATTACCTTGATTACGCGATGGACGATTGGAATCTCCCGGCGCTGCACAAAGAGATAAAAAAGAAACAGCTTAGAGACGACTCTTAAAAGTGAAAAAGGTTTAAATTTTTGTTCAAGTGGCACAGGAGAGCATGCACATAGTAACGATAATATTATACTATCAAAGGGAAACAAATCTCTTACATCAATGTTAAACACAACAATTTCACCCGCCCGAATAGGATCTTCACCCATCCGTAAGAACAGAATATCTCCCTGACAATGTAAGAAAATACATGAAGCAGGAACTTTTTACAGATCTCGCACAAGAAGTAAAAAATACACAATAAAACTATATCCATCTGTTTGCTCATCAATTGGACATAAGACACTTATACGACCTTTTAGTATAAAACTATAAAATGGACATAATTACTCTTTGAAAAGCAGGCTCCATGCTTTCGGAAAGAACCACGACAACAGGCGACTCGCTGCCAGTAACAACCATTAAAAACTTCCATATAATTAGCGCAGATGACACAATCATACCTGAAACCGAAACAACAAGAATCTATAAAACACCACATTATTGTCATTAACATGGGTTAAAAAATTTAGCTTTTTTCCACAAGATAAACAAAGACCTAAAACCAATATAAATTTATCTTCTTTTTTTTTTACTCAAATGGTTAAAATATGTTAAATTCATTTCATCTTTTACATTTAAACTACATTGAAAAAAAAAATGAAATAATAAAAAAAACATAATTATGAAATCAAAAAGAAAATAATTAATGATTTAATAATAGCAAATGAAACTGAAAATTAATTTTATGGGTTAATACCAAGAGTGATGATCTGTTCAGCAGCATGTCTGATTTTGATGGATTTAATGGAATCAATTGATTCTCCGATGAAACCCATCTTTTCTTTTTCTTTGGTTGACTATCTATCAGACACAACACAACTCTTTGATCTGTTTCTGACTTCACTTTGACTTTGTGTTTGTGTTTCTTTTTTCTACTTTCAGTTCCTCCGAAAATAAATGTTACATGCTTGTTTGGTAATCACTTTTATTTATTTTAAACATGCGCCTCTAAAATAAACTGATTCATAAAGTTTTTAAATATTCCGGAGCTATCAAAACATAAAATAATTGTTAATAGCTTATAATTATATTTAACAGTTAATTTACCAAACACTTTTATTGAAATAAAATATACATCGTAAAGCTTACAACTAATTTTGTCAAATATACCCTTAAGCAAATCACAAATGAAAAATATATCACGCTTAAGGTTGATTTAAGTTAAACTTTATTTTATCAATTTAAGGTTTAAAACTTTCTAATATAAGGTTATTTTACTTTTCTTAAGATGTTTTTGGTTATTTTTCTAGCTTAATTGGTTAATTAACGTGATGCATCATTATTATGGAGTATTTAAAAGACATTTCGGTTAAAATTATGGCCGCTAATCGTTTTTAAAAAGTTGAAAAAAAGTTACATTGCAAAAGAATACTTTCGATATCTTAAATTGAGAAAAAAAAAAGGTTAAGTATCTAAAATTCAAATTGTCATTAACTATAATACATTTTTGTGCGATTACCTTTATTTAATTCCATTAATTGTCTATATTTTACTACTCGTAAATAAATAGAATAAATGTAAATCTTCAATGCTATATAAAATGACATTTCTTATTTATAATAAGACATTAATTGTCTATGGATTGTTTACTACTCATAAATAAATAGAATAAATGTAAATTCAATACTATATCATGACATCTCTTATTTATAGCGTGAAAAGATACAAATTGTACAAATAAAATTTTTAATTAATTAACCGAAGACATCAAAAATCCTGTCTTCCTAGCGCTAATAAAAATCAAAACTGAATTAGTTTAGTCAAAGTTTGTAAAAATGGTGAAGAAAAAAAAATGTGCATGGTCTTATGAATTTTTTCATTTATTAACAGAATTTGACTTAAATATAAAATACTCGATTTTCATAATTCTTAAAAATATTTAAATATTTAACAAAAACCTCATATATTTTTAAAACTTTTTTAATAAACAATTATTATTATTATTATTATTACTATTATTATTATTATTATTACTCCCTCCGTCTCATATTAAATGTCCACTTTGACTTTTTGAAGTCATTCTTTTTCAAATTTGACCTTAAATATTTTTGTTTGTGTTATACGATACTTGATGCAAAATATATGAATGGATTGTGTTTTAAACGTATTTTTCATTGGTATAAGTTTCATCAAACATTAAATAACACAAAGAAAAAAATATTTAAGGTCAAAGTCGAAAAAGAAATACTTTAAAAGTCAAAAGTGGACATTTAATATGGGACGGAGGTAGTATTATTATTAAATTAGGCATAATATTAAAAACACCATCAACATCAACGTACACCTACATGTTATTCAGTATATGCACAAATTAAATATAACATATATAAAAATCTATATTCAATGATTTTGGAAATATCTTAAATATCAAATTAAACTACTCAAACAATAAGATTATTAAACAAAATTGATCGTATATTTAAATCCGAGCAAATATAGTTCAGATATTTTTATTAGTTACACTCATTGTTCCGAACCAACTTCGCTTAATAATCCGCATATTACACCCGATTGAAAACTGGAATACAGATGACGATAAATAATTTAAATGTAGTACCAAAAATTTGTAGATGTACAATATTATAAAGGGCAAATTGTCTGAAAAGGCATCGAAGTTGCCACCTTTTCTTTTTCTGGGCATCGAACTTTTTTTTTTCCTAAAGTAGCCCTAAACTTGCCTAATTTTTCTATTGTAACACAAAATCACTCTTAGACTGTAATTAACTTTCTTAAAGACATTAATCTCGTTTTTAACTCAGTTTGTGAATCTTGGGCATGTTTTGAACAAAAAATGTATCCTTAGGGGTGTCTTCTAAAGTTTTTTTCAAACCCTATTAACTTCCCCCAAATTGACCGTTTGTTTTCAGAACTCGTAAAGATTCCAATCCCTAATTTCACATACCCAAAAAATTGTTCGTTGTGCATTGTCATATTTGATGCTTGTTTCGTTATTTCAGGTAAACAATTGTATGATTTCTTTGATTATGATCTGTTTTGATCAAAGTTTTAACCATGGTGAAAACCTTAATTTATTTATTTTTTTCTCAATTATGTGCCAGAATGATACCAGGTACGAATTTGCACCAATTTGATTTACACAATGACGGATATTTTAAGCATTTGCCCTTAAGGTACGCGGATGGGGTGATTCTTAACATGTGTGCTCCAAGGATGCCCTATCTTACCTTTGCTGAATTCCTGGAAGAAAAAGTTGGTAATTACTTTCAAGGTTTGTATTATAAGGTGCCTAATGCTGAATTAGAGAAAGGTTTAGTTAGAGTAACTAATGATAAGGAAATAGAACACATGTTTGATGTTGTTCTGTTGTTTGGTAGGATTGAACTATATCTTGATCACAATGATATGAATCACGAGTATTTAGGTTAAGCAGATACCACTTTTATGGATGAGTCTCATTGCTAAAGCAAAAGGCTCTCCCAAAAAGAGGCATTGCAATGACTTCTCAGTAGATGAGATGGTTAATCAATGAGAAGGAGGTTGATCATACTAGGAAGGTTAATGAATTAGAGGATGAGAATACTAGGACTAGTGTAGAGGGTAATGATAGTAGGCCTAGTGTAGAGGGTGATGATAGTAGGCCTAGTGTAGAGGGTAAGGATTTGCAGACTAATCTAGATGGTGATGATACTAGGTCTAGATCAGGTGTGGATAAGGGCAAAGGGAAGGCTAGTGCAGTTGAGAACATTGATGCAGAAGATCCAACTGTTGCACATGAAGTGCAATTACAAGATGAGATAGTACAAGTTAGATTGTGGAGGCCTGGTGAAGAGGGTGATGATAGTAGCCCTAGTGTAGAGGGTGAGGATTTGCAGACTAGTCTAGATGGTGATGATACTAGGTCTATATCAGGTGTGGATAAGGGCAAAGGGAAGGTTAGAGATGATGAACCAGATGGTGACTTTGATGGTGACTTTGATAGTGACAATGACAGTGGATATGGTTCAGATAAATCAGTTGACTATCTAAGTCCTGGTGAAGAGGGGTTATAGAACTTAGGAAAAGGATGAAAGCCAATAGAGTGAAGGAAAGTGAGTCATTGCTAGAAATGAGTGAACCAACTCCAAAGAAACATTGTACCTCCTAATAACCTTAGAAGTGAGACTATGATGGAACATGATATGTTCATGAACAATTTGATGAGAGGTTACATGACCATCCAAGGCGCGTTCAGATGAAGATCCTTTTATTTGTGTGGAGAAAGTTGTTGACAGGTATCCAGTTTATGATGAAACTAGTCACTGGAGACTGAGGCATCCAAAGGTATTATCATACTTTGTTTTCAAATACGATATTGTTTATGAATTTTGGTTATAAACATTTGATGTATTTGTAATGCGAGTTGGTGAAAAGTATACAAGTATTGTAAAGTTTAAAGAGTGTTTAACCTACTATGCTTTGGCAAATGGCTTTTCTTTGTGGTATGAGAGGAGTAACAAGTAGAAGGTTGTGGCAAAATGTGGACAGAGACCACCAAAGTTGATTGATCCTGACAAAGGTAAACAGAGGAAGAAAATTAAATATCCTAGTGTTAGTTCAGATGAATTACCTGCCTGTCCTTGGAGATGTTATGCTAGGTGGATGAATAAAAAGGAAAGATTTCATATACAGTCTTTAAATGATGAACACACATGTGTTAGGAACTTCCAATTTGGTTCATTAGTAAACTATAAGTGGAAAGGAACAATATTTGATAATAAGATTAGGGCTAACCCTGATATTAAGTGGGTCAAGTGTATCATCCTACTTTTATTTCAACTGCAGATATTGTTTCAAACTTTTGGTTATATACATTTGTTGTATTTGTACATGCAGGTTGGTGGGTCAAGTGCGACAAATAGGAAGGGCTTGAAAAGAGGTTGCACATCAGCTTATGCAAGATGGTTTGGTGACCAAGATGCAACTGAAGAACAACCTCAAGTTCAAACAGAGGAACAACCTCAAGCTGAAATAGATGAACAACCTTAAGTTCACCATGAAGAAGACCCTGAAGTTGACCATGAGGAACAACCTCAAGATGACCCTGAAGTTCAAACAGAGATTGAAATGATTGCTACTCAAGTTGAACACATGCATGCTGAATAAGATCAGAGTCAAGAACAAGTTCAAGAACAACCTCAGCAGCACCATTTGCAAAAAAGGATGACTAAACTGAAAGTAAGAAGGCCTAGTGAAAGGATCATGAAATTGAAGTTGGCTAAACAGTTGGATGGCCGTGGCAGACTACGAGTCCTGTGACTGAAATAGATGATGCTTGAACAACAAGGAATTCCATGTGCCCTTTTTGTATATCTTTTGTGGGCAACTAATGTAAACTATGATAACTTAATTTGGGTATGTAATATGTCTAGATAACTAATGTTAATAGGTCATGACCATCAAACAATAGCCCATTTTGTACATCTTTTGAGGGCACTAACTGATGGTCATTTTGGTATGTAATATGGCTAGAAACGGATACACTCATGATAGCGACCACTTATGTTACAAGTTTATGTAATGACAATCTTACAATAGCCTATTTTGTACATCCTTTGAGGGCTGATAAAAGATGGTCATTGTTAAACTACTAAGATTAATGAAATATGCAGTTTCTAAATATGTTTTGTTATTACTTTCCAATTTTTTACATCTTATGAGTAAATGCGCTTGTCATTGTTTATAGGCGTCACTATTTGCAGTAAATGCACTTGTCATCCTTTATGCAGACATCCTTTATGCATAAAGTTGACATTGTTACCAGATTTCATTTATGCAAATTCCCTTTATGAACCATAGGCTATTTGCAGTCTTTCTTTATACAGTCTATAAACACATTGATAAGGCAGTCATGTAAATTAAATGAACCATAGGCTATTTGCAGTCAATGAAATCTGTTTTTATGCAGTCACTAGGCTATTTGCAGATTTGCTTTATGTAGTGGAGAATGGCATAGATAAGGTGTCAACTGCTTTATGCGTCACTAGGCTATCATAGGTGAGCATCTAAACTATTTGAGAATCCCAACCGCTTTTTAGACTTGTTATAAAATCAAATGAACCACTACCATATCCCACACATCTTCTACTCATATCTGTTTATCTAAACATACTTTTCAAAACATGAGTTCAAGCAAGAGGGTTGTTTCCACCATACACCGGTATGTAACAACTTAATAATAACCATTTTCGAAATAATAACCATACACCGGAAATCTAACAACTTTATGCGATTTCCTTTATGCACGATACTAACATTGTTTTTTGTTTTCGAAATAATAACCATTTCCAAGACCACGTAAGAGACTATTGAACAAGGTGGTTTCAAGAAATATCATGGGAACTTATTTTCCACCATTGCGCACCATTGAAGAGCTACTACCTATTGATTGGAAAGTTGGTTCCAGCCAAGGCAAGTTGAAACCGATGATGAGGAGTGCCACTAACCTCAGCGACTTGCCAAGCTAGCTTTTCATGCTAGGCCCAAAGTTCGGATTGCCAAACAAGGCAACTTGTCGATCTAGGCATCAAAGACTTTGTTGCCAAACCTATTAACAATGAAGTTTGAGACTAAGGGAAGGGGAAGAGGAAGGGGAGGAAATGACTGGTTTGGAACCACTACAAGTTAGTAATGGTAATGGTAGCAGGCTCATCAATGGTTTCATGGCTTTAGTAATGTTAGTGGTATGGCTTTAGTAAGCCCTAGAATAATCCTATGTAATGTTATGGTTGTAGTAAGCCCTTTTATGTAATCCTATGGTTGCAGTCCTTTGTAATCATATGACTATCATATCTGTGTGCATACCATACTAACACTTATAACCATTCAAAACATTTACCAAACTAAAACATTGACATTCATTATCCAAAGTTAAGAGTTAACAATTCAAAAGACTACATTAACAATTCAAAAGACTACATCAGTTGGATAGTTTCATACCAAACCAAACACAAATGAAACATAACACTCCTAACATCATCATAAACAACCTATCATACAATTCCGTTTAGACTTTCCGGCCTTCACCTCCTCTTCCAATCTTGTCTTTGTAGCCTTCAACTCCTCTTCCAACCTTGCCTTATCCAAAGCTAGAGCTTCAATCATGGGTGCATTTTCAACACCTCTCTGCCTTTGAAAGAACCCATATACCAAGTCCTTGTAGTATTCACTAGGAAGGTCTTCATCCAGAAACTCATAGACGCGATTTACAAATCTCTTTCCCGGATTCGCCCTGTGGTTGATGTTTGGACTCTCAATTGTCGATCACACTTACGTAAACGCTCAAGCTTACCTCCAACTAAAGCGGATTGTCTTTGAAGAAGAACTACTCATAATTAGGGTTCTTGATTTTGAAAGGATTGGGGAAAATATTCAAGAAGGTTTAGGGTTGGGATTTGGGTGGGGGTAAATAACGTTTGTAAAAAACTTTAGAAGACACCCTAAGGATACAATTTTTGTTAAAAACATGCCCAACATTCACAAACTGAGTTAAAAACGATATTAATGTAATTAAGAAAGTTAATTACAGTCTAAGAGTGATTTTGTGTTACAATAGGAAAATTAGGCAAGTTTAGGGCTACTTTAGGAAGAAAAAAAAAGTTCGATGCCCAGAAAATGAAAATGTGGCAACTTCGATGCCTTTTTAGACAATTTGCCCTATTATAAATTACATAATACACGCCAAAAAAATTTAGTTAAAATATAGTTATTAGTTATACAGATAGTCTAAACCCCATGCGTGCAATATCACAGTAAAAAAAATATTAAACACCGCTAAATTCTTATATGGTCTTATATTAAACTTAAATTTTAAAATAAATTTAATTTATTTGTGAACTCCATACTTGCACGGGACTTATAACTATTTTTAATAAATTACAATTATCTTAGTTTTATAGTTTGTTTAATTTTGTTCAAGGGAATTTAGACTTGATAAGAAAAAATCACATCCATATTAATTAAAAAAATCACATCCACATTAGTAAATCACATCAATCATATATAAGAGATAGTAGAGTACAAGGATAAAAAAGACGGAAGTGTTGTTGATACATAGCACAAAGGAATTGTTACCTACATCACATCTTTTGATTTATGCACCATAATTTATGCATTACAATTTGTACTGTACAATACAGTAATGTACAAATTATGATCCATGCATCAAAAAATATGATGTGAGTATCACCTCTCATAGCACAATCCTCCGTTTTACATAAAACTTTTGACTTGCATATAAAATCATCAATCTTAAACCGAGAGAATTCCAATATTGAAGGATGTTTCATTAGGTCTTTCAGTGACTTTCTTGCTACAGGTTCAAAGTAATCACACAAATGAGTCGATAAAATTGGGGCAGGCCTTTCATTGCACTTGCTTGCATCACCTAAACACTCCAATTGTCATCGAAGCCAGACAAGCATGGCTAATTAGATAACTTTAGTTTGGACACTGCATTTGATCATCTTTTGGCCAACGCAAAATGGAATGAGACAAAACTGCCTATAGATGAACATAGTTCACAACCAAATCACAGTGTGGCACCGCATGATGAGCATAAGCTAAACATTATAATACTAAACCACCACCGTACATGTGAAGAAGGCTAAATAGGTTCCGAAAGCTCAAAATAGCAACTAATATAGAATTTCAATCTAAATACTCAAATACCAACTAGTCTCCAAGATACTAATACCAGACATACAAGTGAAGTAAAGATCCGATAGTTGCAAAAGCTCAAAACATTAACACTCAAATCCACAGTTCCAACCAGTGCCTGCTACAAAGTAACTGTAGTTTAAAACACTGAGATACGTAAGTGTCATCTTCTCACAATCAGCTTTGCTAATAAGATCAACCCGTACACACTCCATCCACTAGATAAAGGTGATCAACTTGAATACAGACTTCTCCTTATGATGGCACTGAAAGAGAAAAGGTTCAAAACAAAATGATTAAAAAGTTGGTAAAATACTCTCTCAAAGTGTAAAATAAAAAGTGATATTTCTGTCATGAGTCAAATGACTTTCTATATAGAACTTGCTACAAAAATTAGCTGTGCTATCATAGATAACAACCAGTAACTCAACAATAATGGTGACAAGTATTTCAAATATAACAACCAGCAAAGGCACCCTTCTGAACCTTACAAGCTACGAGCACTACTAACTAAAGGTGGCAGTTTCAACCCACTTACACATAAATGGAGCAAGTTGGGTTATGATTAATTGCTCACAGGTCAAACAAATAATACAATCAGATAGCTGGCTTATAAAAATGGGTCACATAATGGTCAAAGATTTTAAGTCACCCAATCTGTACTTTTATTGCATCCAACCTAATGAATCATTTTGTTCAAATAATTACACAGCCACTGAACTGAAACAATTTTCTGTAAATGCTATTTGACACTATATATCTACACACATATATTCGAAAAATGCTGTATTGTTCAACCCAACCTGTATCATCCCCAACCCATACCAAAAACGCATGTTTTGCCCAGCCAGCCCATTATGTAATACTGTATCTACTAACTACACATGCTTTCTGCTATTAACTCTTAAGTGCTTAAACTCTTTAAGAGCTTGACTCCTCTGTGCATAAAGACATACTCTAAATAACTAAACTCTAAATGCAGTTCTCAGACAGCAGTAAAACTCTAGTAAATATCAGTTACTATCATTACAGTAGTATGCACATTGTAAAAGAGACGCGTACTATATGTCAAGTATCAATTTGTTCTGGATGCTCCTTTATGTCGACCTCAAACCTCTCCTGGACCTGCAACATAAAAATGATTTAAAATTCGGAGCCAAATCAAAACAATGACATTCCAATTCTGCATTAGCTATTTGGCAAACACAACATCAAACACCATCCAAAAATAATCACCTGATTAAGAACATCAGAGTCTGAAGCAGATGCTACAAAAGTGATTGCAAGACCCTTGGTACCGAATCTACCAGCTCTTCCCACCTACCAATACATTGAAACAAACCAAGTTAAGAAATTAGCTTGTGTAAAAGACGAAATGAGGAAAGAAATTGAGCCTATCGTTCAAATTTAACCAACCCTGTGCAGATATGTATCAGCAGAATCTGGCATGTCATAATTTATAACAATGTTAACACGCTCAATGTCTATGCCTCTTCCAACTAAATCAGTTGCAACAAGGATTCTTTTAAGCCCCTCCTTAAACCCCTTGTAACGTGTCAACCTGATCAGAAAAGAAGAAAAAAAAAGAACATGCAAAAAAAGTCAAAACAAAATCTCAAATGAAATAACTGAGTCAGAAAGTCCAACTAGCAACACTACTAAAAACAAAAACGTGTTGTGGACAAAGTTTCTTACTCATGTCCATCTTAACATCCCTTTGAGTTCTTTTATTGCAGATGGAAAAAACAGAAAGTTAGGGAAGGAGAAAGCAAAACAGGGTTGATATTTTATCATTTTATCATTTTTTGTCATTCTCAAACTGGAAAAAAGTAGAAGAGATAGTCTCTCTCAAGGATGGGATGATTAAGGTGGTATTTGTTTATCAGAAAAAACACTATTTGAGCACTTATGTCTGAAGTAAGAGAAGATTTCCAAAAGAGGGTGTAGATTACTTAAAAGAGATAAAGAACTGAATCTTTTTATCTCCTCTTTCTATCAAGACTTGATTGGCAAATCGGAGGCAATAGTGGCTCAGTCTAGTGGCCAAATGAAGTATCCAGAGTTTGAACTTGAGCGCAAAAACAAACTTATTGGTATAATGGGTATCTAGAGCATGTAACCGCAAATTTCGGAAAATCAAAATGATGAGGATCAAAGAGTAGGCTCCCATCTTTCCAACTCTTAGATTATCTCATTTCAATTGTCCGATGAGTCCGATCTCATGCCCTCAACATACCCATCATATCAACAACTTCTATTTTCTCTTCGAGTTCAAATTCTTCATACTAAACTTCTCTACCATTAGACTGCCCCACACATTGTCTAAGATAACCAACATTCTTTTTTTTATTTGATTCATACGACTGAATTGTGTCAAAGCAAACACTTGCAACTCTTAATGGTTTTCAACAATAATTTATTGCAATAACTTCATGCATTCTTTAGTGTATGAATTTCATGTGTTCTTCATTGCAAGAAATTTTACATGTTTTTTATTGAAGAAATTTTGAATGCTCTTTATTACAAGACCCAGCAAACATTAAATAAGTTGCAAGTTGCCCTTCAACAAAGACTTGTGGACCAAGTCCAATGTGTACAAAATGTGTATTAAAAAGGTGAGAAGTTGAGTGTGTATTTCATTTCCGTTAAAAAAAGTTGCAATATACTTGCCTTTCTTCCTGAGACATTCCAGAATGGATGCATATGGATGGGAAGTTACACTCGACAAGTAACTTGTTGAGCTCAGCAGCTCTGCTGACACTCTTGACGAAAATGACTACTTGGTTAAAGTCCAACGCGTCTAGAAGGTCATTCAGCTTGCGGTTCTTCTCCATCTCGCCCAATTTGATATAATGCTGAAGAGAAATACATATCAGCAAACAATAAATTCAAACCTGTACGATATACTAAAAAAATTCAATAAAGCTTGACATGAAGAAGTACCTGAACAAGCCCATGAAGAGTTAACTTGGCTTCATCATCAACATAGATTTCCATTGGCTGAAAAGATCAAACATCATAAGTCAGCTCTTTTAGCCCGAATCTACTAAGCAACTTATAAACCATAAGGAGCAAAGAATTAAAAATATATTTACATCTTGCATAAACTTCTTGCACACTGGTCGAATCTCCTTGCTTAGTGTGGCAGAGAACATCATCACTTGTTTGTCATGAGGAGTCAATTTGAAAATTTCCTGCACATCTCTTCTCATGTCTACATATAACAAGAAAAAGAACATTAAACAGACATTCCAAAAGGTAATAGAGTAATAAAGATGCATTAGAAGATATCAGGCAACATACCAAGTGACTCGAGCATTTTGTCACACTCATCAAGGATAAAATGCCTCACGTTCTTCAATCCAAGCTCTTTATCCCTAGCAAGCCCCAATACTCTTCCAGGTGTTCCAACAACAATATGAGGACATTCATTCTTCAGTAGTTCCTTGTGGATCTTTATGTTGACACCTCCATAGAAGACAGCAACCTTCAGATCAGGCAAGTATCTACTGAACCTTTCAAACTCATTGCAGATCTGTACAAATAGAAACAAAACAAACCAGATGGTAACAAATGTGAGACACGGGTGACAGTAAACAATGGTAGAAAAATTCAATAAAAACTAATTTGAGTTTTCAAAGGGGTAACACTGTAATTACCTGATAAGCTAATTCTCTGGTGTGGCAAAGCACAAGGGCAGCAACCTGGCCGGCCACAGGCTCAATCTGTTGTAGTGTAGAAAGAACAAAAACAGCAGTCTTTCCCATACCGGACTTTGCTTGGCAGATGACATCCATTCCTAAAATAGCCTGTGGTATGCACTCGTGTTGCACTGATGAAGCAAAGAAAATCCCAGCCAATGAATCCTTTGTAAGTTAAAAAAATGATGCCCTTTTCCCTTAGATGGGAAGGTTCACCAGACCAGTTATCTGGCTGAAATCATGAAGACGGAAGTTAATATTTACCTGCAAAGAAGAAAAATGAAGAAAATTATTAGCAACTTGACATATACATTGGCAAGAAGATCAGAATGACTAACATGCATAATATGTGAAGCATATGAGAAATTTCAAAAAAAAATAACATAGTTCTATTTCTATCAGCATAATCCAGGGGATTCTGTATTTCTATCTTTATTGACATTCTACTATGACCATTCAAACAGGCACGACAGATAGACAGCAACAAAAACAGTACCCAATTCCACCAGAGCGATTAAACAGTTAAACTACATAGTAAGAAGATTAGAAGAACAACAAATGTGACAAGTCTTAATATACTAGATCCACATACACGCATGATGCACCATTCTGTATGATATGCAACTTTAACAAACTTGAAAATACAAGAATATCAGTTGATAATGCACCCCAGGTTTCAGACAAAAACTACAAAAGAATTAACTAGAATTGAATGAATAAGACTTTGCCTTCTGAAGGGTGCTCAAATCCAGAATCTACAATGGCTCGAAGAAGCTCTGGTTTCAGCAAGAAGTCTCGGAATCCTGAGCTGTGAATTCCAACGTAGCCCCTGCAACATTGATTCAAGTAACAAGTTAAAATTTTGGATTATCAAAGCCATGATTAAGAATGAATTACAACATGCCACAATAACATCGATGAACTTCCACATACTATAACTTTTCTATTGTTACATAACTTACTTAATAGGCTTCAACCAACTTATACACAAATGAGGTTAGTCCTTTTATACTTTATTGCTGACCAGTGAACAGGGTATGATTGTAATATTTACCGATAACTACTTATTATACATAACTTTAACAAAAAAGTTGATGGCTCAACCTAACCCAGCCATTTTGACTCTTTGGCATCTAGTATCACTATAGCATACATGTCAACTCAAGAGGCACGTAGACCGTGTCAAGCAACAGAAGGTTATTGAAATATGGATATGCAATACGCAATGCTCTTAAACTTTGATTTACTATTATATCAGCCCACTTAAGCAACTACAAGCAGTAAGTGCCAATGTGTTCCTCTTCTCGTTATCTTAAAAAAGAGAGCTTTCCAATTACCAAGTCAATCACGACAAGAAAACTATCTAGAAAGCTGAGTGGTCGACCAATAAAGTCACCCCAAGTGTTTGTGTTAACATATATACCAAGCTTATAAGCATATATAAATCTAAAGAAGCCAATAAACCCACTTTTTTGGGCTTACGAGCATATCAAATTCACATTATAGCTTATAAAATGCTTTAACCTAAACTTGATAAGCTCATAAGCCAAAAAAGTGAGCTATTTAGCTTTTTCATATTTACATAAGCTCGTAAACCCGCTATATAAGCTAACACAAACACTTTCATCAGCTAAGAAGCAACTCTCAGTCAACTAAATTACCTTTTTCAAGCAAAAGCAAAATCTCACAAAATCAAAATCTTACTAGACTTAAACCCGCAAGTAATAGACCACTAGTCTAATTAATACACATATCCAAATTGACTCAAGTGTATCTTATGTTTCAAGCTTCTAATTAAACCGAATACCGCAATCCTTTACTCAAACAACTCCTCCAGTTATTATCTAAGCACTTAAAACTTAATAAATTGTTTGTATTAGGTTAGACAGCAAGCTTATAAGCCTACTTTTTTTGCTTATGAGCTTATCAAATTCACATTATAGCTTATAGAGTACTTTAACCTAAACGTAATAAGCTCATAAGCTAAAAAGTGAGCGAATGAGCTTTTTTCATAATGCGAGGGTGTTTGTTTCAGCTTATATAGCCAGCTTATGGCTTATTTAGTTTTAGGCTTATGTTCCATAAGCTCACTTTTTGTGGCTTATTTTAACTCTTTTCGGCTTGTATAAGTTTCTTGTGTTGTAATAAGCTTATATAAGCCGAAAAGTTTCAAAATAAGCCACAAAAAGTGAGCTTATGAAACATAATCCCAAAACCAAACAAGCCATAGTATAGGCCGAACAAACACCCCCTACATAAGCTTGTAAACCCACTACATAAGCTAACAGAAACACTTTCACTAGCTAAGCAGCAAGTCTCGCTAACTACTTTCACTTCAACTGTACAAATCTCACAAAATCTTATCTTACTCTCTTAGCAAACTTAAACCCGCTATATAAGCTAACACAAAACACTTTCACTAGCTAAGCAGCAAGTCTCGCCAACTATTTTTACTTTAACTGTACAAATCTCACAAAATCTTACCCTCAATTAAAAAATGACTAAACTAATCAATACACATATCCAAATTCACCAACTGTATCTTATGTTTCAATTAATCTTAAACAACTCCTCCAGTTACTATCACTAAACGCTTAAAACTTAATAAACTAAATCAATTAAGTGACGTCATACCAAAGCTTCAATCTCAACTAACAATTAGTAATAATTAATAATACACATAAATAAAAGAAAATATACTTTTTAACGGTTTCGGAAGCGGGTTTGCCGTTGGTAGTATCAAGAGCCTTTTCATCCTCGTCATCGTAGTCGAGTAGCTCCTCCTCATAAGCTTCGTTATCCTTTACTTCACCCATCTATATACAACAAAACACACAGCTTAATAACTTACTATTATCAAATTATATTAAATCTGTAAATTAAGTTGCGTGATATGATGCATACCTTTTAAACCGAATAGATCGAGGGAATAGAGTACAGTTTGGAGATGATGCTTGTAAAAATATAGATCGAATGATAAGATTAAAATATATATATATAATAAAAATAAAAACCTAGGGTTTGAAAAAATAAAATTAGGGTTTCGGGGTTAACGGAGATGCAGAGGCGGTTAAATGGATAGAGTGGGTGTGATTTTATAGATGGGATGGGATGGATGTGTGTCAAGTTACGTTTCTGCCCCTCGCAGGCCGCTCTTGTTAGATGGGTGATTGGATCCTCTTTGTTCAAATGCAATGTAACAACATGTTTGACTTTTTCACACATGATTTTGTGAGGATAAGTGTGTTTGTTTAAGATTACGCATGTGTTTGGTAAAAGTAGCAGGAGAGCCATCACTTTTTTAAAAGAAGATTTAAAATGAGATTTCAAAAATAGCAAAATCCAATGCCTTTTTGCCAAACTAATAACAAAAATCAAAAGCTCATTCGCCACCGCTTATCATTTCAAAAACTCCAAAAGTTCGCTACCAAACAAAGCCTATATATGGCTTATTAACTCATATGTGTTCGGCTTATATAAAATAAGTTGTAATTTTGTGGCTTATATTAAACCACAAAATTATAACTTATGATATATAAGCCGAACACTAATAACATTATATCATACCGAGTCATACCACTAATAACATTGGTGTTTCGCCGTTCCAACGAAACAGTAGACGACAAAAACCATTTACTTTCAAACTCGAATATATCCGTTGTTACTTTCAAATTCAAATTCAAAAACATTTTCACTTCTCTATAAATATAAACCATTTACAACTCTATAAATATAAACCACCATCTACACAAAAAAAATCACATTTCTCAAACACAATTCAACATAAAAATTTACATTCTCTTTACGCGAGATCATTATGGCTTGTCGCCTCTCCGATTCCGCCATCGATATAACGCATGACGCTGAAAATCAATGCAATAACGATGATGAGGCTAGAAAAGACGCTTATTATACGCGCCATCCAATTCTTTGAGGAGGGAGGAATGAGAAGTCGCAGATGAGAGACAACTACAAGACTTGCAAACGACATCAAGACTGAACTAAAAAGGTGTTATCGAAAAATTTCTGAAGGAGGAAGCCCGCAGAGATGACGAAATTATTGACAAGTTGTGGAAGTGTGTTCAACGGGTTACGAACAACATCAACACCAAAGTCAATTGGAGCTATCGGGTGAACAAAGATGATGATCCGTAAGTCTCCTGTGAGGAATCTCCTGCAGACGAGGAAGCTTTGTCTCACTGAGGATTATATACCTCCGCGTATGATCATGCGGACGAGGAGTTTTCAGATTAGGATTTATGTATTTTCGTATGGTTTATTTTAATATCGTAGGATTTATGTATTTTTTCGTATGTTTTTTTTTTATTTTCCGTATTGTAGTTTTATTTTTATTTAAGTGAATGAAATGAATTTAATTGTGTTTGGAAAATATGGAAAAGAAATAAAATGAGGGTGGGTGGGGCCCAAATGAAGAGAAGTAAGTAAGTTGTGATTGAGGGGTATTTTTTAGTTAGAGCTCTAGGTGCCAAAACGAGGGGTTGGTTCGTCGTCGTGCCACCTCAGCGCCACATCAAAGATCCCATTTTTCCACAACTAACCACAACAAACACCCTCCTCACTCATAACAAACCTCAACCTCTTCATTTGGGGCCCACCACTACCACTTTATTTTTTTATTCAATTTTCATTTCCAAATAAAAACTAAATAAATTCATTTCATTCAAATTAAAAATACAATACATAACATAATAATAAAAAAACAACACGATACGGAAAAAAAAAACAACACGAGTAAAAAAAAACAACACATACTACTAGATTTAATCTTCGACATCCCACTTTGGGCAATTTTTCAAAATCTCCCAAACGTGAACATACTTGAACTCTTTTCCACCAAGTTGTTGCTGGAAGCTTAGTTTCGCATTTTCGAGATGAGTGTGGTCATTTTGAGCACTTCGACGCTGCAACTCTTTGTAAATTGCGTTGAACTTTTTGCAATCGACGTTAATCCTCGTCCATTTTCCCGTGATTGAATTTTTGTAACGATGGTCATCGGTTGTCTAATTATTGAACATATGTATAACGCCGTTCCAAAAATATTTTCGAACGGTTATTTTGCATATCCATAGCTTGCGAAATTTCTATCCAAACTTGCGCAAGCAAGATTTCTTTAGACTTGTTCCACTTCGTAGTTTGAGACATTTGTGTGTTTTTTTTGAATTGATGTAGATGTGAAAAAAATTGTGGTTATAAGATGTTATTTATAAGGGTGGTTTTCAAATTCAAATTATAAAATTTGATTCAAAATTCAAATTCAAATTTTAAATTCAAATTCAAAACCGAAGTATCTTGTTGAGAGTGGTAATTCAAATTCAAATTTTAAATTCAAATTCAAAAACCGCTATCTTGTTGAGCTGGGGTAATTCAAATTCAAATTTTAAATTCAAATTCAAAAATCTGGTAGGGCTAATTCAAATTCAAATTGAAAATTTTAAATTCAAATTCAAACGGTTTAGTTTTCTATATATAGTATCCTACCAACACAATTCACACACAAATAACACAATTCACACAAAAAAAATGTCTCGCGAAAGACTTTTCTCAAGAATTCCTCACCAGAGAAGTTCTGAAACCAAACTTTTCCGTCCCCAAATCACTTGCTCTGGAAACCTGCCCAACTCGCCAGAGTTTGAAGTTTACTCAACACCACCTGAAAATGTCTTTCCTGGGTTTGAAAACATCTCATACCTTCCAATTGTTCCAACTCCACCGTGAACAAAATTCCACATGTGGATTTTCAAAACCACCCCGTAGTTAAAGAGGCTTCCTCCCAAGAATCGAACAAGATGAAGAAAACGTCCGGGGAGATTATGGAAGAAAGTGTGCACGTGAAGAGGCCGCGTGAGCATGAAGCACGGAGGCTCAAGTACCTCCAAGACAACTATTTCGACATAACGAGAGTCGATACATGAATGGGAGTTTTATTCTCCGCCAACCGCTTCGATGGTTGGGACTCTGATGACTCGTTTTTAAGTTTTTAGTAGTTTTATTATGTATTTCATGTTTTATGTTGTTTTAGGGAGATTCTGTAGTTTTTTATGTTTAAGCTTATTATGTATTTCAAGTTTTTAGTTAATTTTTCAAGTTTCAGTTAAAAGGTTTCATCATTATGCGTTTATGTTTACATTTTTTTCTCTACGAACCTTTCAATATATGTATCTTCTAAACACTTCACCTTTAAATATCACCTTATTAATTTCACTATCTTTACTACATAAAATAGAAAAATGGTCAAAGGGTGAAAGTGAAAATTGAAAGTTGAAAGTTGAAAGTCAAAGGTGAGAGAAGTGTATAATGTAATTAATACTCTTATTAAAACACCCCATTACTTAAAAGTACATTTATTTATTCATATTGTACAACCAACTAAAAGCATATACACCAAATTAAATACAAACAATTAAAACACCCCATACTAAAAAGTACAATAAAATTTTCACAATATACAATTTAAACAAGTTTCAACAAAACGTAATATAAAATAATTACACACACTAATTTGTTATTTTTAAAACACACTAAAATGAAAAGTACATGCTATTATACACATTATACAAATTAATAAAACACACAAAGCTTCATACAAGCTAACAAGTTGATGGTATATATAATTTTGAAAAGCGACCGATGACTGGACCAACGTGTTCAACCAGGAACCGGCTTCGCCACCGTTTCGATTAACCAATAAAAGTCATCTGAAAACGAACCAGAGAGGACCCGTTGAAACCGATACAAACGGGTAAATCAGCCTCATCGAATCTGTTTCCAGCTTAATCGTCACGGGTACCAGCGATACTATATATAAAGGAAAACACAAAAAGTGAAATGTTGAAACTAAAAATAGAAACTTTGAAAACATATATTTCAAAAGTAAACTATTAATACACATCGAAAACCGGGTTAACACGGGACGCTTCAAACCCGACGAGTTGACCCGGTTTAATTTCACCGTGTTCAACCAAACCCGTCGGGTTGACCGGTTTAAATCGACCGTTTTCGACCAAAACGGTTCAACTAGTTGAACCACCTTCGGTCGATTCGGTTCGTGAACATTATGTTTAATACCCAAATCTTCAAACTTTTATTATTTTTCGTTTATAACCATAAACATTTTTTATCACTAAACGAAATGTCGCTATAAAATTTCGCTGCTATATACACGGGTACTCGTCTTTAACTATATGTATATATAATTACCATTAAAAATTCAAACTAATATTAAATGAAAACTGATTTGGCATATTCAATGTTGGAAAGTCAATACAAGTTTTTTTTATTTTATTTTATTATACATACAAAGCATGTATCCATGTTTTTTAAACTTAAAAAGTGAGTAATGTTAAATTTCTAAAATTCCTTTAAAACTAAAATTTCTACATTAAAATTCAAAGAATTTGCCCTTAATGAAATAACTACCATAACAATTCACACCTAAAATTTGAAAGAAATGTATGACAAATTTTGACAACTTTTACTATTGTAATTTTCCCAAAAAAGTATATATTTTTTAATTTATTTAATCTTAACACTAATAATTTCTAACAGTTTATCAATATCTTTTATTTTATAAGGCAACATCGTATTAATACTTATTATTTATTGTTATATACATTTTATAGTGTGTGATCATATCACGATCTCAGTTATTAAATATTGAAATGCAATGACCATATGATTTTTAAAATATTGTTTGACATTTATATATAGTTGAAATTGCGAGATATTGTTGTGAATAACTGAATGTTTACAATCACAAAACATTGACGATTTATTATATAGTCACGGGGTTCATGGCTTTTTGTTCTCGCCATTAAGACAATACGTTAAATACAAATTTGTGTTCCAAATATTGCTATAATGATGGTGATTGATTAGTGCTTTAATCGTTGATTGTTCCTACAAGCATTAATTTCAAAGGTATAAAAGTTTTCTCGAAATAATTTGGTCAAAATACATTATACAACCTGTATATATTTTTGTTGTTTCTGTTTGATTGGGTCAAATACCATGTCTTGATGGATGATAACTACAAAGTGAAGAGTTCGGTCAAAGAGGATTCAACACCTCATATGCCGTGTAATAAGAAATTTTACATGACGAGTAACGTGCATTGTTAGTTATCTCATAATTGATGTAATGTTTCATTTTCAGTTTCAATAAATACTTTTATTTGTTCTTTGATACATGTTAAGAATTTTTTCTTCAGTTGAATTATCGCATTTTACGAAACACTTATCACAATATCGCAATTGTTAATTATCTGCCAGTGCAATTCGCCGCTAGGCCGCAAGTACGGTCTCGCCTAGTCTAAAAAGAGAAAAAATAAATAAATAAAGGACAAGTCTTCTCCGCAGGTGAGCACTGAAGCTTCTCACGACCGGTCGTCACAACGAGGGTCGACGAGATGCCAAGCTGGACGACGAAGGGCTAAGACGAGCCCACACGGGGTGCTCTTAGTGTGTTGGAGTGATGTGGAGGTGAGGTGGCACACGTGAGGCCCAAATGAAGAGCTTTGAGCTCCCCACGACACCCCTTGCTCTAAGGCTGCCTCCAGTAAGGGGATTCAATCCCTTTACTTTTCACTGCCACGTCAGCTTTCTCTCTCCAGCGATTAGGTGCCTCAATAAGGCGACCTACACTACAAAAAAACATACCCCACAAATATACCTTGTATATTCATTAAATACACACACACAAACAAAAAGAAACCAACCTGAAGTCGATCTCTAATGCGATCACTTCCCTCCTGAAAGTAACATGATCGATTGGGTGATTGAATGCCCACAGTAACATGATCGATTGGGTGATCGATCGAACAAGTCGATCTCACCTCTCTACTGCATGCAGCCTAAGTGTGTTTGTTTAAGGGGTGTGTTTGGTAAAAGTAGCGGTGAGCAGTACTAATGAGCTATAAACAGTGAGTTGTGAGCAATAGTTGTGAGTAGTAGTCACAGTTCACCGCTTCTTAAAGAAGTATTGAAAAAATGAGCATTCCAAAAAATAGCAAAACTCACCGCTCTTTTGCCAAACGAACTACAAAAATCAAAAAACTCGTTGCTCACCACTAATTGCTTCAAAAAACTCCAAAAAGCTTCGCGCCAAACATAGCCTATATATGGCTTATTAACTTATATGTGTTCTGCTTATATAACATAAGTTATAATTTTGTGGCTTATATTGACACTTATGGGCTTATATAACATTGCCAATGTTATATAAGCTCATAAGTGTTAATATAAACCACAATATTATAACTTATGGTATATAAGTCGAACCATATAAGCTAATAAACTATATATAAGCTTAAACAAACACCCAATAAATATTTTTTTCTTCTTCTTTATGAAGGTAAGTCGACAATGGTCGCTCCGTCATGTCACCTCTGACATTTATTCCATTCACTAAACTAGTCACTAAACAGTTGTAATGGTGTGTGATGATTACCAAACCAAAAACGTAAAAAATATCTCACTTTAATACAGCCATACTCCACACACACATAAATAGTGTTGCAAAAAGCGGCCTAAACGGCCGGTTAATCAGCGACTAGACTTGAGATTAATTTTTACCTAATCAGCTTAATTAATCGGATATTGTCAAAGATCGGTCAAACGTGTTAATTAATCGGTCTAATTGATCAACAAATCGCCCTGATCACGACTAATCAGTCAATAGATCGGCCTACTCGTGACTAAACGGTCAACGAAGTCAATTTTTTCCAAAAAATTGAAATCTGATTTTTATTAAGTATTGTGTTTATGAGATATGACTTTATGTTAGAAATTTGAAGTATAAAGTTTTTAAACTTTGAAGCATTATGTTTATTTCATATACATAAATTTATAAAGTTTTTAATTTTATATATAAAAATCAATTCGATTTAATCTTTGATTATTTGATTAATTGATAGGCGGTACCTGACCATTCACCTAACGCCTAACATTTTTCTTCCACCTTGCAGATAAATTAGAAAAATGTGTGGAGAATATCCGGTAGTATGCACCACCAAACGAATGCCAAATGTAAAGGATCGCGCGCGATTGGGTGGTTGTAGTGATGATCACGGGTGGTGGGAGGGCAACCACGGGTGGTGGTGCTTCCCATTACGTCTGTCCTAAGTGTGATCACCACTCACCGGTATTAACATTGTCAATTCAGCGTCTCATCATCTCTTTCACTACACCACAAACAAGTATTACTATGTGTAACAAAGAAAAGAAAAATGCGTTGGTTGCCTTGTTGGCACCCTAAAGACGGGTGCAACACTAAAACACGCATGCATGACCTAGGCATTGGTGGAGAAGAAAAGGCATAATTTTGGTTTATGGAACGATCGACTAGTGAAGTCGGTTGGTTGTGTGTGAGAGTTGTTTAATTGGTCTCTGTGGAAGTATATTTGTATATAACTCGAGTATATTTGGGTGGTGAGGTTGGTGTTCTTATTACACATTTTTTATGGTGAAGTGAAAGTATGATGCGGCACTTAGTTGACGGTGATGCTATTGGTCACCACTACATCCAACCTTATGATTATCGACTTCATCGCTAAAACATACCCTACTTAAACATGAATATAACTCATAATAAACTCATACGAGACACACCAAAAGAATAAAACTATATGTGATATACACCACCGATTCACACAAAAATTGTGTTGGGGAGGAAATGTCCCCTTTTTTCCTACTACTTAAGGTTTTCCTAATGAGAACTATAAGGGGTGGTTAACAAATGGTTTTTATTACAATATCTCCTATGAATAATCATTATCAGATGAATTTTTATTACAATATCTCCTATGAATAATTATTATCAGATGAATAGTCTTTAACAAATTCGAATACACAATGAACATTTGCTTGTAATTGGATAAATAGTTTTCTTCCAACTAATTGTAATAAAAAATACTTTGGAACCGTCTTTATAAGATACTACTTGTATTAAATTTGTTGCAAGTTTGTCACTTCATAAAATTTTCCTAAAGATCATGATAAAAGGACTTGCGATGCTGGAAGGACTGTCACGATTGTATTTCTGGTGACATGTTCGAATATCATTTTGTATCATTTTAAGTTTAAAAAAAAATCCATATAGCGTTAAACAAAAAAATCCATCAGGGAATTGAATTTGAACTTGACAGGCTGTGCCCCTCCAAAGTCCAAAGTACTCATACTGAGTCATACCACTTTTGTACCTCTTAAGAGTCTTAGGCATACTCGTACGTCGAACTAACTTAGCTCACATTTGATACATCTAAAAACTTGTATACAAGTTTGGACAGTATCCACTGGACCCCACTCGATAAGAGTGTCAGTTAGGCTGCATCATGTCTTCAATGATGTTGTTTGTTGTGACACAATCGCCTCTGCCCTCCGCATCAAACACTATTGATTTATACACGATGTTGTATAACTTCGTTTATAAACATCACTAGTCAACTCTATTGTTTTTGCACTAATAACATTGGTGCATATACCATTGCCTTCCAAAAAGAAGGGCATGTTTATATGCACATCAGATGGGCTTCACCAGTAAGTACTTCATGTTCCAGCCTTTAAACTTCAGGTCCATTTTTCTGTACATCAACGGCTGACTTTCCGTCAAAGTGGAATCGTATGGCTTGCCCATGTGACCCCTCTAGCATTTTCACTTATCACAACTTGTTCAAGAACGACCAAAGAAAAAGTGATCTTATATTCTTCTACATTTAGGTCCTTGACACATTGGTTCACTTGAGCACACATTTATATATCGGTCACACATCAACTGTCAAGCCACTTTCCATCAGTGACGAATTTGAATACAACTTTTAGATGGTTAATAGTGATAATTATACATTGACTTTAACAATTCCGTCAATTGATTATCAGTATATAGTCCCTTTTGTTAGCAAAGGTAAACTACCCAAATCTTATATCCAACTTCCACATAACAGACAATTAGTGTATCCGAAATTCTAAATTTAAGACCTTGATTACTACCCAAAAACCTCACTTAAGAGTGTCAATGGTTGTCATCCAAGACCCAGTAATGAAAGTGCATTGTACTGCTGCACATATTCAAACCCAATAGCAGGATTTTAGTCAAGTAGTTTGTGCCACCAAGGCACCAAATGTGTGCTTACTGCTGAGTAATACATCACTTAGTCGCTTATTCTAAAGAAAAGATTTTCATAAACTCGTTTAAAAGAATCATTAAGGATTTTATCCTATATACTGATATACATACAAAATTACAAGCATATCATGACCACCATATTGACTTTTTTTAGTAACATCAGACAATAAAGACTCACATTTCCACTCGAGCATGTCAGCAGTATCCAGTATACATCATACAATTGGAAATCTCCAACATTACTAAAACAAACATATCACATTTGCACGTTATACTAAAAAACACAACAAACGTGAGTCACGAAAACACTTTAACATAATAAAACACCACAACCGTGTGACAAAAGTCACACATATACATCAGCCATGACCACAAAGTCCATGTTGCATACTCGGGTACAAATTATTTATCCACCAGTTAAAGCTATAAAATGACGGAACCAGTGGAATCAAGTTTCATTTCACTACTAACGTTACATTCATCTAAATTCCTTCTCGAAAAATCCTCTCAAATCAACGTCTAGCAAATATCAGTAGCAGCATGTTTAGAAAAACGACATTCAAAGCGACACCTTTACTAACCGAACGAGATGCATAGCTAGAACAGTAGTCCAACCCATACCATACATCAGCCGGAATCCAAACATTAAAATAAAATGAAGCAGCCTTGGTATTATACCCGTATACGTCTACTCTTTCAGGCAACCATCCATCATATCCGCTTCTGTACAAATACAAATAACAGATTTGATACGTACATGGACCGTATAATTCATACGTATCGCTGGAGCAACTTTCAAACGCTCTGCTCGCTGGATCATCTAGTCTCTGTGCGTAAACCTATACATCATTCATCATCAACATCACTAATATTACCAATATACCCTTTGACATCATCATAATTGTCATATCTAGACAAAATTTGATAGTACAAGCTATAGTTGTCAAACCTAGCATTAGATTTTATAGAAGCATTTGGTACAATAGCTGAAGTTTGTAGTTCTAATAGGGAGCAATCAGTGTTTAGCATTTAGCGTTTATAATTGAAAGCTCGTTTGGCAAGGAGCGTTTAGCATTTTGCTTTCTCTAAGAAAGCTATTTTTGAAACGCTACTTGAAGAAGCATTTAGTGTTAGCATTTAGCTTTTACGTCATTTTACAGTTTAAAATCACTCATATAGCTACGTTATCAAACACTTTTATAAAACAAACTATATTGTGTAAGGTAGTTGTACTTGTAACCAAATTATACTGTGTAAGGTAGTTGTACTCGTAACCAAATTATACCGTGTAAAATGAATTGAAACTAGCGTTAGAGTTTGAATGCTTTGTTTTAGTAGCGTTGGAAAAAGTAGAGTTATAACTTCAATGTTTGTTTTGGCGAAGATAGCGGTAGCGATAAGTAGTAGCAGTAAAGAGTAGCAGAAGCAATTTGTTTTGGTAAAGCTATTGGTAATGTAGTTGTATAGTCAAATTAGTAAGTGGAAACGCTAGTTGCTCATAAATGCTACTAGAACTAGCATTTTGATTTGGAGCGTTTGGAAAAAGTAGGAATGCTAGTTGTTTGTTTCCAAACAAGCATTTTGTGAAAATCGCTAACCGCCGGTTGCTAGTTGCTTCAAAACGCTCTTAAACGCTTGCTACCAAGTACCAAACATACAACGTTAAACCCTCATAAATGCTCCAAATGCTACGCGCCAAACACGCCATCCACAACTCGATGCCAAACAAGCATTATAATCTAAACGCTCCAAAAAGCTCCTCAATACTAACTTAGTAACTTACTATTAAAGCAAAAATCATAAACCACTATCACTTAATTCACCGACTATATTATATATAACTTACTGAAATGAATAAAAAAAAAAACCGAACCTGATTACCATACGCATCACCAAAAGCAAGACTAATTTGATCACGAGTATACTGAACTGAATAACAGCTAGTTGTGATTTCAACCGTGAATGAACATGTTGCAGCGTTCTGTTTAAATCAATACATATATACATCATTAATAACAATGCTTTTTATTTAATGCTAACTAGATAATAGTAATATAATATAGTATACTGATGTACCTGGTTATTAGTAGTGTTGACTATGAAGTTAGGATTAGGTAGTGGGTTTTGGATGATTGATGTTTTTGCTTCAGACGATGATATGAAGATTAAGGGAAATAGTACTAGGACGATAGATATTGATTTCATCATCATTTTTCGCCGGAATATGTTTTTTGCTGTTGTGGTGGTAGTTAGGTAGGTTTATGCGAGTGATATCAGAGTAACCAATGGCGATCCAGATGGCCACGTGTAATTAAATGTAAATAGTGTCGATACATATTTAATTGGTGGGGTAGTAATATGAGGGTGCGTTTGGTATGCATTGATCGGAATGAAGGAATGCTTTCATTCCAAATAATGTTGTTTGTTTAATATATGTTTGAATGTGAAATGGAAATCAATGATGAATATAGGAGATAGTTGAAAGGTGCTAAAAGGGTGGGGAATGAAGTTTTCATTCCAAGATGTGGGACCATTATTTTTTTTATTATTATTGCCACAAAGTTTGTGAGGGAACACTTCAAATATAAGTGGGTCCCATTACTTTGATACCAATTTTAGTTATAAAACCAAACAATACTATTAATATTGATATCTTAGCATATATCCATTCCTATTGTACCCCTATATCAAACTCATACCGATTGTGATTTATGACAAAGATACCAAACGCACCCTGAGTGTCTATGGCTATGCGGAGTGGTGGTGAGGGGTGGAAACGACTCGACTCGAGCCGAGCACGAGCATGTCAGAACTCGAGCTCGGTTTGTTTAAGTTTTAAAAGGCTCGAGCTTGAGTTTGGCTCGAGCCTTATATTTTAAGCTCAAACTTGGCTTGTGGAATGTTATATAGGCTCGCGCTTGGGCTTGAGCTCGTTTAGACTCAGCTCGTTCGAGTTTTTTACCGATCTGATCCTAAGCTTTTCACGAGCGGTTCGACTCATTTCCACTCTTAATGGTGAGTTTGATTGATCGTGAGTGACTCGCTCACCTTCTAACTAAAACATATAACAAAACTCACGGCCAATATGTGTTAATTTGGTGAGTTACTCACTAAGAGCAGTCGGTATGCAAGTGATTAACACGCCAAACCAACTCAAAATTAAACAATTGGCATGCCAAATGCATACCATGCAACATGTGATAGTTGAATTAAAATGAGTTTGAGCCACTCAAATGGCTCACGCCATAGGCTTTTTTTTTGTGTTTTTTTTTTCTTTTTTTTTTAATTGTGAGTGAATGGGTATATTTTGTGGGGTATGTTGTGGGATCCAATAACATGTTATTGATGTGTTATGAGGGAGGGTGTTTTAGTTATTGGTGTGTTATTGAAATGTGTATGAGGTGGCGTTGAGGTGGCATACCAATAACGTGTTATTGGTATTGCCCATACCTTGTGCTCTAAGGTTACTCACCCAACAAAATTTGGGGCCCACTATTGTTTTAATATATTTTTTTATTTGGTTTGTGAGTGTGTGAGGAGTATTTAGTGAGGTATATTTTGTATAAATTATGTATTTTGATTAAAAGGTGAGGTATGGTGACTAAAATAAATGTATGGTGAGTGAGAGTTAGTGAAAGTGAAAAGAGAAAGAAAGTTGAGGTGACAGTGAGTGATTCACCACCACTACTTTCAGCCTAAGAACATACGAAGTGGTCACGTAGCCTTGCGTTATTTTCGACATGTTAAGCGAAACGTCGCCGTCGTTCTGGCACCACCACACCGCCCCTTGGCGTCAATTGTTGCGTGGAATTTGCGGATACTATGCAAAATGAGTTTCAACTCATATTGGAAGTCGCTCAATCGGCGTACGAGGTGGCGAAGGAGAAAAACCAAACAAAAACGAAATTGAAATAAATGAAGTTTTTCACGACTAGCACAAAGGATTTGTTGGAAGATGATGCGTACTTCATTAAAATGCAGAAAGAAGAAACGAAGAAAAAATATAACCTGCAATTAGTTGTCTTCATTAAAAAAAATAAAAAATTCGTATGCTTTCCAAATTTTTAAGCCTTTTTTTATGTATTTTTTATTTAATAAATGAAATTTTAGTTTGTTTGAAAAAAAAAAAAAAAAAAAAAAACTGAAAATGGCTTGAGCAATAGTGAAGGGGTATTTTGTTGTGTGAATGTGAAATGTGAAAAGCTGTGGTGGCAAAACGGCTCAAGCCACTACACCCCATGCTCCAACACTTGTCAAAATATGAATGAGGCATGCCTATCTGTAGGTCTATTTAGCAGGTCTATTTATCATTACTCTTAAAAAATAATTATATAGATATGAAGACAAAAATGCATCAAGAAGAGTAAATTGCAAAAGCGGTCCTAGTGATTGGTAATATTAGTAGTTAGGGCCTTAGGGGTGGCAATTCCTGACTCGATCTGAGACCGAGATGTAAATAAACAGGTTCGTGTTGGGTCCGACACGATCACACAAACCATGAAAGAAATGAACAACAATTTAAGCAAGTGACGAAAACTGATGAACATCAACATTGAGGTTGGGTTTACATGAGAACGACTCTTACACGCTAATAACACCAATTGTACTTTTCAACTTTATAAATCTTATTAGAAATGAATCAAATATTTACAAGAGATAGCCTAGGGAAAACTATCCCGGTTGATGATAGATTAACTCTCCAAAATCAAACAACAAGAGGCAGCTAGCTTTGCTTTGTTATTTTCTAAGTTTGAATATCTACTTAACTCGGTTACAACCTTTGGTTTATATAAGAGGGGAAACAGTGGATGCACATGGGTGCATAGTAACTTGTCAACTTGCAATAGATAGGCATGTGCCTAGTAGGCTAGTTTTGAGCGTACTTTCGGTTTACCCGATTTGACAACTTATAGTCCCAATGTCTTTTTCTCGTATATCGATAAGTACTTGAACTTATCTTTTTCAAGAAGTTTCCCGCCCATACATTCAGAGGTTGAGGTTGTTAAAACTGAATTAAGTCTTTCAGAATCAGATAAACATTTGTCACATCTTAGTGACCCTAGTGTTGCTTGTAGCTCTTTGTACATCACTCCATGACACCGCATCAGTTTGTGAAGTGTTTTCTTTAGCTGGTCTTTGACGTCCCTAAAGCTAGACAACTGGTTGAGCTTTATACAACACTCACTGATTTTATCAGCGAGTCACACCTTCTGAATAATAATCAGGGAGACATGTTCTATGAGTATCTCACTTCTGATAACTATTAGGTTCATATTGATAGGTATGAAGTGACATTCTCTTTGATCTTTATCAGAGACTTTTATGTTCCTGACCTTCAGAGGGTGTATTAGGCAATTTTATATTTAAATATTTGTCTGAGACAATTTGGGTCGATTTCAGACCCAACATTTCGGGTTGAGTCTAATAGGTATTAGGTCGTGTTTGGATTGACACATATAACCTGTTTATTAAACAGGTTAGGTTCGGGTTGAAGATAGGTTAAACGGGTTGGCCTACAAACCCGTTTAAGATTTTCTTAATAAATTGAAAATTATATATAATTGATTATATGGTATAAATAGATCGTGTTCGGGTTATGTATAAACATGTTAGTGTTAACAAGGTCGACACAATTATTTAAACGGGTTATGTTCGAGTTGGGGTATTCTGACCCGTCAACCTAATAACCCGAACTCGTTAACCGAAAATGACCCGAATTGCCACATCTATATGGTAGTTTTTACAAGTTCGAAAGTAAAGACACGGTCTTTGTGAGTAATTTTGGTATATGATTATCACATGACGTGAAATTTTAAAAGTGCAAGTGCGTTCTCTGCCAAAACGGTAACTGCAAACTAGAGTTACCCACACTTTGTATTACGTCAGCATTCGTAAAGACTGCACTCGCGATTTTGTAGACCCCAATTCCTTGAATATTTTATGAAACAAAAAAAGAAAGTATTTAAATGCAAACACAAAGGTTAGCTTTTCAATGTATAATTATGATTAGAATGAATCAAAGAATAACAAAGTGTTATACGGAGTTAACACTTACTCCGTAATTGAATAACAATAATATTGCTTTCTGATCAAGAAAACTTAAACAAAGGATAAGTGTGCAAGTGAACTTTGAGGTCGCTGATGGGATCAGGGACCAAAACGAGTTCAAGAAGATTAAATGCACTTCTTAAATTTTACAATAAATATTGAAATGATAAGCATTTACTCACACCAACATTCTCTTGTATAGGGAAGTACCAGGATATCACATGTATGGTTGTTAAGACGTATCAAACATTTAATGGAGAAACACAACTTCTATCAAATGCTTCTGTTATTGGAACATAATAGCCTTTCTTTAGTTAACAGTTCTGCTAACTGTTCATCGTCTTATCACCAACTCGTACTTGATTTGACTTTATCCAAGATGCTCTTTTGCTATCTTAAAAAGTCCCACCTAAATATCTTAAGTTGGATGAATAAAAGAGTTAATAGTTTCATCAAGGCATTATCAATCCCTCATGAACCTCTGTCCTTCAACTTCAGTTTCATATATATACTAGTTGACTCCGTATCTACTAGAGAGGATGTCTTCAAGTCATCTTCGACTCCTTGACGATGGTTCTGACTTGAACTTTGTTCAGGTTGCTCACTGACTTAATTATCAATGAGTCTTCCTTACTTAGTCCAATTTATGTTTAATCTATATAAAGAATATTGGGACTGAATTAGCCCAACAGATTTGATCAAATAACAAAAGCGGCTTTGCAGTTCTACTAATCCTAGAATGAATGATTATTAGTAAGGTGCAATTAAATAATGACTTTTGCTAACGTGTGTTCATTAAACACATGTAATTAGTAAATTTCTTACTTAGTTGAAAATTACAATAAAACCTCTATAAATTAATAGTGTTGGGACCGGGATATTTTATTAATTTAGCGAGATATTATTATATCGATAAATTAATAATTTATTAATTTAAAGAGGTTTTACGTATGACCCTTAAATTTTCAAGTCTAATATACTAGCTAGTTACAATATATACTCATTAGAGACAAAAACTAAATCTGAAAAACAAGTTCCAATTAAAATTTTATAAATTCACATTCACACTTTATGAAAATAAAATTAACACTTTTTGTTGCAATACGAGAAGACAACGCACCAACTCTTTAGTGCAATAAGGAGATTTTAAGATAAACTCAATATAGATTTGAAGTTTAACAAAAAAAACAAGTGATTATGGATTTATTTTTTACTAAACAATCTTAAGATTTTGAAGTGTATTTCTCACACACACATATATACATACATATGTAATTTTTAGTAATTATTAATTTATAGTTTCGTTGGGACTAGTATATATAAACTGATGTTTCAAAAAAATTATTATCTTATTATTTTATCGATTGAGGTCCAAATTTGTACCGGTCCCAAGTTGGGACCGGAAAAATTATTAATTTTATCGAGGTTATTAATTCATCGAGTATTAATTTATAAAGGTTTTACTCTACATCTAAATAAGGGTTTTGCTAAATATGTCAATTGAGCACATGTTAACATGTTTTTTTAAACATGCGTTCTGTTATTTTATTTAGGGTTTTGCTAATGACAACCTTAAGGGTTGTGGTTAAGGGTGTTATTGGGTCTGGTTGTCGGATTATCGGGTTTATCGGGCCGGGTTGAATCGAGTTTTTCTTTATGAAAAAGTGACCCGCAACCTGACCCGATAAGTAATCGGATTATCGACCAGGTAGTATGTTTTCAGTTAGATGATATGTCCGGTGTAATTGTAAGAACTAGTGGGCTTATACAACTTTACGGAAATAATTTGTAAAAAACTATATTTCGGGTCTTATCTGGTTGACCCGATAAAAAAAGTAATTCAACCCTAACCCGACCCGATAATTATATCGGGTTATAGGGTTCGGGTCACACAACAAGATAAGATTTTTTAATCCGACTCAACCCGACCCGATAAGCATTATCGGGTTCCGGCTCAGGTCGAATTAAACCGACCCTATTGACACCCCTAGTTGTGGTTAAGAAGTGAATTTTTTATTACAATTAGTTGTAGGAAACTAAATAATCGAAATCAATTGTTGGTTGTAAATCTGTATTTTTAAAGATTGTCTTCATCATCCAATCACAATCATTCATTGTAATTATGTAATAAAAATTGTATTCTTAACCGCAACACTTAGCAAAACCCTTTTCTTTATGATTGTTAGTCCAAGATTTATGTCTTGAAAAACATTGATAAAGAATTAGACCCTAAACACAATAACTTAGACCAAATCTGCAGCCAATTCAGTAGAATGTTTTAGTCTTTTTCATCCAAAGCCTCATGGCCCTCATCATTTTCTTGCAATGCCCACTTTTCATTGAACCATAAACGCCTAAAACCTGAACCAAAAGTTACGTGAGGTTTCAACTTGGATCTTTATCGGAGAATCTCAATCCTCACCGCTACGTATAACATGCTATTTATCTACGAAAATAGTATTAGGAAATTAGTAGCGAATTGAATTTAGTGTGGTTATAAAATGATTTGCCTTGAAAGTAAGACAATGGAGGGACAATAGACTTCTCAAAAGTCCGTCAATCGTTGTTCGTGTTTTTCTTTATTTCGTTTTCATTAAGTATAGTCATGATCCTGTCGTATATGTACTTGATTTTTTGACAACTAGCTTATCATTTTTTCGTGAGGTTTGGCGTTTTGCTAGTCTAATTAGCTTCGCTGTCCTCAAACTAGAGAAGGTTTGGTAGTAATGTTCAAATTGCTTTTACCGTCCCCAAAATTTCCACGAAGCCATTATTCTTGCAATGTAACCTTAGAATGATAGTATAACATTGCTCATCTTCAACTAAAATGTTTGCGGATACTGTTACCAAGACTTTGTAATTTGAAATAGTTGTTGTAAGCTCTGATGTTACTTTCATTGTATCGGACAGACGGACACAATACTAAATGCAACCTTAGTGTCAGTGGTACCGGGTCATAAATCACGGTTTTTAGGATGGGGATATGTATATTCAATTTGAAAGGGGAGTACTAGAAAATGTCTAGGTCTAATTAAGTTATCAAAAAGATATTTCCGCGAAGTTATGGTATGTTGATGATAGTTACTTTCTACAAATGACCGACAAAGTCACGTCACATTATAGGAAAATGATTGAGCCAAACCTTGCCAAGATGCACCAATTGGCACCACAAGTACCCTGTTAATTTGAAGGACATTTTATTGCTCTAGTACTACACACTTTACAGCACCAGACATTGACATTCATATATGAAAACATTAGGTAGTTTGTTATCGCACGTTCCATCTTTTAGGGGCTGTAATTGAGGTTGCATGCATTAACTTAGGAACATAACGTGCATGTCGTTTTCTCACTGATGTTGGGAGTTCTGTGTTTAACTACAATATTAAGAGATGACCTGTTGTTCGATTAATTGTTTAGATACTAGTATATTACAGCGCACAAAGGATCCTTATTGTAATTCAAACAAAACCAGCTTAGTTGATTGAGATTACAACTTAACAGGGACACGTGTTGAAGGAGTTTACCACTAAGAACATATGATAAGATATTCAATAGAAATATGAACCTGATTTTCTCCTCGGATGAACCATATAGCTAAGATTTATCAATAGAAATATGAATTATATAGATATTCATCATTCAGCATAGAAGGGATAATGGTCCAAAAAATACATGAACTTTCCACATTTTACTATTGTGACAATAAACTTTTAATTTTCCTATTAAAACCAAAAACTTTCTTAATTACCCCTATTGTAACAAAATTTGCCACGTGGCACCCTTAATCAATGTGGAAAGACTAAGGGTGCCACGTAGCAAATTTTGTTACAATAGGGGTAATTAAGAAAGTTTTTGGTTTTAATAGGAAAATTAAAAGTTTATTGTCACAATAGTAAAATGTAGAAAGTTCATGTATTTTTTGGACCATTAACCCTTGAATATAATACATAGAAATTTCTGCATTTTCTCGTAGATACAGCCTTACTTCTGCTCAATACAGAGGGAGGAATATGGTGTTTCTATTAGTCTGAAGAGTGTTGTGTGCGCACCAGTTGTCTTAGAGTCTCTCCACACTCTGCCAAAAGGTTGTCGATTGAATTCTTCTTTATGAAGACTAATTGTTGATTATCTCCCTGCATAAACGACAAGCTAAACACTCTCCCAGTTTTCTTCCTGTACTTCTTGATAATCTTAAGAAATCCTGTTGTTTATTGGTACTTAGTACAGTCCAAGGAAATTTGACTATGATTATGATATTCTTATCCTATGTAATGAACTTGATACAAGGAGTATGTGTACCGTCACAATTGAGAACATGGTAGTGAAGGAGCAAAACCAATTGATTGTGGAATTGCAGTAGATCCATTATCACTTGAGTTGCATCTTCACCGCTACATAGTTCAGCTATCTCATCTTTTAACTCCTGTGTATTAACTTACAAAATAAATATATAGAAACTGAATTCGGGAATTTGTAGCATCTCTCATGAATTGATCCATGCAATTGTACGCAAAAAAAATATATCGTAATAACCTTAAAGAGTTAAAGGCTTAAACTGGTTGAGTGGATGCAGTTAAGTACCTGGAATCTTTCCCTGTATTCTTCTTCCTTTCTTGAGAAAAAATCGTTCATCTTCTCAACTTCATTCTTAAGAAATTGTCTGAAACCCTCATCACGTTTTGCGGGATCTGTTTCATTCAACAGTTTTTTTAAGTCTTTGTACGATAGACAAACACCTTCCCATTCTGGCATGAAAATGGATATCTTAATGCGAAATCTCTTTCCAAATATCATATTTTCTTCTGAAGGTATTGCCCGAAAAACTTGAAGTCTCATCCTTTTATGAACCCAAACATTATTAAAGCATATTCTATTGTTTGAGAATCATACCATGGTTATGCTAAATTTTTAAGCTACTAGAACCCGGAAGTCAATAAATTCGAAGTATATACTTATTATGCTTTTGTCGTTTGGATGAAATTGCTGTCTCATCTCCTCGGACATCAAATAACCATTATGTGCTTATCAAAACATGGCTATCAGATTGGATATTCTAATTGTTCCTGTAATGCATAAACCAATGATAATGACGATAGTTCTTAAGACAGGTTTATAAAATAATCATCCTCTTTCTTCCACTTGTGGGATTATTTTATATCAAGAGAGGATCGCTTGTTTTTGCAAATTTGTAAACCTGTGTATTGTCTGGATCTCGAGCTCATAAAGACTGGTCGATGTTGCTATTAACCTTTTGTCTTCTAGGTTGAGTTAAATTTAGGTGTAGTAATTTGGCTTGTCCCTTTGTCTATTAGTCTGTACTTGGATTTTATGTACGGTAAGGTAAATTTTACACTGTAACTTTTTTCATTTTTCAGGTTTTATTATTCTCGCGTATAAGTTTGAGGCTGACTTGCCACGTCAGATATCTTCGAGAAGTTGGTACTATGCGTGATTTTCTTCATGGTATGCTCCTGTTTAGTATATTCGATCTGCAGATGCTAAAGTTTTGTTTCTCATAGTGTTAATCTACATGTTCAGCGTAATAAGTAGATAAAACAAATGTCAGCTTTGTAATTTATGTTTTTCAAAATGTACTTGAGATAAAGAATATCCTCTTTAATTATTTCGAAAATATCGACTAGGTCCATGACAATGCTATCTGGTTGATTCCAATTTGTGTTTTTACACTTGAATTTATATTCCCTGTTACCTCCTGTTGAAGTTTCTACCTCATTGCGTTAATAACATTCACATGAGTCGGCTCAAAATCTTGGGTCCACTATGATGTACCAAATGGCTTTTTACGTGACTACAACCACATGTCGAGTAGTGGTAAATTAGGATTCTTATTTTTTTGGACTACTTAGTCATGGAATGTATTGATTCTAGATATACCATGTCATGTGCATTGTCCTCATGCTAATGCAAGTCATCGATTGAGGATGAGTCTTTTTTTCCTCCTTGTTTAGTACTCGTATATGGTGTAGGCCAAGACAATCTAAGCACACAAGCACTAATTTAGTTCTTTTCCAATAGTATCATTCTCACGAGTATGGCAATCTAACAAAATGATACTGTTTCAGTGCCCTTAATGAAATGTAAACCAAATACAGCAGAGCCTATCATCATTTTAAGTAGTTCAAACTTACTCAGTTTAAAGCTCATGAGTCACTGGAAAACGATAGGGCTAGTATGAAATGAAAATTCTGAACATAAATGTCATTTTTAAAGATTACAGAGCACATGGGGGGCCAGTTGAAGAATAAAATGTGTTCGGTTAGCATCTCCTTTGTCTAGATCTATACAGTATACAACTTACAACTATATACTATAAAGATGAAGAAAGCTCAGCCTTTTAATCGATCACATATTGTGTCTGCGCCCCAATTTAGCATCTAAATTGACAGTCCCCCAAAACAATAGATAATGATTTTCATAGTCTTTTTTTAATGCTTTAAGAAAATCTTATTTTTGAGCAACTGTTCTTAGAAGAGATTAAATTATTATGTTGGATCTAATTAGACATAACTGGACCCTGCCAACACAAGTATCGTGTCTCTTAAGCAAATAATTAATATAAAATTGACACTTTAGTGTTGAGTTTATGATATATAAAACATACAATAAACATATAGACATCAAGAGTACACAGCGGAAGACTTAAAGATCATAACAAATAAATAATTAACTGAAAGTATGCGTAACGTACCTCTTGCGAATGTCAAATCCCTCGAGCAAAGCAAAACAACCCTCGAGCAAAGCAAAACAAAGAAGTACTTATTGGTGTAAGAATAATGTCTTACAACCACGTTCTTGTACACACGAATTAACCAACGAATCAAGCGATTGCTAGATCTAACACAAGCCCTCGTATATGCAAAAACAAAACCGAACTCCCTAACAAATGGGGTGTTCGGCCAAGCTATGCAAAAGAAAGAGAAGAGAGGAGATCTAGGGTTAATTCAATGCACAAGGTGTGTGTCAAACCCTAGACCCTAGCCCTCCTTATATACTAGTAGGTAAAACTTGAGGACAAGTTAGGAATTAGGGCCTTGGAGAGGCCTATGGCCGGCCACCAACATGAGCCCAAAGCCCATCCCATAACTTTTCCAAGTTTCCATTTCTAGTCCTTCTCTTTTCCATTTTAACGGTCGTTAGTCATTTTTCCGTTAAATACATAACGATCGTTAACCGGACTTAATGTGTAATAATTAATCGTAAACATAAACATTAATTATTAACTTTAATTCTCATTCGCTAATGTGTGCAATCCCGTGGTCACGAGTTCGAATCCGGACATTCACCGTTTGTAAATATATACATTTCCAACAGCTCCCACTTGGATATGTTTACAAAACGTGAAATGACATTGGTTAGCGTCTAGCAACACGCCAATGCCCCCGGTACAACTCGTGTATGGTTTTCTGGAGAAAAACCAAGTTTTGATGATTCATCATCATATTCATCCTTTTGTTTCTAATACCATGTTAATAAGAATATGGATCTCACTCATTTCTTAATTAACTATTCTGTTTCTCGCTTTATGTGATTAATCAAGATTACCAATTCTCCTGAACATATTCCAGAAGACCTTGGGCATGGCCATGCAAACATCTTGACAACCCTACGAGGCCCAAGTAGTATTATACTTCAAAATAAATTTGAAGGAAACAAATCCCATTTTGACTACAAGCAGGATTCACAAATTTCGCAACACTTCTGAAAACAACCCTTATAACTACCAGTTACGTATAGCGTTAGATTGCTTCACAAAAATGCACTACATCCATGACATATCTCTTGTATCTCAAGTCAGAGGATAAATATACATGATATACTTAATGACAAAGATCCATAAAGTATTATCATGCGGGTGGGATAAGTCCTATACTCAATACATTGAATATCATCTAAAATTAGTCATGATACGCATCAATATACTTTCAAGTATATTCTAACTAATACTCAGATTTGTCTTAATTCAATATCATTCCCATGTTATTGATCGACAACGGACTATTTAGAATAACTTAAGTTATTCAAGGATTTAAACATGCAAATACAGGACACAATATTATAAATGAAATTAAACGTATACCGTACTTTAATTCATTATAAATAATAATTGTTTAACATCCTTTATCCAAATACTAAATAGATCAATGCATGATAATAGTAGTTAATGAATTTTTCCACAAGTCATGAAAATCATACTTGTTGACAAGGCATAATTTCAATTAACTTTGATCTATAGGAATTTTGAGAATACTTATTTCAAAAATTCAATAAGTGAATTTCTTGTATATGTTTACACATATCTTGATATTGTCATATCATTCCATAAGGTGCGTGATAATCTGAACCACCCTTTTATGACAATTATCTTTCAAAACCTTAAAGTTTTAAAGTATTCTTTATTCTTTAATGTATAATGCAACTATGCTCTTAGATGAGCATAACTAGTCAACATAGTCATCATCAAGGATACCGTGACTAGAATTGAGTGTCATCTCAATTATACTAGCATCATTGTGTACAACAATATGCTCTTTAAATATCCGTAAACTTTTGAACAGTTATAGTGTAATGTTGGTGCCTACCAAAACTCAAGTTTGTTGGCAATGACAATTATGAAACAATTTTCATATAATCATCCATAGAATCTAGGAGCATCTTCAGATTGTGGAATGTGATTCTAAATCCAAACATATTTCCTTTAAAATATTTATTACACTAACAACTTTCAATGTTGTCAAATCATCTTGTAATCAAGCATGACACAACAATCTTACAACATGATGTACATGATGAATCTTCAAGTTAGACTTTAAGATCTCATTATATATCCATCGTGTTCTATTAGACTCATTTATTTTACCGCATATGTTTATAGTAATAAACATATATTCCAAGGTTATATATCTTATTTTCAAATCTTACAAACGAAGTTTCATTCCCAACTAAAACTTAATTTAAGTGGAATGTAGTTGCCCATACAACATATAAGATTTAAGAAAAAATAAATAATACTCCCACTAGCTTTCAGGAATACTAATGAGCAATCTTATTTTAATTATTAAATCAAACATGGATTTAATATTAAACATAAGAAACATCTCCTAGATGCTTGCATATATCCATTCATGGATTCTTGCAGTTTGTACATATCCAAGGATTATTTGAATTCATAAAACTTCTTTGTATTACTCATCGTCCTCGCAAAAGTAATTTCACAACAAAGAGTTATGACATTCATTGTCAAAATTTCATATCAATGAAACTTAGTATGACAATTATAATCTTTATACTTCTATTTAATGTATATAGGAAAGAATATTCAATCATAGTTAATTGCTTAAGTATGATTGATATTATTATCACTTGACATACATTAAATACATGTACAATATTGTCCATATGATTTCTACACAAAAATTTAAACCACTAGGGTTTCCATTCTTTGAAGAAACTCATTAAGATAAACCAAATATCTAAAGTTGATTATCTCTATGGACAGCATCTCTACATTCATAATATGATTGATTTACCACAATTTAACATTTGGTAAATTCATCATTATGATTAACAGGCTTACCATGATCCTGTAACTCATATTCCTCAGCATATTAAATATCGGAGATATCCTTACGGATCTATGAATGACAATTCCATCATATTAAGGTCTATCATTTTCATGTTTAGCCTCATCATGATATTTGCTAGTGCATTTTAGAAGATTGTGTATTTTGTAATTCAATCTTTCAAGATCTAAACAAAAAACTCCCACTTGCCTTTAACAATTTAAAGATTACCTTTAAATAGTTTAGTAAGTAGAGCAACAATACATTGTTCTCTTTTGGGATATTACAAAAAAACATTGACAGTTCCTAACATTAGTTTGTTACAACTCACTCTATAAGTAGTTTAACAAATTCAGAACTTCATTTATAAGACTTAATGTGATTCATCACATTCCATAAACAAATGGTGTCTTATTAATCTTCTAGGTTGGAGTCTTATTGAGTATATTCAATCTATACTCAATCTACTAACCTTGATAACTTTTGGAAGAAACTATAGTTATCTTGAATCAAATAATGCCAATAGATTTTGATTCTTCTAACTGAATTAATATTGTAAGATTAATCTAACAATATTTAAGATAACCATCTACTCTTTGGTTTATCATATTTACCAACAAAGTAAAACTTAATGGTACAATAGAATTACCAAGTCAATTGCATGTATTATAACACAAGTATTCTTGACCAAGTCAAAAGATATAACAGTTATAATCCCACTATACGTTATAAGTCTTTGATCAACTCATTGACTTCATGCATATGTCTTAAAACATAGCAAGTTAACGTCTTACTTTATATTCTAAGTCTTGTATTAAAAGACTTCATGTTTGTGACTTTACAAAATCATAAACATTTATAATTAAAGTAATTATGAACACCGCCTCGAGTTTCAATTAATATTTCAAGTTAATATTTACTACATATATTTAAGTCATTCAACGAATACTCAAATTCAAGGTAGTATTAGATTACTTCATTTAATTATGTCATTCAATGAAATGTTCCATGTAAGAAACTGCAGAATCATCCATGCTCGTTCTCACGACACGTGGATACTTTACCTTGGGCTACAATCTAGTTCACGTTCTCACGTAAAATAAATTATAACTACAAGTGTTTCTTAAATATTTAAAATAAAGTAGTCTTTGTTATCATCTTGACACATGTTCTTAATAGGGCAATCATACATATTTAAATGTATACTTCCTATTAGAACGTTATTCTCTTACTTTTCAGTCAAGAGAATTCATTTAAATCACATTAATATGTATTGTACCTTGCACACAATAAAGATTTCTCCCACTTGTGCATGGAACAATATCATGTAACATATAAACAACACGATACACATTCGTTTATTTGATTAATATGATTTGTGTCATAGATATAACTAGTAGATATAGGACTATATTGATTAGTAAGGAAACGCACATGACTATCCTTAAAAATATAAGTGCCTACAATTGGAAAGTAATTATCTTTGAAGATAATCTGGGTTACTACACAGGAAATAAGGCTTGTAGCTCCCACTGAATTAGAAATCATTAAAACAACTTCTTATTCAGTAATGCAACACAAATGCTCCCACTGAATTTGACAACATTGTAAGTGTTGCATAACCAGTGAAAACAACTTGCTTGCTTTTTACTTTCCTACACCTTTAAAGAACCATACGTAATCATTACTAAGGTACTAAAAGGTGTATTCTACTCTTTGAATAATGGAATATCCATCAATGTTATTAACTCGAAAAATTTGGTATGCAATTTCTTCCTTAACAGGCCTACCATGCCCATAATGGTATGTAGCACCTTTAAAGGTTAAAGCAAAACAACTAGATAAAATGCTAGTTTGCCTTTTACCAATTTTTGCGGTAATTAGTCTAGCTTCTAATCTAGTAACTCATATACATGTTTTCCAGTTAACCAACATTCATGTTGTTACAAAGGATTCATTCACCAAATGAGGGTAATGAAATCTTTATGGAAAATAAGATGTGTAATTCATTGCTAAGAGTTACATTAGAATTTAGACAATTCAAATGTTCCTATTATACCTTTCTCATTCATGAAAAGGGATAGGATTGAGTCTCATGCTTCTCCCATGGAAAAGAGACTTCGTTTGTCTTATCAGTAAATTATTCTCTATCAAACATTTGTTAGAATGCTAGAATGGATCAATTTACAAATCAAAGACTAAACCACGTTTACGGTTAAATGTTGCATTTATACATTCAAAAGAATTACAAAATTCAATTTTAGTATTTTCGATAATTAACCTTTTCAATAAACAATTAAATACCCAAGGTTCATATTCATATAACCAATTAATATTTATTGAAAACTAGGATCCAAATTGTCATAATTTCATCACGTCAGTTGATCTGCTAGTAATGAACCTTATACAAAATGGTAGAGCTATTGCTCAATTGCCAATTTCAATTGCAATTCCTAGATTTATGGGATTTACATATAGCCAATATCAATCGCCATGTAAACATGTTTTATCCCATCTTATGCCTTGAGTTGCCAGCTCTCACTACAAAACTCAATTAAGTTGTCCAACTTAAGAAACCGCAAAATCGTCCATGCCCGCTCTCACGACACGTGGACATTTTACCCTTTGATTACGATCTAAGTCACGATCTCACGCAAATAAAAAGTAATCTTAGGTGTTTCCGTTTCGTTGGATGGCATATAACTTAATTTAAAGGGTAATAGTTTTGATGTTAAATCAAATATGTACAAAGATGTCATGCATTCATCTTTGTAGCATAGTTTTATTAAAACATTTATATCTTGTTTTAATGTATAAGCTTTTCATCATCAAACTTTAACTGAGGTATTGGGTTCACCAATTAAGGAATTTAGTGTTAATTATCATCCATTATACCGTACTTTTGCATAAGTGTAAACACTTAGTGTTTCAGATAATTACCACCAAAGTGGCGCATGGAATTAAAACTAATTCGCCCTTAAGATGAGCTTGCACATTTAATGGCTTACTAAGTAGCTCCACTCGAACTTACAGAGGGCAGAGGACCAAGTACGCGCTAAAGCACAACCTTAGACATCCTTTCAGTGTGACTGTGCGCACTTCTTTAAACCCCTTTATTAGTTCATTCTCATGGGTGAGCCTTTCAGACCATTTGTACCAAAGTCATCAATCAATTAAACGATTATGATTACTATTCTTAAAAATACATGTTTCACCATTGTTTAGGTCAGTTTATTTTTTTCTTGTAAAAATACCCTTGTTACACATAACAAACAAGCAAGTATTTACAAAAATAAACAAATAAACAATGAATGCATAACAAATAAAAGTCATGCATATCAAATAGCCACATGCAAACGGTTTTGATAAATCCTATTAATAACCAATTCTAGATTTGACAATATGCATATATTTAATTAAGACTTTCACCCGTTTTCATCTATGTACAAGGTGAACCACATGAATCGATTCATCGATTAAGTCAAAATTAAATACATACCACATAGCACATAATTGATTAAATTAATAATTATTGAGGTCTTCCCCAATTTTAGATCTATCATAATTTAGTGTATATCACTTAAACAAGAAAGACATACAATAAAAGCAGATCCATGATAAAACATGCAGATAATTATCATGGACATAAAATTACACTTAACAATTAATGCAATTAAATCAAAGTTACGGATATACACATAAAGTTGCATGCATCTTAGGGTTTCTAATCCAATTAAAACAATAGTTTACAAAACCCTAATTAGGGCACCAAAAAAACGCCCCCCCTCAAAATTAGGGTTTAGGTTTTGCAAACCCTAGATCTAAGCATACAAATAATAACACATTCATGTTTATTTTAATTATGTGTTTCAGTAATTAATTACTTGTTATACAAGGCTCGTGATGCCACTGTTGAGTTTATGATATATAAAACATACAATAAACATATAGACATCAAGAGTACACAGCGGAAGACTTAAAGATCATAACAAATAAATAATTAACTGAAAGTATGCGTAACGTACCTCTTGCGAATGTCAAATCCCTCGAGCAAAGCAAAACAACCCTCGAGCAAAGCAAAACAAAGAAGTACTTATTGGTGTAAGAATAATGTCTTACAACCACGTTCTTGTACACACGAATTAACCAACGAATCAAGCGATTGCTAGATCTAACACAAGCCCTCGTATATGCAAAAACAAAACCGAACTCCCTAACAAATGGGGTGTTCGGCCAAGCTATGCAAAAGAAAGAGAAGAGAGGAGATCTAGGGTTAATTCAATGCACAAGGTGTGTGTCAAACCCTAGACCCTAGCCCTCCTTATATACTAGTAGGTAAAACTTAGAGGACAAGTTAGAGGAATTAGGGCCTTGGAGAGGCCTATGGCCGGCCACCAACATGAGCCCAAAGCCCATCCCATAACTTTTCCAAGTTTCCATTTCTAGTCCTTCTCTTTTCCATTTTAACGGTCGTTAGTCATTTTTCCGTTAAATACATAACGATCGTTAACCAGACTTAATGTGTAATAATTAATCGTAAACATAAACATTAATTATTAACTTTAATTCTCATTCGCTAATGTGTGCAATCCCGTGGTCACGAGTTCGAATCCGGACATTCACCGTTTGTAAATATATACATTTCCAACATTTAGGGCCACTGCCTTAGGCAAATAATAATCTAGTCGTTGTCGATGATTATCAATGCTTCCTGAAATTATAACTAATAACGACTATATATCCATAAAAACCAAAAGAAAAATATTCGGACGTGGGTTGGGTATTAGCAGAAATCAGAAATTATTAGCAATAGGCTTTTCTTCTTAAAGAACAAACGTGGAGGTGTCACTATTACGACCAAAGAACCATAGAAGGGCCTTTTGTGCTATCTGATCTCGATATTAGCCATGTTGTCGTTGAAAATGCTGAGACTAATCGTGAAGACCATGTTCATGAAAGTTCACATGATCAAATAGTATACACTACAAAGTTAGATTATAAGTTCTATTATTAGAACCTTTTAGCAAAATTTCATCCCCTAGGAACTAATAATGGATACACTTTAACTTACTTGCTAATGATAACGACTCAATAAACGTCCACTGTGGTACATTTACTATTAAATAGTTCCCGGGGCCATTATTGCTGCCAATAGTATGCTAGAAGCGTTAATGATGATGACTTGCTTTCTTAAAAAATACATTATGGTGTCTTTTTCAGTTAATTATCATTTTCTCACTATCAATACTCTCTGAATAGCCTGGAATTAACAATTGATAGGATAGCAAGGATAAAAGTGTCCAACGATAGCTTCATTAGCTGTTTATTCCAAAATTGCACCATCTATTTATCGTAAACGGATGTTACATTTCCTCAAAGCATACATAACTACAACTAAACCTTCGTGTCAACTAATTGCAATTAATTGATCTTTTTATGTGCCTAATCTCTAATCCATTATTATCTAATAAGCCAAATGTAAAATACGAATTGTCTTGTCCATTATTTTATCGGTCTGTACATTTTGAACATCATATGTCTCTCGTAATCAACTTTATGTGGAAGAAAGGATTAAACCTGATGTCAAATCGATCACTCGACTCTTGTCTAAAAGTAGACTTATTTCTTACATTTTAGTAAATATATGGAGTAAATGTATAGTTACAGTATATTTTAGTTGATGTCAAGGGTGAATTGATCACAATGCTTAAACTAATAGATGAAGGTAAAAGCAATTTGATAGAATAAATCATTAATATACATGTTTACCCTCTCTTTTCCTAGTACAACGGTGACTGCGACTTAAAGACTTGAAGTTTAGGCAACCCCGTGTATACGCACACTATAGTGTAAACTAATCAATACCATTTCTTATTGCAAATATAATTCTGGATGACAACTAATCATGAACCAGATAGAGAGTGAAGCATGGAGCTAACATGACGCGTAGGTCCATCAATTTGTGTTGAGGAGTTCCTCAATCATTTGCAATGCAATTGCATCCTCTTCATCACCACCTCTTTCAGGAACCGAAGACATCATCATCGGTGTATCCACTGTCATCATCTGAGTTCCATCTTCAACTGCAGGTCCTCTCTCGATCTCAATCTCACTTTCGTTATTCACATTCTTCTTTCCAAACTCCACAGTCATGACCCAATTTGATTCAGAATGCACACCGGCTCTTTTTTGCCATACACCAATGTGAGAACTCTCGGTATCAAGCCTGAGACAGGTTAGTGAAGGTGAGGGTGACTTACAACACTTGCGCAGTTTAGCACTTAGTATAGCCGAGAGACCACTAGGTGTTGAAGACGATGCTTGAGAACTTGTCGTGGCAGTGACTGTACCAGTGGCGTCACTTTCTCCAGATATTTGGTCTTTGACGATTGGGAAATTAGTCTTGGCATTGCGACCACTCATTAAAATGGCGGCCTCGTCATAGGCTCTTGCAGCTTCTTCTGCAGTTTCAAATGTCCCTAGCCACACTCTTCTCTTCCTAGATATAGAAAAAAAGTTACAAACATTAGATTCACATGTAAATCAGTTACATAGATGTGAGTAAGTAAGTGCAAGTATCTAAATGAATGTAGGTGCATTGGTAGTTGTGGTAGGTGTTAACATTAAGGAAAAAGGGACAAGGAATGAGTTACAATAAAGGATGACGAATCTCGGACACCCATGAGCCCCAGTGGCGTTGGCGAACACCTCTGAACTTCTTAGTTTGTACCATATTTGTTGTACTAAATGATGTATGTGTTTGTGTGAGAAAGAAGCTGAGTTTAAGCAGCTTAAAACTAGGGAGACTCTCAAGGGAAATATATAAAGGGGTCAACCGACTCATGGTATTCAATAGATCCTGTACGGAATTTAGTGTCTGGTGATACTATTTTCAGTACACATTATTTGTCTTTTCTTTGGTGTAGCTAAGCTAGTAATCAAAGTATACACTACACACAAAGTGTATACAACTAATTGGTCTAGCCTACAAGTCTCACCTTTGGATGCTATATGTGTAAATATATAGGGTTTCCTAGTTAGTGTTTATGGCAAACCAAATAAGTATCTAGCTAGCTTTTTTAATGAACAAATTATTGAAATTTTAATGAACTTGCTTAGATTAATGTCAAGACAAGGAAACACATTATAAGGTACTCTTATCATATTGTTCATCTCAAACACAAGATCAAGGTGATTAGCAAGTAGACAACAATCGATTTGCTTATACGTCAACTCAAATCGTGATGTGAATTGACTTAAAAATACGAGTGACTCCTACGCCTTAAACACACGTACAAGTCGTCGTCTAGCTAATTCGTTGTCCTATACTACCCATGTGTTTCACTTCTTACTAAGGGGGGTCACTCTAATTCTAAGCAGCCATGTTCAAATAATGTGCACTTGTTTATACATAATACATGAGCTTGTATAAATGTGAAGTATATAATGGTTACTGCAAAGGTGAAAAAGAAGCCAATAATTTATACAGTAGTATACCAACAACTATACCATTATTTGAGAAAAACAAAAAGATGAAACAATAATAGTAAGTAGATCATTAAACACAGAGGTAAAGCAAAGCCAGCTTTGATGACATGATTTCTGAGAATGGTGTGTTTGTCGGTGAGGATTTAGCTCATACCCTTTCTTATGGTTTAAATTTGTGGTCCTTTTTAGATCATCATGAACTCTAGTGGGTCTCTAATCTTTCTTTATTTTGCATTTTTACTCACTCCATTCTTATTAACCAATAAAGGTTACTCCTACTTTACTAGCTAGCACTAGTTCTTAATTTGGGTTGACATTTTAAGGTTAATAACCCACTTGGTGTATTAATGCATGCTTTTCGGACGTGTAAAATGGGTAGGTCGGCTACCTATGTTGAATAATTTTTTAGAACGCCAACTAACTATCTCACACTATACAACCATAAACTATCTCACATGTTTTAAGCAGGACTTGAACCCACGATTATTTGGTTGGAGAGCTTCACACACAACAAGGAATACCATTGGGACACAAGCTTTTTGATTAGCTATGTTGTATAATGTTTTCGTTATTGGTACCTTGGATATGTTGTGTAACATGTCCTCGCTAAAAGTTTTGGTCATTTTTTTCCCATTTTTGACAAAGTTAAAGACTGAAAGTCGGGTTTTTGTCGTTTAGCGACTTTTTGGCGAGGACATCATGTCCTCGCCAAAACGTTCATCCCCCGTTCTACTTTTTCTTGTAGTGAATATAATATAGGAATGTGTTCATATACTTTTTATATATGATTGAAATGAACTATGGCTAGCTACTTGTATCATTATATGCTTATGTCTATATGATAATAGTTTATTAGTTTGTGAAGAAGTTAGTTTTTGATGCAATTGACAAATTAGTAACAAGTCAGTTTAAGCATAAGAACAAGCACCGTATCAATTACCCTAATCATTTTTCTTTACTTTTATGTGAGATGCATACGTGCGAAGACACAAGCATACTTTTCTTGAAGAGAAGTAATGCATACTTTTCGTTGTAAACAAGTTATTCCACGGATTATATTGTAAGAAAATGATCATCAAAGCTTTTCTTAAGCAAATTATCGACAGTAGTTTATGTCAAAACTAATGAATTAGGATGATTATATATATGTTATGGTGATTTTTAAGATCTATGTGCTTTGACATTTCTAACAAATCGTTACTTTTATGTAAAAAAAAGTTTTGTTTATGTGTAAAGTGTGTGTATATGGTCCTATATAATGAGGGGTGGCCGCCACACAACCAAGCAAATTTCATTTTCATTTTTATAGCATATAAGAAGTAACTATCATCAAATGGGGTAAGATTTTTGGCTTTTGAAACAAAAGATTAAAGGTTCAAACCTTGCTAAAGAAATTGGTGGTCAGGGAAGGGTTGAAATTGGTCTTGGGATTTACCTGATGAGACCGTGTACATCTGAATCAAAAAGACTTACCCTTCTCGGATAACCTGAAAATGAAAAATCACATCCGTTAACTTTTATAGCATATAAGAAGTGTTTGTATTTGATACACACGTTTTACTTTAGTGTTAACTTTGGCATTTTAAAACAACAACAATACTCAATTATGTCAGAATCGGGTATGAAAGGCAAGATTTAGACAATCATACACTTACTAAAAGAAGTTACCAAACCTTTTGAAAAAAATGTATTCTTATACACCGACTAAATACAAGAAAACTACTGGTAAGTTATGGACAAAATAAACTTTGTTTCACAATTGAATTTTTTGGAAATAACAATACATATTCGCACTAAGGCAATGTTTGGCGCAGAGCTTTCTGGAGCTTTTTGGGGAGATGAGCGGTGAGCAGTGAGCTTTTTTATTTTTAGTGTTCGTTTGGCAAAGGAGCAGTGAGCTTTGCTATTTTTTAGGAAAACTCATTTTTCCAATGCTTCTTTAAGAAGCTGTGAGCGGTGAGCAGTGAGCTGTGGCTACAGGTCACAGCTACTGCTCACAGCTCACTGCTATTGCTCACTGCTACTGCTCACAGCTACTTTCGCCAAACATAGCCTAAATATATATGATATTCTGTGTCTTTCTTTCTATGTGTTATTTCGTATCTCCATGTCTTGGCATTGGTTTGATAATTATTTCGTATCATTAATCGTTGTTTGAAAGTTAGACTAATAATGTGCAAGACTATAGAGTATTTCTTCTGTCTCAAAATGATTGTTAATCGACAAAAAAATATATAAAATAAAATAAAATATAATTATTATTGTTTTATAATTTTTATCAGTTTTACTTTTAATTAATTAATTACTATTTTACTGAAAGTTTGTAATAACCATTTTAAATAATGACAATACAGTAATTTCGATAAAATATAATTATCAATTTTTAGTAACGGATAATTAATTTATAGCAACTCAAAATGTAAATATGGACAATAAAATTGAGATGGAATTAATTTATGGCAAATGAAAAAAATGACAATAACATTGAGATGGAGGGAGCATTCTTTGTGAGATGATTGTAGATTAACAAAAGGAATTTGTTGTTTCACTAGTATGTTTGGTGAAACGGACTGAAGCTAGGGCTAGGAGTAGGCTTAGGGTTGAGGCTTATATTATAAGCCGAACGCTGAAGCTTATAATTTTATAAAACTATTTGGCGAATTAGTTGAAGCTGAAACTTATTAATGTGAAATCACATAAAAATACATCAAATTAAATTCAGTTATATTTTCAGCTTTTGCATGACAATCTATTATATTTTGAAAGGTATTTAAGTAATTTGACTAGCTATAAGCCCCATAAGCCTCTTTCAGTGGGCTTATAGATACTTATGGCTTATAAAAGACTCTATAAGCCGTGCCATAAACAAGATTTGTTTTATAAACTTACTTATTTTAAAAGTTTAACACATAAAAGCCTTTTATAAGCCCTCCCCAAACACAACCATAGTGTAGAAAATTTGATGGTGTACAATTTGGACATATCCTAAAAGTCAATCAAATGTGGGGCTTTAAGCCAGACTCCCATTTTAGCCATTTACCACACTACTAGTGCTAGCTGCATACATAATTGTAGAAATTTCTTATCCATGTCATTTAACTATCGTGTGTACATTTTTGTTATAAACCCATTGCCATTTTGGCCAAACGATAAGACAAATTTATTGAAGTTTACTTCATTTGTCTGTCTTTCATTCATATATTTGCTTCAACACATCTGTCAGAGCACTCCGTATGAGATACCGATAACATGTCATTCCTTCCAACTATAAACCAATAACATGTTATTATCATACCGTGTTATGTGTCGTTGGTGTGCCAAATGTCCCCAAGCCATTTGAATGGCTCAAGCCATTAGTGATGTTGTGTGTGTATTGTGAGTGAGTGGTTATTTTTAATGGGGTATTTTGTGGGACCCAATAACATATTATTGGTGTGTTATGAGGGAGGGTGTATTAGTTATTGGTGTGTTATTGGAGAAGTGACGAAGTGACGCTGAGGTGACATACCAATAACGTATTATCCGCTCTTCCCTCACCTTGTGCTCAAACGAGTTTTCTGTATCCAAATGTACCCAAAAAAGTTTTAATGAACTTTGTATGAAATTGTTATGAAATTTGAGTGTTATCTAATGACATTTATGTCTTCAGAATTTTTTTAGTAACTCGGAATTCTTCACATTTAATTTTGAAAAGTATATTCTTTTGCAAACAACAAAAAAAGCTCTAGAAAACGTGTATATATTAAAACTAAAGATCGAGCATCGGACACATTTTTGTTGCATGTGTTTAAAACTTTAAATGTCTCACTATATAAAATCTAAAATTAAATTTTGTGATATTGAATGTACTACATATTAAAAATTTCTTTCTTGGTTGTCGTTCTATAGTCGTCATTAATTATTCTAGGTGGGCTGTTCGGTATTTGTTGATCACAGTTTATTTTTGGAAGTTAAGTAATTAAGGCTGGTGGCAGTTATGATTCCAAGGCTCACTCATGGCTCATCACCTATCAATAATATTATTTCACCTCATTAATGCCTCTCTCATGTCTCACCATATTTTTTAGTGACAACCATGATCTCATGCCTCACCTAATTTTATTGTTACATTCATGCCTCTCTTTTCCCATGCCTCTTCGACAATCTTTGCCGAGTACCACCAAACCGTAACCATGCCGCTTAGGAGGGAATGGTGTTCTCATGTCTCACCATACCTCATCCCATTGCCACCACCCTAAAAGATATTGATATACAGATTTATGCTATCGTAGGTCATATCAAATGATTTTAAATGTTTTGGCAAAATATTACCCGTAAACATCCAAATTGTATTGTAACATTGTTGAAAGTTAGTTAGAGTAGTTTTTCCCTCTGTATTTTGTATAAAAGGAGATGACCTGTCTTCATTTCATTTAATGCAATAATCACATTTCTCTCCCCAATTGCTTCCGCTCACTTAATTTGACATGGTATCAGAGCACATGGAGCTCGATCCTAACTGATTTCATAACCGTTTTAACCGTTTCAACCACCCCTAACTGATTTCTGTTCTTGTCATCGTCAACCTACACCGTGTTTTCTTTATTCAATCACAGTTTTAGGCGTATTTCAATGGCGATTACGAACATAAACCCTAATTTGAACAATACTTCAACCTCATCAGAAATCCCCAATTTGAACACTCAAAATCAAGATCAAAATTCACAAAACATGGCGAATGATCCGTTGCATCTTGCAAGTTCTGATCATCCTGGCATGATGTTAACCAATACGCCGTTCAATGGTGGTAACTTTCTGGGTTGGAGTCGTACAATCAAAATGGCGTTGGGTGCTAAGTTGAAGCTAGGGTTCATAGACGGATCTTCACCAAAACCAACCTTAATTGATCTTACTTATCAAAGGTGGATTAGGTGTGATTACATGGTGACTTGCTGGATTCTGAATTCCATGATTGCTAAATTGTCTGATTCATTTCTTTATGCACAATCTGCTTATGATCTTTGGAGAGAATTGGAAGAAAGGTATGGACAGAGTAATGGGCCTCTCATTTATCACGTTGAAAGAGAATTAAGCAAAGTATCACAAGGTAATCTTTCAATTGCTGCTTATTTCAATAAGTTGAAAAGATTTTGGGATGAGTTACATAGTTTGAATGGATTGCCTGTGTGTTCTTGTGGGAAAATGAGAGATTGTTCATGTGGGATCATTGAAAAGGTTTTAGAGATTGATAGTAGATCCAAATTGTTGCAGTTTTTGATGAAATTGAATGATGAATTTGAATCTGTTAGGAATCAAATTCTTTCAATGGATCAATTACCCAACATCAACAAAGCTTATTACATTGTTCAACAAGTAGAGAAACAGAAACAAGTCACTCATCAAGTGAATGATCCAACTGCATTTTTTGCAAATTTTAACAATAAGAATGGACAAGTATCAGGTTCAAGAAAGGAAAGTAATGTGATCAGGAATGAAAACAAGGGTGAAAAGAAGGTTTGTGGCTTTTGTAATCAAGAAGGGCATCTGTTTGAGATGTGTTTTGAGAGGATTGGCTATCCTGACTGGTACAAAGGGAAAAAGGGCAAGACAGGTAAAATGGTGGCTCAAGTTAGTACTGAGTATGATCAGTTTTTGCAAAGAGACACACCTTTTCAAATAGGGTATGAAAATGAAGTTGTGGGTGAAAAGATGGATCTGGATCAGAAATTGGTGAATGCTGTTTGTCAAGAAATGATGAAGATGTTCAAAGGAAAAGGAATTGACTGCAATAGCAATAAGGCCAGTACTTCTAAGCCTCATGCAGGTATATTTCTTCATGGCAAGCATATTCACACAAGTCTATCATTTCATGCTTCTATCATCCTTTTGGTAGATAATATGGGCCTTAATATTGAGATAGATTAGGTAACTGATACTGGTGCCTCAGACCACATGTCACCACACTTACACCTTTTTCAATCCATTAAAGTTCTTAAAAGACCTATTAGGATTAAATTGCCTGATGGTTCTAGTAAGTGGGTTACCAAAGTGGGAAAAATAAAGATTAGTGATACTCTTACCTTGAATGATGTCCTTTATGTCCCTGAGTTTAAGGTCAATTTGCTATCAGTAGGAAAATTGCTCAATGATCAGCTTTTTATAGCCATTTTCTTTCCCACTTTGTTTGTGCTACAGGACCCTTCAACTAGACAAGTTCTAGATGCTGGACAAGGGTTTAACAATATTTACATCTGTAAACCTTCTTCACAAGCTTCCTTACCTAATTGTTTTCCCGCTCTTTCTTCATTTGTTAATAAAGTTGTTCAGGACAAGTCCAGTGATGTAACAGTTGACTTGTTCCATTCTAGGCTTGGACATACCTCTGTATCAAAACTGATTCATGTTAATGAATGTAAAAATGTGAATGTGTCTCATTTCTTTTGTGATACTTGTATGCTTGCAAAACATCACAGGTTACCATTTCCTTTAAGCCAAACTAGGTCCAAGGTGCCTTTTGAACTTATTCATGTTGATCTTTGGGGTCCCTACAAAACTCCATCCCTTACTGGTGAACACTATTTCTTAACTATAGTAGATGATCACACTAGATGCACTTGGACCTACTTGATTCATACAAAAGATCAAATTCATGACACTCTTTCAAGTTTCTTTACCTATATTGGTAATCACTATGATGCTAAACCCAAGTTCTTGAGGTCAGATACTGGTACATAAATAGTTAATAAGGCTTGCTTGACCCTTTTGAATTCATTTTCAGAGATCAATGGTATATACTCCCCAACAGAATGGAATAGTTGAGAGAAAGCATAGGCATCTCTTAGACACTGCAAGAGCTCTTAAGTTGCATGCTAATTTACCAAATAAATTTTGAGGAGATTTTGTTCTTACAGCTACATATTTGATAAACAAAATGCCCATGAAAATCTTAGGCTGGAAGAGTCCTTTTGAAATCTTACATGGAGTTGCTCCTTCTTATGAGAATCTTAGAACCATTGGATGCTTATGTTATGTTGCAGTCACCAAACCTCATAAGGATAAGTTTGAACCTAGAGGCAACATATCTGTACTAATAAAATATCCACCAGGGCAAAAGGGGTATAAGTTGTATGATTTACAGACAAAGGAAGTGTTTTGTAGCAGAGATGTTATTTTTAAGGAACCTATTTTCCCTTTCAAAGAATCAATTGCAACTTAACCTTCTTCTTCTAAGTTTAATCAACCCACCTGGCCTTGTGGAGAGGATGAGACTGAAGTCCATCATATAGAATCTTTACAAACCAATACTCCATCTGCAACTTCAACAATTCCTGAATCAGAAATACAAGTTCCTTTTGAGCCTGCATCTCATAGTGAACCAGAACTATCACCACCTTCTCATAGTGAACCTGAAATACTACCACCTTCTGTTCCAACAGTTAATGTTAGAAGGTCTGGTAGATCTTCTAATAAGCCATCTTGGTTAAAGGACTTTGTTACTCCAAAAGCAGCTATGGCTAGTACTGAGGTTTTACCCAAAACTCCTGTTTATCCTCTGTTTCATTCTCAAGATTTTGATTAGTTTCCCAAGGACTACATTGCTTCTCTAGCTCATGTGTTAAATGCTACTGAACCTACTTCATACACCCAAGCTGCTTCAGATCCTAAATGGGTCAAAGCCATGGATAATGAATTGCATGCTTTAGAAGAAAATGACACTTGGGAGTTAACTGTTCTTCCTGCCAATAAAAGGGCTATCTCCTCAAAGTGGGTGTTCAAAACAAAGTATAATCCTGATGGAATTGTAGAAAGACATAAGGCAAGGCTTGTTATAAGAGGTTTTGATCAAAAGGAGGGCACTGATTATACACACACTTTTTCTCCTGTTGCAAAAGCTGCTACTGTAAGGGTGTTAATTGCCATTGCAACAGCCAAAGATTGGCCTTTACACCAGTTGGATGTAAATAATGCTTTTCTACATGGTTATGTGGAAGAAGAAATCTACATGAAGCCACCAGAAGGTTACACAAAGGCATTGCCAGGACAGGTCTGCAAGCTCAACAAATCCTTGTATGGTCTCAAACAAGCTTCAAGGCAATGGAACCAAGAATTGTCTAAATTTCTCATCTCTTTGGGGTTTGTTCAATCCAAGCATGATTATTCTCTGTTCATAAAGGTTGTTGGTGATACATTTACTGCTGCTTTAGTTTATGTTGATGACATTTTAGTCACTGGAAATTCAGACCATGAGATTTAAGCAGTTAAAAATGCTCTAGATGAGAAGTTCACTATTAAAGACTTGGGGCTTGCAAGATATTTTTTGGGCATTGAATTGTGCAGAACAGATACTGGTACTTATTTGCATCAGATAAAGTACATTCTCGATTTGCTTCAAGATGCAGGATTAACAGCAGGCAAACCAACTTCTTTTCCCCTTCCTCAGAACTTAAAACTTTCTTTGGATAAAGGTGCTCCTTTGAAGACTCCTGATTCATACAGAAGACTTGTGGGCAAATTACTTTATTTGTCAATGACCAGACCAGACATATCCTATGCAGTCCAGCATTTAATTCAGTTCATTTCTGCTCTAAAAGAACCCCACATGCAGGCTGCTATACACCTTTTGAGATATCTGAAAGGCACAATATCAAAGGGTCTGTTTTATCCAATGCAGCCTCAGCTCAAGGTTGCAGGATTTTCTGATGCAGATTGGGCTTCTTGTTTGATGACTAGAAAGTCTCTAACAGGCTATTGCATATTCTTGGACATGCCTTGGTTTCATGGAAGACAAAGAAGCAAGCCACAGTTTCAAGATCTTCAACAGAGGCAGAATATAGAAGCATGGCCACAACTACTTGTGAACTAGTTTGGCTAACTTATTTGTTGAAAGATCTTCATATACCAGTTCAAGTTCCTATAACACTCTTCTGTGACAATAAAGCAGCCCAACAGATTGCAGCCAATCCTTGTTTTCATGAAAGAACTAAGCATTTGGATATAGATTGTCACTTCACAAGAGATAAAGTTCAAGATGGGTTTCTCCAAACTGCTTACATCCCCACACATTTACAATTGGCTGCTCTTATGACAAAAGCTTTGCGTCAACAACAACATTCTTTTTTGAGTTCCAAGTTGGGTTTCACAGAAGTTCCAACTTGAGGGGAGGATATAGAATTTAGATAGTTCATTTCTAGCATATATTGTAAAGTAAAGGGTAGATATTGTAACATTGTTGAAAGTTAGTTAGAATAGTTTTTCCCTCTGTATTTTGTATGTATTTTGTATAAAAGGAGATGATCTCTCTTCATTTCACTTAATGTAATAATCACATTTCTTTCCCAAATTGCTTCCGCTCACTTAATTTGACAAATTGTCTCTATGATATATCTTAATCTATAAGTTCCCAAGAAACATCATCATTAACTAAGACAATATAAATTTTGTATTCCATCTCGGGGTGTTCAAAAAATCCAAGAAACCGATGAACCGAGCCGAACCGCTTAATCCGAAACCGAAAAAACCCGAAACCGAAACTGAAAAAACCAAAACCGAAAAAACCCGCTTCTCACGGTTCGGTTTCGGTTTTTATTTTTTGATATCTGCGGTTAACCGAACCGAACTGTGCTTAATACATGAAGGTTTTTTTTAACTAAATATTCAAATAATTGTACAAGTATTAATTATATTATTGCACTAATTTTATTGTATAACTCTTTTTTTTTCTCCTGATGCAAACATTTCTAAACATTGTGTGAAAGTTGATAAATTTGATCGTAATATAAAAACGTCAAATAACTATTATTTAGTTAATTGATTATGTATGGATATTTGAATGCAATTATACTAACGGGATAACTTTTATATGACTATTATCTTATAAATGTCATTTAATTTTACTAAAATGACGTTTTATGTTGTAGAACATGTTATTGTTTATGCGGCTAAACTCGATTAAACGTCTAAAATGGTTAACCGTGACCCAAACCGCGGGTAACCGCTCATTTCGGGTACGCGCTTGTCCGGTTACCCGCGTAGTACGCATTCGGTTTCGGGTAGTAAAATTAATTACCCGCCCCGCGATGGATAGTTTAAATCTTTCAACTAACCGAACCTAACCACCCCGCGAACACAAATTTCCATCCTAACAAGAATGCATGCAACTGGTGCCAAGTATTATATATTTGCTCCAAGTGCAACATTTTGAGTTTACAGTCCAACTTCACTCTTTGTACCTAAACATTATTGAAATGTGTATCTTTGATTTCAATACAACGATACTTAAACAAGGATGGATTGTCACAAAACATTTTTTTTCAATAATTTTATACAACAAGTTTATGACCTTGTGAGACATGCATGTATCTCTTGTCTAGCTTTAAGGATAAGGGCTAATTTCACGAAAATGTAGCTTACTTGTCACTTTTGATAGTTCTGTGTAGCTATCTATTTCTTTTTTCTAGATCATATCTATGTAGTGAAAGGTTATGGATATAAATTAATATACGTATGACCGGATTCGAACTCGAGACTTCGGGATTGCACACATTACGTATGAGAATAATTAATATATAAATGTTATTATTAATTATTTAGTCACAAAATAAACACTTAACGAATGTTAATATTTAACGAGTTTGTACTAACGGTCGTTAAATGTACCATTAAAGGACTAAAGATGGAAAAAGTGGAGAAGAAGGATCTAGAACCCCTTTGGGTTCTCTAGGCCGGTCATGGGTTCCAAAAGCCCAAGGGATCCATTAATTGGTCATCAAGTTTAGATGTGTATAAATACAACCCCTTGTATTCATTAAATCTAATCTTGGATCACCAAAGAACCCTAACTTCTTCTCTTCTCCTCTCCTTGTGCCTTGGACGATCGACCAAATATCCCTAACACCTAGGGATTGGTTTTCCATTGCTCAATACAAGTGTTTGGTTTATTTGTGATTCAAGAACCTAGCTTTTCACATTGATTCGCTACTAATACGTGTGTACAAGAACGAAGAGCAAATACACTTGTGTTTGCATATCTTGGGTATTCGACTTTTGGTGTAGTCGAATTTGTTAAACCCTAATTTATTAGGGTTTAGGGTTTCTTGGTTCTTGATCTTAATTTGGGGCTTTCATAAACCCTAATTGCATTGATTGATAAAAGGTACACATATTCTTTTATTTCGGTTAATTAATTTACAAGTATTATTCATATTACTTCCGCTGCATGCTTTGATGATGTTTACTTGTTTTCTATAATTGTTATTGTTAATACAAATATCGTCATTAAACGTTATTTATATTTTATGATCTTTACCTAAGTTTTGTTAACGACAAAAATACATTTTATTTTTATAAAGCTTAAAGCTTGTCAAGTTTAATAGATATTAAAACAAGCTTTTCATCAAATAATATCTTCATCACTCAAACATTTACATTTTGATTAATCATATTTTTATATGACTCTAAACCATAATGTATGTTAACATTTTTAGATCAAGCATGTTTTAGTTTCTTAAAACAAAACATCACATATGTATTTACATTTAAACATATTTCTAAAAATAGAAAATAACATATGACATCATGTGGTGCATCATTGAAATCTCTAGAGTTAAACCAAGCAATAAAAGATGAATCTTGGGTAATTGCTATGCGATAAGAGTTAAACCAATTTGTTAGAAATGATGTTTGGAAGTTGGTTCCAAAACCAAAAGATCAAACTATAATTGGAACGAAATGGGTTTTTCGAAATAAAATGGACGAAAATGGTATAGTGTCTAGAAACAAAGCTAGGCTTGTCGCACAAGGTTATAATCAACAAGAAGGGATTGATTATGACGAAACTTATGCACCCGTAGCTAGGCTCGAGTCTATTAGAATCTTACTTGCATATGCATGTGCTTATGACTTTAAATTATTTCAAATGGATGTTAAGAGTGCACTCCTTAATGGGTTTATTAACGAATAAGTATATGTTGCTCAACCTCCCAATTTTACCGACTTTGAAAAACAACATCATGTCTTCAAACTCAAGAAGGCATTATACGAACTTAAGCAAGCACCAAAAGCTTGGTACGATCGACTTAAGACTTTTCTAGTAGAAAAAAAATATACCATGGGATTAGTAGATAATACTCTTTTTACCAAGAAAAAGGAATCACACATTATCATAGTTCAAATATACGTTGATGACATCATATTCGAATCAACTTGTCAAGAGCTATGTAATGATTTTTCTAAAATCATGCACGACGAGTTTGAGATGGGTATGATGGGTGAGTTAAACTTCTTTTTAGGACTTCAAATTAAACAACTGGAAGATGGCATATTCTTTAACCAATCCAAATATATAAAGGATATGCTTAAGAAATTTGGTCTTGAAGACTCAAAACCAACTAAGACACCCATGTCCTCGGACACTAGACTCACCAAGGATGAGGAAGGTGAATCGGTAGATAACACTAAATATAGAGGAATGATCGGTAGCCTACTCTATCTCACGGCTAGTAGACCCGACATTATGTTTAGTGTTTGTCTATGTGCTCCCTTTCAAGAAAAATCCCAAAGCATCACACTTAGAAGCCTTGAAAAGGATATTTAGATACATTAAGGGAACGACATGTTTAGGATTATGGTATCCCAAAGGAACGGGTGTAGAAACTATAGTGTATGTCGACTCAGACCATGCCGGTGACTATGTCGATAGAAAAAATACATGTGGTATTTGTACTTTTGTTGGACATTGTCTTACCTCATGGTTTGCAAAGAAACATACGGCTCTTGCTATCTCAACTACTGAAGCCGAATACGTCTAAGCCGGAAAAGCATGTCAACAAGCTCTTTGGATGAAGCAAGCTCTCGTGGATTACGGAATTCATCTCAACGATATCTCTATACTTTGTGACAACAATGGAGCTATTGATCTCAGCAAAAATCCCGTCCAACATGCTCGAACAAAGCATATTGAAATCCGCCATCACTTTCTTCGCGACAATGTTCAAAAAGAAAACATCTCAATTGAGAAAGTATCCTCTGAAGACAACATTGCCGACATCCTAACTAAGCCTCTCAAAAGAGAACCATTTAATCTTCTTAGACTTGGCTTAGGGTTAATGGAACCAAACATGTAGTTAAAACATAGTCTAAATCTTAGAACAAACAAAACAAAACAAATTAGCTTAAATATGCAACTGTTCCCACGGCACCAAACGACAACATGGACGGAACCAAAAATTTGATGCCGTCTGGTCCATGGTGACAACAGTAGCAAAAATACCACTTATAAAACATCTTCTTCCTCACAACTCACTTTACCAAAACGTTTCAACAACACACCCACCTCATTGTTAAGACTTTCTCTTCCATTAATCACTGAAGAAAACATCATTGTAAGTATCCTAACGACATTACTTCTTTTAATTCTGAGTCTAGGATTCTAATTTATGCACAAAATCATTACATGGGGATTATGTATATTATTGTACAAAACATGGATTCAATTGGCAAATTGCATAACTAGTTATCAAAATTAGGTACTACATTGTCACATTTGTTGGAATCACTCCTAAACTATATTTCAAGTGTTTGTAATTAATATGTAATAGGTTGCTTAATTAGGCTTTTATGTTAGTACTTAAAGCAAGGCTTATGTAGAAAGCCCATAAGCCTTGGCCCAAGCCCATAAGAAAGGAAGGGAGTTAGTAGTGTTGCCCTAGCTCCTTCTCCTATAAATAATCTTGTAAACCTTCATTTGAAGGTTGGTTGCTCATTTTATCACATTTCATTTACGCTTAAACTTTCATATTAATTCGTGTGTGTGTGTTAAGTGTTCAACCGATCTATCTCTTCTATATTTCTTCATATTGATGCTTGTGTTACAAACATGGTGACCTAACAGTGGTATCATTCGCCAAAGAGTTGGGTGAAACGGGTTTGTTTTTGAAGTCTTAAAAGTATACGCGTGGGTTTTGGTTTATAAACTTTCATAAGCAAAAAGCTTTCATTTTTACATTTTAAAACTCAAGATGCTTGTACTTTAAATGTTATTTGGTGTTAAAGTTTAAGTTTTTGGCAAAAAGTTTGAAACTTTACGTGTATTTCATTGTTTTTAAGCTTGGTTTTAGTCGTGTGGACATTTCTACGCGTAAGGTGCATACGAGTTTTGGATCATCAAGTTTCACACTTTTGTGTTATTTTGGTGATATTGAAGCTGTTTCATCATAAAAATCTGGTTTAGAAACACTTTAGGCTGAAAAATTATTGGGTCTCTCATGTATCTAACAGCCAGTAGGCCTGACATTGTATTTGCTGTATATCTTTGCTCCCGTTATCAGTCGAGACCAACTGAAACTCACTTTTCTAAGGCTAAAAGAATCTCCCGATACATCAAGGGAACCATTAACTTGGGGATCTGGTATCCGAAGGATTCTGGTTTTGAACTAATAGCTTTTTCAGACGCTGATCACACAGGTTGCTTAGATTCTCAGAAAAGTACTTCAGGAGCTTTACAATTTCTTGGTGATAAACTGGTGTCATGGCAATCGAAGAAGCAGGATTGTACATCGCTGTCCTCAACAGAAGCAGGATATGTAGCCATGTCAGCGTGTTGTGCTCAAGTCATTTGGATGAGAACACAACTCAAAGACTATGGTTACATATTTGACAGAATCCCGATGTACTGTGACAATCGAAGTGCTATTGCGATCTCGTGCAACTCTGCTCAACATTCGAAATCAAAGCACATCGATCTTCGATATCATTTCATCAAGGAGCATGTGGAAAAGGGGACCGTTGAATTATATTTGTGTGGTACTGAATATCAATGCGCGATCTTCTCACCAAAGCCTTAGCTCTTGCTAGTTTTACTGAGTTGGTCCACCGGATTGGTATGAGGTGTTTGACTCCAGAGGAACTGGATGAACTTTTAAAACAATCTTAAAACCAGTCAAACACCAAAACCTCTTTTGTAAATAAAATTTTCAAAATCAAAATACAAAAATATAGAATCTGATAAAATTCAAAAATATTCTTCTATCTAATCTCTTTCAAACATGGCAAGTACAAAACTTCAGCCAACACTTTGTCCTGTAAAACTTTTCACATTTTTCCCGAACAAGTGTTGAGGGGGAGAAAGTAAATATTTTTCTGTCTCATAAAACCTTGTACTTGCATGTTACCCAGTTTTGGTAGTATCTTTGATAATGATAGACTCGTTTCTTGTTCCTTGACACTCCCCGGACCCAAATTTGTAAAATTTCTTTATTTCTAAAGTCGAGGGGGAGTGTCGTCAAGTTTCTTTCCAAATATCATGATTTATGTAACCAAAGTGGAAGTTATGGGTGTTGGATGAAAATGATTGAGGTGGAGGGACCAATGTTGCAAAAAGTTTAAACTCATTTTAATAAAACCATCCCACCTAATTTTTTCAAAACATTAAATTCACACATTAACTTCTCCAACTACCCATCCCACGCATAAGAATCATTTCACAAATCCGTGCTTTAAACTCCTAATCTGTAAGTGTATTAAGGATCATTGTGTTATTATTAACATTGGTTTTGATTTTTAAAAATATCCAACGGCTAGATTTTGTGTTTGGGATGTTTTTGTGTTCTACGCGTATGCGTATGAACATGAAATCATCATTGAGTGTTTGTGATGATAAATTTTGTGTCAAAATGCTTAAAAACAAGTATCATAAACATTTTAAACATCAAAATCCACCCAGAAAACGTTTTTAATCATTTTTCAAGAATTAGGGTTTATGCGTGGATTTGGGCGTTTTTCATTTGTGAGTTTTTCTGTGTAATTAGATGGTTGTATGAAGTTTGTGACATGCTTAATTGAACAAAACCACACTTGAATCATTCCCAGAAACATGATTAGTGCTTAATTGAGTATTAGGGTTTAAGTATCATACGAATTGGGTACTTTTGATTCATGAGGTTCTTAATGTTAAAACTTGTTGCAACACATTCATATAGACTCTAAGACATCCCAGAATTAATTTGGTGCATTTCCTATGGCGAGATTTCTTAGTCGTAAAATTTGAATTCTAGGGTTTAAGTTCTACGCGTAAGGAAATCCTACGCGTAATCGTGGATGCTTGTGCTTATATGTGAGATTGAAAGGAATTGGATAATATGTTAATGGACATGTTATGATAAACTTATTTCAGGTTTTATGCTAGCAAAATTCAGAATCAAGGTTAAACTAGATTACTACGCATAAGGATCACCTTACGCGTAGAATGTTATTTGTAAGAGAAATCTTACGCGTAACCTTTACGGGTAAGGTTCTACAAAGGGGACTACGCGTATCCTGTGAAGGATATGCGTAAACTTGAGTCTTACGCATAAGGTTCACTCTTACGAGTAAACCTTACGCATAAGCTCTAACATACGCTTACGCGTAAGCTTTATGCCAAGCTCTTTTCCTACGCGTAATATTTCTTACGCGTAAGAGAAGTTCCTACGCATAAGCTTATGCCTACGCGTATGGGTATTACTGTTTACGCATAAGCTTACTTTCTACGCTTAAGCCTTGTTTTAACCTTAATTATGAATTGTTACGCGAACATACTTGTAAATAAATAAATCATAACGTCACAAAACCAAAATGTCACTAATAAGCTATAATGGTTAATATGTTGTGAAAATGAGTGAAAATTTGGACTTTAAAATTCAAAACTAATAAATTCACGAAAATTATCACGACTACTTTGGAGTATTGGACAAACAAATGACGTTGGACTCGTAACATTCATCAACATAACATATTCAATAATTGGACAATAAAATCAACTTTTGACTAACATAATGTCTTTCGATATGTTGGTTCTTTTGGCTCAATATCTTTCAGATCACAATATGGACGTCACAATGGCACCGAATGTTCTCACAATGGAAGACATCTTCCCCACCGGTTACATAATGAAGATTGGGAAGAACAATCTCAGAGTCGATTTTGATAACTTCACGTGTTCTAAAGGTCATATTAATAATTTATTCTCTTACGGTCATACCCCTTTAAACATTTACTTTACTATTCCTTTCATCTAACTCGACATGTACACTATTAAATATGGGTTACATATCACTTACGTTACACATGAAAATAAATGAAGATCACACGCCTAAACTTTGTACTAGAACTAAATTTGACACATTGTTATATTTCATTAAACCAAGAGTATCCTATGTACCATAAACTGTTATTTACACTAAAAAGATATAGGCATCACACGCTCTTATGTCCCATCCTAGAACCAGTTATATATTATCTTTCTATGTGTACACAATTTAAAATAAAGATAAGCTCAAGTAAATTAGGAAAGGGTTAAGTGAGAATAAGTCTCCCTAGAAGATCGGCAATCACAGCTCTCAAAATCCCTCTTATATTGCAACCGAATATCTCACAACTAACACACTTAAAAACCCTAAACCAAAATTGAAATCGGCATCTTATATTTTTCTCTCTATTAGTCGAGTGGTACAAAGGAGGTACGAAGGCGGTGAGTGATCGGTTTGGAAGTATACCATATGTGGTGAAAATTCTTGTAGGAGTCAAGGCTCGAAGGTAACTTGAAAATGGTTTAATCGTGGTGATTCTGGTTCGAGAGGGTTTGGTTTTGGTTATTCGAGTTTTTTGTTTCATCCGTCTAGATCGACCGAAGAGGTATCCTTGTCGTCTTGATTTATTCTTGATTCGAGTTAAAATATGAATACGTATAAGACATGATAACTCAATCTCTTAACTCATTAAATATAACTATACGAATGGTCATATAAATATACAAATAACTTATGTTTTGGTCTCATGAAAGGGTGGAAACTGAATACTACATCTGGTCATGTAAATGATTCGTTTTGATCTCTTATATATACTAAGATCTGGATTAAAATGCAAATTAATAAAACATGGTTTATATGTTATTAAACATGGTTAAGGGTTTGTCTAGGTGTGATTTCGTGAAGGGCTGTATGTGATCAGATCTCGAAATGAAACAAACGAAAAGTGTAAAAACGTGTGTTCCTTGAACAAAGTGGTTAAGTTGTATGTGTGTTGGGTCGAGCATGAATCTGTTCTACCTTCGAGATGTGTTGGGTGAATGTCATGGTGATGGCAGTGGGTATGTAGTTTGGATCGAAATGTGATTTCATGTTAAATATTTTGATATGCATGTGTATTAAAACCAGTAAAGGGTGATAAATGATTTTAGTATGTGTAGGTAATGTGTTGTGGGGGTAAATTCGAGGGTCATCGCGGGATTTATGAGTAAGTTCTACGGGGTGTTTAAGCATGTCGGGATAGTCAAGTCGGGGGTCAATCATAATACGTGTTTACTTGGTCGTAAATGTTGGTCATATGAACCGCGAGCAAGTGTAAAAGTGGGTCGAGATTGAATGCTAGCAAGTAGTTAACTGTTTTTGAATCTTTTAAAAGAAGAAAACCTGTACGCATGAAATGCATGCATGAAAAGGGACATGTGATGCGTTTTTAAAGGAATCGAAAAGGACCATGTATTGTTTTCTTTTCACAGTAAAAGTTTAAATATTACATAAAAAGAAATGAAGAGCAAGTACCATTTTTATATACATATTGTTTTATTACATACATGTAAAATAGAACGTGCATGCATATGATTTGAGTTGTGCTTGTAGCGTGCGTCATGTAAATTCCGAAGGTGGTCCGCGCCCGTCATTGTCATAACATTATTTGAATATCGGCTAAAAAGCACGTTATTATTTTATAACATAAAACACTAAAGTATGTTAAGTATGTAACCCGAATATTAAAAAACCGTTTCGACATTTGTGGAATTTTAAATAATATGTATCACTACTACTTATAATGCACAAACCACTCTCTCTCCTAATTAATTTTCAGACTTTTCAGACTTGAAAGCAATAAAGCATGATGTACAACACATTAAAGCACAAAATTTCAGACTTACAACCACATATGCATTATATACAACACATTGATACACATATCAATTCATAAATCAGTAAGTAAAAAAAAAGACCAATACACATCTCTTTAGCAACACCATTTCTTGAGGAACTGATGTGCACTTCGCATGGACTTCGCAAGGACATCGTAAAAAAAGAAGCAAAATAGATTTGATTAATTCGCTAGATATAGGGCCTGATGGATTTTTAAACAAACATCTATATAATATATCTTCAATCAATCAATAATACCGATGTTGCGGCAGAGATTGATGCACCGTTGGTTGACTTTTGGACTCAAAATTTGTTGTGGTGACAAAATGAATTCACTCGCGATGTGGTTTTGAGAACGGATCGGGATTCATTGGTTGCCAGAACTTGATTTGCAAATGGATATAATAGGGGGGACCGGGCGGTGGTTTTGTGGATGAGAAGGAATAGAGAGTCAAATGGGAGCAGTTTTAGTTTTTGATGAGATGGAGACCTCACGAGGGTTATATTATAAAGGAATGCTAAATGTCTATATTACCCTTTTGATATTATTATCATTTTTGTTTGTAGTTAAATGCTGAAATTCCATTTGTTAGAGATTCAATTGGTTCTTATTGTTTGTATTTTAAGAGTGGTCACTACATGAACGCAAATATATATATATATATATATATATATATATATATATATATATATATATATATATATATATATATATATATATATATATATATATATATATATATATATATATATATATATATATATATATATATATATATATATAGTTAGGATCAAATAAGAAGATTACTTAAAATAAGAAGGAATAAAAAGAACTATAACCGCAAATCCGAGATGCACCGACCTAAATTAGATGCATTCCTATAATCTTAGATGCATTATAACACACCATAGTATGTTTTCTAGCTTTCAATTAGATGCATATCATTATATTAGATGCATTTCATGATTTCTCTTGTTTTTTATTCTTCTACACGTGCCGAATCATGAAAATCAATTTGCACCATCTATACATCAAATTAAATTTCGAAACTCAAGATGTTGCATCTATATGAATAGAAATGCATCTAATGCAAGTCGTTGCATCTCAAATGCTTGGTTTTGGTCACTTCTCACCACTTCTTATTTTAATTTACTTCTCACTGGATCCCTACTATATATATATATATATATATATATATATATATATATATATATATATATATATATATATATATATATATATATATATATATATATATAGAGTAGGGATCCAGTGAGAAGTAAATTAAAAAAAGAAGTGGTGAGAAGTGACCAAAACCACGCATTTGAGATGCAACGACTTGCATTAGATGCATTTCTATTCATATAGATGCAACATCTTGAGTTTCGAAAGTTAATTTGATGTATAGATGGTGCAAATTGATTTTCATGATTTCGGCACGTGTAGAGGAACAAAAAATAAGAGAAATCATGAAATGCATCTAATATACGTATATGCATCTGATTAAAAGCTAGAAAACATATTATTGTGCATTATAATGCATCTAAGATTATAAGGATGCATCTAATTTAGGTCGGTGCATCTCGGATTTGCGGTTATAGTTCTTCTTATTCCTTCTTATTTTAAGTAATCTTCTTATTTGATCCTAACTCTATATATATATATATATATATATATATATATATATATATATATATATTAACTACATTATAATGCATTTAAGCCATTCATAAAAAGGAAGTCTTAAAAAAATAAGCCTGCACACTTACTATAAGAGGAAGGCTTAAAATTCAATACATCTCATTATTCAAAATTAAATGCAGACGTTTTAACTAAATTAAATACAATTTTCAAATCATTTACAGTCCATTATTAAAAACGTGTAACCGCTAAAATTCATTATTATCAGTAATGATTATTAAAAATATATATACGCATCCACTATATAAATACACACAAATCATTTCATATCTTTCTCACAGACATCTAAAACATCAGCAATAAGGTCGAGTGTATCCACCGCCATAAAATTTAGTCACAGGGTACCCGCCGTCGCATTGCGCGGGTACCCTGCTAGTAATTATTAATTCATGTAGATCGTGTGAAGAAGGACTAGCTTCAGTTTCTGTGTGCTTCCTGATTATTTTGGCTTGCTTTGCATAAGGTACAGATATTCCGTCATTTCAGTAATGACACATCTTTTCTCTCATGACTCTTGCCTATTTTGATATCCGATTCGTATTCTCCTTACTCTGATTTGATATGATCCATTTGATATGATTCGTTATGCTATGATCCTCTGATTTGATATTCGATTATTTATTCAATTGATATGATTATCCGTTGAGATCCCTTATTGATATGATTCCATTATATGATCGGTTGATATGATATGATTTGTTTGGTTTGGTTTCCCGAGCTAACTAGCCATGGAGGTACCATGGCCGTGTCATTGATGCACCAATGGCATGACACTATCTGTGGCGGTGTGATTAGTCCCCGGCGTTCCCTTTATGATATGATATAATATATGTGATCACTTGGCCATTATGAATACGTATGTACAGTCTCGAACTGGCATATGTATATATGATTTGTTTTGCAGGGAGCGTATGGATGCATCCTAGGTACTCAGTTCAGTTTTGGTGATGTGGTGCGTGTGTGTAATACACCCCCTCACATTTTGGTACATTGGGCTAGCTACCCATGTACACTTTGATATGATTTGACGGATTTGATATGATATTGGATATGACATATGATTTGTAGATTTGGCTATTGGAGTATCTCCTTTAGTATAGGTGCTCGGGGAAACATTCTGATTTTGGTTATGGGTTATGATATGTGATTTGTTAGATTTGGCTATTGGAGTATCTCCTTTAGTATTAGGTGCTCGTGGCAACAATCTGATTTCAGTTATTATGTGACTATCTGAAATTCTGATTCATTCGTTTACTATGCCTATTCAGTCATTCAGTTGACTGCTTATTCACTCAGTATTCTTATGTGATTCGTTTGACTATCGGACTCATGCTTCAGTTCATTTGGTTATTATACTCAGTCTTCAGTTCATTTGATTTACTATGCTTTCACGATATTTCGGATGGTTACCAAGCTTAGACTTCAGATTACCACTTCACCCGTTTACCGAGCTATTATATGATTATTGGATTCAAGTGTTGAATATGCTATTATATGATTATTTGGTCCATCTGTTTACCATGCTGATTTCGATTTCATGATTTCTCTGTCTACTATGTTAGTATGTGGTTATCTGATTTATCTGTTATCATGCTAATATCTGATTATCCGCTTACCATGCTGTTATGTGACTATTTGATTCGTCGGGTTGCCATGCTAGTATGTAATCATTTGATTTATCCGTTGATCATGTTATACTTCGTTCAGTTATGTCGAGGGCTATGACTATCATTTAGTAATCTACCTGCAAATTGTGATTTCCATGTGTGTACTTCTGCTTGATGTTTCTGATGCTTAGGTTATCGGTTCAACATAGTAACGGATGTTTACCCGACTTGTTGATCCACCATGTTTACACTTCTGTTCATGTTACTGGTTGATGAAGGAATATGGTTCAATTTATGTTGCCTTTCTAGTTGACTTGTTTAGTTTGCCATGCTATGTTCTTGTTTAGTTAATTCATTCAATTATGATGTTCGTTTGGTATTCCTACCTGATACATGTGACTACCAGGTTTATACAGCTGTTAGTATTTCTGTTGGTTATGATACTTGTTCTGTTTATTAACTATGGATGATCTGACTTGTGTGATTGCCTTGCTTACAGTTAATTTCGCCTGATTATAGAATTCTGCATAGCGTATGTATATCTGATTACCTAATTTGTTATTTTGCCATATTCATCTTTAGTTGATCCGCTTATTGATATGCTTGTACATTGTTTGGTTGCTTGTTTTAATTATGATACTGTTCATCAACTCCTATATGATTTTGTTTTGATACTTGTATGTTTGGTCATTTATATGTGCTTGTATTTGTTCAATGATTCGCTGCTTTGCTTTTCTTTGGTTCCTTTGATTTTTGTTCCTTTTGGATATTTGTTAATATTGTGTTTTGCAGGTTCCTCATTGACTCACAGACTCATTGTATTCATTCGTTACGACTTTGTTATCAGTCTCCTTTGTTTCATTTTGTATTTGATTATGTTTAGCTTTTGTTTTGTTATATCTGTTCACTGGGCTTTTTAAGCTCAGCCGCATTTCTTTTCCATGCGGCAGGTACCAAGTGGGATGCTAGGCTTTGATTGGCTGAGAGTAGGAGCTTTTGAGTGACCCGAACCTAGTTTCCCTTATTATTTTGGACTCATTTGGAAGAACATTCGTTTTGATATTTCGTATCTTTTAGACATGTTGGATTATGTATTTTTCCTTTGTAAGTCATTCGTTTATATGACTTGGTATTTTATTTAATAAGACTTCCGCTTACATTTTTATTAGTATGTTCTGATATGACTCTATAATGTGACATTCGGACCCTTGTCGGGTTGGGGTGTTACAAGTATGATCTCGATGCACTGTATGGGATTCATCATTGGCCTGAACGAAGAAGAATCTACCACAGAAGCTGCCAGGTTCTTAAGTCGAAAAAGGAAGTGTACAGTGACAAACAGATCGTTGCAATTATGCATGTTACCCTGTCGTCGAAGTGGGACTGCACATTCCTAAAGAAAATTGTGGTCAAACGACAAGACGAACAGGAATATGACTTTACAGAAGCAGATTTCCCAAGATTGTCGCTCAATGACATTGAAGACATGTATCTTGCCAAGGTACAAGGACGAATGCGACAATTCTCTACAAATATCCAACGCGAGTACATCAAGTCATTGCTAATATTCCTAAGAAGCATCGTGATCCAAGAACGTATAGAAGATATTCAACTTGCCGTGGAATCATACCAGAAGCGTGTTAATCTCACAAAACCACAGCTAGACCTTCCCGATATTAACCATCTTGCTCAGTACACCATCATTAAGAAACCATTTGGGGTAGTCCACCGCAGTGAACTCCACCGCAATTGTTTCATGGCGTGCAAGGAGCTACACAAATTTTGTGATCATACACTAAAGAAGGCTTGGGATGGTTTGGCTTATCGGTTAAAAGAGATTCATCAAGGCATTGGGTCACAGAAGAGATGGAATTCGAGGGATATGAGGGATGTGAAGAAGTTCATCACTCGGATTGATGAAAGGTTGTTCAGACGGGATCAAATAAGAACGTTGGAGAGTTTCGTAGGTGGTCGTCCAAGCATATCTCTCACAGGCTACCAACGTCCAGTACACATTCCTGGTGTTATTGCCGGACTACCTGATACTCCTGGTACCCCTTGATTTGTTTCTCTTATCATTATTTGGATGTGTGATTTATACTTGACTATGGTTTGTGCACACATAACAGTGTACAACCCCGTACTTGTAATGAAAGGACCCTGTGGTACGCTTCAGTGCCACAATCCTTATACAAGGAGCGAAAGCTTCTTACTTTTGAGTAAAACTTATCAAAACTTTCACTTTTCAAAGTTTTGCTCAAAAGAACAAGTACTTCCCCTTATGATTTTTCAAAACCTCAAAAGTTAATATCACTTGTTGAGGGGGAGTATTTGATTAAAATCTTTGTTCACAAATTGTTCTTCGTGGAAATCTTCCTACAAAACTCGAAATGCTCATATTCGATATCAAAATTTCGTCAAAAATAACATTTATATATGCCATTTTTTAGGGGGAGAAAAATTATGTGATAAGAAATATGTTGTGAATTGCTTCTGAATCGTCGTGCTAAAGACTTAACCAATGAATTGACGAGCTCTTAAATGTTAGTAACTCGAAAAGACTTGTCTGGGATGGGTAATAATTTCAAGCTAGTTCGCTAGTGATGTAAACGTGTCTCGCAAAGGATTTGTCCTAGTAGAATGTACCATTCGAGAAACTCTTGGTAGACATGAACCTTGACGGGTCAAACCTCCTTACCAAGCAATGTTTACAACTTCAAGCTGACCTAGTCAGTGATGTAATCGTGTCTCGCGGGGAATTGTCTATCTTGAGTTGATCAATTCAAAGTGCGTCTTCTACCACCTGATTTCTGTCAAAATACTTAAGCACGTGTGGAAGGGGGCTGCAAAAATATAAAACTCTTTCAGTGGTACAAAATGCTTTTATTCATAATCACTTTGAGAGATTTTCATGAAAATGGTTTTATGGCAACATAGGTTAGTCATGGTGTTATAAGGTGACTAAGGTTAGGAATAACCGTCCTATGATCCGCCAGAGCCAGAGGGATCTACCCAAGGACACCATCAATAGTTAGAATTTAGAAGTCCTTAGGTATGATTATAAAAAGGAGAAAATGAGAATCGGAGAAAGAAGGAGTTGAAGAATTAAAAAGAAAAGTAAAGAAAAGGGTGAAAATAAATAACCCTCCAGATTATTCAACTTAGGGCAGACACCGGGTTCAACTCATATGCTACTGGTTGTCACTAGTTGACATCGGTATTGAAGAATCAAAGTCGTCATGGACCTAGTGACGCATGAACTAAACCTTCTTAGCCACTCAAGTTTCTCTCAACAGAAGCTTGTTTCATTCTCACAGCGAACCCTACGTAAACTATCGGCCTTCTCTTAGAGATTGCTGGTATTGAAGAAGGAGACCCTCTCCCTAGTCTCTGCTCAGGAAAACCAAAGTGCATTATTGAGTCTGGAGCCACGAGATTGATCAAAAGATCTCTTAGGTACACTTGAAAATTCATCGCTTGTCGTTCAAAAATAAGAACACAAGTGATACATTATCGAGTCCTTCACAGATCTTAGCAATCTGTCGAGAACATTTATGAGGGGTTCACAACTGTGATCCTCAGTGATTGAATGGAAACTCCTGCCAGGGTCAACATCAAACAGCCATGACAGCAGGTCACTTCGGTAAATCTTTGTGGGTTACGCTTAGTGTGTCTCAAACGGTCTACAGTCGTGGGGTGATGCTTCGGTGTACCTCAGCGACTCACGTGAACTGTAGGTGTACTTCGGTACATCATGTTATCTCACTTGTGGGAATCCAATTCAGGAACAGCCTTTGTGAGAATTAGAGTCGTGTTTTCACACTATGCTGTTAACACTCTCGAAGTTCAAACTTGTAAGCGCTTGATTATTTCTAACCCATGTTTTATTTCTTCTTCTTATGGATGCTCGCGAGAGGAAAAGATCGTGCAGATTCTTCACATGCTCATACCAACAACAACACTAATTGAAGTTCTCTCAAAAGGCAACACAAAGTCAGAATGATTCTTCGTCAAAGCCACATAATCTACAAAGTTTAAAGACTAAGAGAACTACATCATGCGAAATCCAATGTTAAAGAGTGTGAGCATGTTGGAGAAAGACGTGGAGACACTGGAGCAACGAAGCAGACCTGATGCAGATAACCACAACATACTATCACTACCACCACAAAGAACAAAGATCAAAGAACAAAGAAAATAAAGACGTCAAAGCTAAAAAAAACTTCAAAGAAACAAGATCCTTACAATGGAGAGATTGTTGGAATCAAGGCACTTCTTCTCACAAGAAAGAAGAATGTCAGAAGACGTCAAAGCAACTATTACATCAGCACCTACATCATTTCAACGTTACTTATAACATCAATTACCAACACTTAGGGGGAGATTGTTGGAATCACTCATAAACTATATTTCAAGTGTTTGTAATTAATATGTAATAGGTTGCTTAATTAGGCTTTTATGTTAGTACTTAAGGCAAGGCTTATGTAGAAAGCCCACAAGCCTTGGCCCAAGCCCATAAGAAAGGAAGGGAGTTAGTAGTGTTGCCCTAGCTCCTTCTCCTATAAATAATCTTGTAAACCTTCATTTGAAGGTTGGTTGCTCATTTTATCACATTTCATTTACGCTTAAACTTTCATATTAATTCGTGTGTGTGTGTTAAGTGTTCAACCGATCTATCTCTTCTATATTTCTTCATATTGATGCTTGTGTTACAAACATGGTGACCTAACAACATTGCATAAACTAATCATGTTTCCCACTACTTAAAAGATAATTACTATAAGGCCTTATTCTAATTAAACAAAAACCCCATGTCAAAATTTTGAAAAGCTTCTCACTTGTAGGAAAACAATTTTTCATTGTTAATACAAATAGAAACGTAAATTTTTCAGCACTTGTATAATGTTCTTGAATACTAAAGGTAATGCATAACTAATATGCATTCCCGAGTATATTCAAATGAAGCCACATTGAATTAGGAGCGTTTGGGTTATCTCATGCCTTTTTCCAAACACCCCCGTTGAAAACCATTTTATGCATAAAATGAGCCGAGATAACCGCAACTCCAAATTTTTTTCATATAGGCACACACTAGAACCAAAACGCTAAGTTTGTTTTTTTAAACATGCAAAATTTTGCTCATAGGAACAACCATGGTAGCCGCAAAACTTTATGATCACAAGGATACTCTTAGCTACATCCCTAAACACCACAAAACCAAGGGCCTCACCAAAGACCAAGTCGAAATCTTTAAGAGTCTAGAGCAAAGGTACTTCCATGAGGGTAGGACCATTCATTCCTCCTTTGTCGACGGAACTAATCTCCGTTAAGAGCTTGTCACTATCAACTTCGATTGTCTCCTCGACATCGATGAACCCATTTGTCCTAGGTTTGTCTTAGAATTCTATGCTAGTGTTGTCTCTTTCACTGATGAGGACAATCAAATGGCTCTTAGATTTAGGATCAATCAAACTGACTACACCATCTCCCTAGACCAATTTGCTCAAGTGCTAGGAATTCCTAACCGTGGTACATGTGTTTACTCGGATAAGTGGTCACTCACTATCAATGACCACTCTCTTCCCTACCAAACTCCTTTGGCGGATAAGGACATCATCCGTGAGCACCTTTTTAACGAAAGGGCAGCTCCAACCCGTGTCACCCGAAAGGGAAAGGAAGTGAACCGAGATCCATATGGTATGGAGCTCAATGAGCTTAAGCCCGAATTCAAAAAGTGGGAGGAGCTCCTTAGAGCCAATGTCATTAGCACTATAGGAAATAGAGACCATATCAATGCTTGTCTTTGTCACATGCTCTACAACTTGTCCACTCGTCAGCCATTCAATTTAGCATACTACATTGCTAGGAGAATGGTAGATATTCCTACTCAAGGATCCGTTGCTCTTCCATACGGGATGCCACTCAGCCGTCTCTATAGAGCATTTGCACCCATTCCTCCAAGCCCAAAAGGGTTGAAGCTAGACTATGCTCTCATCCCTCACATATGTGTGCCCTTGAGTGACGAGCGAGTGGCTAAGACTAAAGGTAAAAGGGAAAAACCTCCAACTCCTTCATCATCATCATCAAATAGCTTCGAAGACGGTCTCCCAAATTCTCGACTTCTACCTCAAGAGTACTATGCATCTCTTCCCAAGATTGAGAATGAATCGGCGGAGTTCAAGCAAACCAAGGGGATGTTCAAGTGCCTCGGAAGGATGATGACAAAGATCTACAAAAAGTTGGATAAGTGAGGTTTTTAAAGGAGTTTTTGGAATAAGCCTAAAACAATGATGTATTATATTATTTGGTCGTTTTTACTTTGTAGGATGATAAACTAACTTGAAACAATATCGTATGCTAACCGGTTGATGCAGGGGGATAACACAAGTGTGTTATCAAATTTTACCCATTTTCACTTTTATGTGAAAATCGTTAGCCCTTGGTCAAAGTCTATGCCTCCACTATGTTTGTGCATGTGTTATCGACTTTTCCTAACTAAAAATAATTAATGCCATATGTTTTAAGAAAAAATTCAGGTTTCGGAAAGGTCCTCGACGGTTAAAAAATGGGTCTGTGATGAAATCTGATCACCACGGACCAGATGACACCAATTTTTTGGTTCCGTCTGTTGTACTCTTTGGTACCGCCAAACCTGAACAGGCGGACCAGGCGGCACCAAAATAATGGATCCGCTTGTGTAAAAATTTGGTGTCGTCGTACCTGCAGGTAAGTTTTTAAATTTCGCTTATTTTAACATTCCATAGTACCATAATTTACTTCTAGGATTGTTATTACTAGTATTTACCCATATTAGAACTAGTTTAACATACTTAGACATCTAGGATATCCATTTCCCACCAAAATTCAAAAATTCCAAAAATTCACCCCAAGGAACCCTTTTTCATAAAGGAAGGAACCAAAAAAAAATTGGTTCCTTGCAATCCGTGGGTGATCTGATTCTAAAGATCCCACAATCATTAGAACACATTTATTGCAAATATTTGTCACTTCACTCCATCCTTCTTGTATGGCTTGACTTAGGTGATATGACTAGCAATAAAAACACTTCCAAATCATTAGAAACCTCATCTATTCTATGGTTTAACATCAAATCAAGCACATTTCTCCATAATTTCATAATCTTATAAATTAAGAGCTTCTAAGATGATCATCCTCATACTTTCTCAAATCTCCTCATCTACTAACAACACCGTAAGCAAAAATGACTAAGTCTTCTCCATCAAACAAGCCTTGCAAGAGAACGGCTAGAATGAGCGTAAGACCATGTTACTTTTTCAACATAAGCCCCTCTTCCGATTCCTCTCCCTTAACCATCTCATCTCCCATAAGAGATGAGAACTTCCTCACTTTGACTACTCCTACACCACCTCCAAAAACACCTATCATTGTCACTACTCCACCTCCAACAAAGACTCCGGCTCCTATCCAATTATCCAAGTCACCATCACCTCCTAAATCTCCAACACTCATCCCATTAGAGTTATTCTCTACACCACCTACATCTTGTTAGTTATTGGATTTCATAAACACACAAATAAGCTCAACAATGGATCGAGTGAGATAGAGTTTTGAGAGAGAAAGTGGGATCCTTTCTAGAGAGAGAAAGTGAAAGAAAACATAGAAGGTTAGATTAAGAATGAGAAAGGTCCAACCCTCTACCTTGGGAGGTAGAGGGTATTTATAGTTACATAATAAACGTCCTCCTTCGGACTGTGGATCAGGCATACAGTGGGTAAAGACCCGTCCTTCCTCCACAGTGTTGCACTAAACTAAATAACTAACTAAATAATTAGTAAATAACGTAATGTCTATGAGCTAACTTACGCTAGATTATATTTGGGGGCACCGATACTTCACTATGGAATTTTCTAATTCCTAACAATCTCCCCCTAAGGGAGGTCACCCCATGTTTTACATTTTGAATCCTAGCATTCTATTTTATCTTCAGTCTTGAGCTCGTAGACTTGAATTCTTCAAATTCCGCATCTTTTGTGCTTTAGCAGTGATACTTCAAAGTCCGATTATATTTTGTACTTTTAGTGGAGGCCTTTAACTGATCCACATCTTTGATGATCTTCGAGCATTCTTTGAGATCATCAACCACAGTAAATCTCTCTGGATCACCCTTTATTGTGTTGCTATCATGTGATGTTGTGACTTTCGGACCGACATGCTCACACTTTCTGGATCATGACATCTTTCCATCAGAGTAGCGGAAGCTTTATTGGCTCATGATATTTGCAGCAGCGTAGTAGAAACATAGTATAAAAATATCAGAGCCAGGTTATGTAGATATGCACAAGTCATGATTTCTTCAATTAAGTGTGGATGCTGTGAGCATTGGGCTTTGGATTGACTCCTCAATTCTGATCAACTGCAACCGTCCAAATGTACCTGCAAACAACATTAGCAATAAAACGAAAGTGTCTTTGATCACTTTCGTTGAATTGAGGTACACGGCCCACGATTCCACGTTGATCAGTACAAGTGCCTTTGTGATCAGGTAAATTCGAAGAATCTCCTTGACAGGGTTTCGTAGCTGTTCTAGCCGTTCTCAAACTGGAATGTCTCAAAGAAGACAACAGTGAGTGAACCAGCGAATTGAGATTCACTGATTGATGAAAAATTGATTTGAAAAACAATCGCGTATTGCTTAGAAGAAAGAGTTTTGCAATACGACGAAGGTTTTATGAGAAAGATCAATTTTCAATCAAAATACCTTTTGTATTTCAAAAGAGTACACATTCGATGTGCTAGAGAAAAAGAAGATTTGCACATCGAACGGTTTTTCCAAAAGTATTTTTTCAATCAGAGATACTTTTTGTGTTTGAAAACATGAATACACATTCGATGTGCTAGAGAAAAGATGGTTTACACATCGAACGGTTTTTCCAAAAGTATTCGTCAATTCCATTCCTGGACCAAGGTTGATTCAAGAGTGAATCGCCCCATCGTTTCTATCCAGTTGTCACAAGTTTGATCTTTAGAAAAGATCTCACATGTCACCCACCAAGAGCTTGTTTGATGTTGGCTCTAGAAGGCTTTCCATCTTCATCGTGAATATGTTTAATATGTCACTCGGATGTTCTGGCAATACCACAAGGATAATGCGTAGGACTCTTAATATATACTCACTTTCCACATTGTGTGAAACAACAAGTCTTCATTATTTTTGTGTCCTAATGAGATATTGTGGATGATCTCTTGGCTCTAGACTCAATAGTGCACATTTGGTTCCTATGCCGGAGACTATGGAGAGGGTCTCCTTCTTCAATATCAAAAATCTCTAAGAGAAAGTCGATAGATTATGTCGGTTCCCCGTGAGAATGAAACAAGCCCTTTTAAGAGGAACTTGAGTAGCTTGGGAAGTTGTAGTGCAGTGCGTCACTGGGTCCATGAAATCTTGTCTTCAATACCAGTGTTACCTTAGTAACCACCAGTAGTATACGTATTGAACCCGGTTTCTGCCCTAAGGTTGAATTATTGGAGGGCTATTTCTTTTCACCCTTTTCTCATTCATTTCTTTTTCATTCTTCAACCCCTTCAGTGCTTACCGAAACTTCATTACTAGATCCTTGTTGGGTTTATTCCAGTTCTAGCTCTGTCTCGGTCCGCACTCTTCCCATATTTCACTTTTCTCCTTTTTTCATCATACCTAAGGACTCTACACTATCTAGTGGATTGTCCCTGGGTAGATCCCTCCGGCTCTGGCGGGATCGTGGGAACTAATACCTAACCTTACCATCCTTATAACTCCATGCATAAAGTAAATTTGGTCGGTCTTTTGGTATTGTTCTTCTTCCATTGGAACCAATCGAAAACCTTTTGAAAATCAATCCAAGTACCTGTGATACACGATCAAAACATTTTGTACCTGAATTATTTTTGATATTTTTAGAAAAATCTCCCCCTCCACATGTGCATCAAATGTATTTGAAACGTTTTTAGCACATAGAGGCAAGAGGACTTGAAACTTTCAGATTTGAGAATGAAAGATTCGATACATTGATCGACAATTTTTAAAAGATATCACCATCACTTTACCGATCAAAGTTAGTATTTTTCATACTTTGTTAAAGATATTTTATGGGAAAGGATGTGATTTTCAAAAAGTTGCTCCCCCTCAACTTGTGCATGTGATTTTTGAAATTGTTTTGCACGAAGAGGAAAGAGTTCTTAGAAGCACATTCACGATCATGTAGCCATACTGAAACCATTAGAAAATCAATCATGGTACTTTTTATTGAAACTTAAGAAATTTTGTTTTGTACCTTGAAAGTTTGTTTTCTTTTGAAATGCTCCCCCTCAATATGTGCTTCGAAATTCGAAAGCGTTTAGCACATATGGGAGAGCAGCATGCACATTTGAATAAAAAAAACGATCACCTTTTATCAAATTTCATTATTAAATCACAAATTCTCCCCCGATCAAAAATATCAAACCCTTTGAGATTTTGGATCCCAAGTGATTTAATACGGTCTAGAAAACATGGGAGAAAATGTGCCTATTTTAAAAACTCATCTTGTTTTTGGATAAATGCTCCCCTTCAACATGTGCATTATGTATATTGAAATCGTTTGGCACATGGAGGCAGGAGTGCCTTTGAAGGACTAAAACCAATTCCATTAAAACAGATTTGAGATTTAAAACACGATCTCCCCCGCGATCAAAATTTCAAACCATTTGAGATTTGTGATCCCAAACGATTTAAATCATTTAGAAAATTTTGGGGAAAGACGTGGCAAGATTTGATTTTAAAAAAATGACAGATAAGGACCATTTTAAGACATTAAATATTGATAGTTTCAGGTATGATTGTTTTAAGAGATCTTTAAGTAAAATAAAACAATTTCACAATCAAACAAGAACAGAAAAAATTTCATTTTGAAAGACTTTGATTTTTAAAGAAAATCATACCATGACATAACATTAAATCTTTAGATCACCACATTATAACGTACAAACGGACTTTTTGATAAAATATCGTTTGAAAATATTTAATTTGAAATCACTGAAGATTTGACAAAATAAAGTCCGGTTGATTTCAAATCTTTGAATCCGATTTATTTTCAAAACAATATTTTTCCATTTTCAAAACAATATTTTTCAAATTTTTAGAAAAATGGTATCATCACTATTATCCCTGCACAAGGATACGTTAGGTGGTTGAGCCGCTTTTGTTGTTGTTGCTGTAAGGCAGGAATAAAACCGTCTGCTGATGCAGTGAGACCTCTTACGTTGCACTTTATCATGCCAACTTTCCATAGAAGTCAAATTAAGCTCCGTTTCTTCATTTGTCAACCCAAGATATAGTTACCCTTTCCTTTCGGCATCCAATCAACATATTTTGTGGGATCCGGATCGGGAACATTCTTATGAACCATGATATCTGCATGCGTTAGTAAACATACAAGCAGATATATGGTGGTCGACAACACCCAAACAGTAATCGACTAATAAAAGTCAATCCAACATATCAATCAGTTCATATAAGGCATGAGAATAATGTGTTTCATCAAACTATAATCATCTAATCCTAACAATCATGTCCTAAATTCCTAGTCCTTCGACATAGGCAAATATCATTTTTTAATTAAGCACGTAGGATAATTAAGAAAAGCCCGTTAGATGATATAGATTTGAAAACATTATCCCCCTCAATCAATGACTCATTTTTTGAAAAGTTTAAAAGCACTGAAGTCATTGATTGAGTTATCAATTTACTTCGAAAACTCTGAATTAGATTGATTTTCAAGCAACTCATTTACCACCATTTTTGAAAAACAACAAATATTTTTCTGAAGAATTTTAGACGGAAAAACATTTGTGTAGAAATAGCAGATCTTTTGACGACATGCTTTCCTTGTTTTGTTTTAGGATAAGTGCACGAATTTTGAAAAATGGTTTAGCGCAACACTCTCCTTTCTTGAAGAACGGGTTGCTATCTGAAATAATAGCAGGCCATAGTTATAAGCACGGGTTACAGTCTGAAGTAACTGCAAGCCATTTTTGAATCGCGAGTTACAGTCTGAAATAACTGTAAGCCATAGTTTAAGCCCGGGTTACAGTCTGAAATAACTGTAAGCCATATTTTTAGACATGTTTTGGAAAAGAATATTTACACCTCCTGCTCGAACTTCATCTATGGTCCCGTGCCATTATTGAATGACATTTCTAAGACCGTAGATGTTATCGATACCAGAAGACATGTCTTGAAAAACATATTTTTGGTATTTTTAAATTTTCTGATTTTTATGGGTTTTTGAAGATTTTATATTTTTCTATTTAGATTTTGTATGTTTTATATTTTTGTATTTTGTTTTTAAGATAGATATATACAAAGATAGATAAGATGATATAGTTTAAGAAAGATGATAATACGAGTACCGAGATAAGGATATCGAGCAGCACGTCGTAGAAGATAGAATTCGTCATCTCTTAAACATTCACCACCAAAGCTTCCGAGGCTCCATAATAGAAGATAGAACATGAGCCTTTAAGAAAGAGAGACTTTGGACTTCCCCAAACCGAAAATCCTTTAGCTGAGCAGATTCAAAGGTTTCTTTCAAGCTTCCATTAGCCAGGTGCACAAAGAAGCACACCATTATCATTGATCATGCTGCTCCTTTTAAGAATAATCACCGTGATTCTTCGTTCGAGGTTATATCATCCAACAGCAACGTATCATCCCACTTTTAAATAATCTTCTCAAATTCCTTTTCCACTGAAGTCTGAAGCGATTCATTCCAAAAGGTGTCAAGAGAACACTTCCCCCAAGTGGTTGAATTGATGTCAGACCTCTTTGTATAATGCTCAAGAACTCTCCCAAATACACATCATGAGGGGAATGAAAACACCTCCCCATGTTCACATTTTTCTTCCCTGATAATCGTTTATGAAGCTCAAGAACCCGAAGTACACCAATACCCAAGAGCTCTCCCGGTTACACATCATGAGGGGAATGAAAACACCTCCCCAATGTTCACATTTTTCTTCCCTGATGATCGTGTATGAAGCTAAAGAACCCGAAGTACACACATTCCCAAAGAGAGAATAACTGATAACACCTTCCTCATGTTACACATTTATCTCCCCTGAATATGTCATACTTGTGTACCTCTTTTATCTTCATAAACTTTCTCTTACATCACTTCCCCCACGTAGTTGGAATAATAACACTAAAAGCCTTGATGAGTAAAACCTTGAGTTTCTCTGCGGTCATGACATTTGTCTTCCCGGGATATCTTCAATCACTTAGAAGAATTAAGTTCATCAAGTTTACTCGCGTTTAGATACTTGTCTCCTTCCCCTTTGCTAGTTTTGACACTTCAGAATCAGCAACATAGTATAAGCCCAAATACTTGAAATCTTTATGAGAAGAACACTTGAAATCTTGTGAGAATCAACTTGCTGAAAACTCTCTCTGACTATTTTATAAACCCTTATGTAGACAATTTGAAGTGACCACTGATGAAGAAAACCCGATATACCATACTTGAAATTGAAATCAAATTCCCCACATTTGTATCTTAAGCTTGCACCTAATGATGGAAGAACGGTGTCGAGAATTTATGCTTCAAGCAAATCTCTAAGTACTCACTACTCAAGCAAAGTATGAGACATTAACTCCTCTTGCGATTACCCACACCGTCAAATGCGTGTGACACTGAGTAAAACAAAGTAACTCCTAATAGTGATAGTTAACCAGGTCTTCAACCATCCACCTTGACTGCTGGTAACTAGATAAACCAAGTCTTCAACTCAAATTTTTGAGCCCGAGCAAGTTATCAAATAAGAACACACCTTTGTGAAAGTCAACTTCAATCTCAAATAAGTGATAAATGATTAACTCCGAAGTAATCAACTTGTGTCAAATGTCAAACACGTGAATAAATGTACAACCGGATGTACATTGACCCACTTAATGAACCGGAACAAATGATTCCTCAACATCAATTCAATCTTCCTAAAGATATACATATAGAGAGCGATCGGAAGATTCACCAATAATGTCTTCAAGCGGATGAGGTAGTCATTTTCCTTAATATTCATGTGGTTGATTTACAGAGTGCACAATAATCCGTGAAGATTTGGTAAAGGAATACGAAAAAGCGGATCATTTTCATGAACAATAATCCGTGAAGATTTGGCAAAGGAATACCAAAAAGCGGATTATTATTCAATAGTGCAACTGCAATATTACAATAGTCAATATCAACGCCTCGAGGAATAACTGGAGATTGGGTTTCTCGAGGAATCACTACTAAAGAATATGAGCAAGTCTAATTGGGGATTGAATCTGACTTATCACTATCCCCAATTAGTGCTCTCCCATAAACCGACAATCTGTTTGATAAATGCCCAGATTAAGAAGAAGTCTTTAGATAATCAAATGCAACTTGTCTTTAGTCTTCTAACATGTAGCAGAGAATGTAGAACTGACTGTAGACTCGACCTTCTTCAAGATTGTCCAGTTGGGGAATGGATAGTTAACATCTTCTTCACACCAAAGGCATTCCCGTTAACTTGTAAATAGCAAATCCCCTTAATTAAAATCCCTCCCAATCAAACAAGAACAGAAAGATGTTCATCAAAGAAATCAGCCCAGCAACTAGAAGCACTTTGTCATTTAATCATATCAGCCCGTGTGAAGATGTCAACCAACGGCTCTTAGAAGAAACTACATGTGAAGATGATCCGATAAGAAGAAGCTCGGTTCTTACATGAGTTAGGAGCCGTTTGACCATATATTCTCAAATATCAATCAACCATGCAAAAAATTCACACTTCTTCTCCCCCTCAAGAATTGCATACGGAGATGCCATTCTTGATTAAATAAGTGAATATCATCCATATGTTCTATTCACACTTCTCCCCCACAAAATTAGTACGTGATGTTGCCATCGTCATTATAGTTGAGCAAGTGGAATAGGAAAACAATCGACAGTAGTCCGGTTCACTTGATAATCGAAAGCACATGGAAAAAGCATGAAGCATGTTGATGAGAATGGTCATAAAAGAGAAGATTTCTCTTCAGGAAGATAAAGCGCACTGACACGTACACTTTTCTTTTCTTTGAGGAACGAGGCTTGAACTGAAGTATTCAAATGTCATAATGATGAAGTACGAGGCCTGAACTGATGTGAACAGACGTCATAGCCGAATGAATATCAAGATTGAGTTAGGTGCTGTTTGTTTATTAAGAGGCTCTGAATCTGATTCGCATGCTCGAATCTGACCAATCACGGCAAGCGGAAATGTCTGAATCTGAATCAAATAATGTTGTTTGTTTTTTTTGATGAAAACGTCTGAATGATTATAATTAATATTTTTGGCGATTTAAACATAAATCAATTTCGTTCTTGATAAAAATAAATGTCTCTAAACATCATAGTTAAGGTTTCAAAATGTTCAAGATCGTTGTCTCGCAAAATCAGTTACAGCTTATACAAGATAAAGAGACAAAAATTGTAGCCAAAGAAAGCTAAAGACATAAAGCATGTAAATAGCCACAAAAGTATAACAAGATTGGTACTTATCCAATTTCAAGTTACAGAAACATCCTAATCAAGTTGAGAAAATGATCTATTTACTGATTGTCTAATTCCTTATACCAATCTTCAAACCAGGACCACTTCACTTGAAATCAATCTAACAACCTTGAAGCCCTTTAATCTTATTTACACACCCTTCAATTTTATTCATCTTCATAACCTCTAAAAACCTCAATTTTCTTAGATTTATACAATAACCTAACATAAAGTGTATTCATCTACATCAATACCCACCTTTTTACCACTTCATATTTCTCGTTAAAAAAAAATCCAATCTTTTATTGAGATTCAAAAAACCCAGTATCAGTTTCACCTGTGACTTTGAAGATGGTGAGCTGGTGGAGTGGCAACTGGTGGCCGACGACATCAGTGGGTGAGTGGTGACTGGCGACAGTCGTGGTGGTTGGATGTGTAGTGGGAGGTAGTGGGTTTGGAAAGAAGATGATGAAGTAGTGATATTTTGTTGTTGTTTTCTAATCAGAGGCAATAAGATGCCCCTTTCAAGTCTGAGCCAACTAGATGTATTGGGGTCTGACCGTGTCTGAATAAAATTAAAAAAACAAACGCACTTTTTACCTCAAATGTCTGACCGATTCAGATTTTAAGCCTATTCAGAGGCTGTTAAGATTTTTTTCCAAAAAACAAACACTACCTTACTTGAACCCGTGAGTTATGAGATATCAATCCATTTGTAATCCATACTTTAAGCCAGTCCATGTATTGAAAGATCTAAGTATCTGCAACTGAGTAAGGACTACCTGCACTAATATTACAAACTTGATTGCATATATTTTGGTTAGTGACATCAGTATCCAAACCCTTTGGGGTTTCACGGTCAACTTTGAGATTGACATTGGTAAACATCTTTCCTGTAGGTATCCACCTAAGTCCAGCATCCTTAAAAATTCTATCAGATGGTATCCACTTATGGCAAGGTCTAGGATTGTTAGGCTTCTTATGCATGGTGGAAGACTTATCCTTATTCCTAGTTTCCATAGATTTAGCAGTTGGTAACCATCTAGGCGAGGCCTTTGGTTTCATTTGCTTCATATGCACTGTGGATGACTTAGTGTAAATCCTAGACTTAACAGGTTGTACCATTGCATGAGCATTTACTTTCTTCAGGGATTTTGTGAAACATTTATCATGATTAGCATTAAAGATACATTTCAGACACTTTAAGCAAACAGCTTGTTTTGATTCAGAAATAGATCTAGATTTCTTAGAGTGATCTGCTATGGGAATAGCTTTAATCGAAATGCAACTACTCTTAGATGTAAGCCAATCCCTAGTCTTTAGATTAGTGTTCCTAGGTAATGGATTAGAACTACTAGCAGTGCCTTGAAATCTCGAAGAATTCATCATCCTAGGTCTTGAAAATTTTGGTCGTTCAGATCTAAACGCATTCGGTTATCTAATAACTGGTTTCCCCAAGTTTGATGGTTTTGAAAACTTAGTGTTCACACTATTCCCTGTTGTTTTTCTGAGCTCATTTTTTAAAGCAACGATAGCGAAACTCTTTTCCTGAAGTTGAGCTTTGAGATCATCAATTTTTGCTATCAAAGAGTTTGTTTCTATTGACTTAGTTCTAGCTTCTTTGACAGAGTCACTTAGTTCTATGTGATGCTTTCTCAAAGACTCATTTTCCATTAGTAATTTGGCCACACAAACTGCTAATTCATCATTTCTCATTTGAATATCATCAATAGCATTAACATCGGAATTACTTGTAACCAAATTACTTTTCACATGCATACCTGAAATATGTTTCTTCAGATTGTAAATGGTTAAGTCTTTGTCTTGAAGCTGTTCTTTCAAAGTGTTAATTTCAAAAAGTTCACGGAATTCGGAAGTTCGGATTTTACATGGTTTGTTAAGTTGAAAACTTTCTTCTTTACTCTGTATCGCAATTTCAAGTGAAATGCAATGTTTTTCAAGATTTGAGAATTTGTTTGAAAGTTCATCAAAAGCCTTTTTATTAACCATATCTTTTATTTTAAAACACTTAATCTCGGACTCAGCCTCATTCAGAACATTTATCAAAGTCATGTTCAGCATCATGATCATTTGATTAAGTACTTTATCAGATGCACTATGTTGAACAGTAAAGGGTACCTAATTACATGACACCCGCTCAATTTCGTTGATATCTGCATCCACATCATGTGTAACAAGAGTCACTGAACTACTGGTACTTTCAAGCTTAAGCGTCTCTAAACCTCGTATTCAGTGTCAATGATCCATCATCCGATGCCTTACTGGTCTCAACACTACAATTTATTGATTGTACCTGACATTCATTCACCTTTCGATCACAAAGATCCACTTCTTGTGTGCCAGGAGTTACTAAGCAGTTGGTTACATCATTCTTTGTTGTTTTCGATATTCTGCATTCAGCAACACCCGACCTTTCTGATACATTACCCGACTTATCACAAATATCTCTCAACTGTACCCGACTCTCATCTACTTTTTCATCTTTATGAGTAACTTCCTCAATATACTTCTCCACATTATCCATGAGATGGATAAGTGTCTCTTTAATTTCACGCTAATTTCCATTTCATGTGTCTCTTGAAGGACATTTCTGGGTCATGTCTTGATCATAATCGATGTGAATTCCCTTCTAATGAATGATGAAAGTGTTTGTAGATCACTTGAAGTGCAGCATCTGGAACTATCCTTTGAACCTTCTCTTTGTCAAGTTGTAGCTCCAATTGCTCTAGGTTTAACATAAAAGTTCCTGTTAATGTGGATAAGTCTTGACGGAAGAGGGCACTACATGTTCGTTCCATTGATGTGGGTAGAAGTAACATAAGGTGAGAGTGAAGTTGTTGATAAGGTTCAATGGCTTTCCTTTGCATGGCATTCTCAGTAGCATTAAAGGGTGCAATTCTTCTCATTGTACTCGTAACATGAAGATCTCACATCGTCATTGATTAATTCAATCATCTTTAATCGCTCAGTAGCATACATTACCATTGTCGTCCACAGCATCATACAATTTAAGTACTTCCAAAATCACCGGTCGTCAGAGAGTAAGACATGATGTTGAAGTATACACGGGAGTTTACAAGTCTATGATTTAAACCAAGAAATAGATTCTTTCGAGGGATTTTACAAAATCAAGAAGAAACCGTGATACAATGACCAATAGAACGTGCTAAGATAACTGATGGATCGACACAATGATAGACAATTTTATGTTAGGTCTTATGATTGTTTGTAGGATTAGCAGAGATGTTGTTTGGTTGTGATTTGGGTTGGTTGATGCACGATTTTAAGGAGAAATTTAGGTCTAAAAACACAAAAACCTCAATAAGTTATGTTCGGAGCGGATTTAGGCCACGAAGGTTGACTCGAATAGTTCATTCAGCGTGCCATTCTCCTCGTTCTCACGGTCATTTTGATGGGTAGAACACTGAAAACGGAGTTACGGTTCAAAAGTTATGGCCGTTTGAAGTTTTGTCGGGAAAAGACAACAAGTCGCTAGAAGACAAGTCGCTAGAGTCACCAAGTCGCTAAGTAACAACTCGCTAAAGGCTCAAGTCGCTGTGGATCAAGTCGCTACACACAAGTCGCTATGAACCAAGTCGCTAAACAATCAAGTCGCTAAAGAGCAACTCGCTAAGTATCCAAGTCGCTAACACCAAGTCACTAAGAATACTAAGTACAAGTCGCTAACAAAATTGAAAGCAAGTCGCTAACTTCACCAAGTCGCTAGCCGTAGTGGAGAATCCACTAAGTTGTACTGTTTGTTGGCTTGTATCAATAGACAAGTCGCTAGGACCAAATCGCTAACCATTAACACTACAACTCGCTACTTTTTACTGAAGCAAGTCGCTACGATGAAAAACACTACGAGAACCAAGTCGCTAGCAAGAAAAACTTCAAAAACACACTTTTCAATCCAAAACAAGCCCAACCACAGTGATTCAAGCTTTCCAAATCAAAACCTAAACACTTATGATGATTCTAAACACAAAAGTACAATCAAAATCCAAACTTAAACACTAGAAATGATCCAAATGATGTAAACTACTCTAAACTTATTCAAACCCAAAAACCTTATGAAAACCACTAGAAATCCAAGAACATGAAAAATGAGTGATCAAACCATTGCTCTTGATACCAATTGTTAGTTATTGGATTTCATTAACACACAAATAAGCTCAACAATGGATCGAGTGAGATAGAGTTTAGAAAACATAGAACGTTAGATTAAGAATGAGAAAGGTCCAACCCTCTACCTTGGGAGGTAGAGGGTATTTATAGTTACATAATAAACGTCCTCCTTTGGACTGTGGATCAGGCATACAGTGGGTAAAGACCCGTCCTTCCTCCATTGTGTTGCACTAAACTAAATAACTAACTAAATAATTAGTAAATAACGTAATGTCTACGAGCTAACTTATGCTAGATTATATTTGGGGTGACCGATACTTCACTATGGAATTTTCTAATTCCTAACACATCTCCAAACCCATTCTTGGAGGACTTGCCTCCTAGGCCCAATCATCCACCACCACTACCATCCTTTGGTACTATTGAGCGAATAGCTCATGAGTCTCCACGTCCATCATTTGACCCAAACGCCCCGTTAGGGCCTAAACGTCTTCTTTTCCATCCTATTCATAAGGAAATTCATGGTCCTTTGTATGGGGATCATCCACTGCCTCCAACATCCATGCCTCCTCATATAGAGGACATTGAGGAATCTGTTAATACAAATAATCTGTAAAAACGTTTATTTATATTTTACGATCTTCTAATGTTTTGTCGATAACAAACGTAAAATCATTTTAACAAAACAAATAAAATACGTAAATAGTTTGAGCCAATAGTTTTCTAACACACTTACGTTTTCACATAAAACACTAAAACAAGTATAAGTGATTTTATGATTTAAGTAATACATATGTACAACAACTAGTGTTTACATATTGGGCAAATATATACATAACTAGTATGTATTATAAATGGGTAAAAACTACAACCCATGGTATTGACCCATACCCATTTGACTAGGTGCATTGCACCCATTAGGTACATTGTATCTAATAAAATACCCATGGATCAACCCATAACCCATGACCCATAACCAAAATACCCATGGGCAAAGAGGAGCGTCCCACAAATCCCTAGCTTTACACTAGACAGATCCCTTAAGGGAGGGATCCGTGGAACAGTAGTAGTTTCTCCTCTATAAATAGTGAGCCATTTCTTCCTTTTGGCTTGCCACTCTCTCACATGCTTTCCCCAAGTATTGTAACTCTCTAACCACTGATCCTAATGGATCTTTCTATGTAGTTTTTCTTTTGTTTTTGTGTGATTCTCTAGGTTCCTCTTAAAGGCGAGATCACCACTTCTTGAAGTCGAGCAAGCTCAAGTCCATGAGTTACCATGCTTCGTCATCATCAAGACTACTGAGGTTCTCTTGTTGATAGTTCTTTCTTCCTCCATAGAAGTGTTGTGTCGAAGGAATTAGTGAAGGATGCCAAAAGAGTCAAGACGAAAGCATTAGTGAAAGGTGCTTAACGTCCGTGTCAAACGCATTATTGAAGAATGCTAAAGGAGTCAAGGTACAAGGCATTAGTGAAGGATGCCTATAAGTCAAGCCAAGGGCTATAGTGAAAGGTGCCTAAGGTGTACATTCGATATGGTGTGTTTCGATGTACAAGACAGATTAGTCTTGGATCCAAGAATATTGTTATCCTTGATAATGTTGTAATAAGGAATGGGCCTCCTTTGGGATTAGGTGTTGTGTAGTGTTGGGTAGTAGTTCCTCCGTTGTAATGGAACTCGGTACTTAGCCTAGTATCGGATAAAGGGTAGGCGACATTGTGGTAGGTGTGGTTCACCTTGGTGTAAAGAACCATGTGGTTAGCCTAGTAACGGAAAAAGAGTAGGTGACGTTGTGAAGGCTTCTCCGCCATAAGGAGTTGGTGTCGTGTAGTGATTACGAACTCTCGAGTAGGTGACTCGGGGAGTAGAGTAGGGCAAGGAAGGTGTCCTTGTAGCCGAACCAGTATAAATACTCGTGTCGTGGTTATGTGCTTCTTACTCTTTATCTTTCATTACACTTTTATATATCTATCTATCAACGTCCAACATATACATCTAAATAGATTGACATAAGTTGATCTAAATGTTTTAAAATGAAGTTTTAATTGGTAAAACTATTCAACCCCCCCCCCCCCTTCTAGTTTTCCACAATCATCATAGTGTTTAATGTTGGACAATGATAGAACGTTCTAATATTTTCCTTGTTAAGAATTCTCCATACTTGGATTTGGGCATACCAAGAAGATCATGAAGAAATTCTCTAAATATTCCTTTTCGTAAAAAGAATATTTAGCATAGTATTCCTCACACATGGATTTGGGGATCCTAAGAAGATCACAAAGAATTTCTCTAAATATTTCTTTTCTTAAAAAGAATATTTAGCAAAAGTATAATTTTAATTAATTTCAAGTTTTCTTTTATGTTATTAAAGTCTTAGTAGTATGTTTACACTTTCTTAGTAAATACTATAGTAGTTATCTATATTGAAATCATCATCAAGAATAGTATTCTTCATTGATTTGCATAGACCATACTACAAACCTGTAATAATGATATCTCGGCTATTTGAGAGCCTTGATCATTATTTCTCACAAAAGGAATATTGACATTTCATCTATGTCAATGAATATCCATGTGAAATTTCTTATATTATGATAAAATGGGATTTTGTCATAATCTTTGAAAAACCTCCCAAAAAATTATGACTTATTCATAATGTTAGCCTCGCTTTTTATAAAGATAACGTCACTTACGTGAATTGGACTAGATGCGTAGTATACTTTGCCCTTAGGGACTAGTATCATTTATGTGGCAAAGTTAGAGCCTATAAATACCCCTCATGACTCTCCATGAGAGGTGAGGTGAAGCATTTGGTTATTTGTAGTGTGTGTTTTATTTATAAAGTTTCCATTGTTTTCTCCTCCCTCTCTCTACTTTCTCTCACTAAAAAGGATGAAGATCCTCATCTTCTTCCACCAACCTCGACCTCCAAAACCAAATAAATCTTTATACTTTTCGGTCCTAACAAGTTGTGTGTGTGATTGACTTATATCCGGTTATGATATATTCTGCCTTTTGGATCGGGTTCTGTTATTGGACGTGGGAATCACACATGGGATTTGGGCTTTGTAAGGTTAAACTCGTTTATGGGCTTTATGGTTTATTTCTACATGGGCTGTGACATAGTCATTACATACGGATCAAATGTAATGGGGTGAAAAATTGTGATATCTGATTTTTCTCTTAAAAAAGAATTATTGGATACAAATTTTTTAATCTTTGGTCAAGAGTGGTATTTTTGGTATGGTAAATTATCACGGAGGGATACAAATTCACGGCTTGAGCGAATACCTGAAAAAATGACTACGGGGTTTTTGTACGGTATTATTGATGCGGAATTGAAGTGATATTTCACGGGTGGACTTCTTTATCTTTGAGACGATGGTTGGTTGGATGCATGTCTCAAGATAACTTGTTGGGGTATTACTGTCACTTTAAGTGATTGAATGGACAATCTGGTTATAACTGGTAAGGAGTTACATTGTAGTGCTCACAGTGTGTAACCATCACTTTAAGGAGTTACGTTGTAGTGCTCAGTGTCACACGTAGTTGTGGATTGTTCAAAAATTTAGAACAAGCAGTAAGTCACAAAGTTGGGATGTTTATTTCCTTTTCAAGTTAGTCGTATCGGGTTATCTCCATATGTGGTCATTACTATTAGCCGGTTAATTCAAAGGAGGTTCGATTTAAGGTTGGTTAGAGAAAATTATTGAGAGTATATTTTTGCGACATATTCTCACAGAATTTTGCTCAATCAAAGGTTTTAATATTGCATCAAGAAGGTAATACGGCATGTACGCAACATTATGATGATTCCGATAGCTCGCAACCATCAGGAGGGAGAAGTTGCTATTTCATCTTCCGTGATTGGATTACGAAGGGATTTGCGCTAAAGACCGAAGAAGGAGAAGTAGTGTGGTGTACATCGGGGCTTTTTACCAACGTGGATGCAATACTAAATGAGTTATGTTGTTATGATGTTCCCATAACGACAACCATTGTACGATCAAGAGTTTACTTTCTCCGCTGCGTGTCTAAAGATTAAAGACGTGTTGGAAGAGAGTTGTCGGTTCAGGAGGGAGCAATAGAAAGAAAAAAGGCTCACTAGTTAGGAGGGAGTAATAACCTAACTAGACCGTTACAGTTGAAGTTCAGAGCTACAAGAATTTGTGCCGTCAGTGCCAAAGATCAAATGCCGAGGTCATCGGAAGGGAGAACTTCAAGTTTGCCTCAGTATCTAGACTACAGAGACTCTGCGCTTCAAGAAAGTCAACATTGTTCATTACTTTTGTAATTTACTTAGTTTTGTATTTATAGGTCTCATTGTAACCATTCACGTATGACGCTATCTTGGAGGGAGATTGTTAGCCTCGCTTTTTATAAAGATAACGTCACTTACGTGAATTGGACTAGATGCGTAGTATACTTTGCCCTTAGGGACTAGTATCGTTTATGTGGCAAAGTTAGAGCCTATAAATACCCCTCATGACTCTCCATGAGGGGGTGAGGTGAAGCATTTGGTTATTTGTAGTGTGTGTTTTATTTATAAAGTTTCCATTATTTTCTCCTCCCTCTCTCTACTTTCTCTCACTAAAAAGGATGAAGATCCTCATCTTCTTCCACCAACCTCGACCTCCAAAACCAAATAAATCTTTATACTTGTCGGTCCTAACACATAAAAAGGGAACCTCGCCAAATAGGATTAGTACTAAACCGTCGAAACCCCAAACCACAAGTTATAGAGCTTAAACATCAAACTCTAGGCATTTTAGAACTCCCAAACCAAAGTTATCAAGGAATGCTTAAGCTGAAATTTTGCTGTCATGCCGGATCCCTGAGTTTGAACTAGCTAGATCCCTAATGAGAGGGATTCGTGGGATCCGGGCAACAGAAGACAACATAAGTTAGAAATGATCACTGTGGAAGTTCCACTATCACTTTCCCTTCAAAGACTCACGAACAAAAAAACCAATTACTGTTCACAGGAGCAAATTGATCATTTCCTTCAAGCAAAACAATCTCTTGTGTAAGTATAATCTTCACTACATTGTTAATTCAATTCCTTGATTCCTAGGATTACAATTTTTCATCTTTAGAAGTTGGGTTCAAATGGGTGTGTCATAATTTGTTAACGCATTGTTTTCTAAGATAATCTAAATCAAAGAATTAACATTGTTAATACAAATTAAACTCATTTCTTGAATTCAATAAAGATTATTTGAGCAAAATTGTGATCAAACCCTTTAGGCTACTATTCACAATTAACACCACATTGTGGTTGTGTTGTATAGGAACTATCATGCCTAGTAACCGACAACAAGACTATCATGATACCGCCCACTACATCCCAATGTACCATCGAAAGGATGGACTTAGCCCGGAGGATAGGAAAGCTTTCAAGTTGCTCGAAAAGAGACTTTTTCATGAAGGTCGTGTATTAGAACCATCATTCCTTGCTAACACTGACATCTGACAAGTTTTTGAAACAATTGGCTTTGATTGTCTGTTGGACATAAACGAGCAAGTTTTCCCGGTGTTCGTACTCGAGTTCTACAAAACAATGAGAATAGTTAGGAATGAGAACGGGACCATATCAATTGTCTTCATCATAAATGAGCATGAGTACACCCTTTCGCTTGTGGAATTTGGAAGAATACTACGTGTTTCATATCAAGGAGTTTGCATGTTTTCCAATGAATGGTCTTTGGCGGAGCTACACGATATGGTTGATCATCATGAAGTCTACCACATGAGAATCTCGAAAGCAACCACGGTAAGGGATACCGTGTTCATGCAAAGGGCATCCCCATCGAGGGTCACTAGAAATTCCAAAGTAATCTATAGGGATCCATTCCAAATGGAGCTTTCCGAGATGTACGCTTTGTATAGGAAATTGGAAGTGGTGGTATGGGAGAATGTGCTTTGCTTGGGAGGGAACAAGGATCACCCCAATGCGTGCATAAGCTTCATGATCTATTGCCTTGTGACCAAGACTCGCTTCAACCTTGGATATTACATGATTAAGAGAATGGAGAGCGTCAAAAGCATGGACAAAATGGTGCTCCATATGCAATGCTCATATCCCGTTTTGAAAACTTCATCTTTGCTTTAGATCCTTTTCCGTACTCCCTTGATCATAGCTTTTGCAACAAAGTTATGGTGTCGTTGACCGAGGGAAGAACTACAAGGTTTATGGTGCATGGCAAAAGACCTCACTCACCAACGGATTCATCGGATAAACGGGAGAGACAAAGAGAAGGAGAAGGAAGTAGCAACCCCCTTGGCAACATCGATCTCGACCCTTTGGATTACATCAATCAATTGTCGGACATTCCAAGCCCATCACAAGAATTTCAACAAACCAAAGGGATCTTCAAGTGCTTCGCCAACTTCTTGTAGAAAAGAAATTAGAGGTGGTGGGATGAAGAGTGGAGGGGAGGATGAAGACGGGGAGTGATATGTAAGGAGATGGGGAAGTAAGATAAGGTCATAGGACCTTGATTTGTGAAAACAATTTGAAACATTGGTTTGTAACATCTTAACAATACTTATGTAGAGTAGGATGTAGTATGTAGGAATTGCCATAACTTGGCATTGAACAATTTAACTTAGGAACGAGTAGGATGAGATTTTACGACATCTTGAAATCATTCAAGTAGTCGTCGTCACTCATCTTTAGCTACCTTTAGTTCCCCCACACTTGCTATGCGTTATACTTGTTGTGCTCTTGTATTTAATCATTGTAGAAATAACTAGGAGAAGCATTTTCTAAGAGTGCATGAATTGCACATTTGCTAAAAGCCTTCTGATCTGCAGTAGCCGGATCCCAGATTTATAACTAGCCGGATCCCTCCCAAGAGGGAACCGTGGGATCCGGGAAGACATATATCAGATACAGATCACTATACATCCAAGTTATACCCTTAATCACATCATGATGGCTAAACATGATTCTTTAATACCATTTAAGGCTTCCTCAAGCTCAATAGGTCTCACATTCACCCGTAGGTAACTTAGGATCAAATTCAAAGTGCCTTTGATTTATCAAACTCACCAATATCCACCACATTTCCGCTCCAATGCTCACATATTATTCCTCACATCTCAAAACACTTAGTTTGATATTTCTATCAATTTTAGCAAATTGATTTTAGTCACTCTTAACTCAAAATAAGCTTGAAACTAGTTTTTTCATTTTTCTTTATTTTTTAGGATTTTCTCAAATTTCTCTTGAGCCATCATCTGATTTCTAGGACTAATTGCCATCATTTTTCCATTTCAAATCAAATGGTATCCTCCTCAAGCACTTAGTTAGACTCTCTAAAGTCCACTTTCCTACCCAAAAACCATCATTAAGTATCCTCACTCCTTATGGTTGAGCATTTAAGACATCCACTACTCAAGACATCTAAGGAAAGTCAAAACCTCAAGATTCATAGGTACTAGACCTTACAAAAAGCATAATCACATCATCACATATATGTCTGACAGACGGATCCCTGGTTTAAAACTAGACGGATCCCTGGTGAGAGGGATTCGTGTCTACAGAAAGACTTTAATCAGATTTTCCTTCAAATTTAAGCCACCTTTGGTAATATAAACACCTTTAGTTACCATTTAATGATTTTCTAGAGCTGAACAACATCTTAGTTGACCTTAGTGCATGCCTAATCCTCTTAGTGGTCATGAATTTAATTCCTTAATTCAAATTCATCCTTTATAAACCAAACACTCTAGAGGTTAAGTCATCACTCCTACCTAATTCTCAAAAATTAGTAGTTAAGAGCTCATATTGCATCCTAACCATCACTATGATTAAAGCACTTAGCAACAACTCTTCAACCAAAGGCTCATCCAAAAGGAATGGTCATATGATTCATGAGATTTCATCCACCGAATCATCTCCCGTAAGAGATAATAGTGCTAGAATCCCACCTCAACAAACCCAATCAACAATTGCTAAGAGAAACTCAAGAATTAGCATTAGACCTTTTGGGCTAGAAAAGGGTTCATCAAGCTCTAAACCAAACGTACCTAGTTCTAGCAAACCGTTTAAGCCTTCATTTATAAAGCATAGACTACACCCTTTCATCGAGCCTCTCTCTCACCCAAATCTCTATTCATTAAAGCATTCACCACCGAGAACTTCCCATTCACCAACTTTCTCGTTAAATAGGGAACCACCTACAACACCAACTAGTCCATCATTGGAAACAAGGAACCACCAAGGACTTGATCATATGGAGGATTTTCCATTACCACCACCCTCATTTTTAGTAGAACCTCATCCTACATTTCTTAATGAAACCCCCCAACATTTGTAGAGCCTCCTCAAAATATCCAATCTCCTCTAGTTCCTAATCAAGACAATAATTGCTCTAATTGTCTAATTACCAAAGGACTTGTTCAAGAAGTACGGAATGAGTTGCATTTCATGTTTAATCATCTTCTTGAAAGATTGGACCAAATCAACAAGTCTATTCATCCTTAGACTCAAGCACATGGTTGCTTCTTAAGTTTTGGTTACTTATTAATATTAGTAGAATATGTATTACATGGCTAAATCATTCTCTTAGTTTTTAGAGATTTGTTGATCATCTCTTATGTTTTATTGAATGATAGCTTATTTGCCATATTGCTTTGAGTATATGTTTGTTGCTTGAATACATATCTCACTTTGATGTTAACATTGTTTGGTACATCACCATTGCTGAATTCTATCATCAGATAGACGGATCCCTCCAAGGAGGGAACCGTGGGATCCGTGCAACAGAAGACCAATTTTCTACTAACTTGAGTCTTATTTTCTGGAAATTATGCACTATATACTTGTTTTATAACCTTTGTTTTGTAGATTTTCAAAATACACATGAAGACTTTGACACCCTAAGCTAGGGGGAGCTTTGTGTCAAACAATACATTGCAAAACCATTTGCAATATAATCCTCATATGGATTACATGTCGTTACATCCCTTTGCAAAGTTGCAATCATCAAGGGGGAGCATTATCGTCACTAAGACGAAACCATTTGCAAACATAGTTGCAATGCATTAACTTAGGGACGGACTCGTCAAGGGGGAGTTAAGATGAGAACTCTTCCCGTCACCTGCTCTCTATATTTTTTTCTTTTCCATGTTTTTCTTAAAACATTGTGTTAGTTTCTTTTCGACGCTCTTTTTGTTTCGACAAAAAGGGGGAGAAGAGAGTAAAAACTCCAATTCAAAATTTTACGAATTTTAGTTTTTCCTTAAAATAATTTATGTTTTGTCATCAACAAAAAGGGGAGATTGTTAATACAAATAAGCCGTAAAACGTTTATTTATATTTTACGATCTTCTAATGTTTTGTCGATAACAAACGTAAAATCATTTTAACGAAACAAATAAAATACGTAAATGGTTTGAGCCAATAGTTTTCTAACACACATACGTTTTCACATAAAACACTAAAACAAGTATAAGTGATTTTATGATTTAGTAATACATATGTACAACAACTAGTGTTTACATATTGGGTAAATATATACATAACTAGTATGTATTATAATGGGTAAAACAATTGGGTAGAAACTTAAGTATTTGACCCATTGACCAAATACATTGAATATAGTTGGGTACAACCCAAAGTCCATGACCCATACCCATGGAGCTTGACCCATAACCCATTGCATGACATCATGCTTATGTCATATATGGATAATATCCATGACCCATGGTTTTAATCCATGGCCTATAGTTTTAATCCATGAACCATGAACTAGATACATTGCATCTTATAGATGCATTGTATCTACTTGGATACCAATGATCCATGACCCATGACCCGAAACCCATGGGCAAAAGGGAGCGTCCCACGGATCCCCAGTAATACACTGGACGGATCCTCAAGGGAGGGATCCGTGGGATCCGTGGAAAGATAATATTTTTCTTCTATAAATAGTGAGCCATTTCTTCCTTTTGGGTTGCAACTCCCACACATACTTTCCCCAATTATTGTAACCTTCTAACCACAGATCCTAAATGATCTTTCTATATAGTTTGTCTTTTGTTTTTGTGTGATTCTCTAGGTTCCTCTTAAAGGCGAGATCACCACTTCTTGAAGTCGAGCAAGCTCAAGTCCATGAGTTGCCATGCTTCGTCATCATCAAGACTACTGAGATTCTCTTTATTGATACTTCTTTCTTCCTCCATAGAAGTGTTGTGTCCAAGGCATTAGTGAAGGATGCCAAAAGAGTCAAGACAAAAGCATTAGTCAAAGGTGCTTAACATCCGTGTCAAAAGCATTTGTGAAGAATGCTAAAGATGTCAAGACGAAGGCATTAGGGAAAGGTGCCAAGCATTCGTGTCAAGGGCATTAGTGAAAGATGCCTAGGAGTAAAATCAAGTGGCATTAGTGAAGGATGCCAAGGTCGTATAATTGATGAGGTGCATCGTTTTACAAATAGTGATAGTTTGTTTCCAAGGATATTGATATCCTTGATGATGTTGTAATAAGGAGTGGGTCCCCTTTGGGGTTAGGTGTTGTGTAGTGTCGGGTAGTAGTTCCTCCATTGTAATGGAACTCGGTACTTAGCGTAGTACCGGATAAAGGATAGGCGACGTTGTGGTAGGTGTGGTTCTCCTTTGTGAAAGAACCCGGTGGTTAGCCTAGTACCGGAAAAAGAGTAGGCGACGTTGTGAAGGCTTCTCTGCCATAAGGAGTTGGTGTCGTGTAGTGATTACGAACTCTCGAGTAGGTGACTCGGGGAGTGGAGTAGGGCAAGAAAGGTGTCCTTGTATCCGAACCACTATAAATACTCGTGTCGTGGTTATGTGCTTCTTACTCTTTATCTTTCATTACACTTTTATATATCTATCTATCAATGTCCAACATACACATCTAAATAGATTGACATAAGTCGATCTAAATATTTTAAAACGAAGTTTTAATTGGTAAAACTATTCAACCCCCCTTATAGTTTTCCACAGAATCCATGTGGGATGATCACCCAACTAGAGAGGAGATTGAAGCCGATCTAAATCATCTCCACCAATTCTCCAATATGGTGGAGTCCCACCTTAGTGAAACCATCCAAATGCAAAGTGCTTTGCTAGCCTCCATAATCACCACTCCAACTACCAACACCAACAACTCCACCATTCCACCACCACAAAATCATGAACCATATTACCCTCCTAGACACGGTTGCTTAAATTGTGAGCGGACCGCCCACATTACCGAACGGACCCGGGTGATGGTCCATGAGCTTCAAGATGAAATGAGGTTCATCCTCAATCACATCCTAGAGCGAATCAATGCTCTTGCTCATCCACCACCTCAATAGAATGTTCCTAGTCTATTTTTGAAGTATTTTTTTTCTAGGATTTTATTTGTATTTTTTCTAATTTTCTAGGACTATTATTTTATCTTTCTAGGATTTTTCTTTTCATGTACCAACACATCATTGTGTTTCATTTCATGATTTTCATATCATAAAAAATTTTAACAAGTGAATGGTGTTTCCTATATTGTTGTTATTTGTTCCATGGTGATTGGAAATGCTTGGGATGATGCTTATCACTAACATCTTTTTTGTAGCTTTTTCACAATCCATGTATCTTTCTCTTGGCACCTAATTTAGGGGGAGCATTGGCCAAGGGGGAGATAATGGCTCGGGCTCATTACATATTCCGCCTCGCCTCTTCTTTTTGTTTCGACAAAAAGGGGGAGAAATATTATAGAACTTGGACTTTAACTTTCTATAAAAGTCAACTGCATACTTTGACTTTTTGAAAAGTCAACATCACACTTTGACTAATGAAGACTTTGACTTTCAAATAAAGTCAACTGCATACTTTGACTTTCTGAAAAATCAACATCATGTCTAAATTACTAACTCTTGTACAAACTTTACATCTTTTATAAAAATAAAATTTATGTTTGTTTCTCAACAAAATGGGGGAGATTGTTAATACAAATTTCGTCATTAAACGTTATTTATATTTTATGATCTTTACATAAGTTTTGTTAACGACAAAAGTAAATTTAATTTTTATAATGCTTAAAGCTTGTCAAGTTTAATAGATATTAAAACAAGCTTTTCATCAAATAATATCTTCATCACTCAAGCATTTACATTTTGATTAATCATATTTTTATATGACTCTAAACCATAATGTATATTAACATTTTTAGATCAAGCATGTTTTAGTTTCTTAAAACAAAACATCACATATGTATTTACATTTAAACATATTTCTAAAAACAGAAAACAACATATGACATCATGTGGTGCATCATTGAAATCTCTATAGGATTTCACTAGATATTTTGTGTAGATTTAGACTCTACATATCTTACACAATCTTGGATAGATTTGGTTGACTTTGGTAAGATTTTGGTGATCTTGCTGTCAGACCCCGGCGACACCAAAACTTTACACGGGAGGAACCCTTTATGGGTTCCGTGGTGCCTGCTGATCATTTTGGCTATAAATAGCAAAGCCAAACCAAGTTGTTTTCTCATCCCTTTCTAGCATATTCACATACATTTCTTCTCTCTAACATTTCTAACTCAATTTTCATATCATTATAGTGATCCTCTTTTGTAGCAAAGAAGATCAAGGCATATTCAAGCTTCAACAAATAGTTGGAAGTCTTGTTTGTTTGTTGTTGTATGATCTAGTCTTGATTTATACATCATTGTTGTACCAAACCATCATAAACTTGTGAGTGTGAGTGGTTAGTATTTTAGTCCTTAAAATACATTGTGTGTGAGAGTGGTTGTACCCTTGGAAAAGAACTCGACATCTAGCTTAGTGTCGGAAATAGTGTGTAAGCGAAGTGTAAAAGTTTCTCCGCCGGTGAAAGGAGCTTGTTGACTAGTGAAGTTAAACTCTCGAGTGTGAGACTCGGGGAGTGGAGTAGGGCAAGGAAAAAGAGTCCTTGTAGACCGAACCACTATAAACAACTTGTCGAGGTTTGATTGTTTCTTTCCTTATTTACTCTTTATATTGGTTGCATATTGATTATTATTCACTAACATATCTAAGATCAATATAAATTAATCTTTCAATAAGTTTCAAAACAAAGTTTTTAATCGATAAACTATTCAACCCCCTTCTAGTTTTCCACATTTATGATTAGTAAAACCTAACATGTAGCATATTTATAAATTTCATTTTTTTGATGTATCGTGTGAGTAGTTATGTGCATTATTTGACCGATTTACCCCTCCTTGGTTATATATGACTATATGAGTGCGTAAAGCGAAGGGTAAAATAGTCAAATAATACATACAACTGGTCACACGATATATTAAAAAGCCGAATTCAAAAGTATGCTACATACATAAAAAGAAAAAATTGATTGCTACACAAAACTATAAATAGTAGCACGTAAACTATATTTTCGTACATTTAGCCCTAAGCATAATGCTTTCAAATCTTCAATAATGAAACATGTATATTACTGAATAGAGATTAAGACGTAGAATAATGATGTACTTTTCAAAATGTACCATTTTAGTACGTGTACATTTTTAAAGTTGTAAAATAGCAACGTACTTTCATAAGTGTTCTAATTTGGTACGTGACGATTACGTGTCATACCCGAAAGTCTGACACGTGACACAATTTATAGCGTGACACGTCATCATCACATAGCAAATTGAAACACTTATGAAAGTACATTGCTATTCTACAACTTTAAAAAAATACACGTACTAAAACAGTACACTTTGAAAAGTAAATTGTTATTCTACGACTTAATCTCTACCGAATATCAAACAAAAGCATACATGCATAGACAATATTTATAACAATGCCAAATGAAGAATGAGTTCTAAGCCAAAAACATGTGTGGTCTGATTTCATACACGGGAAGTGATTTGTACACCATTTTTTTTGTCATCTACCACTAAATTACATCAGTGATGCACACAGTACAACATTGTTATGTATGATTTAGTGGTGGATGAAAAAAATAAATGATGTACAAATCACCTCCCTTCATACACATGGTTTCGGAATCAAAGTACAAACATGAGGAGGAATATTATGTTGCAATGGTTATTATAAAGTCGAGGAAATTTAGGCATTTCTGTTTTCTAGTTTTATTCACGAAAACATGAAGGCAGACCAACTAGTAGCTAACTAGTTTGCCATATGGGCAAAAGTTCAATATAGAACCAAAATTTACCATAGATCCAATCAACCAATAATAGCCATTCATTTTTTTATTATGATAAACTTTCACCCTTTTTTTAAAAATTAAATATCTCGCAAACCGTTAATCGTTACGAGATAAAAATTATACCATCGTGACGAGAATTAAATTATCTTTCTATAGATATGCACTACTATATATTTTTAACAACTTTTTTTTTTAAAATTTCGGTCAACAAAAATCATATATGATTTGTGAAAATCATATATGATTCGATTTTTACGAATCACATATGAATTTTGAGAATCATATATGATTGTAAAAATCATATATGATTCGTAAAAATCGAATCATACATGATTTTTAAAATCATATATGATTCGTAAAAATCATATATGATTTTTTCGGACGGAATTTTTGAGAAAAAATGTTTGTCGAAAATATGTAAAAGTGCATATCTATAGAAAGATAATTTAATTCTCGTCACGATGGTGTATTTTTTATATTTTGAAGATTTACCGTTTGTAAGATATGTTGTTTTTAAAAAGAAAGTGAAAAATGATTTTGTATTAATTTAGATAAAAAATGGAGGGTTATGATTGGTTCATTTGTTCTATGACAAATATAAGCTCTATATTGATCTCAACTCTTGTCATATGAAGTTGTTAAAGGTGCAATTAGATTCAAATTCTAGGCAGATAATTAAACTTGTTAAATCCATTAATAAAAACTATGCAGCATATGAATGAAAAATCACTATCTATTAGTATATATACTAAAAAGCAGGACATCAAGTTTTGCAAAACATAGCATTAATTGCTATCTATTTTCAAATGGCAAGAATAGTCCCTGAGGTTTAGTTATCGTTGCAAATTAAGTCCTTTGTAAGTTTCTAGCATTAATTACTATCTCCAGCAATTTGACAAAAATAGTCTTTAAGGTTTAAGTGTCCCTTGCAAACTAAGTCCTTTGTAGCATTAATTAGTATGTATAGCCATTTAACGAAAATAGTCCCTAAGGTTTAATCGTCTTTGCAAACTAGGTCCTTCGAGGACTAACGATGTAACATAGTTAAACTTTAAAGGACCGCTACGTAAAAATATAACGGGACAACAACACTTCCGCAGCAACGCGCGGGATCACCCGCTCGTTACTACTATGAGATGACTTGTCATGATTTACGTTATTGATTGAGCCTATGAAGTATGAACCTTCTTCTCACACGTGAAACGTATGGTAAGAAAACTTAAGCCATAACATTATTTTTATGTCGTCACATGTTAAAATTCATCAAAAGCTCATTTTAACATTTTCATACATAAATTACATGAAAGCCTTAGAGCATCATCAATGCAAAAAATCTTTAATGATTTTTTACATTTAATGCATTAAACGCATACTACATTTAAAACAAACTACTCTGAAGAAAAGCTTGAAATACATCAAGTCATTTTAAAAAGCTTTTCAAAAAGCTATTATTGTAATACACAAAAAACCTTTTAAAATACTTATTTAAATATTATTATGAGTATGCATTAGAGATGCTCTTATTACTTTGGCCTCACTCGATACAATTAATTTGTCAAAAAGTATTCTTTTTTATAAAGCTGGTTGTTAGGCCTAGCATATGTGAGGTTTTAACATTATTAATCTTAGAAAAATTCTTAATTTGTATGTATATTTATATATTATTTATTATTTTTGGTTTATTAATTTTTTATTATAATTAAAAATATTAAAGTTAATTTACTCGTGTATTTATTTGCATATCTTAATAACTCATTTTTTTCAGTTTGATATAATTTATAACCCACAATGATAACTATAATACTTAAAGCATAACAAATAATAAAATAAAGGGTCAATTGCATATATACCCACTAAAACTTGCATATTTGCATATATACCAAAAACATGCTTAACTTGCATTGTACATCATTCATTAAAAACTTGTATTTTGAGGAAATATGCAAGTTTTCAAGTTTTAATGGGTATATATGCAATTCTCCCTAAAATAAATGTTGTTTAACGTAATGTTTAGGGGGTATTAACTAAATTTACTAATTATTATGAAAATTAAAAGTTTTACAATTAAGTCTATTATGAAAAATAATTATTTGACACTTAAGACCATGCAATTAAATTTAGATTAACCATTAAACTTTCAAAGATAACCCCTTACTTTTCCAACATTTTTTTTCAAAGACACATTTATTTTTATAATGTTTGTTTTCCTGAACGATTTTTAACAAATGTTGACCAAATCCAATTCAATTTAGGAGCCGTTTGGTTAATGCTTTCATTCCTAACAATCTAATATAGTTGTTTGGTTTACGGGTTTAATTTTGCAAATGAGTATGAAACCCATAAAAATGGGCATTTTTTATACCCATCTGTGATGATTGGTTCAAAAACCCATTCCATAGTCATTCTCATAGTCTTCGGTTAGCCAATAGGATGGCTTAGTTTTGCCGTGTAGGCAATATAAGTTCTCTCACTTTTTCAATGCATATTGAAACATTTTTTTTACACATAACTTTTTTTTTTTAGTCATAAAGATTTTAGCTTAAAAAAATATTGCCTTTTATGATATTTTACGAAGTCGACTACCTTAAAAGTTTATATAAGAAAATGTCTAAATGTTACATTTCTTTACGAACTCAACTACCTTAAAAGCATATAATACGGCGTTAGTTAGGCAAATAATTAACTTTAACTTCAAACCTAATAGAAACAAATCTATTGATGCTAACCGGGACACTTGGATTTCAAGATCGTTCGACCCATTCTCTAATTCTTGATGTATCTTAGTTATATGTGTTCTTGGTGTTTTTTCTCTTTGGATCTTGTTTATTTCCTAGATGTTCCCCTGTACTTTGTTATGGCTTTTTTCTTGATGCCATGTTTTAATATATTTCCGGCTTAAAAAAACAAAGACAAAAAAAAAAAAAAAAAAAAAAAGGATAACTTCGATGTCAAGAAATAATGTTTGAAAAGAAGCAAACACTTTTAATGGCTTAATATTCTACTAATTTGGAAGCCTAAGTATCTACATTGTCAATAAAAATAATATGTGATGACGTATAGTCTGGAGTCGGGTCATAAACCCGACTACAGCCCAATACTCACAAGCCCGGCACGAACTGGGCCGACATCAATAAACGTTTGGGCTCACGAAGCCCAAGCCCATATCTATTTACGGAATAGATATCCGATCTCTTCTAAAATAAGGGGATAATCATTCCCAACCGACTTAGGCGGGATACGCCGAAGGTTGGGGAACACGGAACCAACAAGGATTCCGTGCGTATATAAAGGGGACTATATCCCTCGTTTAAAGGTACGATCTCATAACCCTAAAACTCCTAAAACCTTAAAACCGATTACTCACTTCAGCGGAGGATAATCGTGGGAGACAATCCCCCACGTAAGCCTAACGGTGTTCTTGTCTCTTAGTGCGCAGGTCTCAAGAAGCAATTCTTGGTGAGTACGAGAACGGAGCTCCAAACCAGGACGCCCATTTTTGTATCAACAAGTGGCGCCATCCGTGGGACCCTACACTAAGAACCGACACTAGAATGACAAAGCACGGTAATCAGCGATCGCAGTCAGACCTCATGGGGAAGAAGTCGCAAAGTGGACTAATCCCTAAGCAGACCCCTGGGACAACCAGCGCTGCTAAAAATAAGGGATCAGGCCAAGACTTGATCTTCCCTTTGGTGGAACCGCACTTGGGAACAACCCAAGCCACCACAACCACCACTAGTGGAGTAGACCCACTGCGCACTGTCTTTACTACTCCCTTCCAACCGGTGCCGGAAACTAACCTGACAAAGGTACCGGAGGCACCAGACCGGAATAAGGGTATAGCGGCAGAAACAAACGCACCCACTCTTGAGGGGGTCGCACCGGAGTTAGAACCAGAAGCTTTCGTATCCCAAAACTACGAAACATTAACTGCCCTCATGCAAGAGGAAGAGAAGAAGAGATCAGGTCGAAACTTAAAAGCCCGACTCAATTTCGATTCTGAATACGAAGCTTCCCCACAGCGCTATCAGAAAGAGAAGCGCGTAAGAGAAAGCCGCCGACTCCAGATTCAATAGAATCGGAGGAGAATCGAGGGTGATGAGACATCTCACTCGCAACACTTGAGTGATAGTAATGGAGAAGAACGGCACACCGGTGTCTATGCAGACGGGTAGCGTAAAGTACATGACAGACGGGGAGAAAGCATTCCCCAAGTGAGAGGCCCTCAGTCCAGGACTATAAGTCAGACTCGAGGACAGCCGGGCAAAACGCCGTAAGAAGGGAAACTCATCTTCTGATAACTCCTCGGACAACGAGGATAGCGATACAGGACATTGGAAGTCTAGAAACAGACACGACAGCCAAGAGGAAGACATGTCTCTCCCATGGCGCCGTCAGAAAGTGGATGCGTCCAGACGCATTAGTGATTTCTCTGAAAACAAGAAGAGGCGCATGCCTACAAATGTCAAGACCTATGATGGAACAGGTGATCCTGACGATCACCTAAAAATCTTTGAATCAGCCGCGACCATTGAGAATTGGCCACAACCAGTGTGGTGCCACATGTTTAATTCCACGCTAGTGGGAAGCGGGCGGAAGGTTCAACAAACTCCCACGAAGGAGCATAAATGGTTTTGAGGAGTTGAGAAAGGCGTTCCGCCTAAATTTTACTCAACGAAAAAAGTGCGCTAAAAACCCCGTCGAACTCGCCAGGGTAAAGCAGCACCAAGGAGAATCTACGAGTGCATTCATGGAACGCTTTAAGGATGAGTGCATGCAAGTTAAAGCATGCCCTGAGGTACTAAAGATCTCTGGCTTCATGAACGGGATCAATAATCCAGAACTCATCAAGAGATTGAACGACAAGATCCCTGAGACCTTTGATGAACTCATGAAACGCTCTCGGTCTTTTGTCCATGGAGAAGCCGCCGCGGCGGATAGCAAAAGGAACTACTCGAGTTACCGGTCACAGGAACAACCTGGGAAACATCGAACGATCGAGAGGAGTAACCGTAATAGGGCTATCGCAGCCAGAGGGCGGCAGAGAGAGATAAGACAAGTATACTCCCGATAAAACCCCAAAGGAGATACTCGCAACGGAAGGTGCGAATTTCCCAAGACCGCTGCAGATGCGTACACCAGAAGATCGGAGCACGGGAATGGATCTGTGACTACCACGCGCAAAAGGGTCACACCACTAGCGAATGTGTCCAGCTGCGCCAACTCATCGACGAGATGGTCAAAGAGGGTAGGCTAGACCACTTGGTTAAAAACATTAAAGAGGGAAGAGATAAACAAAAGAATGGAAACAAGAAGGAGACACCCAAAGATAAGGCCGACACAATCTACATGATACAAATGTGGCAACGAATCACTAGACAAAAGGTCAGCCCGGAGTTTTCCGAAGAAGCGAAATCTCTTTCCCTACTCTAACCGCGGACAACGCAGTAGCAGAGCCACTCACCATTGAAATAAATGCGGGGGTCACGATATACACCGCATGTACATTGATGGTGGGGCATCGGCAAATATCATGTATGAGCATTGCTTTAAAATACTACGACCTGATACGTAGCCAGTTAAACCCGGCCAGCACAGCGCTCACTGGTTTCACGGGTGAAAAGATATGGCCCATAGGGCAACTGCGATTACTAGTCAGCATTGGCAATGCAGAGCACTCTACGACAACATGGATGGATTTCATGGTGATCAAATCCCCCTCGCCATACAATGGCATCATTGGAGACGGGATATCAGCCATGCGCGTGGTGCCATCGACAGCGCACGGGATGCTTAAGTTCCCAGTATAAGGGGGCATTGTTACTCTTCACAATGCCACGATACCAAACAGAGAATGTAACGCGGTTACATGCGAAATGGCACCGATTCCGAAACAGTGGCGGCAAAGTCCCCAATCTGAAGGTCGCGATTCACCCAGAATATCCGGAACAGGAAATAACCATCGGAGGGTCATTGTCGGACAACGGCAAAGCAGCTGTGTACGGCTCCTACAAAGAACGTGGATATTTTCGCGTGGGAGCCAAAACATATGATGGGTGGGGCCACGCTCGATCACAGAGCATAAACGAGAATCCGACAAGGGTACTCACCGATCGCCAGAAGAAGCGTGGCCAAGCCCCAGGCGTGCACAGGCAATTCCGGCAGAGGTACAGAAATTGGTAAATGCAGGAATTATGCGTGAAGTCTACTACCACGACTGGCTTTCTAACCAAGTAATGGTCAAAAAAAGGCGGTAGCTGGCGAATGTGCGTAGACTTCACCGACCTTAACAAAGCATGCCTACAGGACTGCTATCCATTACCAGAGATAGACTGGAAAATAGAGTCCTTGTGCGGATACCCGTTAAAGTGTTTTCTTGACGCGTACAAGGGATATCATCAGATACAGATGGCTAAGGAAGACACAGGCCAAGGCGTTTACTGTTATACAAAAATGCCCTTTGGCTTGAAGAATGCGGGTGCCACCTATCAGCGCTTAGTAGACAATGCCTTTGAAAAACAGGTGGGCCGCAACCTGGAAGTCTATGTGGATGACCTGGTCATCAAAAGCCATACCGAAGTTGAGCTTGTGCGCGACATAGAAGAGACATTCAAGACTCTACGAGAGGTCAACATGAAGCTGAATCCTAAGAAATGCACCTTCGGCGCTACTGAAGGCATGTTCCTAGGATACCTCATAGAACCTGACGGCATAAAACCTTGCCCAGAAAAGACAAAGGCGGTAATAGAACTTCCCTCGCCGCGCACGCTGAAGGAAGTCCAATCTCTCAACGGAAAACTGGCCGGCCTAAACAGGTTCCTATCTAAGTCAGCAGAAAAGTCATTACCTCTTTTCAAAACACTCAAGAGGTGTATGAAAAAGAGTGATTTCCGGTGGACGACGGAGGCGGAAGAAGCCTTCACTACACTCAAACAGCATCTAGCAACGCTCCTAACACTCGTTGCACCCCGACCAGGGAAGAGCGATCATGTATTTATCAGCAACTCATGGGGCGGTCACGCAGTGCTACTACAGATAGGGACTTCAGTGCAAACCCTATCTATTTTGTAAGCAAAGCGCTGAAGAAGACGGAGATGAACTACAGTGCCATGGAAAAGTTAGTCTTGGCACTAGTGTTTGCCGCCAAGCGACTACGCCGGTACTTCCAAGCGCACCCGATAGTGGTAATCACAGATCAACCCATCAAGCAGATCATCTCCAAACTGATGCATCGGGGCGACTCCAGAAGTGGAGTGGTTGCTAGGCGAACACGACATCTCTTACGACCCGTACAACAATAAAGGACATGTTACGGCAGGACTTCATCATCGAGAAGCCAGCCACTGATGCGGTACCCACACCAAGACAGAAGGAACTACAAGATCCATGGATTTTGTTTACAGATGGATCCGCATGCGTCGATGGATCGAGAGCTGGCCTCATTCTCACAAACCCAGAGGGAATGGAATTCACTTACGCACTGCGTTTTGAATTTACCGCTACAAACAATGAGGCAGAATCGAAGTCTAATCGCCGGACTACGCATTGCGGCTTGAATGGGTGTACGTATTGGAAGCAAATGTAGACTCCGCCTAGTGGCCAACCACGTGTGGGCGAATCGTGGCCAGAAGAGAATATGATTCAGATCTTAAGAAGATGAGACCACGATCAAAGGCTTTGATAGATTTACTATCAAGCAAGTCCCTAGAGGAGAAAATCGCCAAGGGAGACGCACTGAGCAAGATCGCCTCGACAAGCTTCGCACACTTATCAAAGCAAGTGCTGGTGGAAACATTGAAAAGCAAATCAATATCGGAGATAGAAGTCTCCGCTGTCATAGAGGAGGATGGCCCTACATGGATGACACCGATTACGACATTCCTACGCAAGGGAACATTACCCCAAGAACAGACAGAAGCTCGCAGAATACGGCGCACAGAGCAGAGATTCGAATTGCGAGACAACATATTATACCGACGTTCTTTCCTCCAACCATGGCTCCGCTGCGTTGGCCCTCTACAAGCAAATTACGTGCTGCGAGAAATCCATGAAGGTTCATGCAGCATGCAAAGGGCGCGATCCGTTGTAGCACGCGCCATGCGATCAGGATACTACTGGCCAACCATGCATCGAGATGCGCGGGACTTAATAAGGAAGTGCAATGATTGTCAAGTTCATAGACCCATCCGCGCAACACAGCACGAGCTAACGCCAATCACGGCGCCATGGCCATTCTACAAATGGGGCATTGATATTGCAGGTCCTTTTCCAATAGCAGCAGGCGGTCTCAAGTTTCTCATAGTAGCCATAGACTACTTCACCAAGTGGATCGAGGCAAAAGCAGTGGTGACAATCACCGGCAACCAGGTGAAACGCTTTCTGGGACAATATTGTGTGCCGATCGGTTACCGGGTGAAATCATCTCGGATAATGGGAAACAATTCTGCGAAAACCCCTTCAAAGATTGGTGCGAGAAGTTAAACATCACCCAACACTTCGCGTCGGTTATGCACCCACAAACCAATGGCTTAGTAGAGCGCGCAAACGAAGCCTGGGCGAAGGAATCAAAGCGCGCCTGGATAGGCACAAAGGAAGGTGGGTCGAAGAACTTTCGCATGTACTATGGGCGCACCGCACCTCCATAAAAACCAGCACGGGGGACACCCCCTTCTCTCTAGTCTATGGGACAGAAGGCGTTATACCAACTGAGATCGGCATGCCAACCATCCGCACTGCGGAGATCAATGTGACAACAAACGATGATGAGAGACGTGTCGACTTGGATCTGCTGGAAGAAAGACGCGAACGCGCAACCATACGGGAGGCAAAGTCGAAGTCAAAAATGAAAGGCTACTATGATGCCAAGTACGCAGGGTTTCATTTCGACCAGGCGACTTTGTCTACCGTGCCAATGAGGTGAGCCAGCAGGAAGATACAGGTAAGCTCGGACCAAAATGGGAAGGACCTTATGAGGTTCTTGAAGCAATAGGCAAGGCGTACAGGCTACGAGGCTTGGATGGTCGTGACCTACGGCACATGGAACATCGGCAACCTCAAGAGGTGCTACCTATGAGAATGGCTACAGCACAGCGCGCAGACGCTTCGCACTTTCGGCTCTCAATAAACATTCATGTATTCATCTTTATTTTTCATATATACTGTTTTCTTTGTTATCTCTCAAAAAACTTGCAAGTATCAATACAATGCCGCGGTTTCTAGCTAATTCCGCGACACATTTTAAGTTGTTATCTCCATATACTGTATGTCTTTAACAATTTTTTATTTCTTGCCCACGATGGCGTGCATGCACTACGAATAAACCCACGATGGTAAAAGGATAAGTTAACCTACTAAATAACTTGTTGAGTAAGAGGGTTGCAAACCCATCAACATCGGATCATGTATCCTTGTTAAACACCTCGTTCTCAAGACGTTGGAATAAGATATGTGCGCAACCACGATGGTGCGCAACAGCGCACACGTGCACGTTTAACAACTTAGGAACCAAGACACTTGTTTCCTCAATGTGATATGTACAGCACGCTGAATATCATACCATACACGATTATGATAAAGTACTTGGAATTATTTCTCAAGTATACTAGGATTTTTCGTACATGATTATGGATTTTCTATATATTTGCACTGGCGTACACGTTTGCCTCTTCGGCAACAAATACATCTTTTACGCACAGACAGACAGATAAATATACATTACAAATATGCACAACAAGAAAGAGACTTTCATTCATAACCACGAGTTATTACAAGAGAGAGTTATTTTGCAACATATTAGCTACCAGCTGCTACAACGCTTAAGTGAAGAGGTGCCAACGTGACTTGTTGCACCTTTAACTTCGCCAACACTTTTCAACACGTTTGCATCTTGATGGACCGGTGGCACACTAACGGCACCCCATAGGACCTTGGCAAGTGAGCCGCACCAACTCCGCACAAAATAGCTTTACCTGCAATACCTTTCTTTTTAGCAAGACGGGTCGCATGCGCTTCAAGACCTCTGCAAAGGTACCTCTTTTTCCAAAGCAAAGGGATTCGGCTATCCCTAGGCGGGCAAACACAGTACTTGCAACTGAGACTCATGGGGCTTCAAATAATAGTCCAGCTGTGTTTCGGCATCCTCGGCACAATGACGCGCCAAGGTCAACCCCGCCATAATAACATTTATCGGATAATCTTGATCGCGCTCAAGCTCCGAAATCATTGGGAGCTCTAAATATTTCATTCTCTGCATGGAAGCGACCAAATGATCATATGACTCCGCATAATTCTTATTCGGTACCTTATCAACCGTCGCCTTCAATAGCTTTGCCTCGTGGAGCTCTTCAATTGCTTCTGATTTACCACGCTCCAGACACCGCACACCTCCCCGAAGGCATTAACTACCTCACGGCGATTCCGGGGTATTAAGGGCTGCTAGGCGGATACCTGGCCTATGAGCCACCTGGCGCTCGCTATTGTGGACATAAGCTGAGGATACAACTCCTCGTCATATTCAATACTAAGCTTACGCAGTTTTGCCTCTGCACCTCAATGACCAACTCACGGTAGCACCAAGCTCCCCCCAATGCGCAAACAAATTTTCCTTACCCTGCTCCGGATGTTTAAGTACCCAGCGGAACGCAGACTTGTCTCTGGCGGCATAGACGCTCTTGATTTATTTGACACATTAAGCGCCATTTTGTCATCGCCGTTTTTGGCGTATGCGCTCAAATCCTTGCCTCTGCATGGCGCTATCGATTGCGCCCGAGTGCTGGCCAGTTGCGCCTCCAACGAAGATATTGTCTGGTCCTTTTGTGAATCTTGGTTCACCTCACTCGCTACTCGGTCTTCCGCTTCACAATTAGGGTCGCTGGCGCGCGGAGACGCACCAATTCTTCAACCAATTGCTCCATGGGCACTTCCGCATTCGATGGTCTTCATTATCACGGCTCTGCGGTAGAATGCGCCGAATGTATAGGACTAGCCTTGGGGGGCGATTCTATCATCTGTTCCTCCCTGCGAATAATCACCAGCGAAATGTTAGATTAACAACTAGCATATCAACCAACAAACGGAACTTATATATATATGGCTTTACTCACTGTGGCTCGGACATCGCAGAAGGGTGCGAAGGACGCTTCATCCGTGGAGGATAATGCCACGTTGAACCACGGGGCGTTTTTTCCTTGATGGGCCCGCGCATCATCATCGAGGGTCCTTTTACGAATAAGCCCGGATTCTTCTTCTTCCTCTTCCTCCATAGGGTGAGCCACAGCTACGGGCGGTGGCTGTCCTACAAGCGAAGTTACGGGGAGTAGGGTGGCTTTACTGGGGGTGTTACCTCCCACGCGGCCGGAGGCGGTTCTGTCTCCCCGCATTCGGCTCTATGGCGTGCTGCGGTAGCGGCTAGGATTGGTTCCTCTCCTTCCTTTAACGGCCGCGTCCCTGTCACCACCTCAATCGGCTTCGCCAAGCGAACAACAGTAAAGAGGTCCATCTCTGCGCAATGGAAACAACACAAAGCACGGTTACATAATGTGGGAACAAAGGAAGATAATTCTTACTACAAAAGGAGGTGCGGAAGAACGAGTACCCACCCTGGCCATTAGCTTCTAAAAAGATTGGGATCTCATCTTCGGGACCAAAATAGTTCCGGCTGATGCCCATGTGTACTAAAATTCCTCGGGATAGGAATTAATGGAGATGCGGTTAGCGTTTATCAATTCCGCATCCTCGGCAACATAGGATCAGCGGGGGGCACTCATCCTTCACCAGCGAACCCTGGGTATGAAAGTCATAGGTCCACGGAAACACAGCGCTATCTACCCAGAAAAAGGACTCCCTCCAATTCCTAAGCGCGTCTAGCTTCTTTGTATAACATTGAAATCTACCGGTAGCGCTTAGCAAAGGACACCCACCCATGTGACCGGGTTGTATGGTAGAACACGCGAAAAGGTTGATGGTGGGATTCACGCAGTAACGGCGTTCACCTCAAAATTTGTAATTTTAGCGGTGCCTATACAATGCAATTGTGATATGTGCAGATTATAATATTTCAATATGTCGCACAGGAATTGGGATAGAGGCACGCGTTGATTCGCGAATTCGAAAAAACGCGTGTATACCCCACCTTCCTTGGGGAAATCGGCAATAGCCGCCGCGCACCCGGAATACCGGATGTACGCTAAGCGGTATGTAGTAATCGAAGTGGCTGAGATCACTCGTGGATGATGGATTGAACTCATGATGGTGGACCATGCGAGTGGTGGACCATGGTAGTGGTGACACAAGCACGAGGCGCGTACAATAGTTTGAGTAGTTTATTCTGGTTTGTAATCGAGCTCTATTTCAACAATGGCGGATTGTTTTTCGTGGATCCTTTGTGAAAATGAAGGGTGGTTTTATACTTTTCTCTCATCCACACGATACGTGCCACGTGGACTCCACTTATGTGGTTGAGATCACTCGATGGGACGTGGGGACGTCACTTTCCCGAATAACGCGAAGCGTTTACATTTCACTTTGATGTCTAGATACAATGCACCTACGGGTATGTGTATGGCTTCTTTAATACGTTTCGTAAGTTTATTTTGGACTACGGTCATTAGTCTAGCATCCGCAGTTACGCATGCGCGCATACTAGGCTGGGGGACATGATGGCGTATAGTGGAGTCGGGTCATAAACCCGACTACTGCCCAATACTCACAAGCCCGGCATCGAACTGGGCCGACATCAATAAGCGTTTGGGCTCCACGAAGCCCAAGCCCATATCTATTCTTAGATATCCGATCTCTTCTAAAATAAGGGGATAATCATTCCCAACCGAATTAGGCGGGATACGCCGAAGGTTGGGGAACACGGAACCAACAAGGATTCCGTGCGTATATAAAGGGGACTATATCCCTCGTTTAAAGGTACGATCTCATAACCCTAAAACTCCTAAAACCTAAAAACCGATTACTCACTCTCACGCCGGAGGATAATCGTGGGAGACAATCCCACGGTAAGCCTAACGGTGTTTCTTGTCTCTTAGTGCGCAGGTCTCAAGAAGCAATTCTTAATTGGTACGAGAACCGGAGCTCCAAACCAGGGACGCCCAATTTTTGTATCAACAATATGCATTTTATTTTTCTTTAGCAAAATATATATTTCACCTTTTTTAGCAAAAGGATATTTCATTTACTAACATGTTTACTCCATGTTTTTACACATGGATGTATGACAAGAATCCTAGTTGAAAAATGGAATTGGACGGAAGTGAATGAATCAATGAATGAAACCACGTGACTATGTTTTGCGCAATGAGCTGAGGTTCGGGCTGGGGCAGGCTGAGGCTTTTATTATAAGCTGAAGTTGAAATTTGTATTTTTGTAAACGTGTTTGGCAAATGGGCTTAAGCTTAGGCTTATTATTACAAAATTACTAAAAAAAATATAATTAAATCAGTTTTTGTACATATTAAATATTTTTGTGGGGGAAATAAGTAATTTATTGTTCAAAAGCCCCGGGCTAAAGTTTTTAGCCCTTTTTATGAGGCTAAAGTTTTAAGCTCTTTTTTGAGGCTTACGATTCCATAAGCCCACATGACAAACAAGACTTATTTTATAAGCCGACTTATTTTAAAAGCCCAAGTCCCATAAGCCCTTCACCAAACACAGCCATGGTTGTACGTGGTGTTTGCTTTATGCCCCACATATGCGTTTCGAATGATCCTATTCGAGTTGGGAGTCCATATGCACACTACGGGTGTGTTTGATAAAAGTAGCCGTATCAGTGAGCTGTAGTAATAAGTTGTACCAGTGAGTAGTTGCTGTGAGCAATGACTGTGAATAGTAGCTGTATTTTTTTTATAAAAAATGTTTGGTAACGTAGCTGTAATTATAATTATAATGTGTAAACAAATCATAAATGTTCAAAGCTCATAAATGCTATTTTATAAAGAATTGGAAAATGAGCATTCTAAAAAAATATGTAAAGCTAATTGCTCTTACCAAACAAACATTAAAAATTGCAATGCTCGATGCTTACCATTTTTAAATGCTCCTAAAAACTCTGCGCCAAACCGACCCTGCAATAAATGATGTGCATATCACACACATGCATATATGATGTTGTACTATATGCATTACAAATGTAATTTTGTGGTATGAATATCACATATTGTGATGTACATATCAACTCCCGAGTATACGGTTATGATTCACGTGTTTAAGATATGATGACGTTATGAATGATTTAATTATGTCATTAATAGAGCAAATAATTGGCCTTTGATTAATTAGTAGAGGCACTTTATTTTGCATACTCAAAAATCCTTGCATACTAAGGGATAAATCCTCACCTTTCATCTAGTTTGATCTAATGGTGGGAATTAACCTAAGATTTAACATGTCTAAACCTAAGTCCATGTTTTTTTGTTGTCTTTTTCTTGTCTTTTTATCTTTCTTATTTATTTTCTCATTATTTGTAATTTTTTTAATCGCTTTTTTTAATTTCACGTTTTTTTGTTTTTTTTTTGTTTTTTTTTTCGTTTTCGTTTTCGTCAGTTTTCATACATTTTTGTCTGGTTTTTCGGCTTTTTATACGTTTTCGCCTGTTTTCATACGTTTTCGTCTGTTTTCATACGTTTTCGTCCGTTTTCTTACGTTTTAGTCTGGTTTCTTACGATTTCGTCCGTTTTCTTACGTTTTCGTCTGTTTTCTTACGTTTTCGTCTGTTTTCATTCGTTTTCGTCCGTTTTCTTACGTTTTCGTCAGTCTTGTTACGTTTTCGTCTGTTTTCTTACGTTTTCGTCCGTTTTCTTACGTTTTCGTCCTTTTTTGTCCGTATTCATACGTTTTCATCCGTTTACATACGTTTTTGTCCGTTTTCACACGTTTTAGTCCATTTTCATCATTTTTCTTACGTTTTCGTCTGTTTTCTTACATTTTAGTCCGTTTTCATACGTTTTTGTCTGTTTTATTACGTTTTCTTATGTTTTCTTACCTTTTCTTCTGTTTTCTTAAGTTTTTGTCCGTTTTCTTATGTTTTCGTCCGTTTTCATACGTTTCCGTCCGTTTTCATATGTTTTGTCGTTTCTTACGTTTTTCGTTTTCTACGTTTTCTTCGTTTTCTTACGCTACGGTTTTCTTACGTTTGTCCTGATTGTTTTCGTTTTTTTTTTTTTTTGTTTTTTTTCTTACGTTTTCGTCGTTTCATATCTTTTTACGTTTTCTTACGTTTTCTGCGATTTTTAAAACCGTATTCATCTGTTTTCATACGTTTTATTCGTTTTCTTTCATTTTCATCGTTTTCATAGGTTTATATCGCTTTCCCGTTTTTTACGTTTTAGTCCATTTTAGACGCTTTGTTTGTTTTAGACATTTTGGTCCATTTTCAACCATTTTTATACGTTTTCGTCCGTTGTCAGTCGCTTTTTTCTGTTTTCATACGTTTTTATATGCTTTTCACTCGTTTTTATACGTTTTTGTTCGTTTTCATACGTTTTCGTTCGTTTTTTGCAGTTTTTATACGTTTTCGTCTACTTTCATATGTTTTCAAGCTTATTATTAAACTTTATTATATTACATGTCTAATATAAATTGTGATATTTTATTATAAAAAAGTTAATGTCTAATATCACTTGTGATATCTCATAAACAAACAAGTATGTTTTTTAACCTTTAATATCACGTGAGATATTTCATTGTTTGTATATATTTTATATATTATCACCTATGTGTTTTCTAATATTTTTATAATTTTCAGTTTCAAGATAGTTTTTGTGCTTTATCGCAATGACAAGCGCATATTTTGTTAATGCAATCAATGTATTATACTCTTAGTAGAAATAAAATAGTTAAAGTCTCTTTAGGTGAATTCTTATTTTGTTCAAAAATGCTAATTTAATGCAACACTTGTTTGATTTTGAGAATATGTCAAGTCTCTATTTTCATAGTTTGCTTCCTTTTTATTCATTTTGATATTTTTAAGTGACACTTATTTATCTCTTGTGATATAACACTGTAAGAAAGATGAGAGTATTACACTCTTCATCATATATGTGTTATCAGTTGTGATACTCAACTAAGAATGTGAAATATTAAATTCATACAAAATGTGATAAAAATTTAGTATTTTACCAAGTATATATGAAAGAAATGATAATAAACATCACTTATTATATTATTGTGATGATACTTCATTTTTTTATTTGTGTTTTTGAAAATATTTAGGAAGACTTTTGTGTTTTATGATAATATGAAATATTAGAAAATGTGTTTAACTGAAAACAAAAGATGTTATGATACTTTTGTTAGACTTGTGGTGGATTTTTCTATTTAATGGATACATTGTGCATGTTTCGATAGGTTTTATAGCGGAATTTAAAAATATCTATGGTTGAATCAGCAAACTAAAGAAGTTATGGTTGAAGAAAGCTCACATCTTTATAAAAAAATTGAGTAAGCGCAAACACCTTTGATATCACACATGATATCAAAGAGTCCACCGCCTTAGTAGTCTCAAATAAGGCGTGCGGGCCTGCCCCTTTTTTTAGTAGGTGATTCACTACCGAAGCTAAGAAAAGGCTGGATCAAGAAAAGGGGGTACTACGAGCCCTCTGCCCCACGCATCTAACCAGTTCGCGTGGTTCACCAGTTCGACCGATTAGACCCTTAGAGTGATTCAGTCGATACAGAAGTGCGCTTGAAGTGGGGGGTGTGCTGTCCCTATTGGGCTGGGCCCTTCCCCATAAGGCCCCACCGTCGGGGCATAAGCGCCCTCTTGCTACCCATATGCGAGGCGCCGTCTTAGCCTTCCCTGACCAGGATCGCTCCCACACCTATAGCGTTCGTGATCGGCCTCCTCACTGTATCGTCGAAGGCGGGGCGCACGCCCCAACCAAGGGAGGTTACGTCCCAGTATGTCCCCCCTTATTCCCGACATGCTATGGTGCCTCGGGGTGGGTAGGAGCGGGTCGAGTCCGATCGCCGCGGCAGAACAGTAGCGTCGAATCGATCTATCTACTCGGCAATTCATCCGGTGACTTCACGGTCGCCAAAGAAGCCCCAAGAAGCATCAAACATTTCTGATGAGATCCATGGAGCTATTCTTAGATAGCAAGCACTAGCTCCCGGTGCGACTTCATAAAAAGTAATCAAAGATAAGATCAAAGAGAATGAAACGCACGTAGTGGTCATTATAGCGGTTCCTTCTGATCTTAGAAAACGTCCGAAAAAACCTGCTACGGAACTACCGAGCAGGGGCACAAATATTATAAGTAGATACATAATTTCGAGTGTGATCAGACAACCAAAAATCAGACAATGACAGAGCGGCCTGTGATTCAGGATTGATCGACGCCCGAGGAACGCTCGACCGAATGAATGAGTCACAAGGCGTAAGCCCCAACGACAAAAGAACCTAGGCGCGGAGCATTTTTGGGGGCTAGCCTCCTTCCTTCTTACTTGACTTACAATTCTACTCTTTTTTTCTTGAATTTGAATCATTTCCTCTTTATCGCCATTCTTCTGTTTAAGAACTGCGCCCCCTTGCCTCCGGTGGCTATTTGACTAAGGCTGGAAAGAGGTGCTTGCTTTATGAAACTGAAACCTTCTTTCTTTGATTCTTTGATCGGAATACGGATGAGATCAGAAAGGCCATCATTGGGGCAAACGATGCAATAGCTTCGGTTAGAGCAAAGCCCAAAATGGCATAACCAAATGATTGTTTAGCCAATGATGGATTACGAGCCACGGAATGAATCGAGGAACTAAGGACGTTTCCAATACCGATAGCAGCTCCGCTGAGCAATTGTAGCAGCTCCGGCCCCTATTAGTTTTGCACCTTCTAACATCTCGAGTTGATAATTCTCCTCACGCTTTTTCTTTTTCATTCACGATTTGATGTTCTATATTCCTCTCTAGTCTAGATTCCTCGTCGATTCTTCCCCTCGTTCTGAATATCTTGGACATCTCACTTTTCCATGCAACGCATTCTTTTCGATCTTGTAATCGCTTGCTTCGAATAGGCTACACAAGCGGTACACTGAACACCAACCCAATCTCGATGAAAAAAGGAGAAGCAACTAAAGAAGGGTGATGAAGCTTCTTTGCATCCCATAGTGATGTCGCACTAAGCGACTACCGTTCCAGAGTCGTACAACGAAGTGATTAGCATACGAGAGTGACGCAAGGCTCTAAGCTCGTACCTTATAAGTAAGCTCTTTATGCTCTCTCCGCTCGCTCCTTTTCGTAGCGTAGATCTTTCTTCTCTTAAGAGATTTTGAGAAGAGTGAGTGCGCTTTCGAAAGTTTCGACTTTTCGATCTTTCTTCCCTTAAGGCACAAGCACTAAGCAAGTAAACTACCTTTTTTCTTCTCTTTCATCCCAGACTCTTCTTTTTTTAATAAAAAAAAAGAATCCAGATATCTCCGAGAAACTACACTAAAGGGACTGTTAAGTCTGACGATGCCTAGAAATGATAGTAACACCGGGGCCTTGAAATACCAAATCCCAGCTTAAGTCCAAAAGGCCTACACTTAACTAGGAACAGAAAGGTCCGCGAAATAACCGCGTTGCTCGATCAGTGAAACCAGAGTGATAGTCTTCAGGGACGATACATTCGTAATGGATCCATCATATACGTTATTTTAGATGGTTCTAATTGTGGGCGATAGTCTTCATCATCCTCAGCAGCTTGAGCAGGATCCTCAATGGCTTGGATAGCCCCTGAAGTAAGATCCTAACGTGTACTCAAGAACACAAGAAAAGAGCTTTTAATTCATACTATGCACAATTTTACTAATAATTGGATTGTTAGTAATTATTAACACAAGAAAAGGTACTATTGGCCAACTATGGAGATAGATTCAGCAACATTTGTTAAGAGGTGCAAGGTTTGTCAACTACATGGCAACCTCATACATGCTCCAGCCGTGGAACCCCCTACCCATTTAAAACCTGTGCCCTCGATTTCATCGGGAAAATCACCACTCCCTCGAGGGGAAAATGTTTCATTTTAGTAGCAACATAGTTGTTCACCAAATGGGCAGAAGCAGTTTCACTACGCCGAGACAACTCTCCTTCAAGTTGAGCCAATGCACTTGTAGCTTTCTCGGGCTGCTGAAGTATGGGCGTGCTCCCGAGATGATGGGTATCAAATCTTGCCTTGGCCACTGCGCCCACCTGGCATGAACCCATCTCGAGATCAAACCCAAAGCACCCCTCCATATCTCGAGCGTCCTTCGAATGTCTTCAAAGACATCAGCTGGTACCTCCCCCATTACATAAGCAAAAAGTTTGAAGATTATTGGGAAAAGCATGTCTACCGCGTATCCTCGAAGTTCTCTTACTATTACAATTATAGGATCAGCTCTATAATCTTACTATTACAATTATAGGATCAGCTCTTATTTTCAATCTTCCTTAAAGAAAGTCTAAGGTAGTTTGCGGGTCCATTTTCCTTTTTTATAATGTGCGGGATTCCTACTCTGAGTAGGCTTCTTCGTGCGTGCCATTCTAGGATTCTTCATTTACTCCGGTATAAAAAGGGTTATATCAAGGTCAATAATTTCTTTCTGGTTCACCAATAATTTTTTTTCCAACTAAGGTTTATTTAAGTCCCGCACAGATGCCTTTTCCGTCTATAGCGGATATGTAATTTAGCTACCTCCGCAGCAACAATTGCTTCAGCGGGGCGTCGTCGTGGGATCCGTAATAGTGAGCATTGTAACTGATACGAGAGTTTAATATCTAGTTTTTTCGCTTACGATGCTTACGCTTACCAAAAGGACTAGGGCATCTTGTCAAAAGCAAAAGCGAGCGGTGACTCTATCGGAATCTATAAAACTCTACTGGAAGCGGGTGGAACCCACAATTGAATTTGTCCTATCTAGAGGTCTATGCCCTTAACCACTGCGCGTTCTTGACACACTATCCCACCTTAGGGTAGCCCCCTTATTTCAAATAGAATACCTATCCTATTAGCTCTGAATAGCTCTGAAGCAGGAAAGATCTCTGCTTAGGCTTCCAATCTCTCTACCTCTCAAAGTCACCACTCCTGGAGGTCAGAATCCCATCCTCGGGCCGTCGTCACCACCTTCTTTTGTCCGATCCTTCTCCTTTTGAATGATCGTCACGCTTCTCTTGAGATCGAGATCAGCTTCCCAAGTCAGAACTAGAAAGAATAGTAAATAGCACGTGATAGACTTCATATGAGAAAATGGGATGATTCCTCAGGCAGTGTAGCTTTGTCGGGGTGCACCTTTGGTAGCAGCGACATCTCTATTTCTCTCTGCAAATGCATCCCATTGAGACTTCTCCCCCTGGGCAGGATCTTCCAACCTTTCATTCATTTCTTGATCCATCAACCTGGGAGCGAAGCCCTTCATCTTTCTCTTTTTTCTACTAATAACTGGGCTTCCCTTCACCACAAGATGCAAAAGATTGAAGTTTCAAACCTGGCGGTATCACCGTTTAGGAAAAACTGCTTTCGTGCGGTCTCTTTCTTTTTCGGATGAAGGTGAGTGGCAAAGTCTGGTTCAACTAAGGAGTAGGTCGTCCTATCTGATAGAGCGGGTAATGCTCAAATTCTTTTTTTCGTATTTGGGGTTGACGCCGAGAAAGACTAAAGACGGGAGAGCACGCACAGACATCCTCGGGAAAGCACTAATGAACTACGCCATCCCTGACACTTATGCGGTGAGATACCAACCATCCGATATCGCCCACAAAGCTAAGAGGCCACTGGCACCGAATAAGACCCATAAAGAATGCTAACCGCCACCGGCATCTGATGCCATCCGATAAGGGCGAACTTTTTCGGCAAAGAATTTGACCAAAAAGCCCGATTCGAATCATTATGCTCGATAAAAGGAAAAAGAGAATCTCAAATAGAAAACAGCACTACTGCTAGTAAGATAGCGATCCAGGCAAGCGCCAAAGAAAGAAGGGGCACAAGCAAGCGCAAGAATCAAAGCAAGGCAGGATCGAAGAGCTTGGACATCAAGCAAGCGAGAAGGAATCCCTCAAAGGCACTGAGGCAAGGTCTTTCACGCATGTCGCTTAGATGCGCGCTAAGACAACCACTCATGTCTACTTCTAATGCGCAACGAACCGAGCTATCCCCGGGAAACCCTTCCTAGTAAAGAGGTATGACCATCCGGTTCATCGTTGTGCCCCGTTAACGATAGCCTCGGATAGACTAAGGATCTTAGGTGAGACCTAGAGTGCAGCCAACTAAACGCCAAATAAATCGGAATCAAACTTCCACATCTGAGATTCCATGTGTGACTAACTCAATTGAGAAATGCCCCTCTTGTACGCTAACGTTCTAGGATGGCAGGGTTGGTAAAACTCTCCTTGATAAATCGAGTATGGAGAGCTCGGGTGGGGCATCAACCACTGGTTGCGGGAACTGTCGAGATGCTTCCTTGCGAGAACCCGGCACGTAACTCAATAGAGTGAGTAGGAAACCTTGTAAAGGAGATATCGTTCATCCAACTCGTAATTCGTAAAGAGAAGCACTTTTACGCCCAAAAAGTCCCATGTCTTTCCGGACCAACCGCCGGCGATTTCCGAAAAGTCATTTCCCGTTTTTTGGCGGGAGCAGAGCAGTCAAATAATGCGCCAAACGCCATGAATAGTGCGAAACTTCTACTCTATGAGGATCCAACGCCTAGAGAGATGGACTTTCTCATGTATACCGATTTTACTTCCTTCCTTCTCGGGGACTTCCCCTAGTTTGTCAACTGCGTCCGAGGCGGAGAGTGCTCCACCTGACTTTGACCGATTGTTTCAGAGAATTTGTGAGGAATACAACAAGGTGTGCATGAAGCGGGAGGGTCTTACCCCTATAATGGACCATGCCGGACCTTGTTCGGCAATGCTTGGATGAAGCTATTCAGCACGGCTTTCGACGGATGCCTACTATGATGTGATGTTATGTGGCATCGTAGTGGGGATGCGAGGAGCTGCTTGAATTTGCTTGATCTAATCAACTATGTATAAAACAGCATCTTTCCTGTTGAGTTGGAAAAACCAACGAAATCTCATATGACTTTCTTTCGCCCTACTCTAAGGGTACTTTAATTTGATATCTTTTTTTTATATTCTATTTATATAAAGGCCCCAGAACGCAAAAAGGTGAGGGAACCGAGTTCTCTTTCTAAAAATAAAATAAATGACTATAAGGAACCAACGATTATCGATTCTTAAACAACCTATATTCTCCATACTAATGCATTTGATAGATTATCCAACCCCGAGCAATCTTAGTTATTGGTGGGGGTTCGGTCCGTTAGCTGGTATTTGTTTAGTCATTCAAATAGTGACTGGCGTTTTTTTAGCTATGCATTACACACCTCATGTGGATCTAGCTTTCAACAACGTAGAACACATTATGAGAGATGTTGAAGGGGCTGGTTGCTCGTTATATGCATGCTAATGAGGCAAGTATGTTTTCATTGTGGTTCACCTTCATCTTTTCGTGGTCTATATCATGCGAGTTATAGCGTCCTAGGAATTTGTTCGGGGTGCGGAGTTGTAATCTTACTATTAATGATTGTGACAGCTTTTATAGGATACATACCACCTTGGGGTCAGATGAGCTTTTGGGGGGCTACAGTAATTACAAGCTTAGCTAGCGCCATACTGTAGTAGGAGATACCATAGTGACTTGCTTTGGGGTGGTTTTCAGTGGACAATGCCAATAAATCGTTTTTTAGTCTTCATCATTTACTCCCCTTTCTTTTAGTAGGCGCCAGTCTTCTTCATCTGGCCGCATTGCATCAATATGGATCAAATAATCCATTGGGTGTACATTCAGAGATGGATAAAAATGCTTCTTACCCTTATTTTTATGTAAAGGATCTAGTAGGTTGGGTAGCTTTTGCTATCTTTTCTTCCATTTTTCTTTTTTATGCTCCTAATGTTTTGGGGCATCCCGACAATTATATACCTGCTAATCCGATGTCCACCCCGCCTCATATTGTACCGGAATGGTATTTCCTACCGATCCATGCCATTCTACGTTTTATACCTGACAAAGCGGGAGGTGTAGCCGCAATAGCACCAGTTTTTATATGTCTGTTGGCTTTACCTTTTTTTAAAAGTATGTATGTAGTAGTTCAAGTTTTCGCCCGATTCACCAAGGAATATTTTGGTTGCTTTTGGCGGATATCTTACAGGTTGGATCGGATGTCAACCTGCGGAGGCACCATTTGTAACTATTAGACAAATTTCCCCTTTAGTTTTCTTCTTGTTCTTTGCCATAACGCCCATTCTGGGACGAGTTGGAAGAGGAATTCCTAATTCTTACACGAATGAGACTGCCTGAAAAGTGAGAAATTCTGACACCCATCATTTTCGAGTGAGTATTACACCAAGAATTGACAAGCCTTTAGTTGTACGAGTTGTACGTTTTTTATTTCTTACGTGACTTTGATGAAAGAAAGCATTCAGGGAAGAAGAGTCAATGCCTTCCTTGTCATTGTAGTAGGCTTGTTTGCAAGAGAAAAGAAGAAGCTTCAACGATGCAATCAGACCTGTGAGAGTCAGCATGAGAAGCCAGTCTGTCTGCAATTGAGTTGCCTTGTCTATAGATGTGAGAAACCATCATGCCAGAAGACAATAAGCTGATGCATTCTCTGATCAAGTAAAGCACATGTCAAGGGGTAGATATAAGACCAAGGATGGAGTCCACCATAACTTTGGAATCAGGATCGATGTCATTCACTAGGATGCCCTTATCAGAACATAGTTTGAACCCATCTCTGAGAGCTCTAGTCTCAGCCATCATGTTAGTACCATTGTGATAGAATGAAGAGAAGGAAAAAAATTGGACCTTAACTCTTTCTCAGGATACCACCACCTGCACTCTCTCCCATAGCAGATGATCCATCTATGTTGAGTTTGGTACATTTTGGGGAGGGAGGATTTGATCCATATCCCGCTTTGATTTCCCCTTCGGCTCCTTATTCCGGACGTTCTTTATCACGGCTCTTCTGAGGCTTCCAACCAACCCGTTGACTCAGAGTATTCAACCCCCATTCGCCTAGCCACATGATTCCTCATTTGCCATCTTCCTTTTGGCTCCTTGTCATTTGATCTGGGGAATCAACCTCAGAAGGGAGCCTAGGAGCGTAGTTTGGCCTGTGTTCCAAATTCAATGCTCAAATTCCAGCTTCAAGCGTTCTGCAGCTCATAATCATATTATGGAAAATGAGGCGTGGGAAAACGACACCAATTCCGTCCAATAACACCAAAACCTCATTTTAAGTCCTTCGCCTTCGCAAAACAAACAGTCCGGCCAACCCAAGTAATCCCTCATAACATCAATCAGTACCGCAAAAGGCTCAAAATATGACTAAGTCTCCAGCAGCTGCGGAGCGGGGGATAAAGGAACAGCAGGATTACAACATTGCACAGGATCAATCAGAATGCGGGAGCGCAGAGCCTTTAAGAGATAGGGGGTGCGGGAGCATAATACTTAATACTAATGATTCCCTGCGGTTTTTCATGCAGATTTGACCACGGTGTGCACCCCCCTTATCATAGCATGTCGGATAGTTAGATCTCGTCTGTGATCCCTGGGCTTGTTAATTGAGAGAGAAAGCCCTATTATTGATCGTGGCCTTCATTGAGTGCATTTTTGGCTCTTTGACATAGTAAGGCGGGAAGGCATGAGCAAGGCACTTACAAGGCCTTCACGGCTCAAATCCATGCATTAAGCGCTAATCCCTTTTCTAGCAAAGTCAGCGGCTGCCTCATCGGAAATCTCAATTCTTTCAACGAACCCCGGGGGCACGATGAATACATTGATTATTGGGTCCGTCGTCGCTAGAGGCCGCGACTATAATACACTGTTCGAAATTGATTCGTTTCTGCCGAAAACAAAAGGGATTGGCTATCTTAACCTTAGCAGTTTTGCGAGCAACGTGACGAATGCTTGCAAGACCAGCAAAGCCCTACTTATTAGGAGGGGACTCTTTGGCACCTTAGAGAAATTCCTTTACCTAGAGGATCAAGTGGTAGTTGATCAATGAACTAATATCTTTCGGTATAAGGCGAAGGTAAGGGCTTGGGCATGGCACGAGGGTTGTTAAGCTCACATCCGTTGTAAGACTTTGTAAGAAATGCTGGATTGTGCCCTCCGAGCAGAAGGTGTCCTCAGGGCTTAGTTGGGTTTGAGTAGAAATCCTGATTACGTCGAGTGGAGAGGCCTTATCTTCATATTGGCCTTAAGAGCTTTTATCTTAAAGAACTCCTCAATATAGTTGCTGAACGGATAAACAATTTTACTTGCTGAATATGTAAAAAATGAACAGAATCATCACAATAATATAATAAGTGATGTTTATTATCATTTCTTTCATATATACTTGGTAAAATACTAAATTCTTATCACATTTTGTATGAATTTAATATTTCACATTATTAGTTGAGTATCACAACTGATAACACATATATGATGAATAGTGTAATACTCTTCATCTTTCTTACAGTGTTATATCACAAGAGATAAATAAGTGTCACTTAAAAATATCAAAATGAATAACAAGGAAGCAAACTATGAAAATAGAGACTTGACATATTCTCAAAATCAAACAAGTGTTGCATTAAATTAGCATTTTTTGAACAAAATAAGAATTCACCTAAAGAGACTTTAACCCTTTTATTTCTACTAAGAGTATAATACATTGATTGCATTAACAAAATATGCGCTTGTCAATTGCGATGAAAGGCACAAAAACTATCTTGTAACTGAAAATTATAAAAATATTTGAAAACACATAGGTGATAATATATAAAAATATACAGAACAATGAAATATCTCACGTGATATTAAAGGTTAAAAAACATACTTGTTTGTTTATGAGATATCACAAGTGATATTAGACATTAACTTTTTTATAATAAAATATCACAATTGATATTAGACATGTAATATAATAAAGTTTAATAATAAGCTTGAAAACATATGAAAATAGACGAAAACGTATAAAAACTGCAAAAAACGAATGAAAAAGTATGAAAACGAACAAAAACGTTTAAAAACGAATGAAAAGCATATAAAACGTATGAAAACAGAAAAAAGCGTCTGGCAACGGACGAAAACGTATAAAAACGGTTGAAAATGGACGAAAATGTCTAAAAACAGACGAAAGCGTCTAAAAATGGACGAAAACGTAAAAAAACGGACGAAAGCGTATATAAACCTATGAAAAACGATGAAAATGAAAGAAAACGAATAAAAACGTATGAAAACAGACGAATACGTTTTAAAACGGACGAAAACAGACGAAAAGATATAAAAACGGACGAAAATGAACGAAAACATAGGAAAACGGACGAAAACGTAAGAAAACAGGCGAAAACTTAAGAAAACGGACAAAAACGTAAGAAAACGGACAAAAACGTAAGAAAACGGACGAAAACGTATGAAAACGGACGAAAACAGACGAAAACGTAACAAGACTGACGAAAACGTAACAAAACGGACGAAAACGAATGAAAAAGGACGAAAACGAATGAAAAAGGACGAAAACGTAAGAAAACGGACGAAAACGTAAGAAAACAGACGAAAACGTAAGAAAACGGACGAAAAAGTAAGAAAACAGACGAAAACGTATGAAAACAGACGAAAACATATAAAAAGCGGAAAAACCGGACAAAAACGTATGAAAACTGAAGAAAACGAAAACGAAAAAAAAACAAAAAAACGTGAAATTAAAAAAAGTGATAAAAAAATTACAAATAATGAGAAAATAAATAAGAAAGATAAAAAGACAAGAAAAAGACAATAAAAAACACTTGGACTTAGGTTTAGAAATATTAAATCTTAGGTTATCACGAATCAATTGGAAGACCATTAGAGTCAACCTCAGATGGAAAAATCCTAGTAAACAAAATAAAGGTACACAATAGACAAAGGAGGAAAAAAACATGGACTTAGGTTTCCATATTAAATTTTAGGTTTATCCCCACCATTAGATCAAACTAGATGGATGGTGGGGATTTGTCCTTTGGTAAGCACCAAAATAAGAGTGGTTGGGGATCTATTGCAAAGTGGGTAAAATTAAAAAGTGTAGAAAGCCATTCATAGTGTGACACGTGTACCTCACTCAAAATTATACATAAAATCCGTCCAGGGGTAATATGGTCTTTTGACCTATTTTTTCTTTTCCACCTCAAATTTCAAACGCACATATCTCTTAAACCGCAAACTTTTAGAAAAAACCGATTTCACCATAATTTTTAAAATTCGATTCTCTTTAATTTGGTATAAATCTTTTTAATTATTTCAAAACTTTTTTTTGACATATTCATTGGGTCATGATTTTCTTGGTATTTTTGCTATTTTCGATCTTATTTTTTACCTTAAAAATTGCTGAATCATAAAATACTTAAAACACAAAAGTTTTAGATTTTGATTCAATCTTTACCCAGGAATTTGAATCACTCAAATCCGATATGATACGAGTGAGATATCACACGTTAAAGATGACGTTTTAGTTATATTTGTTGCACACAAGGTGTTTGATGAAATGTCTAGCTTAGATTTTTAGTGTTAAAATTGAGCTAAATGAACTAATTTTTGTCCCACAACGCATCATTAATCATTTTATTAATGAAAAACTCAAAAAGTGATGATTTTTAATAGTTAAAGTTTTTAACTATTAAAAATGATGAACCAAACTGATTAACTGATGAACCAAAACAAAACTGATGAACCAAACCAAACTGATGAACTGATGAAGCAAACCAAAACTGAAACTATGACTAATGAATCAAACCAAACTGATGAACCAAACCAAAACTGAAACTATGATTGATGAACCAAAATAAACTAATGAATCAAACCAAAACTGATGAAACAAACCAAACTGAAGAACTAATTAACCAAACCAAAATTGAAACTATGATTAACGAACCGAACCAAACTGATGAACCAAACCAAAAACTATGATTGATGAACCAAAATAAACTGATGAACAAAACAAAACAAACACCAACATATTAAGCTGAAACTATGATTGATGAACCCAAATAAACTGATGAACTATGTTTGGTTTGGTTCATCATTTTGGTTTTATCCTTTTTTCAACAATTTTGGTTTTGATTTCATATCATGTTTCAGTTTTGGTTAGGTTCCGCAGTTTGATTTAATGCTTTTTTTTAAACAGTTTGATTTGGTTCATCAGTTTTGGTTTGATTCATCAGTTCATCAATTTGGTTCATCAGTTTTAATAGTTAAAAACTTTAACTATTAAAAAACTTCACTTTTTGAATCTTACATAAATAAAATGATTAATGATGCGTTGTGGGACAAAAATTAGTGCATTAAGCTCAACTTTAACACTGAAAAATCTAAGCTGACATTTCATCAAACACCTTGCATGCAACAAATATGAGTAAAACACCATCTTTAACGTGTGATATCTTACCCATATGACATCGAATTTTGAGTGATTTAAATTCTCGGTAAAGGTGAACAAAAATCTATAACTTTCATGTTTAAGTTTTTCACGATGAGACATTTATGAAGGTAAAAAATAGCGCCGAAAATGCCAAAAAATAAAGAAAATCAAGAATATTTGATATGTAAAAAAAATTTGAAATATTTATCAAGATTTATACCAAATTAAAGAGAATCGAATTTTAAAAAATTATGGTGAAATCGGTTTTTCATAAAAGTTTGTCGTTTGAAAGTTATTTGCTTTTGAAATTTGGGGTGGAATATAAGAAATGGGTTAAAATGACAAAATTACCCCCTAACTGAATTTAATAAGAAAAAAAAATGAAATGAATGAGGGACACTTGTCACATTGTGAGTGTCTTTCTAGCCTTTTTAATTTTTCCTACTTTTTAAATGATCGCTCCTCAAATAAGAGTAAGCATTTGAAAATTCCTCTTAATTAGTATAGTTTAAATCGTTAACTAGTATACTTATAGGTCTAGACTTTAGTATGCGACGCCTTTATTTTGTTTATGTTTAATTGTCTACTAAATAAACATCTAAAATTATAAACAGAAACTGTGGTTTAATTTCTTATGTTAAATTGCAACATTAATTTTTGTCTTTTGATTTGTCTACCCGATTTATAAAAAAGCTTAGGCAGGTCATTTAGTGGCTCGTTCAAAGGTATACACGTGCATACATTCTACCTTAAATATGAACTTCGCATATACTGCTTTTTTCATGCTTGCCATTACGTAAACCCAAAAATCTGCTTCGTAAAGCAATATCAAATACTCGTTAGAGGATATATGTTACTACTACTCCAAAAATGATTTTCATAAACCTCTTAACTATCACAACTATTAAAACATGAAAGTAAGTATGCAATTATTTATAGAAGTTATTAGGTAAGTTGAAAGTTCTCAATGTCGTAGGCTGTAATTATCCCAAGTGGTACCCTTTAAAAGAAATAAATGATTAAATATGAGGGGTCTACTTGTAGTATATAATTTATTGGTCTTTTTAATGTCTAGGTGGTTGGTAGACTACTTACCTCATATATATGTTGCCTTGTTTGATAATGTTAGATGTAAAGTCGTCTTTGGTGCGTTTGGTATCTCGGAATAGAAATTAAAGAACGAATTTTCATATGTAGATGGCTTGATTGATGTGGATTCGGAGGAAGATTTTCAAGACTTGTGATTTGATTATTTATGTTGTATCCTGCACTCTTAATAGCTATATAAGACTTATGTTTGAATAATAAAATTACCGAAATAACCCCGAAATCCCACCGAAATTCCAAAAATTTCGTATCTCGGTCCTTGACCGAAACACATAAATTTCGGTCATTAGCTACATAGGTCTAACCACTCATTGAAAATGAAATCTGGTTTTTCTTCTCTTGGGTTTGTGTTGTAGTGAAATTGTAGAACCATTTTTCTATCGACAATTGCTATTACTTTATATTTTGTAAAAAATTTTATGGTCAAATAATGAATGTTTTAACTATTTTGTAACGTAGTGAGTTCTGAAAAGACTGCATACCTCCTGTAGATTTTCAAATATCGTCCCTTCTTTCATAACTTTCATAAAAATCTTCTGCCTTTTGCTCAAAGACTCTATCAATTATATCAGCTCTGTCAGATGCCGTTAATTCTGGATATTGGCTCATATGATATTTGATTTCTGGCCAATTAACATTACATGCAAATGTAATGAAAATTTGCGGGTTGCCTAGTACTCTGCAAATCACAAGAGCATCAAGGTAGTGGCAATACATATATCTTGGACCTCTAGTAAAACTTGACGAAAGTATAATTCTTTGGCCAATATCCTTCCCAACATGGTCTCCTCTAGAGATTGCGTCACAAATACCGGACATACATTCACTTCTGATGTTGTTTTGATTAGCTCTTATGAAATCCAGCCGATCTTATTCAAGAGCACAATATACGTTTACAACATATTGCTGAAAGAGTCTTCCACCTCTGAAGAGAAGGCCATATTCATCAAAACGTTGGTGTAACTGGTACGCGTAGTATGCATTCATTGATATTTTTGTTCGTTTTCATTTTTCTCTTGGAGCTAATAACGTCATCTTTGTATTGTAGCCTGGTTGGCCATATACCAAAAGAAGCGGAAATTGAAGAGACATGTATGAACTGTGTAGCTTGTTTATACGTTGAGGCCTCCTGTCTTTGTATTCTATAATGACGTCGTAATCTGTTGCAGTATTTGGCCCGCTTTCAAAAACTATTGCTTTAAGGGTTCCAGTTGAAGTAAGTTGGTATTGTTGAGCTCCTACGACATTGTATAGCTCAATCTTGAAATCAGGTACATCTACTTGACTACACTTATCGCGTGCTTTTCTAAATGTTTGGACTAATTCGTTACCCTCATCCAGAATATCTATGAGACTCTGTACAATTTCGGCTTTTAAATTACTCTTGTCAGCTCCACCAAAAGGCTTTAATCTATGTTTAACTTCATTTTCAGTGTCATAGATATACAACTGCATAAATTTTGGGTCTTCACCATTATCTGGGCACATAGTCCCTATCTAATGGTGAATTTCTCCTGAAATCTTGAAAACATAATGGCCTCGTCCATCATTAATTGATTCATCAATCTCAGCTCCAAAAGACATCATACTAAACATTTGGTTATATGCTCCAATGTTCTGCAAAAAATGCTTGTCCTTGAATAATTCTTTAAAATATTGTGGAGGATCTCGTTCTTTATTAAGCCTTACTTGACCTCCTGCGCAACAACCATTATATTCAACAAAATTGGATTGACCATGATTTTCTTTCAAACGTTCTCCATACCAAAAAGCTGCATCACAGTGGCGACACCTTAAGTCACAGTCACCCAAGTCGATATAGTGCGATGACACATCTGTTTTTTAAACATAAACTGAATGTTAAAAAACTTTTTTGTTTAGCATAAATATTAATAGGTTAAGCGTAAGTTAAGTTAATGTGTTTACCATCATCACATTGCATCCTTGAACTGCTACTACCATTTGCATTAACATACCGCCGTTTAGATTGTGACATTTGCCTGTTATTGAATGAACAACGATCTTTGTTTTTTCTTTTGTTGCCTATAGTTTTTTGCTGACGTCGTTGAGTATTTTTACTGTTGTTTGAATCTGTTTCAATATAAACAATACATGAACATTTAAAAAAAAACTGGTAACATGAACTATAATAATTGACGTTAAATGTAATTTTATTTTTTTTACCTTGACCGTACGACATACTTGAACTGGTACTACTATTTGTAGCAGTATGTTGTAGTTTCGAAAATACAATTTCTTCATCAGTAACTTGACACTAGTTTTTTTGCCTTTTCCTATTTGTGGAAGCGTTTTTTTTCATACTCTTTTGCAGCATGGATAGTATGGTCTTGTTTGTTTTCACTAGTATTAGTTTCATCTGAATCAGTCAAAAAAAGACATCAATGTTATATTTTTTTTAGTTAACATAAAAGTTAATACATATAAGAAATATTAAATATATGTACCTTGAGTATATTTTATCCATGAAATGTCATCTGTTTGGTGAACCCGCTCTGTTGGCGCATTGTATCCAACATTATCTCCTCTTTTATGCAGACTGCGATTATAAGGTTGATAATAATGTTTTGCTTTATAGCCGCTTGGTTTATCTGCATTTTAGATATTTTAGTATGTATAATCATATAATTATGTTTCATAAGTCTTTTAATTTTTAACCTACAATAGAAACTGGTACTCACCATTTACATTGTTGTATGTTGTAGAATGTAGTAGCGGTGAAGAAGAGCTGCTGCTACAACCGCCTTTTGTATCCGAAAAATTGGATATCTTAACTACCTTACTTGAAAGGTATGGAAAATCATTTATAGTTGTTTCTGTTGTACCAACATTGTAAAAATTATTGACTTTCATGGTACTACAACCATCTGCAATTGATGCTGCATTAAGTAAACATAGGTAAAGTTATTATCATTTAATAAGAATCCATGTTCATACATTAAGTATTCCAATCATTTGTGCTGTTAATTTTTTGTAATCTGCATTGAATACATCATCATAAATGAATATTTTTAATTTTCCAATTAAATGTGCTAACCATTATAAGGAACAGAAGGTTGGTAGATACTTCCTGGACTTGCAGTATGTTACAAAAGTATTAGGATAAATGTGTATGGATTAATAAAAACGAACAAATTTTTTTTGCATACCTTTTGATTTTCCACCTGTTTGTGGTTGTCTTTGTAGCTGCATACATAATCTGTTTGTGTACTGGCTTTCTTGAAATAGCTGGCTATTTTGCGGGAAAAATTGATTGTCTTCTTGTGTTGAGGATGTATTCAGTGTAGATATCATAACTGATTGTCCTTGTTCAGATTGATTGACATTTTTTGTTGCATATAGTTGATGATATATCATAACTGATTGTCCTTGTTCAGATTGATTGACATTTTTTGTTGCATATAGTTGATGATAAAGGCGACTGCTTTTGACCATAGTCAAATATTTTTCGCTCGCTTAAGTGTCTCTGAGGTTCGACATAAGGTAATCCATTGTTGTTTACATTACCCATAGAATCTGCATGCGTAGGCCTCCCCACTTTTTTGGCATATTTTGTTGGCATAAAGTATAAACTTAACAATATTGTTAACAAAAAGTATCACTAAATGCAGCAATATATAAAAGATAAAGTGACATAAACAACATTGCATGATCAAGTTTTGCATACGTAAATAGTAAAACAACATCAGTAACACTTTAAGAATTTGTAAATCTGATTATACAACTTTATTTAAAATCCTGACGTCTGTTCCTGCAGACATGAAAGAAAAACTTAAACACTGCACACATGAAAAAAAAAAAACAGCTAAACAAATGAATGTTGCAGAATGTGGAAAGGAGAAAGGTTTTGAAGACACTTGATCAAACTGAGAAACAGTTAAACAAATGGATCTAGCACAATCTGGAAAGCAGAAACCTTTTGAAGACACTTGATCAACTTGACAGTGTATGATGAATAGTTCTGGTATGAAGCTTGGTTAAGAAAAATGCAATACGAGGGTTAGAAGCTTCCAGCTTAATGAAAGATTAAGCTTGAGTTAATCAACCATCAAATAAGTGCCACAATAGCACTTAATTTAATGCATGGTACTATGCTACAATAGCCGTTTAAACTTAACGTTTTGTAACAGTTTGCTACAGTGGTAAACAAATGTAGAAATTAGGGCCCGTTTGGTTAGTGGGTTTTCAAATGAAGGATTGGATTTGTGGACTCATAACCACGTTTGGTACAAATGCTAATAACAAATATTAATACATGAGTCCCAAATTTCTATTCCTAACCACATAGGTGACTTTTCTGAATTTTTAATGGGTCCCATGTTTCTCTCACATTCCCTTCTCTACCTCTCTCTTCTAGCATATAATTAAATAACATTTTTAATTTTAAAAATTAATTTAACTATATAGTTTATTCAATAATAATATTTTTTCTCTCTCTTCATAATTACACAAAATCCTAACCCAAATCCAAATCTTAACCCAAATCCAAATCCAAATCTTAACCCAAATCCAAATCCTAATCCAAATCATCTTATAAACCAAACGGACCCTTAACTCACATATACATTAGAACCAATCAGATTTGTACACACCATTAACGGCGTTAAAACCGGGTAAACCGTTATCCCCATCTTAGTATATAGTATAATGATTTTACTTGGCTTAAATTTAGACGTAGAAAAGTTCATAATTGGTCTCATTGGCTTTGTAATCATTTACTGTAATTTTATAGCTTCTTGCTAGTTTATATATATAATCTTTTAGTTGTTAAAAAAAAAGTCTAAATATCACATTTCTTTACGAACTCAACTACCTTAAAGCTTATAGTACGAAGTTAGTTAGGCAAATAATTAACTTTTGTTGGAATTAGATAATCATGACACGCATATTATTAACATAAAATCACATAAACGCTAACGGAAGACTTAAAAAATACTGTAATTAATTAAATTAAACATAAATAGAAAGCGCACCTTTTAGCTTATGCGTGTTACACGATCAAAAATTATAAACCCTAATTAGGGTTTAAATGAAAATTGATTTAGTGCTAAAGTCGATCCACCACCAATAAATCCAAAAGGGATTTACATCACGGTCTTGTACACGCGTATTGATAGCGATTCAATGTAAATGCTAGTTTCTTGATGACAATAACAAAATCAAACACTTTGTTTGATTAAAGCAAATCGAAAACCCTAAGGTTTTACTGTATACGATACACTATGGGCAAGAGAGGGGAAAAGATAGAAGTTTGGCTAGCTATGGAGACGAATGATTAACAACAATGAATACAAAGCCTTGTATTTATAGTGTGTAAACTTAGAGTCCAAGTTAGCTTAGGATTACCCTTTGGTAACCCTAAACCGATCGGCCCTTATCCCATAAGGGATTCTAGAACCTTCTCAAAGCTTATTTTCACTTCTAGTCCTTCCATCTTTTATTTAACGACCGTTAGGATTTATTGTGATTTAATAATTAAAACGAAACTATTATTTATTAATTATATCATAATTGAATCTTATATGTAATGCGTGCAATCTTTTAGTCTTGAGTTCGATCCAGACATACGTCTATTAAATATAGTCCATAAACTTACAACTTTAACTCCAAACCTAAGAGAAACAAATCTATTGTTGCTAACCGGGACACTTGGATTTCAAGACCGTTCGGCCTATTCTCTAATTCTTGATGTATCTTAGTTATATCCTTTCTTGGTGTTTTTTTCTCTTTGGATCTTAGTTTATTTTCTGAATGTTCCCCTGTACTTTGTTATGGCCTTTTTTCTTGATGCCACATTTTAATATATTTCCAACTTGAAAAATAAATAAATAAATAAAAATAAAAAGTTATATAACTTCGACGTCAAGAAATTATGGGTATGTCTGGCGCAATGGGCTGAGGCTGAGGCTGGGGCTTTGCTCGGCTCGGGGCTTGGCTAGGGCTTTTATTGTAAGCCGAAGTTGAAATTTGTATTTTTGTATATTTGTTTTGCAAATGGGCGGGGCTGGGCTTATTAATGCAAAATTACTAAAAAGGATATAATTAAATGAGTTTTATGGTATATGTGGACGTTGGTCCGGATTGGTCAGGCCCGGCAGATGCGGCCCACTCTACACCTAAACCCTAATCCATCCCCTATAAATACATGACAGGTTATCTCTAACCCTAACTTTAATACATGATTCATGATTTTCTTTACATAAGATACTAGAAAAGAAAAGTCCGCACGATCGGACCTATTTTATATTTTAGTCCGCACGATTGGACCTAAGAAAATATCCGCACGATCGGAGCTATTTTATCTTTTAGCCGCGAATTAATTCGCGCAGATACTGTTTTTACGGTTGGTACGCCTGTTCGCGCTCGAACAACGCAGTCGCGATAAATCTACCCGCATTAGGCCGTGCGTTCAGACATCTTCGCAGAGAACGCGTACGCGCGAACACCACGATGCTAGTCAATCGCCATGATGCGCACTGGACCAAAGGCCGTGGTATAAACATCTGCGATCATCCACAAACGTTCGAGTCTATGCGGTTACGATAAATCCATCTGCGTCTATTAGTCGCGGTCACGGTACATCCATCCGAGTTTTTATACGTTAAAAAAAACACAATTAATTATTTCGTCGGTATGCATCCCACGCCGGTGCGTACTGCCACTTTTCTTATGCGCAATATATTCCTCATGCTATGTGCTGTCTATTGTTTCAATTAATTAGGTTTTATATGCTGCGATGCGCGGCATATACTTTAATCTTGCATTCAGTTTTTTTCGCAGATTAATAAGTTTCATGCTCCTACACGAGTAGCACCATCAAACTTGGGGGGCTACCAGGGTATATATACCTGTTTTCGTTGCGCATACGTCTCCTTTGTCGCGCACAACGCGCACTTATGCTACAGAAGCACGTCTTCTGTCGCACCTCTTTGTCGCGCACAGCGCGCACTTCTGTTACAGAAGCACGTCTTCTGTCGCACCATGTTGCGTCGCTACTGGTACAAAAGGTATGCCCTTACCCAGGATGCGCATGCGGGATCCACTTTCACCTACGCGGCCATGAATAGAACTTAAGTCTAGCATAACATAGCCATGCGCTATCTCATACTAGACTTGGGGGGCTTGTGGACGTATGGTCCGGACTGGGCCAGGAATGGGTCAGGCCCGGCAGATGCGGCCCACTCTACACCTAAACCCTAATCCATCCCCTATAAATACATGACAGGTTATCTCTAACCCTAACTTTAATACATGCTACATCACATACTAACTTGACCGTTGGAGGTGGACCCCGGGGCTACGGCCTCGGGTCCACTCCTAACGGGTTCTCTTTGTTGACAGATCTACTAGGGCTCGAGAAGACGACTAACGGCCAAGGAGAGTCGTCGAATCCTGCCCGCGCCAGATTATGCATCAACAATATATGTTAGATATTTTTGTGGGTAAATATGTAATATATGGTTTATAAGCCCCGGGCTAAAGTTTTTAGCCCCTTTTATGGGGCTAAAGTTTTAAGCCCCTTTTAGGGGCTTATAATTTCATAAGCCCGCATGACAAACGTGACTTATTTTATAAGTCGGCTTATTTTAGAAGGCCAAGCCTCATAAACCCCCCATAAGCCCCTCCCCAAACACACCCATAACGTTTGAAAAGAAGCAAACACTTTTAATGGCTTAATATTCTACTAACTTGGAAGCCTAAGATGCTGTTTGTTTTTAAGACGCTCTGAATCTGAATCTGATTCGCACATCTGAATCTGAATATGCGGTAGAAAAGTCTAAATCTGATTCTCATCTTAATCTGAATACGTGGTTGAGAAATCTGAATCTGACTTAAATAAAACTGTTTATTTTTGTAAAAACATCTTAATGTATTAAACAATCAAGTTTTACAATATAAATATAAACCATTACAGTCGCACAATATTTCATTTACTATCATGTTTACTCCATGTTTTTACACATGAATGTATGACAAGAATCCTAGTTGAAAAATGGAATTGGACGGAAGTGAAAGAATCAATTAGGGATGAGGACGGTACCAGAATAGTACCGAACCTGTACCGAATTAGTTGTACCGATTTTTTCCGAGCATGAAAGTGGGTACCGGTATCATACCAGACGGGATTCGGGTACCAGATCCGGTACCGGTACTCGGTATCGGGAAATCGGTACCTATATGGTTCTTACTGATTTTTGTGAAACCAAATAGAATTTCAAGAAAATGCAACAAAAAATAGTAAAAGAAAACATGCATTTTCAAGTAATTTCAAACCACGACGTGGCACAAAACGCAACCAACACATAAATAATACATCACCAAGACATTCGTAACATACAAACGTTCCAAAACTAATAAAATAGGTCCGGGGCATAATTTTTGGGAGCGTTTATGAAGGATCTATAGTTGCCACAATAAGTTTTTCGAATGTCTGGTTTCTTTTCATATGTTTTACATGACTATTGTTTGACATGGAACGGGTTAAATGAGTGTTTGGATAAGTTATTTAATTAAAAAAATATGACTACTCAATTTTTGAGATTTTTTCGGTACTTCTCGCTTTGGTACCAGTACCGAATTAGTGTTACCGAATTTTTTTTAGGCTCAATTCATGGTATCGGTATCGTACCAAGTATTGAGAGCCAGTACCGTTTTGATACGATATCGAGATTCGGGTCCAAATACTCATCCTAAAATCAATCAATGAAACCACATGGTTGTACGTGGTGTTTGCTTTATGCCCCCACATCTGTGTTTCGAATGATCCTATTTGAGTTGGGAGTTCATATGCACACTACAATAAATGATGTGCACACCACACATATACATATATGATGTTGTATTATATGCATTACAAATGTAATTTTGTGGTGTGAACATCACATGTTGTGGTGTGAACATCAACTCCCGAGTATACGGTTATGATTCACGTGTTTAAGATATGATGACGTTATGAAAAATTTAATTATGTCATTAATAAAGCAAATAATTGGCCTTTGATTAATTAGTATAGTTTAAATCGTTAACTAGTATACTTATAGGCCTAGACTTTAGTAGTAATGCGACGCCTTTGTATTTTGTTTATGTTTAATCTTTTATATAATAAAAGAATTACATTATTTCGGAGTGTTTTTGCAAAATCCTTCTTATTAAAAAAAAAATTAGACCAATAGGAGAGGTTGATTTTGCCACGTAAGCGAAATCGGGCGACGTGATTGGTTAATAAAAGTCAAAATTAAATTGATTTTGGTCAACCTTTAGTTTATTTGGTGTAGAAATTTGGTTGAGAAAAAAACACATAAAAATATAGGTGTCAAATTTGTGAAAACAAAAACTTTAAAAAATATGGGGTAATTAAAAAAACTTTAGTGGTTAAATTTTAAAAAATTGTATAGAGTTAAGTGTAATATTATAAGTTTTCATGTTTTTTAATAACTTTGGAAATTAAACAAATACTCCCTTATATTTTATACCACCTATACTTTATAACTTAAAAATACAATATATATGTTGTTTTTGAAACTCCAACATATAAATATACATAAGATTATAAATGTCATTTTTTTAACTATATATGTTTACTAAGGACTCAGTTATTTCATATTAAAAGTATGGAGAATTTCATCTATATCCTTAGAAAACTTCAAAATTACATCAATATCCTTGTAAAATTTATAATTACGTCAATATCTTTACAAAACTTAAAAATACTCGTTAATATCCAAATAACCATTTTAATCTTTATTAAATGATTATAATATGTAAATTTATTATCTGAATATTAGTTGAAGACCTATTTTACGTTTTTGCCCTCTAATCTAGTCAAACTAAAAAGTCAGAATTCTTCTATCTTCTTCTTCCTTAATAGCATCTGAAGCGCATAGATATTCACGAAACATAATAATAAGAGTAAATTACACCGTTCGTCCTTGTGGTTTGCGTTGACCGCAGGGTTTCGTCCTTTGACCAAAAAAATTGCACCGTCCGTCCTTAAGTGGGAAACGTTATGCACCGTTCGTCCCTCCATCCAACTGGGCCCACCAATTCCCACTAACGTCAGTTAAGTCACTTAACCCATGAGGGTAAAATAGTAATTTAAGTCTTTTCTTCCACATCCACCCACAAACCCAGATTTTTTTTTCACTCTCTTCCCCACCAACTCCTTTCTTCCTCAAACACCCCCTGCCACAAAATCACCACCAAACCACCACCACCGACCCACCAAACACCATTTTTCCTTACTCCTCTCATCTCATCACATCTCTTATCTTTTAAAAACCTACCACAAGTAATGGTGGTAAATGTGATAATTTCCATTAATCTTTCTTTTTCTCACCCATTCCTGCTAGTGCTATGTACCTTCAAATAAGCCAATCAATACAAGTTTCTAAAAACATGTATCCCTGATTTTCGTTGTGAACTGGAACCCAAAAGCAACAAATCAAACACCAATCGAACTAAAAAATGACACCCTCTTGGGTGGCTTGACAAACCGAGACTAACACGAGACTCAAATAAGCTTAACCACATATAACCAGGATCAACAAAGCACTAATAAGCCGTGGGGTTTCGAACCTGACGAGATAATGAAACAAGAACGACAGCTTCACACAAATAAAGTACCCAATCGCCCTAAGTCTCAAACGAGTTCGACCCGATTCCAATCGGGTTAGTACCAGACCCGTAGCAAAACAGACAACAAACCACCATTTTAAATCACCACACAAAACCTTATAAAACGTTTTATACGATTTCAATTCCACAAAAACAATAATAAGTCGATTTAACATTTGGTTTTTAGATGAGTAAGTAAATGAAACTCAGTTTTTACTTGTGACATACCACGAAGACGAGACGATAGAGAGGAGTTAACGAGAGGTGACTGTGGTGACTTCGAACCAACCACGAACCCAAGTGACCACGATCGTTTCTTGATCTAATAACCCCGAGCAAAACACTACCAAACTCTTCACGATCTAACTATCTATTCATTCGTAGTTTCTAAATAAAAGAAAGCGATGGCTGTTGAGACTAGCATGGCCGGAATAAATGAAGATTGGAGGAGGAGGAATAAATGAAGATTGGACTAGCATCGCCATGCCACCCTCACACACGTTACCAGATCTACAGTGGATGATCTATCAAGTTACCAGATCTACTAGTGACTCGTGCTCGAGGTGAGCACCTGATGGTGAAGGATTTCAAAACTTGTTTTTTTTTTTCTTCTCGTGCTCGAGGTGAGCACCGTATGGTGGTGGTGATGAAGTTGATGTGGAATTTTAGATGTAAGATTGAAGGTAGGGGTTGTTCTTGTTAGGTATGTGGAGTTTTATTGTATGAATAAGATCCATGAGTTTTAGATGAGGAGATAGAAATTTGAGTTTGTTATGTTTGTTGTAAAAGTGATGAATGATAGTGTAAACTACACCGTTCGTCCTTGCACCTTCGTCTTTATGGTGTGAAATGACGATTATACCCTCAGGTTAACATGACTTAACGACCGTTAGTGGGCCCATTGGAGGGGACGAACGGTGCAAACGTTTCCCACTTAAGACGGACGGTGCACTTTTTGGTCAAAGGACGAACTTCTGCGGTCAACGCAAACTACAAGGATGAACGGTGTAATTTACTCTAATAATAATGATAAAATATGTAGATCTTGAAATCTGTATAATAAGCATTATAATTTTATTTTCAAAAGATCTTTGTACAGTGTATGTCTAGATGACCACATCCTTAGAAATGGATCACTTTTGTAAGTAGCAGCAACCAAAATCCATGAAATATCTAATACCAACATCAAGAAAAATGAAGCCAAAGAAAAGATAAATGGTAACAAACCAAAAACCAATGAGTTACGAGTATATGTAGCCATGTGAGTGGTCCGTTTTATTAAAATAACTTTCAATTAAATGAAGGAAACGAGATGCTCATTTTCTTGATACTTAGTTCACTAATTCAATTTTGAAGAAACAGAAAAATTTTAGGAAGAAGACAAACGATGAACTGGTGAAAGTTTATTTTGTTTTTATGGTGGAAAGGGCAAAATGGTAAAATAACTATTTTATTAATATCCATATAATAATTTTAAATATTACAATCATTTAGGAAAGGTTAAAATGGTTATTTGGATATTAATGAGTATTATTAAGATTTGTAAGGATATTGCGTAATTATAATTTTACAAGGATATTGGTGTAATTTTGAAGTTTTCCAAGGATATAGATGAAATTCTCCCTTAAATGTGGACACGAATTTGAATATTAAATACGCTAAATTATTGAAAACGAGAATATAATTATCAAATTGTAAGTACGAGCTACTGTAATATTAAAAAAAATGTGATTGTACTTATAACAAATACTCATGTAACTTTTATTTATTTATATAATGATATGTAGAAAACATTTTTAAAAAACTTTAAGGAGTATATTTTAACTTCATCAACGTTTATTATTGCACTAAACTCGCTCTTGTGTACATCATAATATCAATAGTGAAATTTAATAGGAACATCACATCTATATCAGCTAAATATAGGCGAATCTTGAGTTATCTAACAAACTTTTTTTTTCAAAATTTGATTATACAAAATTCTAATGGATATAATGAATAATGAAAACTCGTGCATAAGTATATAATTATATGTAATTATCTTTAAAGACATAATATTTAGCATTGATACAAAATATATATTTTTTTTGTCAAAACCCTGTGCGTGCACAGGTATTATAACTAGTTGTCTACTAAATAAACATCTAATTATAAACAGAATCGTGTTTTTAATTCTTATATGTTTTTTCTAACTTGTGCCACATGGGCACAGTTAAGGACACCATATTACATCAAAAGTACATACGACCCACAGCAAATACACTTGTCTGTACTTTATGTGGATCCCCGTTACTTTTTCGTAGCCCTTTGTACTTTGGTGTGTTTAACTGTGCCCCTAACACAAATTAGAAAAGCCTTCTTATTTAGATGCCTCATTAATTCTTGTCTTTTGATTTGTCCACACGATTTATAAAATAGTTTAGGTAGGTCATATAGTGGCGTAGTGTAATTTTATTTTTTGTAAAATATCTCGAATTTTTTATAATGCATCTAGTCTAAAAAAAATTGTGTTTCTAATCATGTATAACTTTTCGGTATACACATCGGTCAAACTGTGTCATGCTTCCATCCCTGCCATTATGGTAATCCCAAAATATGCTTTGTAAAGCAATAACAAATACTCGTAAGAGTGATAGTATATGTTACTACTCCAGAAATGATTTTTATAAACCTCATAAATATCAAAACTATTAACTTGAAATAAGCATGCAAAATTATTTATAGAAGTTATTAGGGAAGTTGAAAGTTCTCAAGGTCGTAGGTTGTAATTATCCCAAGTGGTACCCTTCAAAAGAAATAAATGATCAAATATGAGGGGTCTACTTGTAGCATATAACTTATTGCTCTTTTTAATGTCTAGGTGGTTGGTAGCCTACTTACCTCATATATATATAGGCGGTTTTGAGCAAAATATCCGATTGAACCGTCAGACGACTCGGTTAGGTTAATTAAAAAACTGGTTTTTAAAACATTGATGTATAATCTTAATGCTACTAACAAAGTGTATAGTTTACTTAAACCTATTGTATGAGCTGTAAAGTGGGTTTAACGACGAACTCATTTAATACTAATGTTTAGTTTGTTCATGTTATCATTAAATTATTGAGAAGTGAGAACAATATAGTATGTCGTTTATGTCGAATGTTATATTGCTTTATGCTTAGATAAAGAAAATCGATAAATCAAGCCTGTTGGATTTGGACGTATGGCGATGTCCAGTTAGAGTTGAGCCCAAGCCCAATTCCAAAGAAGGACCAACACTGAATTTTTTATAGTGTTCTATTGTTGTGTAATTTTTAAGTTTAAGCGACAAAAATTAAACACTTTTCAAACTTCGTTATTATTTTGTTACTTATTTTTATTTTTACATGTGTAGAAGTTGGTTGTATATCAAATTGGTTGAGATTAATTAAAATCAAAATATGAGTGTTTATTATTAAGGTACAACTAAATAATGCACATATCAATATTTTAAATATAGTCTTTTAGAACACGTTCGCAACAATGAATTTTTTTTGAAACTTGAATGGTTTCTATAAATTGGATAGGAATTCCATCAATATGGCATTAGAACTGTTCGGAGAAGTTTGATATTGAAGGTATACAATTTGATAAAATAAAGTTTGAGTGACTCACTTGAAACAATAAAAACATTTTGTTTTGTTACTATTAAGCAATATTTTCCCTCAAAAGTTTTAAATAATTCCTTATGCTTATAAGTTATGGCTTTATGTAATTTTTTTCCCTCAAAAGTTTTAAATAATTCCTTATGCTTATAAGTTATGCTTATGTAATTTTATCATCATCTCTTTGGTTTTTAGTTTTTTACTAATAATAAAAAAAAAATTGTAAAATTTGCAAAAGCTATTTATTTTGGGTAAAATATATAGTAGTACGTAATTTCTTTCTTAAAGAAATCAAGAAATAAATTCAGACGTTCAATATGATTGGAACCATCGTAACATTTGAGATGTACTTTGTGTAATGGAGATCTAATTTGAAACGCTCGAATTAGGATTTTTTTTTTTTTTTTTTTTTTTGGCATACGGCTGTATGCTAAAATATCATATGGTTGTATAGTTATTCCGAGAGCATACGGCTGTATGCAAAAATTGCATACGGCTGTATGGTCCTTAGGGATGAGCACGGTACCGGTCCCGTACCGATCCCGTACCGAATTAGTGGTACCGATTTTTTCCCGAGTATAAATTAGTGGTACCGGTACCGTACCGAACGGGATTCGGTTATCGGTACCGGTACCGGTACCGGGAACTCGGGTTTTTCCCGCTTTTTTTCAGGAATTTCCCGAATTGGTACCGATCCCGTACCGAATTAGTGGTCCCGATTTTTTTTTCACCTTATTTCGTAGTCCCGGTACCGTACCGTATTTCAAGAATCGGTACCGTTTCGGTACGGTACCGGTACGGTTCCGGTTCGGTTCCGGGATTCGGTTCTAAATGCTCATCCCTAATGGTCCTTTATACACAGAATCTGGTAAAACACATTTTTGAGCATACGGCCGTATGATTATATACAATACAGCCGTATGGTGTACCTGTTATATTTTTAACCAAAACAAAGTCGTGCACATAACACTTTTTCGGAAAATCACTTTCCGTAAACTTGACAAAACCATAACAACATTTCTGGGCATAACCATAACTATACATAACATACATCATTCGCCTTGACCCGTACATCATCAAAATGGGTCAATATGGGCAAGAATGGCACTATGCCAAACACCCCTTTAAACTTTATAAACACTACATCCTACTAGTTTTAGTACACAAATCTGATTTTTACAAGTTGATATGTAACTTTATATCCTAGGGCGTTTCCCGTAAGAAGGCGTGTAGGAAAACTCCATACCAAAGTATTTCCACGAGGTCTAGTTCTCGGTCTTTGTAACTTTAGTTGCACTACCACTAGCTTCACCTATAATAAACATGACGAAGCAAACGTAAGCAAACGATTTGTGAGTAAACATATAAAAGTATAACATAATATGATTAAAGGCAAATGTTGCTCTGTAAATCCATGAAGTGTTGCTACTAGCTATGTGCTAGTCGTCCACTTAGGACGCTGTGAACCACATTGGTTCAATATAATTAGAAGTATTCTAGTCGTCCACTTAGGACATCTAGGTCACATATTCCATGACTTTGAGCCGCTTATACACATTGGTCATCCACATAGGATGTCTAATCCCATTTATGAAATGAGACACTCATAAGGCTCGGTCATCCACTAAGGATTCTACTCCTTTCGGAGCACGTCATGACATAATAACATGTGTCATCCACTTAGGACGTCTACACCCTTCCTTAGGGTCGTAATGCATATACTTATGCAAATCATCCACTAAGGACGGCTAATTTAGCTAAGTCGTCCACTTTACGTTATACATGTAATGGTACAATAATTAGACTAAAACACATAGCTAAAGCAATACGTTCATTCAGGCTGTTTTGACCCGTCACCATATATCACTTAATAACATAAAACAAAGAAGTCATTTAAGCTTATATTATTATTCATGATATCGTAAACCCATACACGGGTTTATCACATGTACATGACGAAGTACCACGAAGAGTAGCACAACAACGGGTTATCAAAGACCCGCTTCTACTAGAATATATGTTACTCACCTCAAAGCCGCTTGAATAGAATCACGAGCTTCCTAAGGACGTCCTCGATTAACACTTATAGCCTAGCCACATAATTTATATTAAGCTCATTAGAAACTTGATAAGACTCATAATAAGCACTATGAAAGTGAATAAGCCATAAGGGGTTGTTTGGTTCATGGCTTATATAACCACACCATCACATTTTCTAAATTAACACCACACAATTGGTGTCATGGCATCCTAACAACGTACCCATCATATTTCTAAACCATTACATGAATTCTTAGTGATTTTAGAAAATCACCTCTTTAACATAATCATGTAAAATTCTACAAAAACCCCATAAAGGGTAGTTCTAAAGCATGAATTAGAGATCAAGGTATGATTTTTACCTCAAATTGGATGGTGGAATCCCTACTTTATTCGTTATGGATTAGAAAAAGTGATATTTTGCTTGAATCTTGCTCAAAATAAACTTGGAATCAAAACCCTAGATCATAAGAAAGAGATGTGTATATGTCGTGAATTTGGAGAGGGAGGGAAGAAAGCAGTATGTTCTGAGAGTTTCAAGACTTTTGTAAACTCATATATGAGTTATAGGCGAGTACCCGTGCCTAGCGGCATTGGTTTCTAGTGGCAGCCAATTAACGATATGCGATATTGTGGTAAGTGTTTCGTATAACGTTCAAAATAGAACGTGAAAGGTTCAAAATGTAATTACAAACGGTTGTAACATGTGATAATTCAACTCTAGCAAAAATTCTTAACATATATCAAACGACATATACAAATATTTAATGAAACTTAAAATAAAACATTACAACAATTATGAAATATTAACTAACAACACATTACTCTTCGCGTAACTTCTGATACACGACATTTGAGGTATAGATTCATGCTTGACGGAACTCTTTGACTGGTTTAACCAATACCTTTGTTGTTCTACGAGATATCCCTCTAGACAATGCACAATAAAGCTGGCCATGAGAGAAAACAGAATCTGAAATAGACACCCCATTGGAATTGTTTGGCCCTGAGCTTTAATAATAGTCATCGCAAAGCTAAGGTGCACGGGAATTGGTTCTCTTTAGTTTGAAAGGGAACAGTCGTCTTCAGATGGAGCATAGGAATTCTTGGCAAGAGCACTCTAACTCCAGCGTGCTATCTCACAGCAATCTCAGCATTAATGACATTAGTTGCAATTTGGTCAAGCATGTTGACATCTTGATTTTCTGGAACAAATACTTCATGTGCGACCGTGTTGTCAATATTCATCATGGAAGCCCTAATGAGAATTGTAACCCGAAGTAGATTGAGACATTGTCTACGATATTTATAAGAATATACTTTCCTGTGATCTTGTATATAAGGTAATGAATATATGTTTAACTTATATAAGATGATATAGGTTTTTAACTATTATATACTTGTATTTTTTGTAAAAAAAATGAAAACGATACCGTATATATAAATAAAAATGAAGTGCAATTAACAAACATTTAAGGAGAAACCAAGATCATTTTTACTATAAATAATTAGAGACCACATAGACGTATTCAAGATCCTGTATTAACAACCAAAAAGTAATTACAAAAAGAACAAACATGCCAACTAATCAAAGTTAAAAATAAAAATAAATAAATAAAACAAACATGCAACACTTACGAACTCACATTTCATCACCAACTAATGAAAGTTAAAAATAAACAGGAAGAACACAAAGATCAACAACTATCACTTTCATTTGATGGAAACCGAAACTAAGGAAAATACATCGTTTATAATTATTGTAAACGTATGTTTTAACAAAACCAAAAACATAAATTTTAATATTCATCACTCTCACTTTGATCAACCAAACAATAAATTCGCTTCCGACCAATATTGATGGGTTGACTCGTTTCTTCTTCTTTGTCGTCATCTTCGTCATCACTTGGTCATCCCAATTCCAATTATTCAGATGAGGATTGTAAAAAGGAATATGATATGGAGGAGGGGGGGGGGGGGGGGATGAAGCTGTAATAAAAAAAACAAACAAGATGTGTCAATGCACATTACAAAGAGTATCAAGTGCGCAAGATCATTAAAAAAATCGATTGCTAACCTCAAGATCATCATCAACATTCTTTTAATTTTGCATCTCCATCTTTTTCTTTTATTGTAGTGAGATACGAACCTCTCTTGAGGGTTGTTTATATAGGCACTAAGCAATAGCAAAGCTCATTTTGATTTTTCTCGCTTTGAACATTAGGGATTGGAAAATTGAAATTGAAAGGCAACATTTAAGATGAAATCATAGACGCATATCATGGTTTTAAAAATGAAAGTTTCAATACAGAGATGAGATAGAGTTGACTTGATATCATGGTTTTAAGAATGAAATCATAGACATTTGACCCTTTTAACACATTGATAATCATGGTTTTAAAATGAAAGTTTTCATGGATAGACGTTTGACACTTTCAATATTAATTTTGACATTTTAAAATGAAATCATAGACTTGTAGTAAAGACGTGTATTTCAATTTTAATTTTGATATTTTAAAAGGTTTTAAAAATGTCGACTTTCAATATTCAATTTTCAACTTTTCATTTTTTCCTTTTGACCATTTTTACATTTTATGTACTAGACGAGTACCCGCGCCTAGCGGCAGCGGTTCCTAGCGGCAGATAATTAACAATATGCCGATATTGTGGTAAGTGTTTCATAACATGCGATAATTCAACTAAAGCAAAAATTCTTAACATGTATCAAAGAACATATAAAAATATTTATTGAAACTGAAAATAAAACATCACATCAATTATGAGATAACTAACAATGCACGTTACATGTCGTGTAAAATTTCTTAGTACACGTTATATGAGGTGTTGAATCCTCTTTGACCGAACTCTTTGTTGGTTCACTTTGTAGTTATCACCCATCAAGGCATGGTATTTGACGAATCAAAAAACTTCAAACCTAAGAAACTTAACAAAAATATATACACCGGTTGTATGATGTTTTTTGACCAAATTATTTCAGAAAACTTTGTATATCTTTAAATTAATGCCTGAACAATCACCGATTAAATTACCATCAATCACTATCATTATAGCAATATTTGAAACAGATTTGTTTTAACGTATTTAATTTACTGCGCAAGAACAAAACAAAAATGACCCCTGTGACTATATAATAAATCGTACATGTTTGTGATTGTAACATTCAAGTTATTCACAACATACTTTGCAATTTCAACATATATAAATGTCAAAACAATATTTTTAAAAATCATATTGTCATTGCACACATTTCAATATTTATACTGAGATCGCTATGATACACACAGTATAAAGTAACATAACAATAAAAAATAAGTTGTAATATGGTGCCTTATAAAATAAAATATATTGATAAACTTTTAGAAATTATTAGTGTTAAGATTAAATAAATTAAAAAATATATTTTTTGTTTTTTGGAAAATTACGTTAGTAAAAGTTGCCAAAATTTGTAATACATTTCTTTAAAATTTTTGGTGTGAATTGTTATGGCAGCTATTTCATTAAGGACAAATTCTTTGAATTTTTATGTAAAAAGTTTAGTTTTGAAGGAATTTTAGAAATTTAACATTACTCACTTTTTAAGTTTCAAAAACATGGATACAATGCTTGTATGTATAATAAAATAAAAAGTTGTATTGACTTTTCAACATGAATATGCCAAATCAGGTTTCATTTTAATATTAGTTTGAATTTTTAAAGGTAATTATATATACATATAGTCAAGACGAGTAACCTGTGCATAGCAACGGGATTTTATAGCGACAGATCGTTTAGTGATAAAAAAATGTCTATGGTTATAACGAAAAAAATAATAAATTTTGAAGATTGGGTATTAAACATAATGTTTTGAAACCCGGGTCACCGGTGGTTCAAATGGTTGAACTTTTGGTCGAAAACGGATCAATTAAACCGGGTCACCCGACGGGTTGGGTTGAACACGGGTGAAATTAAACCGGTCAACCCGTCGGTTTGAGCGTCCATGTCCACCCGGTTTTTCGATGTGTATTAATAGTTTCCTTTTGAATATATGTTTTCGATCAGCATTTCACTTTTTGTGTTTTTTTTATGTATATATACGCGAGTACCCTGTGCGATAACTGAGAAACAGATCTGATGAAGCCTGATTTAACCAGTTTGTATCGTTTTAAACGGTCATCTTTGGTTCATTTCGGATGAATTTATCGGTTAGTCGAACCATTGCAAAACCGGTTCTCGGTTGAACCAGTTGGTCCGGTCCGGTCCAGTTTTCAAAACTATATGTACCATCAACTTGTTCATTTATGACTTTGTGTGCTTTTATTAATTTGTATAATGTGTATAATAACACGTATTTTCATTTTAGGGGTTTTAAAATAACATTAATTAGGTGTGTAATTATTTATATTCTGGTTTTGTTGAAGCTTGTTTAAATTGTATATTGTGAAATTTTATTGTATTTTTTAGTATGTGTGTTTTATTGTTTGTATTTAATTTGGTGAATATGCTTTTAGTTGGTTGTACAATATTAATAAATCAATGTACTTTTAAGTAATGGGGTGTTTTAATAAGAGTATTAATTACATTATACATTTCTCTCACATTTGACTTTCAACTTTCAATTTTCACTTTCACCTTTGACAATTTTTCTATTTTATGTAGTAAAGATAGATAAATTAAGTTTCATTAATTGACAAAACTAGTCCCTGCTAGAAGGACTATTGGAAGGATAGTCCTAGTCACTATAACTTAATTCATGGGAGGTCCTTTAGGCCAACAAAATATATACTAAAATAATGACGAGAGTCAACTAAGAAGCGTATAAATTAGTAATAATAGATCATTACCCTAAAGATTGGGGTGTTACATAATTTAATGTTAAAATAAAACGTATGAATTCCTGTATCAAATTCCTAAAAATAAAACAGTTTTTTCTGTTAACTTTGAGCCATCAAACAACTGTTTTTACGGATCATTTTTCCCTCCTTAATTCCCTCTTATTACCTCTCCCATTACACTTCTGTTCATATTCTATGCGTTTCATTTAACTTTGCACCATCCACAAGCTAAGGTAATCACATTTTATAAAAATCATAGATCTTTTCATATAAACATACGTTACGTTGTAATCGAGCTATTGAACCGATTGATCTACCAATATCACGTAGTGTTAGTACGTGCTTGTGCGTATATCATGTTATAAAAAAATATACTTTGTGTGTTCATGTTATATATGGTTAGCAAATGTGATTATAACATTACATGGTAGCAATCTGATAACGGGTGTGATTATAAAAATGCAGGCTGCAAAATGTCTAAGGTATTGCTCCATGGAACTCTTCATGTTACGATCTATGAGGTTGATAAGCTTCACGGCGAAAGTGGTGGCCCTAATATATTTGGGAAGGTATATATCATACGTCGTTTGTTCTAGTCATATGCTCGTTTTTAATAAGATGTAACGAGTTACTTTCTTCTTTCGTGTGAAAAACATACAATGTTTGATTTAGTATAGCCTAACAAGTGCTTTTGATACGGATTAAAAGCCTAAAATATCCATCAACACATACTTACCAATAGTTTGATGACACGTGAATTCTGTTAGGATGAAACTGCTTGAATAAGTGCTTATCTGCTTCCTTTTTTATGAATCACCTGATTATTTTTCTGTTGCAGCTTATGGCAAACATACAAGAGGCTGTCGGTGTTGGGGAAGGAACTCCCAAATTATACGCAACAATTGATTTAGAAAAATGCAAACTTGGACGAACTAGAATGATTGAAAATGAACCCCAAAACCCGCGTTGGTTTGAATCATTCCACGTCTATTGTGCTCACTCAGCTTCTAACGTCATATTCACAGTCAAAGATAACAATCCAATCGGTGCAACTCTAATAGGAAGAGCTACATGCCGTTAGCGAACTTACAGATGGTGATGAAGTAGACAAATGGCTTGAGATCATGGACGAACACAATAACCCAATAGCGTCTGGTGCTAAGATCCACGTGAAGCTACAATTCTTTGATGTCACACAAGACCGTAACTGGGCCCATGGAATTAAAAGTGCAAAATACCCTGGTGTTCCCTACACGTTTTTTGCTCAAAGACAAGGTTGTCGAGTTTCTTTATACCAAGATGCTCACGTTCCCGAAGATTTTATTCCTAAAATACCTATAGCTAATGGTAAGTCTTATGAGCCGCCAAGATGTTGGGAAGATGTTTTTTTACGCTATTACTAATGCTAAGCATTTTATTTACATTACTAGATGGTCTGTTTACCCTGAGATTGCTTTACTACGTGACTCGAATAGACAAAAACCTGGAGGTGATATCACGCTTGGTCAGCTTTTGAAACAGAAATCAGAAGAAGGCGTCCGTGTTGCTATGCTTGTATGGGATGACCGAACCTCGGTGGATACACTGAAACAGGATGGTCTAATGGCTACACATGATGAAGAAACACATAACTTTTTTCAAGGAACTGAAGTTCATTGTATTTTATGCCCACGTGATCCTGACGGTGGTGGCAGCGTTATTCAGAATCTACAAGTATCCACCATGTTTACTCATCACCAAAAGATCATTGTCGTTGACCACGAGATGCCTAATGGCGGATCTAAAAGGAGGGTTGTGAGTTTTGTTGGTGGTATTGATTTATGTGATGGTAGATATGATTCAGCTCACCATCCACTATTTAAAACACTTCACTCTATTCATCATGATGATTTTCACCAACCGAATTACACAGGGGCTGCGATAACAAAAGGGGGCCCACGTGAGCCGTGGCATGATATTCATTCACGCCTTGAAGGCCCGATTGCTTGGGATGTTTTGTTTAATTTTGACCAAAGATGGAGGAAACAAGGTGGGAAAGATGTGTTGGTTAACTTGCACCAACTTAAGGATATACTAATTCCACCTTCCCCCGTCACGTTTCCAGATGATCAAGAAACATGGAATGTTCAGTTATTTCGATCCATTGATGGTGGTGCCGCATTCGGGTTCCCAGACACACCGAGAAGCGCTAAAGCAGGTCTCGTGAGTGGTAAAGACAATATAATTGATAGAAGTATTCAAGATGCTTATATTCAAGCTATACGAAGAGCGAAAAACTTTATCTATATTGAAAACCAGTATTTTCTTGGAAGCTCATTCGCGTGGAAATCTGACGATATTAATATTAATGAAATTGGTGCTTTGCATCTTATTCCCAAAGAACTTTCTTTAAAGATCGTTAGCAAGATTGAGGCTGGTCAAAAGTTCATCGTTTATATTGTGGTCCCAATGTGGCCGGAAGGTATCCCAGAAAGTGGGTCCGTTCAGGCCATATTGGACTGGCAACGGAGAACATTGGAAATGATGTATAAAGATATTGTTAAGGCTTTACAAGATAAGGGACTTGATGCTGATCCAAGAGAGTATCTCACTTTCTTTTGTCTTGGAAACCGTGAGGATGAGAAGGACGGAGAACATCAACCATCGGAAGCACCTGAACCAAATTCGGGCTATCATCATGCCCAAAAGAATCGGCGTTTCATGATCTATGTGCATTCCAAAATGATGATCGGTATGTTGCAACTCAATCTTTGTGTAGCATATTTAGACCCAAAATTTAAATTATATGTAGTGCTCATCTTTAGTTTTATATTAGAAGCAGCAATTATACCCTAGACAGCATAACATGGTCAAATAGAGCCTTTATAAACGTGTTAAACCAAAAAATGTCAAACGGGTCAAAATGAGCTAAAACCAAAAAAAAGCTTAAGAATAATGAGTTGCAGCAGGTTGAGCTTATTCACTAACATTTTTTGACCCTTTACATCATCCATTATAATTAGCACAATAGTTAATGAAAGTAAATTTAGAGTCATTTCTGCCCAACCCATCCGTAACTGCTTGACCCATTTTAGAAAGGATGTAATCACCACATTTTATTGTGTTGAAATAATGGCATGGTACATTCACATTCATAAAACAATGTAATTCTAACATCAGACCTACAATGGTGCAGTTGATGATGAATACATAATAGTTGGATCAGCAAATATCAACCAACGATCAATGGACGGTGGTCCGATTCTGAAATAGCTATGGGAGCTTACCAACCATACCACTTAGCTGGCAAACAACCCGCTAGGGGTGAGATCCACGGATTCCGTATGGCTCTATGGTACGAACACCTTGGCATGATTGATGAAACTTTTGAACACCCTGAGAACGCTGAATGTGCAAGAAAGATCAACCAAATTGCTGACAAATACTGGGATATGTACGCTAGTGAAAACATCGAAAGTGATCTCCCTGGTCACTTGCTTCGTTACCCCGTTGGCATTACGAGAGATGGTGATATTACTGAACTACCTGGAACCACTAATTTCCCTGATACAAGTGCAAAAGTCCTTGGTACTAAATCTGATTATCTTCCACCTATCCTTACTACCTGAGAGAGATTTTGTTTTGTTTTCTGAACCGGAAATAAGTAGTTTTTGTGATACTGTAATAAGCAATGTTTGCATCATTATTTGCATTTTTGCATAGTAAGCAAATTAATGTACTAATAATCAACTTTTATATGAAGTATATGCAACTTTTTGTTCTCATATCTATCATGTAGAATGAATTTCTTCTTTACACTCTTAAAACAACTTGCATGATCACTTAGCGGCCGATATTTTATGTACAGTAGGTGAATAACAAGGTGTTTACACAACCTTCGAAATTATATAACTCTTAATATTTCGAAAGTGCCTATACACATTACAAAAGAGGGTGGTTTCATTCTTGACAAGTTAGCCAAAACTTCAAAATACAGTATAAATGACTGCAAGTTATGGAAATTAATACAATGATGATTACCCATTTTCACCTGATGACTAAAAAAAGTCCAACTTACAACCAAAAAAAGTCAAACTTGGGGACTTAAATGAGGAATTTTGTGGTCAACAGTTGGACCAAATAGCCATAACCACTAGACTACTTCCTGCTCACTACAACTTGCAGAATGTGATGGTTATGGCCTATGGGCTCCCTAACTGCGAATTATTCAATATGTTCTGCATCAATAATGCCGCGCTCCTTTGACAACATCCTAACATAATGGGTCAAGATTGCATTTATCAACCCGACTAAGCCCGTTTTCGGATAGAAGAATGAGAGTCTAGTCCAAGGAGTGCAACATTGGAAAGTGACATTGATATTGATAAATTGTACTGATTAATACCATGATCAGAGAACACAAATTAAAGAGATGTGAAATGACAATATTGACCCACAAATGATAGAAAGTGAAAGATCAAGTTGCACACTCCAAAATTGACCAATTTAAACCATATCTCCTCCTCAACCACTATTGTTCAATTGGCTTTTATTGAATAAGGCCCACATTACATGGTCTACACTATGAACCATTTCTTCCTTCACATTTCCGATCCCACCACAATAGTACACCCCAGTACCCCACTACTCTTTGGACTTTGGTAATTTGGTTCATATAATGTAATTCATTCAATCTGCTTATTTGCATAATGCTAGAATTAGGATAGTTAATGTTGGAGAATTGATACTCACACCACAAAAAATGATGTATACACCACAATATCACATCATTTGCTTGGCGCATAGCGTTTATGAGCATTTAAGAACGGTGAGCGATTTGCGATGTGATTTTTTATGCTCGTTTGACAAGCAGCAAGTAGCTTCATCTTTTTTTGGAATATGCATTTTCTAACGCTCAATGAAATAGCATTTAGGAGATGTTTTACATACTATAATTACATCTACGTCAGCTATGTCACTGCTACTACTGCTTACTTATACTGCTCACTGCTCCTGCTACTACAATGTTTTTAATTTTTTTGGCTGACTAATCTAATAGGTTTGTAGCTACCGCCACACAAACACTAACCGGATAAAGCCTTTCTTTTTACGTATCACATATAAGGAGATGCATAATTTAATTTCTAAGTACACTTTGACATGTGACATTAGATAAAAACTAATATTAAAAAAGACTAACATAAATTCCAAGAGTCTTGTCTTTTTGGCCTTTTGGGGTGTTTCTACGAAGTATAATATCCTTTGTAAGAAAGGAATTCCAACTTTCCCACCACCAAAAAAACTCTATAAAACCAACCACCACATTCTTTGTTTGTCACCATCTATATATGTGTTCAAAATTTTAAAATCATAACCACTCAAAGCAAATCAACACTTTCATAGTTTAACTAAAACAAAGATCAATAAACCATGTCACCAGCTTGGAGTTCACATGGAGTCGTGACTGTGTTAGCTACAACAATTGCGGTCTCGGGTACCATGGTATTCCTCTCGTTACTACGAACTACTACTACTAACACTTCCCCGATCAAGAACCATGATATAAGTCATGCAGAATCACCACCACAAACACCACGAAGGCGTTCTTGTTTGTCCTCCAAGAAGAAAGACCGAAAGATCAAAAAGAAAGTACGATTTGCTGAGAACATTAAGGATATTGAGTATGTTTCGAATTGCGAAAGTGAAACAATGGATTTAAATGGTGCAAGAAGTTTACTATTAGAGTTTTCATGCTAAAATGTTATTTGGTTCATATTTTTTGATTTAGTTATAAAAACATATTGCTTGGTTCAATGATATAAATGTTTGGGCTTTATCATCTCGTAGTAATTTTTTTAGACTTTTTTTTTTTTTAAATTAATTACTTTGATTTAGAATAGCGTGTGTTGCTCGGACAAGTCACTTTTTGTTTCATACTTAAGAATCATGAGTAAGGTAAAAGGTTAATATTTTAGTATTACTACACTTGAAGTCGTTTTGTTTGAAAATACAAAGGTCAGAGGTTCAACTTTCAAGCATTTCAATGGGGTTATATGGTACAAATGAATTTCCAATCCATTTGTTCTTCTTGGCTTTGATTTGCTTGTGATCGTGATTATTGTATAACATGATTTGAAAATTTTGTTGTCCCACATAGATGAAAAGTAAAAGTGGTGCCATCCTTATAAGCACAAAAGGCAAGCAATAAATAAACCATGTAGAGCAAAGCCTAACAAACAAAGAAACAAATCATTTGTTGGGTTTTTTGTTCTTGGTGTTTTTGTATACACCATGTTAATTTCTAGCAGTATGTATGCATGCTTTATAATTATGAGGCGATTGACCGTGCATTACGATGAAAGATAGAAAGACTAAAAAAGAAAGTTTAATTTGCAAAGAACATGGTTGAATATGTTTCTAGTTGTGGAGTCGAAACAATGGATTTTAATGGCACCGGAAACTTACTTCAATTTTCATGTTTATTGGTTATGTTCTTATTCTTTGATTTTGTTAATGAAAATATTGCTTGGTTCTGTTTATGAGATAGTAAATGTTTATAACGACAACAATCCTTGTTTTAAAATACAATAGGAAGTGGTTTCAAGCATTTGAATTAGGTTACATGGTAAATTGGTTTTTAGTTTATTTGTTCTTGTTCGCCATGGCCCATGGGATAGAACAAGTTATCGATCTGCTTGTGATTGTTGTGTGACATAGTTTAGTAACTTGTCCCACATAGGTACAAAGCAAAAATATCGAGAACTTAATACTCCACTGTAAAGATCATTGACCAAGTTATGAAGTAAACATCACCTACTCAATAATTTATTTGATAGGTTGTTGAGTTGTTCTTTTTCTTTTAATTTTGTTCAAGTGTAATTCTTGATATCGAAACCATAGTAACTTTAGACAAAACCGTATATTCAAAGACAAGAACACGGCTAAATTCGATATTATGCGGAAAAAAGGAATTCCAACTTTCCCACCACAAAAAAGACTATAAAAACATCCACATTCTTCATTTGTCATCGTCTATATGTTCCTAATTTTAATTTCATAACCACTCATAGCAAATCAACACTTCAATATTCAACGAAAACAAAGATAAAAACATATTACCAGCTTGGAGTTCCCATAGGGGCCATGACGCTGTTAACAACAGCTGCGGTTTCTGGTACCTTTAACACCTCCTCTATAGAGAACCAAGATTCAAATAATCCAAAGTCACCACCACCAATTTGTCATCCACGAAGAAAGACATAAAGATTGAAAGGAAAGTGCAACTTATAGTGAACGTTAATGATCTTAATGGTGCAAGAAATTTACTTGTAGTGTTTGCATGTTAGTTGGTGTTACTGCTCATATTATTAGATTTCATTATGAAAAAAATTACCTAGCTTGGTTCTATGAGATACAGTAAATGTTTTGACTTTATATAGGTGATGCATTGATATGCCGATAAACTCATATGAGTAGTTTCTTTATAATTTTTTTTCCCGTAAAACAATAACTTCGATTCTAAATAGAATGTATTGAAGACAACCTTGTTGGTAATGTAGCTCGTAAAGGTAGCGGTTTAAATTAAAGTGTCGTAAGATAAAAGGCGTGAGTATCATACATAACATGTTTTGGTAATGCTATTTCACATGCTTGTCCCACATAGACAAGAAGTAGGAATGATAAATTCTTTATAGTTTCAATTGTCATATTTCAAAATTAACCTTGACCGGAACATTCTCAAATAATAATGTGCGGTAATTTCTTTCATGGTTTTTAGTTTTTTCATTTTCTCTTATAACTTTATTCTTGTGTAAATATAACCATGATAGACATACGTACCCACAAATAATAATGTGTTGCTATATTTTATTATTTTTCATGGTTCTCGTTTTCTTATTTCATCTTCTAACTTTATTGAGGTGTTATTGTCCGTATCTAAAAACTATAATTCCTAAATTAAATACAAAACATTATGTAAAATACCTATCGGTCCAAGACTACTTGTGTCCAGTGGGCCAAATAAGACAAGCATCTATAAGCAAACTGAAATTTTCTCATAGTTCATAAATCTTAACAAACAAAGAAACAAGTTGTTTGTTGGGTTTATGCTCTTGTTGTTTTTGTCTATTAACTTTGCTTTATTTTTTATGCACCATGTATATTTCTCAGTATGTATGCATATTTTTTCATGAAAAGAAAATGATGATCGTGCATTAGTCGTGCAACTTTGGAAGCAACCTAACCCAATGTACGCAAACTAAAAGCCGAAAAAATAAAAAGCAGAATAAACGTGTGATCAATGACTTAAATCAATGCTTATAATAACAGATTCAAGTACGTTCGGTTTTGATGCAACGTAGAAGTTCAATCTCGTTAAAGTGAAATATTGGTCTTCATATGCCTGATTAATTTTCATACACAATATTGTTGAATCATTAACGATAAATGTAAAACGTAAAACAACTTTTCATCACAATTGATTCAAAAAGTTGATTTATCTGCATTATCACCACGAATGTGTTCCTTTTCGTCCTCCACCAAGAAATACCAAAAAAATTAAAATGATCAATATTCTTTGATTTCCTCCACCATGAATTGTGCCGAGAACGTAAAAGATACTGATCGCGAAGCATGGAGGGAAGTTGAATATGTTTCTGATAGTGGATTCGAAACAATTCATCATAATCGTGCAAGAAATTTACTTGAATTTTCATGTTATTGGTTATGCCGTTCATATTCTTTGATTTTCTTTTGAAAAATATTGCTTGGTTCTATCTATGTTACAAATGACGGGTTTGCATTTAAATAAGGTTACATAGGTACGATAGGGGTGGAAACGAGCCGAGCCGCTCGTGAAAAGCTCGGGATCGGATCGGCTCAAGAAGTGGGAACCCTAAGCAGGCTCCGAGCCGGGCAGGCCTAAGTTTGGGCTCATTTAATAATCGAGCTCGAGCCCGAGCTCTATACAAAAGCTCGTTTAGGCTCGCGAGCCTAAAGCCTAGAAATATATCGTATATACATTTTCTATACGTAAGCGTGTTAACGAGCTCGAGCCTGTGTAACGAGGCGAGTTTTGTGTTAACGAGCCGAGCTCGAGCTTGTGAAAAAACTCACGAGCCGAGCTCGAGCTCAAAAGATGAGGCTCGAAACGAGCTCGAGCTCGAGCTCGAGCTTTTTATATATAAACGAGCCGAGCTCGAGCTCTGGCAGGCTCGGGCTCGGCTCGGCTCGTTTTCACCCCTAGGTACGACTGGGTTTTCATATACTAGTTCTTCTTCCATGGGATGACATTTGATATCTTGTCCCATATAGATAGAAAAAGCAAGAAAACTTTGGTCAAGTATAATTTGATATCAGCCATAATCAATTTAACAAACTTTTTTTTTTTTTTTTTTTTTTTTTAGAACAAGAAAACTTTGGTCAAGTGTAATTTGAGGTCCTAATCACTACAACAAAACTGGCCTAATGCAACCGTCCAAATATGATGCAAATCCGTTGCAAAAGGCTATTTGCAACGGAAATGCAACAAATTCCGACTATTGCAAAAAGGCTCCATGCAAATTTAATTTGCATCCGAATTGCAACATGCAGAAAACTTTTTGCAACCATTTTGCAATGAAAGATAATTCGTTGGAACAACAAATTCTCTTTGCAAAGAAAATCTTTTCTCATAATTTTGCAACGAATATTTTTTGCATTAACACATAATTTGCAACGACTATAATCTGCTACGGGTTTGCAATGGTAATTTATGCAACAATCAAAATTTGCGGCATGCGGCTGTGTGTTTGCAACGTAAATTTTTGTAACCAAAATTTCTTATTACAAAATCGATGATCCCCTCAGCCTAATACACAATAATTTAAAACCCAAATATCTCTAAATAAGCAAATTAAATCAAAAATATTAATCATCTGAATACCCAAAACATCATAAATGTTAACAAAAGAATCCTATCCAACTCACTGTTACAAGATATAGAGTTAGAGAGTGTATCAAAATAGTTACCAAACGCTACATATTGTTTACTAGGGAGGGGGAATGGGAGGCTGCTGTGTATATTGTGCAAACATCTTAGAAATATTTGCATTCCTCTTTCACCATTTCTTCCTTCATTGTCAATGCATGAGACTGAAGTTTTTCTTCATATTGTACTCTGTTCTTTTCTTCAGCTTCCTCAAAAATCTCTTTATCTCGTGTTCTCGGTTGCTTCAGCTCTTCGAAAGACTTTTGCAATACTTCAACCTACAAATCAAGTAATCAACACATTTAAACCCATTGTAACTCTGATACACCCCGGGTTTTATGTCATATTATATTTATTTAGGATATGTTTTTGTGTCATATTAGGAAAGTGTCATTGTTTAGATATGTCTTTATGTTTGGCTTGTTTTACAAGCTAGGGTTATTCGGTTATATATACCGAATCATTATTATGAATGAATCAATCAAAGTTTAAGATCAATAATTATTTAGTTCTTCTCTTCTATTTCTTAAGGAGTTCGCACACGCTTGAAGTGGTGCCTTATCCCGATACAACCCCTAACCGGGTCGTATCAATTGGTGCTTTCATTGAGAGTCCTCGTTGAGAGGGTTACCAAATTAGGGTTCCAATTTTAATTTTTTTTTTTTTAAAAAAAAAAAAAAAAAAAGTTACTGTTCATCGTCACTTACAGGGCACTGTTCATCCGTACTGTTCATCGCGCACTGTTCATCCGTTACTGTTCATCGCGGGTATTATTCATCAAAAAAAAAAAAAATTTTTTGAGTTATTAGTCGCTTGAGTATTATTCATGTCGGCCATGATCAGGACGAAATACGCACTCTCTAAGCTTTTGCAAATGGGTACGGTGACCGAATATGAGAGTGAGTTTGTGGTACTTGCAAATCGAGTAACAGGATCTCTTTTTTTCCATCGTTTATATCTCGGACTTAAACTGACGTTACAAATAAACTGTTGAGGCAAGGCCTAGAACTTTAGGAGAAGCCTTTTCCTTAGCACATATAGTCGAGGCTCGTTTTTGGCAATGGAAGAGAAGGAGAAAGAGCATATAATTGAAAAGAAATTAGATACCATTCCATCGTTACAAAGTGAATTCGCTTCACCTGAGATTAAAAGGTCGTTAGATGCTGATGAATATATTGGTGTTGATGTGGTTAATAACGCGATAGATGATGTTTTTGATATTGATGAGAGTAATGAAGTTCATAGCAAGTTTGAAGAATTTTCAGAAAATAAGAAAAGTATGAAAGAGATTGTGTGGAAATGGATATCGGACTCTCAATCGGCATATTCTTCGTATCACACCTTGAGGCAAGGTGATTTTTGAAGGAGTGGGGGTGTTACGGCATGGGTAGCGGAAGGCGAAAGAATGGTGTTGTGTTATGTCCAAGGTAGTGGAAGGCGGAAGAGAAAAAAAGTATTGGTTGCGGTAGCGGAAGGCAGGAGAACTATGGGAGTGGAAGATAGGACTAGGATTAGGATTAGGATATGGGATCCCGGAATCAAGAGAAATTTTTCAAGACCACACCTTGAGGACAAGGTGATTTCGAAGGAGTGGGGAATGATACACCCCGGGTTTTATGTCATATTATATTTATTTAGGATATGTTTTTGTGTCATATTAGGAAAGTGTCATTGTTTAGATATGTCTTTATGTTTGGCTTGTTTTACAAGCTAGGGTTATTCGGTTATATATACCGAATCATTATTATGAATGAATCAATCAAAGTTTAAGATCAATAATTATTTAGTTCTTCTCTTCTATTTCTTAAGGAGTTCGCACACGCTTGAAGTGGTGCCTTATCCCGATACAACCCCTAACCGGGTCGTATCAAACTCATTTTAATGCATAAATACCCTACTCAACCTATTCAAAAACAATACCAGCCACAATAATATATTTCAACAAATAATGTACTTTTTTATCTACAAAAGTAATTAGCTTTACTTCCAATTCATTTAGGCTTGATATGAGCATAGAAGTTATAAACTTACCATTGCGTATAAGTTCTTCATTCTTTGGATCCCACTCATACAATAGCTGCACATAAAACACTTCTTCATAAGCAATCTGTAAAATATATTTAAGTACATCAAGTATTTGGATTTATGAAGAGAAAATATTATACGAACATACATAAAACGAAACCACATTTGGTCCTTCTTCTACCCTGGAACAGTGCCCCGTGCTGGCCACGGTTCAATAAACCTAAAGTGAAGAATTTTTGTATTGGCGCGGCCAATGGCAGTCTGGTATCACCCCTAGAAAATAGAGAAAAGCCAACACAATAAATATCAGTAGCAATTTTTTTTCTAAACATAACATAAATTGTATTAATAGAGAAGAAATTACTTGTCTGCATATAAATCAATCATTGGATGATCGCCATGAGCAGACAATTGATTATGGAGCCTCGCATTGTATGTGATCCCTCGTCACCTGATTTCCCTCTATACCATCGTCGTTAGTGTGATGATCCTCCAATCACATTTTTCCACTATTCGCACTACTATGTGAAGGCCAGGGACCACAAAGTGTGTATCCGTTTGACATAGTAATCTATAACAGAAATAAGGGTGAGATTCTAAACAAATGTTTAGTTCTAACAATATTAATAAAATATCTATAGTTAAGTTGACACTTGCAAACCACTACAAACGATGATCACACTGTCATTTTCTAATAGCAATCCAAAACATTCATGTATTGCAGCGCAAAACAAATAATCTGATACAACATCATAAGCTAACTCACAAGGAACTACTATCAATTAATTAATGAAACTAACTACTAAGTAGTAAATACTAGACAAACTCATATTCCTCATATATAAGTTCAATGTCACCATTCTCATCAGAATAACCCAAGGCTCAATGTAACACGTAATAATCAAATATCTATATAACTAAATCAAGATACTTCAAATTCAACACAATAACTTAAATGACAACATGCTTTAATATACCATACACGTATGCAGTCTTTACACATAACTTAAAAGCAACAAACAAAACTAGATAAAAAGTCAAAATCATAACAAAAAAAAAGTCAAAATCATAACAAAAAAAAGTCAAAATCAGCATCAAAACTTGTATAACACCTCATATTCAGATATTTATAAACCTTAAATCAAGATGTTGTAAATTCAACAAAATAACACAGATAATAACATACATTTACATGCAATATACACATAAGTAAAGTCTTTTTACACATAACTTGAAACTTGAAACAGTAATTACCAAAAGGATATAATTATACCTATTTTGCTCAGTTTGAAGAGTGATAAACGAGAGATGACATAAGAGAGTGAGCCACTGAGGAACGAAATGAGAAAGATGTGTGCGGGTCTTGATAAACGAGAGATGCCAGAAGAGAGTGACGAACGAGATGAAAAAGTAGTGTGTGGTAGCCTATGGTGGATGGTGTTTGCTCATCTTCCAGATCTATTAGGGTGTTTTTTTAAGAAGTGAAAAAGAGTTTTAAGGCGATAAAGTAGGGCAACAACAAATTTGGGGGAAACTTTTAGGGGGAACTTTTTGGATGAGAGGGAAAGAAAATTGGGTGAGCGGGAAATTTTTTTAAGGGATTTTAATTTATAAAAATTGTAATAAAATTAGTTATAAATATAAAGTCTTTTGTTAATCGAAAGTTATTATGTCACTCGGTAGAATTTGTTATTATAATTTATTATACTAATATACATCGGGTAAAGTTAACGAGATCATTTATTTAATATATTTTTTTTGAAAGGCCAGTATATATTAAAAACCGGCTCCAAGAAGAAAGCCGAAATCAGAATACAACAAAGAGGAGAAACAAAACGAGAAGCAACAAAACAACCCCACAAAGGGCAAACCAAGCTATACAATGTGAACCCCTCTACATACTAGACAATAAAGATCTTGGATTCGAAATCCAACAACTCCAATAATAAGCCACCATCTTGCAGCGGGCTGAAATCCAACTCTTTGACAACCGTTGAATGGACAAAAATATATCTTCCTCTAGGACTTTAGATCGATCATCCAAAGTGCCATGAACCAATTTATTCCTCCATCTCCAAATGGCCCAAATACCACACTGAAACACTCCATGAATGATTTTGTTGAGGCGAGAGCAGCCAATATCAACAACCTTATTCATACTAATGCCTAGAATAGCGAAAGAAGGAAAGGAGACATGAGTGACAAGGTTCCACCAGCTCCATATCTTTTTCCAGATGGTCTTCGCACGCGGGCAAACGACAAGGTAATGGTTGGTAGATTCACTGCTACCTTCGCAAAATGGGCATAAGTCAGAGATGATATTAACCCCTATGGCTGATAAATTAGGCCTAATAGCCACCCTATCAATAGATTCTCTCCAAACACAGACTTTGACTTTACGAGGGATCCATGAATTCCACACATGATGCAAACAAAGGCTGTCACCAGAGAACAACTTGTCCTGTAAAGACGACGGTAAAGACCTCACTTTGAAGGAACCTGAAACATCTTTAGACCAAGACCTTTTGTCCATTCGATCCTCAACAAGAACGATATTACCAATATGAGATATAAGAGAGGATAACTAGTCTAGAGCTCTGCCGCGAGGGGGATATCGCCAGTCCCACATCCCACCCCACGAACCATTAACTATACCCCATCTATCTTGGACCAGACCGACCGAAGGACCAGACCGGACAAAACACATTCAGTCCGGTCGTCGGTCTAAGTTTTTGGGCTATTTCGATCTCGGTCTTGGCCGGTCCCGTCCGGTCTTAGACTGATGCTCACCCCTAAGTCTAATAGCGGATATTGTTCATAAACTACCTGAAAACATTGAGACGCGTTGTCGAGTCAACCAAATCATGATTAAAACACAAACATACTCAATAAACGAGCTAAGTGATTGGACCCAAACAAGACTCATAACATGTTCATATCCAACCTTAACCTATATATTTTCGTCTCGGGTTGGGTGCGTGTTGCGAATTGTCAGTCTTAGTTACGGGTTGGATTATTAATGCATGATAATTAGTTATATCAGCCGGACCAAGGCAGTACATTAATTTAGACATATCGTCTATTACATCGGTTAAGTCCATTACATCGGTTAAGGTATAACATATTCAATAAATCTTGTTAACTGTTAATAAGGAGTAGTGCATTCTAGATAGATACCCTTGTCTTTTATGTTGTTTTCTTCTTCATTTAAATCCTGTTTTTCTTGCTTAAATTTAAGAACCAAATCTCTATACTACACTACAGTAAGTAGGTACACTGTTTAGGGGTTGTAAAGCTTGTTTTGCGACCTAATATCACTACCCTAAATAAGGTTCTTAATAATTATCTCTAAGTCCATAAATTTGATAATTTATCAAACTTAACCCCTCCTAGGTAAATAAGTTTGATAATCAATCAAAAATATATTGAAAATATACATGTTAATCTTTACATATTAATAAAATATATATTTATATCGGATAAATATCCTCATACTTTATTTACTCTTTAGAGTACTACTACTCTGAGTGAGAATATGAACTACTTTCATTTCTATTTCTGTTTCTTGTCTCTTATACTCATTCAATGCACATTGTCTGTTTAGTATACACATGTGTGACCCATAAACATCTCTTTGAATACCCATTGTGAAAATTATTGTTCGATTGCACTCAATCCCTTTAAGTACGACGAGTCAGTTACATTTGAGATCTTATTGTCATACATCTGTAGACAAGAATGACAAATGGTGTCACCTTATTGGTTTCGTGCCATGAAAAATGACATTGGTCGTGTATCGTTCGTGTGTCGGCCATAACTAGGGTGTATCAGAAAGCTCACAACACGTGGCATATACAATTCGGTATCAGTTGAAGGTAGTACGAGTTGATTACAATTGAGATCTCTCAACGTCATACATCCAATGAGTAGACAATTGTTGGTTATGTGTGCATAATATAACATATAAACTTATATTAGCAATTGTTGGTTATGGGTCGGCCGAATACCCATTTAATGGGGTATTTGGTTTTTGACTTGGCTAAAGAAACAAACTAACTCAAAAGCTTGACAAGGTGATATGTTTATACATGTTGGTTTGTTAAAAAAATGAGATTATATGTCTTCAATTATCAACATAAACGAACTAAGTGAACAAACATACATAAACGAGCTAAAGTAAAGTATTGAATATTAAATTATTGTAGACACGCGGATTAAAATATAAATTACACATGAGACCAAAGCAAAGGGAATTTCCCCCATCGTCAAGACATACAAGGTAAACTACATGACTTTTCGGTAAGCATTGTATAAACACTATTTCGACCAAGAAACAATGATGGTGAGTGGTCTAAGGTGATTTGTTATTCTTATTTGTTTAAAGGGAATCCGCTTAGTGAAGTAACTCGATCATTGATATCATCATTTCGAGATGTTACTAACTTATTATCATTTCGAGATGTTACTAGCTTAGTGAAGTAACTAATTGATATCATCATTTTGAAATTTGTATTAGAATTGCAACAGAAAGAAATGATAAATTCTTTTATATTTAAATTATGTTTTTCGTTGCTATTTCGTTCAAATTCATATGTTTGTCGAAATTACAACTACAAAATAAGTGATAATTTGTTTTAGATTTAATTTTTGTTTTCCGTTGCTATTCCGTTGCAAATTTCGAAAATTTGCAACCGAGTTTGCAATTGAAAACAAATGATAATTTTTTTAGATTTAAATTTTGTCTTCGGTTGGTATTTTGTTGCAAATTATGAAAATTTGCAACCGAATTGCAACAGAGACAAATGATAATTTCTTTTCGATTTAAATTGTGTCTACGGTTGCTTTTCCGTTGCAAATTTTTATAATTTGCAACGCCTTTACAACGGAAAAATTAAAATAAAATGTAAAAGAAATTAGTTTAAATTTTGCAACGGATTTGCAACCATTTTCTTTGTCGTTGCAATTCGGTTGTTAATCCGTTGCATTACAGTTGCAAATTTGCAACAAAAATTTACTGTTGCAAAATTTCATTGCATTAGCCCGGTTTTGTAGTAGTGAATATCATATCGAATAAAAACACTCAGGATGAAACTAGTTGGCGTAATTTCTTAGGTTTTTAATGTATTAGTACTTTTTTAATGTATTTTTCATGATTTCTAGTTAATTTGTAGTATATGGTTTAATTAATGTAATGAATCATAATTTTTATTTTCAATGAAAAAATTTTGCATTCATTTATTTTAATTTTCTAGAACTCAATTCGTGATTCAATTAGCTCATTTTCAGACACAATATATCATTCATATTAACTTCATTTTAGCCATTATTTAGCTCTTTGCGAAGAACTCATCAAGAAGAACAAATCCCGCTAACAAACAATTATCTTTTCAACGTATACATATACTAAAACATGTACAAATATTGCAATTTATCATTTTTCAAATCAATTTCTCACTCACGTGACTCACTTTAAGACATGATATCTCATCCATATTAACTTCATTTTGGATAATCATTAGTTCGTTACGAAACTCTCCTCGAAAAGAGCGCAAATCACCTAAACAACAAAATTTTATACAAGCTATACATATACTAAAATGTGTATAAATATTGCAAAAATATGTTATAAGTTATGATAAAAAAAAATTAGCAATAATAAGATAACATTTAAAAAAAAAAAAAAAAAAAAAAAGTTTGGTCACATCCTAAAACTCGCGACCAAAAGTAACGCATTTGTTTTGTATTGGTGGTCTCGAAAAATATGTTTGTTCACCCAAAAATATTGGCGACCAAAGATTTTTTTTTTTGTTCGTTCGTTGTATGAGCGACACGTGTTGAGTATGTTGAGTATGAGCGGCGCCAAAAAAGTATGTCAAAAATTGATTCAATACCCCAGACGAGATCATTGCCGTGTCCTCACGCAATGCAATCAACTCACGCTTCTAAAACCAAGGATTTCAATCTCTTTCTACTAAACCTATTAAGAAGTAGCAAAGATTCCTCAAAAGAGATCAAGAAAGCCTTAATTCTAAAAACGCCCCGTTTACCTTTTAAATTCACATATATAGATATTACGGTTAAGCACATTCCGGTTATGAATGACGGTTTGTTGAACTTTCATGTCGATCAATAACTCCAACATTTTTCAAAAGACATTTTTAGGATCACGGAGTAGAAAACACAACACAGCGTGAAGTGACCATACGGATAGAATACATCGTCCCTGATTTTTCACAAGCTCCCAAACTAAGCGTAAAACCGAAATCATTGTTACATATGACTCTAGATGCTAACACTACCCATGGAAGTTACTTGTGTAAATACCTTTTGCCCCCATTTTCCTATTTTCCTCTAGAATTTTTTTATTTTTGTGAGAAATGAATTTCTTCAAATTCTCGTTTCGATAACTTTTATTCCGATAAAGATGCAAAGCTAAGTCGATAATTAGTTGTCCGCCTTCTCTCAAGAACCATTGTCGTAAAAATGAGGTCCACATCAAGGAATTTTTATTCACTTATACTTTATTTTTCATTTTCTTTTTTCAACATTTTTTTTTTTTTTTTTTTTTTTTTTTTTTTTGAACATTCATTTTCATTCACTTAGACTTTTACGTGTATAAGCTATGAACCACGGAGCTTCACGGGGTAATTCCAAGACTATAGGCTTCATGAAATGAGGATCCCGGCTGGCTAGGCTAAGACCTCACTCAATCCTGGCTAAAGATCCAAGGGTCCGATCTCGACACCGCAGCTCATAACTTTACTTATTACTTTTCACATAGCACTAATTACTCATTTCTTTATTTATTACGGATCCTTGATGTGTACCCAATTTTTAAAACAAATATTCTTTTAAGAAGATAAAGAACTAACTATCGCCAAAAACTCAACATCTCTAATTATTTAGACAGATATGGGGTGAAACAATTTTGTGGGAACAAAAAGCCATAAGTACCTTCGATGGGCTCTAAAGAGAACCAACTACTCCACGCTTAGCATCTAAACTCATAAGTAACTCTATCATTTCTCGATCTCTGCAAATTTAAAATCCCAAATAATGAGATCCGCAGATGCTTAGCCGATAATTTTTAGATTATCTATGGTTAAGGGAACAAGCTAGGGCTCAACACGCCCGGTCAAGTCAGAATTCTATTCCTACTCTCACCAGTGGAAAGTCAACAAGGTGTCAAAACATATATTAACTTAGCAAATGCTTCGTCTAATGAAATCAAGTTATGCATATTTAAAGTCACTCAGGGAAACTTGCAAAATCTTGGCCTTGTGAGCTAGAATTCGCATTTTATAGCTTCTTGTCTAAGAGACTAGCCAACTTTTCAATCAAAAAGACTTAACAAAAGCTTACAAAAATTTTAAATTTTTCACGTTTTTGCACAATTTTTCATTTTCTAAGGAAAAACGGGGTTGCGAGAGTACACGACGAAAACAAGCAAGTGCGGTCAAATCAAATCGAAGATTACCCTACCCCAGACGAGAACGAAACATTGTCCTCAATGTTTAAAGCAAGGGTATCACGAAAATCTAAAAGCCGTTTATTAAGTATGCTAGAAGATAAACGTTAGTCGATAAGATTAGGATATCGGATTTCCCTCAGCATCGATCATGAAACTCGAGTAGAGAAAATGACAAACTTCGAGCACGAGAGTCTTCATATCGGCAAAATCCTACACAACATCACAAATAACCAAACACGAGAAATCGAAGAGGCTAACCCCTTCACGTCACTTATTAGAAAATATAAAGAAGATAGATGGATAAGCATGGGGTGCCTCCCACGAAGCGCTACTGTTTTTGGTTACCGAGTCGCTAGCCTGACTCGTCCCCGAATTCATTTGTCCTTGGGGAAGAAAGTGGTAGAGATACCAGGGTCAAAAACGGTGTCCTCATTCCCGAAAGAATGAGACTGGGTGGGTTGGGTGGAGAAGAAAATGGGTGGATAAGGCATATGATGTATGAAGGATCCATCATCCGGTGGTTTTGCGGGCGGACGAAAGGATGACGGATCAACATGAGAAAACTCCAAGAAAGACGGGAGCTCATGGTAAAAGATAAGAGGTTTAGGCTCACAAATGAAGGCATCCATCCGAGGATCCTTATCACGAATAACGGTTTTAACAAAGAACTCATCAATGAATATCCCGGGTTTAAAAATCTTGTCTTCACATGCGGGTTTAACGGGATACATGATGGTGGACTCATGAGAGAAAGAAGGGTCGAGCAGTCCATCAAGAAACATCATATCCCCCTCGGGATCATTTATAACAACATCCTCAATACCCGGTGGTATTGGGTCATCAAGAGCAAGAAATGAGTCGGCTTCCTCAATTATTGGGTCATTTGTCGGAGTATCGGAAATCTCGTTCAAAACTTTGCTCACATCAACATCAAAATAGAATCGCTCAAGAATCGGAGGATAAACATCATCAATAGTGGGATTGCCACTAATCTCTTCATCAAATCGGAAAGTTTCAAGCTCGGGAGAGAAATCACTATCTTTAGCGGAGATAGGATGCGAACTTGAATTATCGTTCAAGGCTTCAATCTTAGCAATGAGAAGATAAACATTTGACAATGTTTGACGTAATGCTTCATCCTCGATCTCTATATCATTAAGCTCAATCTCTTCTTCTTCTGGCTCAAAATCATTTTCTTCTTCTATGTCGGGCTCAGAAGGTAAATCGTCAACGAAATCGATGTTTCCATAAGAATCGTCATCGGAATCGGAGAACATCTCAACATGATCAATCGAATTATCAAGAGAAGGCTCATCAACAACCCCAGACTCAATTGGGATTGGGATAAGAATCTCAACATTAGTCTCTTCCGTTTTCGGAATAGTATTAAGATACTCATCCCCCATTATGAGAGAATCAACGGGTTCAACAATGTCTGTAACAATAGAATCATCGACCTCTTCCAAAATGACGTCACTTCTCTCAACCGGCGTGAGTGAAGGGGAAGGATCGGAAATGAAAGGCTCAGAAATAAGAGAAGGAGAAGAATCCGGAGGTGGGACAAGTGGTGTGCTCTTAGAGCTAGCAATTTCCACCACTTCCGTTGTAGTATCCGGTTCTTTCTGTTTAGAAATCGTTTTAAGCTCATAAGTTCGTTCTGTTTTGTTGTAACTCGACAAACTCGTAATAGTGAATCGTGAAAGAGAAGGATCGATTCTAGAATTCTTCGGATTAGAGTCGAGAGTACAAACGGGAATCACCTCGGGTTCAGAAACATGTTCCATCTCCCTCACCGGAGAGGGAGTAGGAATCGAGGGTTCATCAAGATTATATTTCAAAATTTTTGACAAGGCTTCAAGTTTTTCAATGTTGTTCAGAAAAGCACGACGTTCAAAGAAATCGTCTCCGTGACCCTCGGTGGGTTCTTCGGGTAGCTCTGGAATAGTGTGATCGTCTTCCATAACTTGAACGGGTTCCTCATTAACACATTGTCGAGCTTGAATGCGGCTTAATAAGGTTTGAAGCATGCTTTCAATGTGGTTTTGACGTCGCTCAAATCTTTTTTCAAAATCGATGGAAACGTCCTCGATACCCCCGGTGGGTTCTTTAAAAGGGCGACACATACAAGTTAAAATCCACACCCTTTGCAAAAACAACGTTCACAAAGTGAATCATCTCTTAATAAATCTCTACAATTAAAGCAATAGGGTGAAAAGAAATTTTGAGAATCCATGAGAATTAATCATAAAAGAGGGATAAAAGGAGAGAATTATCAAATCGAGGGTAAAGAAGAATATTTTTGGGTTTTAGAAAACATATTTTGAAAAGGAAAATCTTTTTGGGTTTTTGAAAAAGATATATTTACAAAACGACGGTAACTTCACTCGAGGAAGGATCTTCAAATGCACGCGATACGAGACGGAATACGAAAACTCGCTACAAGCCCTCCCGAGCGGAAAATTGATTCACAGTGAACAAAACACGTCAAGTTATCTCACACAAGCTAGCCACTTGTGAATGACTGACCGTAAGAAACTTAAAACGGTTCGGACACTTATCAATAATAGATGAGAAGTGTAGTATACGGGTAACTCAAACGTGTTAGGTTTGAGCACCGAGATCGTTCCGAACGAGGGTTGAATGGAATTTCCAACTCACGTCTCGATAATCGGGATTTGAATAAGAGAAGGGGATAAAATGATGATATCTAAACTAGGGGATAAGGAAAGCATATAGGATTAAAATCTAAGGGGAAAACCTAAGAATAAAGGCAAACTACTCAAATCTGCACTAAAACGCAAATACGGAATTAAACGAAACGCGAATAAAAAGCAATTACGACTAATCTAACTCCTAAAAATAACCTAAAACTATTTTTATACTAAAAATGATATAAGAAAACTAAATAAATGAATTAAAACTATTTTTTAGGATTTTTCTTGATTTTATTAAAATTAAAAACTAATTATTAACTTTTAAAATAAAACTAATTATCTAAAAATTATGAAAAAGAAAGGGAAAAATATGGAATTACTTTTCAAAAATCTAACATAAAAGACTTTTCAAAACTATTTTTGTAATTTTCTGATTAATTTCCTATTTTCTATGAATTTAAATCTAATTTAAATTGTTAAAAATACCAAATAAAAGGAGAAAAATAAGGAAAAATATTTTTTTATGCTTTTTATATTTTTCTTAAACTGAGAAAATTGAAAAATTATTTTTTTTGGAACTTTTCTGAATTAAATGCAATTAAAGCTAATTAAAAGTGATTAAAAACTGAATTAAATAATGAAAATACTAAACATGACCAAAAATTATGAAATTCACAGGAAAATTCTAAAATCTTATTCTGGATCTATGAAAAATAAGAAAACATAGGCTTATGTGAGGTAAAAAGGAGCTGCAGTGTAAACTAGTGGGAAATAAGCTCTAAGGAATAAGCTAATAAGCACTAAAATGAACCAAACTACTACAGAAGCTATAATATCCTATAACTACTCTAGAGCAACTATATTCAACTACTCCTAACACCTAAAAAGCAGTTTACAACTGATTAAGCTAACTGACCAACTAAAGCAAATAAGCAATTGACCCCCACTGTTTGAGCTGACGAAACTGCTTATCCAATAAGCTAAATTGAAAACCAAAGGTATGGTTCTCAAGACCACCTAGCAGAGAGTACTTATCCAGATTTTTAGCTAATTAGGACTGAAGGTGAATAAGTTAAAGAGCAAACACTAAGGGCTTAAATGGACAGGGGCTGCTGATGCAGCAAACAGTTAAGATAGATACCTACTTTAAGCTATTCTATAAGCTAATTCAATGAGCTAATGCTAAAACCAGAAATGTGGACATGAAGACCACCTAGCAGACTATACTTAAACCAAAAATCAGACCCTATCTACTTGAAATGAACAGTGTACACTTACTGCAAGATCTGCAAAAACTAGTTCAGACATGATTTTGACTTTGGAAAACAGATTAAAGATTTGACTTTCTTGAGATTTAAGATCAAATACTGGACTGATTTAGATGAAATACTATGAAATGCAACTGTAGCAATCTAGTTAATCAAATTCTAAACCTATATGTTATGATTATGGTTACTGATTTCAACAGATTTGATAACAAGACCAGTTGAAAAGAGATTTTGACTTAAAAGGAACATGGGTGCAAAACAAGGACTGATATGGATATAACATACTAAAACAAACCTAAAACAACTAAACTACTCCATTCTTTTGACCCCTAAAACAGATTAAACAAGCAATCCAAACACTCCTTTCAATGAATGAAAATGCAACAACAAACTAATCTATATGAAAGCTCACCAAAAGCAATTCAAACTGACTAATTAACACCTGATTAAACTAGTGAACAGATTGGAACCAGAAATCAACCCAAACCAATTTGACTTTCAAAATCTTGACCCGTTTTGACTTTTCTCGACTTTTTGAAATTAAGAGCTTAAGACAGAATTCATGAAACTATTAACTCACAATAAGCTATATTAGCTTAGATGAGCTTCTGAAAACAACTTTCAAAGCTTGGTAACAGATTTAGAACAGGATGATTGCAAAGAACTTAAAATGAAAAACCTTGTATTGCATTAATTAAAGTGAGATTACAAATCATAATGAAATAAAAACTGAATTTAACTACTACAATATGAAAACTTTAAATGACATGAAAATTAAAGTGGTAACATTTCTCTAAGACATGAAAAATGGACCAGTTACAATGTGACTGAGTGGGTGTTTTTATAGCTCAGCTGAGGCTTGGGATGCCTTTGAGAAGCGCCTAGAAGCTCATCCACAGCCACACATCAATCCTTGGTCACCTCAACCAATCATAGAGCTCTAATTCCTTTGATGAGGTGTAGCAGCCAATCAAGGGGCTCCATTTGTCCACGTGTGTCACTTATTCTGACAAGTCAGAGGGTGAAAGATCCTTAGTACTATGTTAGGCATTTGGGATTGGTAATTGGTGGTGTTTGGGGTGAGAAAAGGTGCGTTTGGGAGAGACAGGGGAAGGGTACTGTTTGGGGCGCGGGGTGGTTTTAATAATATTGTTCAAATGAGTTTGGGTGGTCGGGTTAAATGGTATTCGGGTAAGAAGCTATTACAAAGGGTGGACGGGTTAGTGTTGGGCGGGTGTAGGGATTGGACAGGTTTTATATTGGGCCGAGTATTTTGTTTAAGTGGATTGTGGCTTTGGTTTTGGTTTAAACATAGAAGGATAATGTGTAAAGTAACAAAGACCAAGGACCAAACATGTAATTTGGGAAAGGATAAGGGTGAGTTGGGTAAATGATTAAGTGGGGTGTATAAGGGTATAAAGGGTAAATGTGGAAAGTTGAGGGGTAAGATGGTAATTTGTGAAAGTGAAGGTGTAATGTGAAAAACTCCCAATTTATGTCCCGAGCTTCGTAATTTGATCTTTTAAGCACCAAAATCTCTAAAATAGCATCCCCGGCATCGGCTTTTGCACACTTCTCTCTCTCGTGCTCGGTTTTTCTTCGGTTTTGGCTTCTTTTTGTGTGTTTTTACATATCCGTACCTGCACAAGCACAAACTCAAGAAAACCACAAATATTAGCAATAAACGGCTCTTTCTTGGTTATTTTGGGTCAGTTTTGATATAGAAAAGGTATGTGTTTTAGCACATACCATACACGAAAATAAAATCGCGAACAACTAGTCCCTATATATTGTAAATTGTAAAAAGTATCTACTCTGCAAGAGGTATAGTGGAGGACAGTGTACTCCTAGGTAATTTTCGCTTAAGAAAATCGACATAGAACAATAATGGTGACCAAATGGGTGCATTAGGCCACATTGGATGTCAGTCTAGAAAGGGTTACAATCCAAATGCTCTAGTCAAATGGCCAATCCTTATAAGCACATTAAAACGGACTAGGCGAGTACCCGCGCCTGGCTGCAGCGGTTCCATGGCAGACAATTAACGATATGCGATATTGTTGTAAGTTAAATACTCTTTATGGCCACAGTCCAAGCTTTAGGGTTGTACATTCGGTCGGTTTACGGTTTAATAGATTTAATCGGTTTGGGTTATTCGGTTTTCAAAAATTATTTTTGACCACCCAATACCCAAAAAAAAATTTTCAAAATCAAACCAATCCAACCAAATAAGTAATCGGGTTATTTGGGTACCATAAATCACCAAACGTCATCTGGGTACCACCAGAACTATCTTAATAGGAACATTATTAAAACTTAATAGGAACATTCACACTATGAGATTGCCACAAATGTAGTAAAATAATAATCTATAAAATGATCATTGATTAACATCAAGTCATAAGTACATCATATCAAGTTCATAAAACCCAACAACCAAAATGAAACCAAGCCAAAAGATCATACTGAGTTCAAAACAAAAGAACAAATCAAACAAGAAAATAATCCATACTCAAAATTCCAAGAAAACCAAACAAACTTGCTCCATCTCAAACATCACCGCTTCTATCTTTCACGAGCTCTGCAGTAACAAGAAAAAGAAAATAGGTTGTGTTATATACCAGTCAAGACCTTATACCTCTTCAATCTTTTGTATCTCATCCCAAGTTTCTGCAACGTCTAACATAATGGAATTTTCACGAAAACAATCTTGGGTATAGATTATACTTTCAACAACAGGAGGAGTTAGAGAACTCCTAAATGCATCTAACACCCTTCTACTGGTGCTAAACACAAATTCAGAAGCAACCGTGGAAATGGTCATTAACAAATGAATCATAATGACCCCATACCAAAGACCTTTTGCGTGTTGTCCTAGTTCTTTGGTTTATCTTCTTTATTTCTTTCCAAGTCCACCACATTCTCAACATTCACATGTTCTTCATGTTCTTGATACATCTAAGAAGAAATACGAAAACAATTAGCTTACTAAAGAATGAAACAAACCCATAGAGCCATAGGAAACAGTTAATGAGAACAAACAACTTTTAATCGACTAAAAAAGGAAACATTAAACATTAACCAGGTGAAGAATGAGATTCAACAAGAATATATATCTACTACATACATACAGGTTACTAAAACCTTTGACTAAAAGAGCATAATTACATAAATAAAATAGAAAATGAGTACATAGTATAGATAATACACATATGATTTGACAAACTAATTTTTGAAACTGATTACAGATTGTCAAATATTGAAAACCCCAATATGTTATGAATTGATAAACTTGAAATAAGGTACATGTGCATTAGATTAAACTAACAACAATAGCATACCATAATCATATTGAAGAGTTGAGATCGGAACAACCACACTTGAGATCGAAACAAGAAAAAAGGCCAAAACCCACTTGTAGTTGGAAATTTTGTTAGATAGAGGTGTTGTGATTTGTGAATACGAAGATGCCATTTTATAGGTGGAGAACTCTTGATGATACGATGCGTGATTTTGGTGGCCATAGAAGAACTTTCAAAGAATAGAACATCAATTTTTAGTAACGCTTCAATTCTTCTCTATTCCAAATATTTGATCGATTGTTTCTCTTATTATAAAAACAGAAAACTCGCTTGTTTCATAACCATTTCAATATTTCCTTTATTTCAAACGCATGGTTTTAACTTTCCAAATGCATGGCATATAATTTCAAATGCATGTATAGTTTCCAAATGCATGGTAGCTGTAACAAAAAGCTTCTTAAACAAGATTAGTACACGAGTTATTGTAGTGTTAATCAGTTTCCATGTAAAGTAACAATGCAAGAATACTGTCCAAAAATACAATAATTTCACCCTTGTTATTGATTTTCCACTATTTCACTTTTCACTTTTTCAACATTGACCATATTGACCATTTTTCCTTTTAATGTAGTATAGATAATGGGTCAAACAGGCCAGGTCTCATTGCCCTTTGGCTCTAAATTGTCTATGTTTTAAAATCTTTTATAAATCCAATCTTTTATATAATAAATGAATTACATCATTTCGGAGTAATTTTGTCAATTCATTCTTATTGAAAAAACAATTGAGCCAATAAGAGAGCTCGATTTTGCCACGTAAGCAAAATCGTGTGATGTGATTGGTTAATAAAAGTTAAAATTAAATTGATTTTGGTCAAACTTTAATATATTTGGTGGAGAAATTTGGTTGATAAAAAAAAACACATAAAAATATAGGTGTCAAATTTGTGAAAACAAAAACTTAAAAAAAGATGAGGTAATTAATAAAACTTTAGCGGTTGAATTTTTAAAATTTATACAAAGTTAAGTGTAATATTATTATCCTCCATATTTTTTAATAACTTTGGATTATAAACAAATACCCCCTTATACTTTATACCCTTTATACTTTCTATCTTAAAAAATACAATGTATATGTTGTTTTAAAATAACAACATATCAATTTGCATAAGATTATAAGTATCAATTTTTTTACTATATATGTTTAATAAGGACTCATTTATTTTATTTTTAAAAGTTTAACCTATGTGGACACGAGTTTACATTTCATATACGGCTAAATTACTGAAAATGGGATTATAATTATCAAATTGTAAGCACGGGTTAATTTAATATAAAAACAAATATACACGATTGTACTTATAACAATGACACATGTAATTCTTATTTATTTATATAAGGATATCAAGAAAAACATTTTTAAAAAATTATAAGGAGTATATTTAAACTTTATCAACGCTCATTATGTTCTATTAAACTTGTGTGTACAACATAATATCACTAGTGAAACTTAAATAACAACATCAACATCTTTGTCAGCTAAATCTTGAGTTATCTAACAGAATTTTTTACAAATATTTTACCAAATTTTAATGGATATTAATGCATAATGAAAAACTCGTGTATACGTATTAGTTGTACTTAAATCACAATTTTCATGGAAAAATTCTTATATGTGTATATACTTAATTAAAATATTAAAATAAATTTGATTTATGAGTAAGTTTCATGGGTGCACGAAACTTATAACTATATAATTATATAAAATTACATTTAAAGACACAATATTCAGTATTAATACAAAATAATTTTTTTTTGGGTCAAAACCCTGTGCGTGCACAGGTATTATAACTAGTATAATAGATGCAATCATAAATTCTGTCAAGTATTTTATAGAAAAAAAGTATTGCATCACACTAAAGGAGCATTCAATTTAAATACACAAAAAATTGCCTAATATTTGCAAACACATTAAACTAACTCTGACTCTCTCTTAACACTGACTTTCCATTAACGCCTGTACAGTTAACCAGGTAAATAGAACGATTGCCATGATTGAACCTCCTAAAACGTAGTCCTTATGTAGTTCCTGTATGTCAAAATTAATTTTTAAATATTATGAATTTCTTAAAAACTAGTTTCTTAATGAAATAACACTTAAATTCATATATGGTGTTAACTTACAAATTCATCCAAATGCGCATCAGCATCGTCCACCGCGCACACAAATTGATTGCCATGCATTTTACTGCATTAACGATTAAGATTAACACAAATAACGTTTGAATGAAATAAAAAAAGAGTAAATATTCTTACGTGGTATGTGTGTTGTTTGATTTAGCACGTCTGCAAAGTTCTGATGGTATGTGTTTGTAGGTGTGTTATTTGATGGGTTGAAAAAAGATAGAATATGTTTGTGTGTGAGATTTGATCGGGTTATACGCGACTATGTTTGTGTTTGAAAAATGTCCACGTCGATTATCGTGCCTGGGAAGGTAGCTGATGGGTCTAAATGGCGGAAAAAGTGAATTGATGAAAAATTACCCTCACTTAACACGCACGTGAGGACTAACTAACGGGATTAAATCGATCATAGGGACATTTCTCGCAAAAAACAAAATGTTAGGGATACAGCTTGCATAATTTTTTGTTCATGGACATTTCTCGCAAAAATGAGAAAGTTTAGGGACATTTTTTGCAGTTTCCTCTTTATTTTTCCACATTACCACCACAACTATCACAGAGGCGTTCTTGTTTGTCTTCCACGAAGAAAGATCGAAAGATGAAAAAAAAAGTTCGCTTTGCTGAGAACGTTAAAGGTATTAAACATGTTTCTAATTGTGGAAGTGAAACAATTGATTCTAATGGTGCAAGAAATTTATTAGTAGAGTTTACATGCTATGAGGTTCTTTGGTGCATATCCGTTCATTTTGTTAAGAGAAACTATTGGTTGGTTTTATCATCTTTGTTATAAAATACGATGGCAGGCGTTCAACTTTCAAGCATTTTAATTGAGAAGTGATTGACACACTCAAATAATTGATTTGCACACTCATAGTACATGCAGATAAAGCAAAATGTGAATTTTGTACAACCAATTAAAGCATAAATAAGAGTGTCTCAATAAATTTTAGAAGTATGCAAACACTCATTTTAAATGGTTCACATGGTATGAGTTTTCAATCTATTTCTTTTTCTTTGCTTTGGAATGAGAAACAGATTATTAATCTACTTGTGACCGGGATTATTGTATAAGGTGATTTGAAAAAAATTTCTTCAATAGGTTATCCCACATAGATGGAAAGTAGAAGTTGCTACATCCTTATTAATAAAAAGTACGACTGGCAATTTGAATTAAAGAAGTGGTATCTTAACAAACTTTGTTGAGATAACCTACTTTGTTGTTTTTATCATTTAACTGTGTTCTCTTTTACTAAGGACAAAAGTAAAAAAAAAATAATTAACTTGTCGCTTTTTGCTTTGTTGCGTAGTCATTTTTATTATTTGGGAATTGATTTGCACACTTTTAATATTGACTGAGACACTTCAATCTATGCATTAAAAAAGACGTTTTTTTTCAAAATGGCTTCTTTTTTTGTATATTACCAACACAAAGACGTTCTTTTCCACCACTAAAGAAAAAAGGTGCATATGTAGAGTACGTTAAAGATACTGATCGGAAGGCACGGAGGGAAGTTGGATATGTTTCTAGCTGTGCAGTCGAAACAATGGATTATAATGGTACAAGAAATTTACTTTGAGTTTTTATGTTATTTGGTTTTGTTGTTCATATACTTTGAATTTGATATTAAAAGATATTGCTTGGTTATATTTATGAAATTAATATTTATAACCACAACTGTGAACTGTCCTTTTTTTGAAATACGATAGGCATGTATTTTAAGCATTTCAATTAGGTTATATTGTACGAATTGGTTTACAATCTGTATGTTCTTGTTCGCAGGTTTTATCTTGTCTTTTAAATTGTTTTAAAATTGGAAAAGCATAGTCTTCAAATGTTCTTGGCTCTTTTGAAAACCCCGATAATGACTCTTATGGGTTTATTTGTTTTCAACGTAGCTCGTACAACTGACTTTATGTATTATACTTAAGAATAATGAGTAAGATAAGAGATCGGTTCTTTAGTACTACAACAGTTGAGGTCTTTGTTTTAAAATACGAAGGCCATGGGTTAAACTTTCCAGCATTTCAGTTGGTTGACAGGGTACAAATGAATTTTCAATCTATTTGTTCTTTTTTGCTATGGAATCAAACAAGTTAGTAATGTGATTTGAAATTTTCCTTCATTAAGTTATCCCACAGAAATAGAAAGTAGAAGTTGTAGTGTCCTTATTAATAGAAAGCGCGACTAACAAGTTGTAACAAGTCACATCTTCAAACAAAATATTGTTTGTTGGGATAATGTGGTTTGTTATTTTTATCATTTAAGTGTGTTGGTTGAATTTCAAAATGTTATTTTTTTTTAACAGCGGAATATTATTAGAGGCTAGCAAGGCCGCTAGAAGAAAGTTACAAGGTGGAAATCCTTAAAGGATTTTGCATCCAATTGTTCCTAGAGATACAAGACTTGTTGTTTCTAGAGGAAAACCAACTATAGGAATATTCAACAATATTCTCAAATAAAATGCTACGTTTAGGCGTAGAGGTGCCGAAGATAGACTCGTTGCGAAAATGCCAGAGACCAAAGAACGACTCCGCAAATAACTTCCAGGATGGATTTGTGAGCCGATGAGATTCTCATGTTATCTAGCCAAGAGATGATATCTTGAATGTTGGATGGACTAGGGGGATCAATGTCTAGCCAAACAAAAATTCTATGACAACATGTTTACGATGGTACTTAGGTGTTGACAATTTGTCCCACTCATAACTGGACGAGACCAAGATAAGTCCCAACCGCTATCCAGCAATCTCTGATCGTGCAGTCTTTGTTCAAAGCAAGGCGAAAAAGACGAGGAAATTGAGACTTTAAGGAAGTATTAGCCCATCCAAATTGCATGCCAGAATTTAGTAGAGGCAACTCCATGTTCAGTTAAATACACAAACCATTTGCTTTTATAATTATTGTTTGTTGGGATAATGTGTTTTGTTTTGATGCAAAGTAGAAATTCAATCTCGTTATATTGAAAAGACCAACAAGTTAACTGAAACAGGCTTTGTAAATTTTTGGTTTATATATCAATGACAATCTATCAATATGAAATTTTGGTCTTTTATGCCTAAGTAGTTTTCATACAGTATACCGTCGAGCATTAACTTTTTCTAAAACGATAAACGTAAAAAGTAAGACAGATTCCTCGTCACAGTTATCTCAAAATGGCTAAAAAGAAAGTGTATATGCAAAGAACGTTAAAGATACTGATCGGAAGGCATGGAAGGAAGTTGGATATGTTTCTAGTTGTGGAGTCGAAACAATGGATTATAATGGTACAAGAAACTTACTTGAGTTATCATGTTAATCGGTTTTTTAGTTCATATACTTTGATTTTGTTATTAAAAAATATTATTGCTTGGTTCTATTTATGAGATTAATGTTTATAACCACAACGGTCCTTGTTTGAAAATACGATAGGCATGGGCTACAGGCATTTCAATTACATGGTACGTATTTGTGATTGTGATTACTCTATGACATAGTATAATAACGTATCCTACATGGGTGGAAAGCAAGAATATTAAGAACTTGGAAAAATCACAAATATATCCATTTTACATTACACATTTCACAAATTAACCAAAATTATCATAATCTTACCAAAATACCCATAAAATTCGCAAGTATTGCGAAATTTTGGCTCATCTTGCGAGTTTTTAAAACGTGTCACGAAAGGTTCCGAAAGTGTCAATAAATCCTCCTCCATGTGTCACTATATCGTCACTAAAGTGTTGCTAATCTTCCTTCCTCCTCCCACCTTCCATTCTCCCTTCCTCCCACCCATCACTTATTATCACTACATTCTTTCTTTTTCATTAATCTAAAAACACCATCAATTCAAGATCAAGTGAACCAAAAAACATACAACTTTATGTGAACAAACCACAAGAGGTTTTTAAAATCCAGTTGAGACTTTGTGAACATGGTGTGATTTACTTAACCTTCAAGCTTTGATAGTAGATAATCTCTTTTGAATCTGTTGATGCTCATGTCTTCTCGATACTTGTGATGTGCTCAGCGTATATCCTACTTCATGTTAAGACTTGATCTTGAATATATGGCGTGTTTGGAATAATGAAGAATAAAGCAAGTATTAAGGTAAGGGGTGGGAGGAAAGGGAGAAGATAGGACGGGGAAGATAAATAACAGTCTAGTTTAGAGCAATCGGTATGGAAGTATTTTCACTCGCCAAATGCTCTTAAAATTAATAGATGGCGTGCCATCACGGTACCATCAAATATGTTAAATGCATGCCAATTGAAATTAAGCCATTTCAGTGGCTCACGCTAAAAGCAAAAAACCACCTTTTGTCTATTTTATTTATTTATTTTTTTTTAATTTATTGTGAGTGGGTGGGTATTTTTAGTGGGGTATTTTGTGAGACCCAATAACATGTTAGTGGTGTGTTATGAAGGAGCGTGTTTTAGTTATTGATGTGTTATTGAGGGGTGTATGATGTGGCGCTTAGGTGGCATACCAATAACGTGTTATTGGTATCTCTCTCACTTTGTGCTCTTAGTGACGTGACACATTAGGGATGATGTGTGACACTTTGTGGACTTTTTTTGACATTATTTTAAAAACTCGCAAGTCGGGCCAATATATCGCAACTATTGCGAAATTTATGGGTATATTGCTGACTTGTGATGTTTTTGGGTATTTTGTGAATTGTGTTTTGTAAAATGGATATATTTGTGATTTTCCCTAAGAACTTTATAAGCCCAAAGATGGTTTGGTAAGATAATTATGTGGTGTTAATCTGATACGGAGGGTTCGGGGTCGAGAAGACTTCCTTTTCTACAAGCAAGTTTTTCAACCCTCTAGGCTGTGAACCTAATCGTTGTAGTGTAGTATGTGATAAGCCCAGGGGATTGATTTCGTTCTCTAGGGGAATAGGAATGTTAGAAAGAGATATGTGGCGAGAAGGTGTGGTTGAGGGAGATTCTTTTTAGTCTTTTTTATGGTTTTTTAGAAAGCAAAGGCAAATATCTCGGGGTATAAGATTTGGGGGTGGTACTTCTACCCGGTTCTACTACTTATCTAATTATCTAATTAACAACGGATAGATTATGTTTATTGAAGTGTGCTCGTATGATGATTAAAAATGTGTTCAATTAGATGTTCTTACTCCCTAGTTATCTCTTATTGGTCCGTTGAATTGTCACTTCCTTTACCTTAATTGGTGCTTTGTATTCCGTTTGGTCGTTGGGTGGTGCCTAATTTCCTAGCAGGGCCGGATTTCGGCATGTGCGGGATGATCGACGCACAGGGCCTTCATTTTTTTAGGGGCACCACGACTTTAGACATACAGGCTGGTTTAATTTGATTTCGAGCATAAGACTGATAATATCGTGTTAATCATCTTAAAGTAATTTAGTTTACCAAATAAAATCGATAAGTTTCAAGTAATATCGGAAAAAATGGTGAAAACGCAGGCTGCAGCTAGGGAGAAAGATGATTACTTTTTCTTATTTATACTTTGGCCCCTATATATTTTAAAATTTACACAATTGTCCAACTTTGAAAGTTATATCTTCAACTAAGAGTAAGTAGTTTACAAAACTAACAGTTTTAACCCTTTTAAAATCCATTATTGTGAATGGGTAGAATACGTTTATACAGCTTCATATGAAGCTATAAAGTAGCGTATAGTTACATATTGTCAAACTTGTTTAAGCCAATTAAAATAGTATCACTAATTTACATCCACTGTTGTTTTAATTAATGCTCTTATAGACTTTTATTTTAATTACTGTTCACAAAATCTATACTTTTTTACATTATTTTAATCATTTTCCTTTTCAAGCGGCTCATAGTGTGATTGTTGAACAGGGCCTTAAAAATTCACGGGACGGCCCTGTTTCCTAGTTCTATGAATTGCAACTCTCCTCTAGAATACCCGGGATCGGCGAGTACAATGATATCTCCCTCTAATACTCTACTATCCTAAAGTTGCAATTCACGCAATAAACACAACGAATGGCCTAAGTGCACTCAAAGGCTTTTTTGCTATTTAGGACATTCAAGCTCGCAACAATGAAAGAAGAAGCCAGTTTTCCTTAATCTAGTGTCTACCAGTTAAGACAAGAGACAACCTAACAATAATTAATAACTAGGTTTCATAGATCTAAGCAAACACAAAAATAATTTAGCTACTCATGTTAAACAAGCAAGCATACACACATACAATTGAACATGGGTTAGACATAATGATAAATTGGATAAACAAACTTATCTTGTGATGTAAAATAAGGTATGAGACCCTAGAATACTGTCCAAGTCAGACTACAACTGTATTAGGGTTTGCTCTCCAAAGTTCTACCTCTTAAAATACAGAAAAATCGAATTTTGTATATAGATTTACAATCGTGACGGCGTCACCTTTTGCTAGTGACGCCGTCAGGTCGCCGTCATTAGGGTTTCGTTTGGGCCAAGTCATCGTTGGGACGGCGTCAGTTTATGAGTGTTACGCAGTCATTCTTCATGCAGGACGTCGTTCGAGTCTTGGTTCTTGGGCGTCTGGTGTAGAATTTGTGAGTGAAGTCTTCCAGAGTTTAGGCGTGACGCCATCAGGCTTTAGAACCTGAATTTTCGCTGAGCCATCGTGTGCACTTTTGATCAAGTCTTCTATAGAGGGACGACGTCGCCCTTTGGTTGGGATGTCATCAAGTGTGCTGGAATGCCTTTGATCTTGACTTTTCCATTTTCTTCATCTTTTCGCTCATTTTCGTCCAAATATGCTTCATTATAGCATTTTGCTTCCAAAAGACCAAAAATGTGAAAAAGAACGATTTTAAGTAGTAACGGATAGAAAATGTGTAGATTTAGGGCTTAAATGACCCCCTAAAAACGTATGTTTTAAATCCTTATCATAATCTCACAATAATTTACTTGTGAGGTTGTTCATTGCATTTTTTCTTGTAATTTTGTTTAAGAGTATTACCTAATATGGACTAAGGGCCAAATATCGAAACCCAAGAGTGACTTAGACAAAACCGGGTTTTCAAAAACAATTAAGACACATAAATTCGATATTTACGCGGAAATAAAGAACTCTAACTTTCCCACCACCATAAAAAGAGTATAAAAACAACATTTACATTTTTTGTTTGTCACCATTTATATGATCATAATTTGAATTTCATAATCACCCGAAGCAAATAAACATTTCAAAGTTCAACGAAAACAAAGATAAAAAGACATGTCACCAGCTCGGAGTTCCATCGGGGTCGTGACGTTTATCAATTCCTCTATCTAACTTTCCCCAAAGGGAAAGTAGGGGTATACACACGTTTCTTTGAGTTCGCCAATCAACGTGTGCCTATATCCCGATTTTTGTGCGATGTGCTAAATTATTACGAGCTGCACCTATCCCAATTACACTGTATTGGTTTGGCCAAAATTACCAATTTTGAGGTAAACTGCCGTTTGCTGGCGGTTAACCTCACAATCAACCTATTCCGCGCATTCTCATCATACAACATGGGCATGTTGGGTTACCTTTGCGAAGCGCGCTGGCGAGCTTCAGTGCTACACTGAGAAGTTAGATGCGCTAAGGAATTGGAGAAGAGTCCTTTTCTGGGTGGGCGACACGCTTCCCGTGGCGTTAATTTTTTCACCGGTACGCCGAGACGAGTGCCCTTGCTCGATCATATGTCTCCGAGGATGCGAATCGATAAATGCAAACCGCATCATCGCCTATCCTCGAGGAGTTTTTAGTATATGGGCATCACGTAACTACTTTGGTCCCAAGATGAGATCCCGATCTTCTTAGGTGCCAATGGCAGGTGGGTACTCGCCTTCCGCGACCCCTTTTTGTAGTTAATGTAAAATTTGTCTTCCTTTGTCCACACATTACATAACCGGCGTTGTTGTTTCCTTTCTGCAGAGATGGATCTGCTTACTATGTGCATTTGGCTAAGCCCATTGAGGTAGGGACAGTAACGCTCCTAAAAGAAGGGGAGGAACCTATACCGTCGCAAGCATCGGCTGGTCATGTCATGGAGATGAACATGGGGGAAGCAGTACAAGTTCCTCCATGGAAGCGACACCACTACAAAGTGTTCCCAACCCAAAGTGTCTCGCCAGCCCACTCGTGGTCGGCGCCACCTATGGACGGCTAAGAAGAGGGAGTCGAGGTTGTTAAAGCGTTAGCGATCCATCTAAGAGATGGCGCAGCCCCTTCAAGGAAAAACGCCCGGATCCTCATGTGGAGGTATCGCCCATCGAGGAAGCTGCCGCACCCCGGCTACTATCATGGACCACGTAGTAGTGATGCCTTCAAGATATATTGTTTTTGATGCGCCAGCTTGTGCATAGGAGCTAACAATTCTCCGTACACGCATACCGTGGTGGAGTAGTTTGCAAAATCACCTCCGTTAGTCCCAGACGCTCGCGTGATACCGAGCAGCATAGTCGTAACGATGAAGACTGCTCGATGTAGATGCTTCATGGAGCAACTTGTCGAAGAATTGGTGCGGTGTCTCGCTCATCAGCCGCTAATTGTGAAGCCGAAAAGACCAGTGTGTCCGTAAGAGTAGTCAAGATTCGCAAAAGGATCGGACAAGTAGCGTTGTTGGAGGCGCACGGCAGCACCCGCCAGCTTGAATGCTCGCGCGGAGGCAAGGATCCACGCGCACGCCGTAAACAGTCGATGGTTTGATGTGCCAAATAAACCAAGAGCGCGCGGATGTTGCCGTATAAGTCCCGCTGCGTAATCGGGTACTTAAATATCTGGAGAGCAAAGAGCATGACATCCCAACTTGAAGAGCTTGGTAGCACTGCCAAGAGTGCCCTTGAAGCAGGAGATGAAGCCGCTTGAACTGAGCATAGAGTACACGGGAGTTGTATCCCAACTCTTTTCCACTATTTCAGAGCCGATGGCTCATAGGCCATGGGCCATCTGGCACGCTACTACGCCGGAATCCGGGCGAGTAGACGACTGCGGCTAAACCGCCGTTTCACTCAAGCTAGCCACTTGTGAATGGCTAACCGAAGCTTTAAACCGCTAAAACACAAATACAATGAAGTCCCGAGAATAGAATGAATTCGGGTCGTTAAGTCCCACTGAGACTCAATGGTGTGTAAACACTTGATCGATGATAGAATGATCGCTAATAATAGTGATCAAGAAAGGTTTGGATGAATTATTACACTACTGATTGATTGAATGGAATTGGAAACATTGATAAGCACAACAATCGATAAGACAAACGTAAACGACGCTTAAAAACTGCATACGCATAAAATAAAAAGTGAAATCTAAGAAATAAAAGACCTAAAAATATGAAAATGACATTTTTGAAATCCTAAAATAAAAGAAAATTATTAGAAAAAGAAAATTATTTTTACCACTATTTAATTAATTATTATTAATTAAAAACTATTTTAAACTATTTAAAAATAACCTAAAATAAAAGAAAATATGAAATAAGGCTAGAAAAATAAGATTATGATTCAGAAAAATCTAAAATATTATAAAACTAATTTTAAAACTAAAAATATATTTTTCACACTTTTTATTTAATTATTACTAATTAATTATTATTTAAAATACACTTAAATACTAGAAAATATCAAATAAACCTGGAAAAATGAAATTTCAACTTGGAAAAATTTAAAATATGATAAAAATAATTTTAAAACTGAAAAGATATTTTTTATGCTTTTTAATTATTTATTACTAATTATTTAATACTTATTAACTATTTATAATTCTAATAAATACTAAAAAGATAGAGAAAAATATGAAACTTTTTCTAAAAATAACTTAAGGTTATAGAAAACTAAGAAAAGTATAAAAACAAGATTTGCTTAATAATAAGCTAAAAAGAAAAATCAAAAAGCTAAAACGTATTAAATAAACACTATCACTGATTTTAAATTGAAGTTTTTCTGAATTTTCTTTTTGAAAACTACTTAATTACTAAAAATATGAAATTTTAACAAAGACAAAAATTTTACAAACTACAAATAAGCAGTTTGAAAGGCTTATGATCACAACAGATGGCTTAAGAGCTTATTTTGGAGGCTAAGCTCAAACCGTAAGCTAAGTCAAGCACCACATCCTAATAGCACTTAGCTTAAACCGAGAATCGACAGAAATGGACAAGGATAGCTTATCATGTACTTAGCAAACAAGCTAGAAATGGAAAACTTAAGCCATTCAAAGATGACCGTGTTGGCTTTCCAAAAACTAAAGATGATAAGCAGGGGACAACTAGAGAGCTTATGGCAAACTCATGAAGATGGGACGTGACTGTCACTGCTTCGACCAAGATCACCGAGAGTTGGACGTAAACAAAAGCTACTAGCAGCCCTATCTAACAAGCTAGAAATTGAAATATGAGGCATGGGTTCTCAAGATGGCTAGATAAGCTACCCAAAGAACCAAAATCACAAGCACCCACTAATAAGCTCTGTGTGAGCTTATCAAAATTGGACCATTCATCGGCATGTGCATCCTTTTCGCATAAGGGTCCAAAAGAAATAGGAAAATAAGCACTTAATAAGCAGATTGAAAGAGAACTAGCATTTTTCTAATTTTGTTTAGCAACTAAACTTTGATAATCCAAAAGCTTATAAGCTGAATCTCACTAATAAACACACAGTGAAATTATCTTTTTAATTCAAAAACGACCAATTGAAAATTTTGACTTTCTAAAAACTAACTAAGTTTGACTTAAATAAGATTTAAACTGATCCTAAGCAAGAATTATGTTATGCTAGGTTGAAATAAGACTTGTTTGATCAATGATAACAACTTGTAAACACAAAAACAAAATCAATGATCATGCAATCCCAACAATGGACACACAAGCTTTGATCAAAAGAGATTTTGACTATTGATGAAACAAGGACATGTTTTCTTGACTTGCATGAGATATTTAGACCAAGTGTGATACAAGACAATAACTAGCAACCACTCAAACAACCTATAGCACAATAAACACAAGGAATCCAAACACCCTTTTATCTTAACTGCTTGAATATTTTCAAAGACTAACACAACTTAAGACCATGCGAGATGATTTCGCATCTTATATAATCACTAATTAAGTCTAAATAAACATGAACCAACAAGAACAACAACATAAAACTAAGAATTAAGACTTAAGCTATTTTAATCTTAAAATGAAATTTATATAAACTACAAATTTAAAAGATTAACCAACTGATTTTAAAGCTTAGATATACTTAATTATGACTAGTGAACAATAAAACACAAAGATTAAAACTAATGAACAACCAAAACAAAGAAATAAAAAATGAGTAAAAGGCTTACAAATGGCTATCCAACCAAAATCGAACAAGGACCAAGTAACACCCCTATTAGCTTACCACTAAGCTTCTAACCCAAGGTCATCCAAGATTTACCCCGCCCAAATTGTACATCACTTCCATATGATTTTTTATATTTTTCACTAATTACTTGGTACTTTTGTAATTTTTCTGCTTTCGATTCTAAACTGACTTTTAGTGTATCTAATAGCTTTTATAAGCTATGTAGGAGCTTACATGTGCTTATTTAGTCCATGATAACACCTAACAACAACATTGGAACATAACATGAGATTTTTGAAATTTGTAAATATGCATAAACCGAAACTTGAATTAACACTGAAATTGATAACTTCAAAAGATTTATTATACTTAATTACTTGAAATACAGAACTTGAAAACTAAAGTTTACACTAGAATTTAAGGTTAAACTAAAAACGACTTGAAAATTAAAGATTACACTAGCTATATTGATACATTGCTTATCCTCACACTTTTATAGTCTTTGAGACTCTTGATATCTCGATTGATTCCCACCATCTCGAGCCATTGATCATTGAAATGCATCAAAACCGTCCAGTGGATTTGGCGCCAAAATTCTTCATAGAAGGTTTTAGCATTAATGGGTTGGTTTCAATCAATTAAGAAGTCTGGGTAGCGTTAGGGAGTGGAGGGACAAGGTGGGGGGAGAAGTTTGAAAAGGAGGAAAACCACTCGTTTTTGGTTTTACAAAGGATATGTGAGGATGATGAATGGTCGGTATTTTGGCTGATTGACTTTTGACCTATTAGTATATTGGGGGTCAAAATGGTTATGGTGGTCAAGAGGTGTTGTGAACTGTTCAAGGGTCATGGTCATGCTTGGGCTAAGGTTGGGCCACCGGTTGTTGATTGATTTGGGCTTGATATATTAATAAGGGTCCTGGTATATGTTAACAAAGGACTAGAATTGCAAATTTACCAAACTTGAAGGACTGATCTTGCCAACTTTCCAAACTTATCACAAGGACTAATTTTGACAAACTTTGATAGTACAAGGATAACTTTTGCATGAAATTCCATTTTTAGAAATCCAAGGACTATTTTTGCAATTTTTCAAAGTTTAAGGACCTTTTTCGCCATTTGACCAAAGAATCATTCAAGGACCAATTTTAACAACTTAGAATATTTCAGGAACCTTGAATGATAAAATTCCACATTTTGAATTCCAGTGGACTAGATTTGACAACTTTAAAACTTGGGGCTAAACTCGCCAATTTTGCAAACTTGAATCATTTTTCATCTGATTTTGATATTTTTGCATTTAAAACACATAAAACACCGATTTGTGATATTTTCATCATTTTGATGCATTTTTGAGTGTTTTCGGATGATTTTGCAGTTTAGATTATACAAAAATGATGAGTATTTAGACACTCATCATAGACGATTCGGTTGTTCAATGTGCGCTTTGAGCGGGCGCTGAAGCAGTGGAAAACTTCATGAGGGGGTCTGCTAAATGTGCCCTTGGAGAAGGTGCTCCGGGTATAATGCGCAGCATATATCACGGTTGGGTTCCATGGAATGTTGAAGTCTCTAGAGTTTCCAATGATTTTCATTGGAGCGCCACCGTGACTATCCGATTGGGGTAATAATGGAGGGGTTGACTTTGGCAAGGCACCTTCGAGGATGCAGGCTAACCGATTATTTTTGAAGCCCAACGATCCGCCAGTAACATGCTTTTGTTCGCCCGTGATATCTTTGAACCCGCTTGCATCGAAAAAGAAGTCCCGCGCAGTCCCCGAAGCTCATGCCACAAGGCTCGCAAGAAGGTGTCAGCGGTAAAGCCATTTTGTGTGGTGTTGGCGCCGACATCTCCCTCGCTCGGACGGGTGCTCGTGAATGTCGCCACAAGATCTCAAGATTCTCGATTTGTTAAAGAGTTTGGATGAGATTAAGGAGTCGAAAACCGCAGGTGGCTCTCCCTGAGCCGGTGTTTATGTATTGTAAAGTAACAAACCTTTTGTAATAACGGTTATCTAATGAAAATATCTCGTTGAACATGTATGAAAGTTGTAATATACTAAGTGGCTAAATGTAGCGCTTATGGCATAGTCGCGATCGTTGTGATATGCAGCGTACTTTAAATATCACTTTAGGGAATCAAGTATTTTAATTCCAAGGTTGTTAAACGTGACGCAGCGTTGTTGCCTCGCCGTAGAGGTGTACAAAACTTATTCCAACGCCTTGATAATAAGGTGTTTAACAAGGATGGATTCAGTTGTTGATGGGTTTGCAACCCTCTTATTCAACAAGTTGTTTAGTAGGTGAACTTATCCTTTACCATCGCTGGGTTTGTAATGGTGCATGCACGCCATCGCTGGCAAGAAATAAAAAGGTTGTTAAGACATAGCGATATGGAAATAACAATATGGCGAGTTAGCTAGAAACCCGCTGCTTTATTGATACTGCAAGTTTTTATAATAAGTAAACAAGACAATTATTCTAAGCAAAAGAAAAAAAAGTAAATGCATAGATGTTTATTGGGCATCGAAGTGAGAGCGTCAGGCGCTAAAGCCGTAGCTATTCCTATAGATAACACCTTCGAGGTTGCAGATGTTCCATGCTGGCAATTCACCACCATCCAAGCCTCGAGTTTGTACGCTTCTATTCCTAGTGCTTTGGTAACCTCATAGGTCCTTCCCACTTTGGTCCAAGCTTACCCGTGTTCGCCGCGGGTCTTCGCCATTGGCGCTGTAGACAAAATCACCGGTCCGAATGAAACATTGGCGCACTTTAGCATCATAGTATCCTTTCATCCTTGACTTTGATTTGCTTCTCAGATAGCCGCTGCTCACGCTTTCTTCTAGCAGTCTAAGTCGATGCGCCTATCGCCATCATTGGTTGTCACGCTGATTTCAAGAAGGCGATAGTTGGCATGCCGATCTGCCGCAGAGACTGCCGTCCCATAGACTAAAGAGAGGGAGTGTCGCCGTCGGTCCGATTGAGTGTGTGGCGCCCACAAGACATGTGATAACTCTTCTACCCATCTTCCTTTGTGCTTTTCTAGGCGTGCCTTAATTCCTTCACCCAAGCTTTATTCGCCGTCCAACTAGGCCATTGGTGGATGCTTAACCGACGCCAAGTGTTGTGTTATGTTAAGCTTCTCACACCGCCTCAAAGGGTTATCACGAATTGTTTCCGCTGTCCGAGATGATTTCCCGTGGAGGCCGAAGCGGCATACAATGTTTTCCCATACGGCGCTTACCGCTGCCGCTGATTGTTACCACGGCCGCCGATCCATTTGGTGAAGTAATCTATGGCGACTATGAGAAATTTTAGTCCACCCGCTGCGATAGGAAAAGGTCCCGCGATGTTATTAGGGTTAGCTCGTGCTGCGGTTGGCGTGGGATGGGTTTATGAACTTGGCAATCGTTGCACTTCCTTATTAAGTCCCGTGCATCGCGGTGCATGGTCGCCAAGGTATCCCGGATCGCATGGCTGGCACAACGGACCGTGGTCCGAAAGTACATACCGCATGAACCTTCATGGATTTCTCGCAGCGACATAATTTGCTTGCAAAGGGCGCACAACGGAGCCATGGTTGCAGGAAGGAACGCCGGATAATATGTTGTCTCGCATTAATTTATACGGCGCCGATCCCGCGAGCCTTCCGTCTTGGGGTAATGTTCTTGCTCGTGAAGTCCATTATTGGTGTCATCCATGTAGGATCTTCCTCCTCTATTATCGTGGAGATTTCCATCTCTAAATTGACTTGTTTTTAGTGTTTCCACCGCTATTTCTTTGATAGATGTGCAAAGCTTGTCGAGGCAATCTTGCAGCATCCGCTTCGCGGTTTTCCCTCTAGGAACTTGCTTTATAGTGAACCTATCAAAAGCTTTTTATCACCGGTTTTATCAAGGTAATCGGATCATATTATCTTCTTTGCCACGTGATTCAACACGCCGGTTGGCCACGGCGGAATCCACATTTGCCTCTAGGTTACGTACACCCATTCGAAATGCAATGCGTAGTCCAAATGGTGTGGCTTGACTCCGCCATTGTTTGTTGTCCGTGAATTAAAGCGCAGCGTAAGTGAATTCCATTCCTCTCGATTTGTGAGGATGAGGCTCGCTCGAAGCCATCAATGCATGAGGATCCATTCAAACAAGATCCATTGATCGGCACCGGTCTTAATTGGTGTGATATCTCGTCACCGGGCTTTTCAATGATGAAGTCCGCCAAAATCGCCCTGATTGCGCGATGGTCTCAGATGAGATGTTGTGCTCACCTAGCAATACACTCCACTTCGCAGCCTACCCGATGTCAGTTTGGAGATGATCCGCTTGATCGGTTGATCCGTGAATACCGCTATCAGGGTTTGGAAGTACCCTACAGCTTAGCGCAAAACACCAACGCCGTAACCATTTTTCCATGGCACTATAGTTCATCTCGCTTTCTGAGTGCCTTGCACGGTAGATTGAGTTTGTAACGAGTCCCTATCCGGAGTAACATCATACGACGTCAAGCAGCAGCAGACAAATACATGATTAGCTCTTCCTCCGCCTGGGTGCGCATGGGTGTCGGAGCTGCCGATGTTTTAGAGCCGAGTGAAGGCCTCTTCCCGCTCAGAGTCCATCCGAAATCACCTTTCTTTATACACTTTTGAGTGTTTTGAAAAGAGGCGCTGATTTTTCGCCGATTTGATAAGAACATGTTTAAGCCTGCCAACTTTCCGCTGAGAGATTGGACTTTCAACGTGCGCTGTGAAGGAAGTTCGATGACCGCTTGTCTTTTCGGCATGGTTTTATGCCGTCGGGTTCTATCAGTATCCAAGGAACATGCCTTCAAGATCAAGGTACACTTCTTAGGGTTCAACTTCATATTGATCTCTTAGAGTTCGAACGCCCGATCACGCGACTAGTTCATCTTCGTATGGCTTTTATGACCGGTCATCGACATAGACCTCTAGGTTGCGCCCACCGCTTTTCAAAGCTATCCACTAACCCCCGTAGGTGGCCGATTTTCGCGGGGCATTTTGTAGCAAGAAACACCTTGGCTTGTATGGAAGGTCGCTCGCCCTCCCTAGCCATTTTGATTTGATGATATCCCTTGTACGCGCCGAGGAAGCACTTCAATGGATATCCGCACGAGACTCTATTTTCCAATCTATCTCAGAGGATACAGCTTAAGGACATGCTTTGTTAAGGTCGGTGAAGTCTACACACATTCGCCACCGCCGTCGCTTCTTTACCATGACCGGATTGGAAAGCCGCCATGGTAGTAAACTTCCCGCATGATCCTCGCCTTCTACGCTTTTGTACCTCTGTTAAGATTTCTTATAGCGCTTCCCGGCTCTCAAGGCCATGATGGGCGCGTATCCCACCGGATTCTCGCTATATGCTCAGGATAGAGCGTGGTACTCCGTCATGTGTTTAGGCTCCCATGCAAAAATATCCAAATTCAGAGTGCACATACGCTTGTTTTGCCGTTGTCCGACAATGAACCTCCGATGGATACCGCTCCGTATTCTGGGGTGAATTGCTACTTTCGATTTGAACTCGTTCATGTGCCGGAGTTGCCGCCTCGCATGCAATCATGTTGCATTCTCTCGTGGTATAGTGTTGTAAAGAGTAACAATACCACCTTCCATCGGGAATTTAAGCATCCCATGCGCCGTTGATGGTACCGCCGAGGCCGATACGTGTCTTCCCAATAATGCCATTGTATGGCGTAGGAGATTTAATCACCATGAATTCCATCCAGCCGCTATGAGTGTTCTTCGCTTATGCCATTGTAATCGTGATTTGCCCCATAGGCCATATCTTCTCACCGAAAACCAGGCCGTTCGACCGATTAATCGATTTTTATTTCAGACGCAATCGCTTGAAACAATGCTCGGCATGATGTCGGCAGCTCCACCATCAACATACATGCGTGGATGTCGGACTCCGCCTTTATCTCTATAGTGAGTGGTTCCACCATCGCGTTGTCCGCAAGGCGTGGGAAAGAGATCTCCTTTCCACGCGAAAAACCCCGCTAACCTTCGCCTTGTGACTCACGCCATGATTGTATCATGTAAATGGTGTCGAGCTTGTCTTTAGGTGTCTCTTTCTTATTGCCACTCTTCTGTTTGTCCTTTCCTTCTTTAATATGTTTGACCAAGTGGTCCAATCGCCTCTTTGACCATCTTGTCAATGAATTGGCTAGCTTGGACACATTCATTAGTGGGTGCCTCTTCCGCTGGTAGTCACAATATCCATTCCCAAAGCGCCGATCCTCTCGGTGCGCATTTGTGGTGGTCTGGGAAGTTTGCCCCTTCGTCATGAAGTATTTCCTTTGTTTTTGTCGGGTGTATCTGTCGCTATCTCCCACTTCCCCATCGCGATAGCTTCTATTACGGCTACTCGGTCATTACTGTCTCCCGTGTTGTTCTTGCGACCGTAGTTGAGGAGTTTTTGCTATCCGCGCAGCCCTTTGACGTAAGGACCTAGAGCTGCTTCATGAGTTCATCAAAAGTTTCGTGAATCTTGTCATTCAATCTCTTGATGAGTTCTGGGTTATTAATTCCATTCATGAAACCGGAAATTTTAGCACTTCCGCATGCTTTAACTTGCATGCATTCATCTTTAAACGCCCATGAATGCGCCAGAAGTTTCTCCTTTCGGCCGCTTTACCCTCGCAAGTTCGACTGTGGTTTTATTAACTTTTTCGCTGAGTAAAATTTAGGCGAACGCTTTTCTTAATTCTTCAAAACCATTTATACTTGTGGAAGTTTGTTAAACCAGCTCAAGACTTCCCACTAGTGTGGAGTTAAACATATGGCACCACACCGGTGGGCCAATTCTCAATAGTTGCGTCGATTCGAAAATTTTTAGGTGATCGCCCTGATCACCGTTCGGCCATAGGTCTTGACATTCAGATGCGCCTCTTCTTGTTTTCGAGAAATCGCCACGCCTTAGTGAACGCGCCCACTCGACGACGCCATGGGAGAGACATGTCCTCCTCTTTGGTCATCTGGTCTACTGACTTCCAATGTCCTCAGACACCGCCCTCGTTGTCCGAGAGTAATCGGAGGACGAAGTTTTTTCTCCTTCGCGCTATGCCAGCTATCTCCAGAGTCCGGACTGGAAGGACTTTCACTTGAGGAGTACTTCCGCCTACCAATATGCACTTTATGCCACCAGCCTATCATAGACACCGATACGCCGCTCACCTTCATCACTATCACTCAAGTGATGAGAGTGGGATGCCTCATCATCCCCGATCCTTTTCCCCGATTCTGGCAATACGGAGATCGGCGGTTGTTCTCAGCGCTTTCCTGGCGGCTGGGGTGAGGTTTCAGATTCAGTCAAAATCGAGTCGGGTTTGTAGGTCTCGACCCGACATTTTTCTAGCCTCCTCTTGCATGAGGGCAGTCAAGGTTTCATAATTTTGGGATACTAAATCCCTTGGTGTTAATTCCGCGACCCTTCTATAGGGTATTCGCCCGCATTGTCCTTATCTTTATCCGGGTGCTTTTGTCAAGTCACTCTTTAAGACTGCGGGATGGAGCGTAAGATGGATCCACCGTGCCGGTAGTGGTTGTGGTGGCTCGGGTTGTCCCCGAAGCGGTTCCACTATGTGGTAGACCAAGTTCGTGCCCACCCCTTGTTTTTGAGCATCGGGTTGTCCTGTGAGTCCGCTGGAAGCCGAGTTCCGGCCATGTTTCTTCCAAAGAAGATCCGATCACGATTTCCATGCTTCGTCATTCTAGTCTTAGTTCTTAGTGAATGGTCCACCTGATGGCTCACTTGTTGATACAAAAGTTGCCTTATCATTCCGCCTCGCATTCAATCGAGAATCGCTGTTTCGAGACCACAAGACTAAGAGACGTAAAACACCGCTAGGCTTATCAAGGATTGTCTCCACGCATTATCCTCCGCGGAGAGTAAGTAATCGGTTTAGGGTTTGGAGAGTTAGGGTTATGAGATCGCACCTTAAACGGATGGATTCCCTTTATATACGACGAATCCTTGTTGGTTCCTGTCCTCAACCTCGCTTATCCCACCTTAATCGGTTGGGAATGATTATCTTCTTATTTAGAAGATATCGGATATCTACTCCATCAATAGATTCGGGCTTGGGCCTTCATGAGCCCAAATGTTTAGTCCGCTTAGCCCGGCCATCGGGCCAAGTTAGTATTGGACTTTAGTCGGGTCCGTGACCCGGATATAGACTATACGTCATCAACCACCACGAAGTTGATCTTGCTTTCATCTATTAAGAATAGGGAATTGTATTTTGGGGTGTTTCTACGAAATATATTATCCTTTGAAAGAAAGGAATTCCAACTTTCCCATCACTAATAAACACTATAAAAACAACCACCACATTCTTTTTTTGTCACCATCTATATACGTGTTCACAAATTGAAAATCATAACCACTGAAAGCAAATCAACACTTTCATAGTTCAACTAAAACAAAGATAAAGAAAATGTCACCAGCTTGGAGTTCACATGGAGTGGTGACAGTGTTAGCTACAACTATTTCTCTTGTACCATGGCATTCCTCCTGCTACTACGGACCACTATCTAGCAACACTCGATCAAGAACCGCGATTTGAATCATGTAATCACCACCACAAACACCGCATGCTTTGTTTGTCCTCCAAGAAGAAACAATCGAAGATCAAAAAGAAATACATTTGTTTCGAGAACGCTATGATATTGAGTATGTTTCTAATTGTGGAAGTGGAACAATGGATTTTAATGGTGCAAGAAGTTTACTAGTAGAATTTTCATGCTAAAATATTTTTTGGCTCATATTCTTTGATTTCGTTATAAAAACATATTGCTTGGTTTAATGATATAAATGTTTGGGTTTTATTATCTCGTACTAATTCTTTTATACTTTTTTTTTGAAATTAATTACTTTGATTTAGAATAGGGTGTGTTGCTCGGACAAGTGACTTTTTGTTTCATACTTAAGAATTATGAGTAAGAGAAAAGGTTAGTTTTTTAGGATTACTGAAGTTGAAGTCGTTTTGTTTGAAAATACAAAGGTGAGAGGTTCAACTTTCAAGCATTTCAATGGGATTACATGGTACGAATGCATTTCCAATCTATTTGTTTTTCTTGGCTTTGGTCTACTTGTGTTCGCGATTATTGTATAACATGATTTGAAATTTTTGTTTATAGTTTAATTTGTTGTCCCACATAGATGAAACGTAAAAGTCGTGCCATCCTTATAAGCACAAAAGACAAGCAATAAGTAAACCAGACACATAAGCCTAACAAACAAAGAAACCAATCATTTGTTGGGTTTATGTTCTTGGGGTTTTTGTCTTTTAAGTTTGCTTTATGTGTATTTTATTTTTTCTCACTTTATATAATTCCACACACCATGTTAATTTCTAGCAGTATGTATGATTCCATACACCATGTTAATTTCTAACAGTATGTATGCATGCTTTATAATTCATTTGTTGGGTTTATGTTCTTGGGGTTTTTGTCTTTTAAGTTTGCTTTATGTGTATTTTATTTTTTCTCACTATATATAATTCCATACACCATGTTAATTTCTAGCAGTATGTATGATTCCATACACCATGTTAATTTCTAGCAGTATGTATGCATGCTTTATAATGATGACCGATAGACCGTGCATTAGTCGTGCAACTTTGGAAGCAATCTAATCCAATGTACACAAATTAAAAACCGAAAAAACAATGAGCAGAATAAACGTGTGGTTAGTGACTTTTATCAATGCTTATAAAAAAAAGATTCAAGTATGTTCAGTTTTGATGCAACGGAAGTTCAATCTCGTTAAAGTGAAATATTGGTCTTCATATGACTAATGTAAAACGTAAAACAATTCTTCTTCACAACTGACTCAAAATGTTTCTATATTAACATTACCGACACAACCACCATGAAGGCGTTCTTGTTTGTCTTCCACAAACAAAGACCGAAAGATGAAAAAAAAAGAAGAAGTGCGATTTGCTGACAACGTTAAGGGTATTGAACATGTTTCTAGTTGTGGAAGTAAAACAATTGATTCTAATGGCGCCAGAAATTTACTAGTAGAGTTTCTCATGTTAAAAGGTTATTTGGTTCATATTCGTTCATTTTGTTTATGAAAAACTATTGGTTGCTTCTATCATCTATAGTGACTTTTGTTTTATACTTAAGAATCATGAGTAAGGTAAAATATTGGTTCTATCATCTTTGTTTTAAAATACGAAGGACAGGGGTTCAACTTTCAAGCATTTTAATTGGGTTACATGGTACGAATGAATTTTTAATCTATTTGTTTCTCTTTGCTTTGGAATCAAACAAATTATTGATCCACTTGTGATCGAGATTATTGTATAACTTGTTACCAAAATTTTCCTTCATTAAGTTATCCCACATAGATAGAAGTTAAAAATTGCGACATTTTATAAGTCAAAAGTGCTCCTAAATAGAAAGTAATAGAAAGTAACATTGAAGCATATTTCAAAAAAAAATTGTTTGGTTGGATAATCTTCTTTGTTATTTTTATCATTTAAGTGTGTTTATTTTAAGAAAAAAGGCAACTTCTATTGTTCTAAATGTTATTACTCCATGTTCAATTAAATACACAAATGTGTTCTTTTAATTACAGTAAATACTACAACAATATAGACAAACTAGAAAACAAAAATAATAAAACAGAATAAAGTATGGTCAATGATTTGTCATTTATATCAGTGCTTTCAATAATAACGGATACAAATAAGTTCTATTTTGATGCAACGTTAATCTTGTTAAAGTGAAAAGACCAACAAATCATTTGAAATAGGTTGTGTAGATTTGTAGCTTAGATATCAAGAACAACCAACCAATATGAAATCCTGGTCTTTGTACGCCTAATTACGTTTTGTGCAGAGTATCTTGGAGCATTAATATTTTTAAAATGATAGATGTAATACATAAAGCAAACTCCCCATCACAGTTAGCTCCAAATGTTTTTTTATACATTACCACCACAGCCACCATGAAGGCGTTCTTGTTTGTCCTCCACGAAAAAAGTCAGAAAGACTAAAAAGAAAGTGCATATGCGTGGAACATCAAGGACACTGATCGGAAGGCATGGAGGGAAGTTCAATATGTGTCTAGTTGTGGAGTCGAACAATGGATTATAATGGTACAAGAAACTTACTTGAGTTTTCATGTTAATTGGTTTTGCTTGGTTCTATTTATGAGATAAATGTTTATAACCACAACAGTCTCCTTGTTTTAAAATACGATATGCATAGGCTACGGGCTACAGGCATTTCAATTAGGTTACATGGTACGCCATCATTTTCAATATATCTGTTCTTTTTCGCCATGGCCCATGGGATAAAACAAGTTATCGATATGCTTGTGATTGTGATTATTGTATGACATAGTTAATAACTTATCCCACATGGGTAGAAATCAAGAATATAAAGAACTTTATAACGCCAAATATGATTTGCTAATTTAATGGTAATATGGAAACCTTGCAATAATTTACTTGTGAGGTTGTTCATTTCATTTTTAGTTGGTTTTATTGCTCATATTATTAGATTTCATTATGAAAAATATTACCTAGCTTGGTTCTATGATATAAATGTCTAGATTTTATTTGGGTGATGCATTGATACTGATGCGTATAAACTCATGCTAGTAGTTTTCTTTATAAGTTTTTCTTTTGTAAAACAAATATGATTTGCTAATTTAATGGTAATATGGAAACCTTGCAATAATTTACTTGTGAGGTTGTTCATTTCATTTTTAGTTGGTTTTATTGCTCATATTATTAGATTTCATTATGAAAAATATTACCTAGCTTGGTTCTATGATATAAATGTCTAGATTTTATTTGGGTGATGCATTGATACTGATGCGTATAAACTCATGCTAGTAGTTTTCTTTATAAGTTTTTCTTTTGTAAAACAATAATTTCGATTATAAATAGGGTGTATATGTAGCTCAGAAGGTAACAGTTTAAATTTAAGTGTCGTAAGGTAAAAGGTGCGAGTATTGTATAATATCTTTTGGTAATGTTATTTCACAAGCTTGTCCCACATAGACAAGAAGTAGGAATGATCAATTCTTTATAGTTTCAACGAGTGTGGAAACCCGCGCGATGCAGCGGGATTGGCTTCAACGGACTTACTTTGTAACGACACTTAAACCTTAGGGACTAATTTTGCTATAGATAGCAATTAATGCTACAGATTCACCTTGCAACGCTCTTAAACCTCGTGGATCGCTTTTTGCCAAGTTGTGAAACTTTGCATTTAATGTTTGACTTACTTTGCAAAATACACTTAAACATCGTGGACCTGCTGCCAACTTTGGAAACTTTGCATTTAATGCCTTGGGGGTTACTGTTTTCTTCCCCGCTAAATAGTATATATATATATAATTATGAAAAATATTGCTCATATTATTAGATTTCATTATGAAAAATATTACCTAGCTTGGTTCTATGATATAAATGTCTAGATTTTATTTGGGTGATGCATTGATACTGATGCGTATAAACTCATGCTAGTAGTTTTCTTTATAAGTTTTTCTTTTGTAAAACAATAATTTCGATTATAAATAGGGTGTATATGTAGCTCAGAAGGTAACTGTTAATCCCCTTTTATCACGTATACCTTATCACACAACAAGAACACGTTTTGCTTAGAACACGTTAACACACAAACAAACAAAGCGTAGAAATAAGGTGAGAAAGATGGTGACTTGATGTTTATACAAACCGTGTATGTTGTGAGAGAAAGATGAAAACAATAGATGTTTTATTTCAAAGGAAAAAAACACACACACATTCAACACACCCTCAAATGATATACTGAGGGGTATTTATAGTAAAGAGAGATGATGTCCTAAGGTTTGGCCACAATGTGAAGCTTGGACATGGATTGGGTTACATGAACTTATACAAGGCTAACTTAACTAAACGGCTAACCATTTAGCTTAGCCCAATCCATGAGCCCTTTGACTATTCTAGCACCATATCTAACAATAATGCAAAGTTCCTAAATGTGAATGACCATCACTTCTAATAAAACTATTAAGGCTAACAATCTCCCCCTAAGAGGTGGTCATTCAAAAGATGCTCCACTTGATTTGGTCTTTACTTTTCTCGAGCTTGAACTTTGTGTGTAGATATAGAATAGTCTTGATTCTTTGTTCCTTCATGCTTTGTGATCGATAATGTGGTTGTTCCGCCGTTGTCAACTTCGTTGGTTAGGTGTCTCCACCTTTTCCACCATGCTCACACTTCTATTTGTCTTTGGTTACTAATGATGTAGTTCGAAGTCTTTAAACTTTGTGTAGCCTTTGATTATGATGAGAACTTTCATGTGTTTGTGGTATGAGCATGTGGCGAAGTCTCAAGACGATCCATCCGCTTCCAGCTTCCATAAGAAGAAAACATAAAACAAAGTTAGTGATAAGCGGATTCCGCACTTACAAGTTTGAATTTCGAGGTGTTAACAAAGATAGTGTGAAAACACGCCTCTAATTCTCACAAGGCCGCTCAATCGAGTCCCACAAAGAGATAACACGATATAACCGGCACACCTACAGCTCAGATGAGTCGCCGGTACACCGGCATCACTCTACCATCAGAGGACCGCTTGAGACACACCTGCCGTAATCCACCGAGTTACCGGCGACTACCGTCGTGGTGATGTTGACACCGGCAGAGCCCAATCAATCGAAGATCACAAATGTGAAACTTCTCATAAATGTTCGCAAATTGCTAAGATGAGGACTCTATAGTATATCACTTGTGTCCTTATTGATGAACAACAAGTTTATGTCATGTCATGTGTTCCTATGAGATCTTGATGAATCGGCTCTAGACTCAATAAGTGCATATTTTCCTAAGCGAGACTAGGAGAGTAGGTCTCCTTCTTCAATATCAACGCATCTCTAAGAGAAAGTCGATAGATTATGCAGTGGTTCCGAGAATGAAACAAATCCCTTTTAAGAGGAATTGAGTGGCTAGAAGGTTTAGAGAGGCGTCATCGGGTCCATGACGCCTTTGTCTTCAATACCGTCATCTTAGTGACAACCAAGAGTGCATGAGTTGAACCCTGCTTCGCCTCTAAGGTTGATTATGGAGGGCTATTTCTTTTCACCCTTTCTTTTACTTTTCCTTTTAATTCTTCAACCCCTTCTTTCTCCTTTCTCACATTACTCCTTTTTTCAATCATGCCTAAGGAATTCTAATACTAACTATGGTATTGTCCGAAGATCCTCTCCGCTCAAGGATCATAGACGGATTTTCCTATCCTTAGTCACCTTATAACCCATGACCGCCCTATTGTTGCCATAAAACCATTTTCTTGAAAATCTCTCAAAGTGTTTATGATTGAAAACATGTTTGGAACACTCCGAGAGTTTTATATTTTTAAACACCCCTTCACATGTGCTTATATTGTTTTAACTTAAATCAGACATAGAGGGTGATTCGCACTTTTGAATTGATCCGCCATGATAGACAATTCCCCACGAGACACCTACATGCTGCTCGCTAAAGAGTTCCATTGTAAGTTTTTAGGTGACAACTAGCTCTAATAACTAACTTGAAGTTGTAAACACTTCTTGAAAAGAAGGTTAGACCCATGTAAGTGCATGTCTATCACAAGTTTCTAGAAATGGTACATTTATCGACTTTGATTACTCGTCAATTCATTGGTTCGACCGAATGAGCTCTTATGAGATTCAAACAATGATCATAAAACATTTTGATCACATCACGCTTCTCCCCTCAAAAATAGCATATCCATGATGTTTTTGAAACAAAATGATTAAAAGATATTTTTTTTGGAAAGCATTTGGAGAGAAACCGATTTAGCATGAATTTTGGAACAACTTTGGTTTAATACTCCCCTTAATCCAGCATATTTTTCATACAGAAAATTTAGAATCAATTAAGGGTTTAGAGGGAGTTATCTTGGTACTAAATGTGAGAGATTTTGAAAAATCTTTTGAAAATTTCAATCAATGGTACTCAAGATGATGAAGATTTTGAAAATCTTTTGAAGATAATTAAAGAAGAATTATCTTCATTTGTTTTAGGATAAGTGCTCGATATTTATGAAAATCGATTTTATAGCACTTTCCTTTCTTTTAATGATCGGGTTACATCAAGTAATCCAAGTTATTATGTTTTAGGAATAGTGCTTTAAAAATATTTAAACCTTTGATTTTCACTTTCCTTTCTTTTGAAGCTGGTCTGAATCGATGTGTTCGTAAGCCATTATGTTTTAAGTCCCGGTTCTCTGATCTACATACTAAAGCCAATTTTTAAGAAATTTTGAGAAACGACGGTTTTAAAAACAATAAAGAACCTCGCCAAGCATCTCTATTACCAGTATCATTGTTGAATGACATTTCTAGAAATCCATTATATCGACATATATGTCTGAGAAGAATATTTTGATTTTTTGATTTTATATTGTTTTGTATTTTTGAAAATTTTCTATTTTTTATTTTGCTTTTTGTTGGTTTTCAAATTTCGATTTGGTTTTTCAAAAACTATTTACATAGAAGATTTGAATAAAGAGAAATTAAGTTGGGACAAGTAAAAGCGAGTTAAGAGTGGAACTAGAAAAGGATTTCCACATGCTAAATTGGCATAGAGTTCTTTACACACGGGTATATGAACCATCAACACTTTTACAAGTACCGCATCAAGAAGAATTTTCACAAATAACGTTGTTAAGTACATGATTCCTCACCTGAGGGTGATCACTATCAACGGTAGTGGTTTCTACTTCCTTATCCTCGATGATTGTCACTATATCGGTTGGTGAAAGTATCAAAATCTTTTCCGTGGAATCCATCTAAGACCTACTTGGTTGAAAACTTTTCCGCGGGTTGCCACCTAAGGTAAGATCTAGGAGTTGTTTTCTTATCGATACGACTGAAGACTCATTTTTAGAAAAACTACGCCCCAAGAGATCCACCTATTAGGTTTCCTTTGATGTTCATCTTGTTACCGGTTTGTTTCGCTTGAGTCTTAGTGATTGTGCCTTGGCACGAGAATTATCTTTCTTGAGATATTGTAAGACACATGCATCATGATTAGTCAAAAGATACATTTTTACATGTAGTACGCATAAATTCAATATTCTTGTTTAAACAAAAGCTTTAACTTTGTCACTACAGCCTTGTGGACATTGATTCTTGTTCGAAAAAGACTTAGAATTCTAGTGTTGTTTTCTAGGGCATAGCATTTCTTTTTGCTAACTACTCTTGGGATGCCAATCCCTAGTCTTTGTAGAGTGTTCCTAGGTAATGGTTTACTACAAGCAAATGCCTTTGAAATCTTGTAGAATTCATCACCCTAGATGTTGCACCTAGAATTCCATCTTTTCGAAGTCCAGGCTTTTTCCTAGCTTCTTCTAGATAGTTGTTTGTTACCATGTTAGAACCGATGATTTTTAACCGATGTTTGGTCACATTTCGTACTATGCCTAGAAATGCCGTGTGTTATCACTTTTGGTGTTTCAAAGAATCGCTTTTCTTCAAAACTTTTGATAATTCTCTTTAATAGGTGGATCGTGGAGGATCGCTTTTGACAAATCATTATTCTCATTGACTCTTTGGTGAGGCATGAAACGTATATTTTGGTTTGGAAACCGGTTTGGGAACATTTGTTTTCTCCTCGCGCCAATGGTTTTGTAATCACAAGATTCATTGCCTTTCCTTTTGACTTTCATGATCTTCAATATGTTTGCAAAATAATGGACATAATATCAGTAGTTAGAACATCTTCGAAGAGAGAGTCATTTAAAGTTTCCAAAACTTTGATGTGTTCAATACTTTCATTAGCTTGTTTTATGGATTTATGGTCCTTGACAAAGTCTGCTTTCTTTCAAAAACGCTTGTTCGAATGACCTGCGACCGATGCCACCATGAGGGGGCAATTTGAGTTTCAAAAACTTTCTTTGTTCGATGTCAAAACTAGAGAACCGCTTGTTTTGAGTAATAGTGGTTTTAGTTTTAATGCTGTCTTGTAGATCCAAGCAATTTAGTTTTCACATTGTCTAAAATTTCTCGCATCACTTGTGTTAAAAGGATTGTTTGACATTTGTTCGATTTTAAAAGGATTTTGAGACAACTACGAGTTGCAACCGTTTTGAAACCAGGTTTGACACTTTGTTTGAAACACTTTGCGTGGTGGAAAACGCTGATTGGATTAACAAAAGTAATTCCATTAATTTTGTTCCATTTGTTATAATCAATCGGTTTAAGATCCGGATTCTTTTGTTTCATTTTTGATCTACTCTCCTCAGATAGTTCCAACGCTTCAAGAGAATCACGAACAATTATGGGTTCATGCAAAGGTTTTCCATTGTTCACATTCGAGATTTCGAGCTTTCTTTGAGGAAACAAGAAGGGTTGTTACCAAGAGCCATTTTATGAGAAGTATGAAAAATCTGATTTGCTTGATTAGAAAGCATCTTGTTTGTTTTAGAATAATGACCCGCTGTAGGCAGCTAAATTGTCCAATGTTTTGATTTTTCCGCTTTATCAAGAATTTCATCAAGAAGAGAATCTTCGCTTGAAAAATCAAGATCAACCGCTTTTCTCTTTTTCAAGATAAGAAAACATGCTTTTGTTTAGAAAGTTGGTCATTTAGATCGTAAATTTCCTTGTTTAAAGATTTTATTTTCAAGTTCAAATTCACATCAAGTGTGTCATACTTGAGTTGCAATTGTTTTTTTCTTAAAATGTAATCTCATAACCAATTTCTAATTCGACATTTTGTTTGTATGAAATTCATAGGCTCAGTTTTTGTAACTCTCAAGCTTTCGTCACTCTCAGCGCCTTAACCTCGCGATTGACCTTTGACTTTCTCAATCTCACACACTTATTAATTAATGTTTCAAAGTAAGTAATCCAGTTTCATCATTAGCACCATTCTGTGCAACTTGACCTCCATTAGGATCCATATATGGAGTTTCAGAGTTAACATTGCTATTAACTTGCTCGCCCACATATGTGTCATAATAAGGTTCGGGAGATACAAAATGTGGCTTCTTATGAGTAAACGAATTAGCAACATTACTATAATTTGGTACCTCATTGAGTGGATCTGTGTCGTAGACCGGAGGTGAGTCAAAAGTACCGCTTGATGTTGTGTCCTGCTGATTGATTGTATGACTGGAGGTTGCAAAATCGTTTGCTTTATCCGCCCGTCCTGGATACCTGAATTCGTATTCCTCAGCAGTCAACTCTATTCCCGACTCTTCTTTCTCTGCTAGCATCAACATGTACTTGAGCTTTTCAGATGAAATCCTTGGTTTGACATTGCATGCTGAATATCCTGAATCATGGCTTTGAGGTTCGGAAGTAGCATTATGAACCGAAGTCATATAGCAGTTATTCCCATGTTGATATCCCATATTCTGATTCACAATCTGACCCCCTTGATGTCTAACAAACTGCCCTGCATATTGCATCTGATTCGCCATTTGTATACCCGTAGCAAATCCATTCTGATTCCCAATAACATCAACCATTTGTCCTCCTTGACCCATATGCATACTCGGTTGAGCAAACTGCGGATTATACGATGAAATCCATTGGTTGTTTTTATTTGGTGTAGTGGGACTAATGTTTACTTCATTGAAGAATCCTTTTAAGAAAGCAGTTATGAGACGATCTTCCTGGGTTGCCATTGATGAAGGTATGATATGATAAAGTTGATGTAGGATCGATTCAACGATAAAGGAGTTGTGGTTGATGAAGATTAAGCTCGGTTGAGGTTTTTCTGAAAGTCGTACTCGTAACCTTGGTTCTTAGTCGAAAAAAATTTTCTCCCAAAATTTGAAATTCACTATAAAAATCAATTCTAAGGTCGTATGAAAAATTTGAGTTATGACAATTTTGACGCCAAATTTGACCCGAAAAACTTGAATTTAGGCCCAAAATTTTGAATTTTTGACCAAAATTTTCACAGTTAAACCAAAATTTGAATTTCGCGAAAAAATTGAACGTTTAGTCTCCTCAAAAATTTAAATTTTACTCAAGTTTTCCCGCCAAATTTTCTCCCAATTTTTTTTTAAACCTTTATGCGTAGAAAGAGCTTAGGCGTAGAAACAGAAGTTACGAGTAGACGAGGCTTATGCGTAGGATCTTATGCGTAGGATCTTAGGCGTAGGATTCCTTAGGGCAGCTTAGGGTAGGAATCCTTATGCAGTGTGAAAGTATCTAACGCCAGAACCTTAAGCTTATGCGTAGACAAAAAGTTACTTGTAAACCTTACGCGTAATTGTGAAGTTATGCGTAGAGTTACTCATAAGCTTTTAGCTTATGCGTAAACTATGGTTAAGAACCAAAAATCCTTTACACTGTCACAGCGTAAGGGATATCCACAAGTCGAAGTGTTCCACACACTTATCCAAGTGAGGGAAGCACTGAGTAATCGTTTAAGCTCGAAGAATCTGCACCAAAAAGTTATGAGTAGAACCTTATGCGTACTATGACTTTCTTACGCGTAGAACTAGGGTTTTGACCTACGCGTAAAAAAATTTCAGCGATTCAAACGATTTCTCTTGCACAGATAGCATTAAAAACACTCAAATAACACAAAAGTGTTGACCGTTTTCACCCAAAGTGCTTAGAAAAGTTACGAGTAGAAATGACCAATGAAACAAAATGAGTTTAAAAAACGTATCTAAACCCGTAAAGCTTGAAACTTTTTGCAAAAAACTGAAACTTTAGCACCAAATAAACCTTAAACCACAAGAATCTTGAATTTTTTGATGAAAAAATCAAAGCTTTAAGCGTATGAAATATGTAAACCGTGAGCTTTACGAAACAGCACCAAAACTTCAAAACAAACACAAACACTCCTAAACCATTGTTAGGCGATTGATACCAATTGTTAAGCCTTACTTTTATATCAACCTTATCACTTTACCAAGCAAACCAAACACAAGTATAACCACGAACACAAACAGTATGCGTAGAATAGGAAAGAAAAGATGAAGAGATGGTGACTTGAAATATGTATAAGTCGTGTATGTTGTGAGAGAAAGATGAAAACAATAGATGTTTTATTTCAAAGGAAAAACACACACACACACACTTTCAAGCACACCCCTCAAATGACATACTTGAGGGGTATTTATAGTAAGAGAGATGATGCCCTAAGGCTTGGCCATGGGCCGTGAGATGGGCTTGGACATGGATTGGGTTACATGAACTTATACAAGGCTAACTTAACTAAACGTCTAACCATTTAGCTTAGCCCAATCCATGAGCCCTTTGACTATTCTAGCACGATATCTAACACACGTTACAAAGTTCCTAAATGTGAATGACCATCACTTCTAATAAAAACTATTAAGGCTAACAGTAACAATTTAAATTTAAGTGTCGCAAGGTAAAAGGTGCGAGTATTGTATAATATCTTTTGGTAATGTTATTTCACAAGCTTGTCCCACATAGACAAGAAGTAGGAATGATCAATTATTTATAGTTTCAATTGTCATAAGTTAATAGTAATATGGAAACCTTGCAATAATTTACTTGTGAGGTTGTTCATTTCATTTTTAGTTGGTTTTATTGCTCATATTATTAGATTTCATTATGAAAAATATTACCTAGGTTGGTTTTATGATGTAAATGTCTAGATTTTATTTGGGTGATGCATTGATACTGATGCGTATAAACTCATGCTAGTAGTTTTCTTTATAAGTTTTTCTTTTGTAAAACAATAATTTCGATTATAAATAGGGTGTATATGTAGCTCGTAAAGGTAACAGTTTAAATTTAAGTGTCGTAAGGTAAAAGGTGCGAGTATTGTATAATATATTTTGGTAATGTTATTTCACAAGCTTGTCCCACATAGACAAGAAGTAGGAATGATCAATTCTTTATAGTTTCAATTGTCATATTTAAAAGGAAAAATAATCTAAAAAAACATTAAACTTGTCACTTTTTTCTTTTGTATGCATCAAACTTTTAATTTTCTTATTGTAGCATCAAATTTTCTTAATTTTCTTATTGAAGCATCCAACTTCCTTAATCTTTATATTCGTAGGCATCCAACATCATTAATTTTTCTATTGTCATCTCACTTTTTTGCGCTACAGGCCTACAATAGGAAAATTAAGAAAGTTAGATGCTACAATAGGAAAATTAAAAGTTTGATGCTTACAAAAGAAAAAAATGACAAGTTGAATGACTTTTTAAACCATTTTTCATATTTAAAAATTAACCTTGATGGAAACATGCGCAAATAATAATGTGCGGTTATTTCTTTCATGGTTTTTGTTTTTTGTTTTCATTTTGTCTTTTAAATATAACCATGATAGATGTACGTACTTCCACAAATAATAGTTTGTAGCTAAATTTTATTATTTTTCATGGTTCACATTTTCTTATTTCATCTTTTAACTTTATTGAGGTGTTATTGTCTATATCTGATAAATACTCCGTATATAAAACTAAATGTAAAATACCTATCGGCACGTATGTACTTGATATGTTCAGGACTACTTGGGTCCTGTGAGCCAAATAAGACAAGCATCTATAAGCAAACTGAAATTTTCACACTAGAGCACTCCCAACCATAACACCATAACACCAATAACACCGTTCACGTCAGTGCCACATCAGCTTTAACATTTAACATTAACATCCCAAAAAAACACCCACAACCATAACATCTCAATAATATCAATAACATTCCCAACAATTTACAAAAAACAAACCCTCATTTAGGGGCATAAATGAAAAAAGAAAAGAAAAAAAAAATGCAAATAACGGGCGTTGGGGCAGTAACGCCGCCCCTTTAACACCCAAATAACGCCGGACTTCCAACCATAACACCAAATAAAGCCGGGTAACGCGGCAATAACGCCGGTTCCAACGTTATGATTGTAAGTGCTCTTAGCTGATAGTCTAATACATTGTTGAAATTTAAATCCTTATAACAAAGTTTAAATGATGACAATTTACAATGCCATGTGATTTTGTAAAAAAAATCTATAGAGAACCTCAAGTAATAAATTTCAAGTTCAAGAGTCCCACATGGCCACATAATGAAATTCCATTGGAAAAAAAGTTTATTACCAATGTGCTTGTTATCAAAGGTGGCAATATCGTAGCAAGTTATAGCATATGCATGTCAAAATAAGTCGGTGCAACCAAAGTGATGTTTGAATTTTACTTAATTGACTTAATATGAAAACATTATTCAAAAAGACTAACATAACTTCACTTTGACATGTGACATATAGCGAGATGCATAATTCAATTCCTAAATACACTTTGACATGTGACATTAGACAAAGACCAATATTCAAAAAGACGAACATAAATTCCAAAGGTCTTGTTTTTGGGGTGTTTCTACGAAGTATAATATCCTTTGAAAGAAAGGAATTCCAACTTTTCCACTAACAAAACACAATAAAAACAACAACCACATTTTTTTTGTCACCATCTATATAAGTGTTCAAAAATTTAAAATCATAACCACTCAAAGCAAATCAACATTTTCATAGTTCAACTAAAACAAAGATTAAAAGAAACATGTCACCTGCTTGGAGTTCACATGGAGTCGTGACACTGTTAGCTACAACTATTGCGGTCTCGGGCACCTTGATATTCCTCTCGCTACTACGGACCTCTACCACTAACACTTCCTCGATCAAGAACCGCGATTTAAATCATGCAGAATACAACCACTACGAAGGCGTTCTTGTTTGTCCTCCATGAAGAAAGACCGAAAGATCAAAAAGAAAGTACGATTTGCTGAGAACGTTAAGGAAATTGAATATGTTTCTAATTGTGGAAGTGAAACAATGGAATTTAATGGTGCAAGAAGTTTACTAGTAGAGTTTTAATGCTAAAATGTTTTTTGGTTCATATTCATTGACTTTGTCATGAAAACATATTGCTTGGTTCTGTGATATAAATGTTTAGACTTTATTTGGGCGATTCCGATACTCATAACTATTTTATAAGCTTATATGTTTTCAATGCAGCTCGTATAAGTGGATTTTTGTTTTACACTTAAGAATCACGAGTAAGGTAAGAGGTTGGTTTTCTTAGTATTACAAGAGTTGAGGTCGTTTCGTTTAAAAATACAACGGCTAAAGGTTCAACTTTCAAGCATTTCAATGGGGTTACATAGTATGAATGAATTTCCAATCTATTTGTTTTTATTGGCTTTGATCTACTTGTGATCGGGATTATTGTATAACATGATTTAAAAATTTTATTTAGAGAGTAGTAAGTTGTCTCACATAGATAAAAAGTAACAGCAGTGACATCCTTATAATCACAAAGGGAAACTACCAAGTTTGTACCTGTTATATAGTCTATCACAAACAAATAAACAAATTGTTTGTGGCGAACTATGTGTTTGGTATTTTTGTCTTTTAACTTTGCTTCAAATATTTTTTTTTTCTTTTTTTATATATTTATCAGCTAAATGCCATGCACGATGTAAATTTCTATCATTATGTATGCATGTTTTTCCTGAAAAGCATATGACGACACTGCATTAGTCGTGCAACTTTGGAAGCAATAGACGCAAACTAAAAACCGAGAAAACAAAGACAAGAATAAACGTATGGTCAATTATTTCTATCAATGCTTATAATAATAACAGACTCAAGTACGTTCGGTTTTGATGCAACGTACAAGTTCAATCTCATGAAAGTGAAATCTTGGTCTTCTTATGCCTAATTAATTTTCATACACAATATGTGACTCAAAATGTTTCTTTTTCTACATTACCACCACAAAGGCGTTCTTGTTTGTCCTCCGGAAAGAAGGACTGGAAGATTAAAAAGATCAATAATAATGTGATTTGTGCCGATAATGTAAAAGATGGTGATCACGAAGCATGGAGGGAAGTTGAATATGTTTCTAATTGTTGATTCGAAAAAATTCATCATAATCATGCAAGAAATTTACTTGAGTTTTCAAGTTATTCGTTATGCCGTTCATATTGTTTGATTTTGTTTTTGAAAAATATTGCTTGGTTCTATCTATGTTACAAATGACGGGTTTGCATTTCAGTAAGGTTACATGGGTAAGAATGGGTTTTCAATTTATTAGTTCTTCTTTCAGGGAATAGAAAACGTAATTGATATAATTGTGATTGTGACTATTGTGTGACATAATTTGATATCTTGTCCAATATCGATAGAAATCAAGAATATTGAGATCTTTATAATTTAAAGGTGCATTGTTACTAAAATCAGCTATAATCAACTTAAACATTAACTGTTTGTTATGTTGGATGTTTGTTTTTAGAAAAAAAAAAAAAAAAGAAAACCTTTAGTCAAGTGTAATTTGAGGTCCTAATATCACATCGAATTTAAACAAGCAGTGCTTGTTCGTGGGTTTTATCTTGTCTTTTAAATTATTTTAAAATTGGAAAAGTATAGTCTTCAAATGTTCTTGGCTCTTTAGAAAACCCGATAATGACTCTTATAGGTTTATATGTTTTCAACGTAGCTCGTACAACTGACTTTATGTATTATACTTAAGAATAATGAGTAAGGTAAGAGATCGGTTTTTTAATACTACAACAGTTGAGGTCTTTGTTTTAAAATACGAAGACCATGGGTTAGCATTTCAGTTGGTTGACAGGTTACAAATGAATTTTCAATCTATTTGTTCTTTTTTGCTATGGAATCAAACAAGTTAGTAACGTGATTTGAAATTTTCCTTCATTAAGTTATCCCACATAAATAGAAAGTAGAAGTTGTAGTATCCTTATTAATAGAAAGCGCGACTAACAATTTATAATGAATCACATATGACATACCTGAACAAAAAGTTGTTTGTTGGGATAATGTGGTTTGTTATTTTTATCATTTAAGTGTATTGGTCGAACTTCAAAACGTTATTACTCCATGTTCAGTTAAATACACAAACCATTTGCTTTTTTACTTATTGTTTGTTGGGATAATGTGTTTTGTTTTGATACAAAGTAGAAATTCAATCTCGTTATATTGAAAAGACCAACAAGTTAACTGAAACAGGCTTTGAAAATTTTTGGTTTATATATCAATGACAATCTATCAAATATGAAATCTTGGTCTTTTATGCCTAAGTAGTTTTCATACACTATACTTTCGAGCATTAACTTTTTTCTAAAACGATAAACGTAAAAAGAAAACAGATTCCTCGTCACAATTAGCTCAAAATGGCTTTTTTTTGTACATTACCACCATGAAGACATTCTTTTCCTCCACGAAGAAAAAGAAAGACTAAAAAGAAAGTGCAAATGCAAAGAACGTTAAAGATACTGATCGGAAGGCATGGAGGGAAGTTGAATATGTTTCCAGTTGTGGAGTCGAAACAATGGATTATAAATTTATAATGGTACAAGAATCTTACTTGAGTTATCATGTTAATTGGTTTTGTTGTTCATATACTTTGATTTTGTTATTAAAAAATATTATTTCTTGGTTCTATTTATGAGATTAATGTTTATAACGACCACAATCCTTGTTTTAAAATACGATAGGCAGGGGTTTAAACTTTAAAGCATTTCAATTAGGTTACGTTGTACAAATTGGTTTTCACTTTATTTGATCTTCTTCGCCATGGCCCATGGGATGAAACAAGTTATCGATATGTTTGTGATTGTGATTATTGTATGACATAGTTATAACTTATCCCACATGGGTAGAAAGCAAGAACTTAAAGAATTTTATAAGTGCTAAGATGATTTACTATGTTAATGCTCTATTGATAAAATTTATAATAGTTTACTTGTGAGGTTCTTCGCTACTTCTTTTTTCCATATTTTTTTCTTTTAAATTTGTTTAAGAGTAATTCATAATATGGACGCGAAAGTAAGGCCCTAATATCGAAACCCAAGGGTGACTTTAGACAAAACCGGATATTCAAAAACAATAAGACACATAAATTTGGTATTAGGCGGAAATAAAGAATTCTAACCACTCAAAGCAAATAAACATTTCAAAACCAAATGCCTCTTAGCCCAACGGTATGTAAGTGACCCATCAATCTAGAGGTTATGAGTTCAAATCTCGTTGGAGACATGTAAGATATAATTTATGAGATAGGTGGTGTAGTAAAAATTTGCCGTTTTAAAAAAATAAAATAAAAATAATAAACATTTCAAAGTTCAATGAAAACAAAGATAAAAAAATGTCACCGGCTCGGAGTTCTCACGGGGTCATGACAGCGTTAGCTACAACTATTGTTGTTTCGGGTACCACGATATTTCTTGTTTGTCCTCCAAGAAGAAAGGCCGAAAGATCAAAAAGAAAGTACGATTTGGTGAGAACGTTAAGGATATTGAGTAAGTTTCTAATTGCGGAAGTGAAACAATGGAATTTAATGGTGCAAGAAGTTTACTAGTAGAGTTTTCATGCTAAAATGTTTTTTGGTTCATATTCTTTGATTTAGTTATAAAAACATATTGCTTGGTTCAATGATATAAATGTTCGGGCTTTATTATCTCGTAGTAATTTTTTTATATTTTTTTTTTGAAATTAATTACTTTGATGTAGAATAGGGTGTGTTGCTCGGACAAATGACTTTTTGTTTCATACTTAAGAATCATGAGTAAGGTAAAAGGTTAGTTTTTTAGGATTGCTACTGTTTAAGTTGTTTTGTTTGAAAATACAAAGGTGAGAGGTTCAACTTTTAAGCATTTCAATAGGATTACATGGTACAAATGCATTTCCAATCTATTTGTTCTTTTTGGCTTTGATCTACTTGAGATTGGGATTATTGTAGAACATTAGAACATGATTTGAAAATTTTGTTTACAGAGTAATCAGTTGTCCCACATAGATGAAAAGTAAAAATGGTACCATTGTTATAACCACAAAAAGCAAGCAATAAGTAAACGCTTCAATAATAGCCTAACAAACAAAGAAACAAGTTGTTTGTTGGGTTTATGTTCTTGGTGTTCTTGTCTTTTAACTATGCTTTATGTGTGTTTTATTTGTTTCTCACTATAATTCCATACACCATGTTAATTTCTAGCAATGTTAAAGTGAAATATTGGTCTTCATATGCCTAATGTAAAACGTAAAACAATTCTTCTTCACGTTTGACTCAAAATGTTTCTATATTAACATTACCAACACAACCACCATGAAGGCGTTCTTGTTTGTCTTCCACAAAGAAAGACCGAAAGATGAAAAAAAAAAAGAAGTTCGATTTGCTGATAACGTTAAGGGTATTGAACATGTTTCTAGTTGTGGAAGTAACACAATTGATTCTTTGGTTCTTTGAACAGAAATTTACTAGCAGAGTTTTAATGTTAAAAGGTTCTTTGGTTCATGTTTGTTCATTATGTTATGAAAAACTATTGGTTCGTTCTATCATTTATAGTGACTTTTGTTTTATACTTAAGAATCACGAGTAATGTAAAAGGTTGGTTCTATCATCTTTGTTTTAAAATACGAAGGACATTGGTTCAACTTTCAAGCATTTTAATTAGGTTACATGGTACGAATGAATTTTCAATCTATTTGTTTCTCTTTGCTTTGGAATCAAACAAATTATTGATCCACTTGTGATTGGGATTATTGTATAACATGTTACCAAAATCTTCCTTCATTAAGTTATCCCACATAGATAGAAGGTAAAAGTTGTGACATCCTTATAAATCAAAAGGGCGCCAGTAAAATGTAATGAAGTATTATATCCCTATCAAAAACTTGTTTGTTATTTTTGTCATTGTGTGTTTATTTTAAAAACGAAGACAACCTCTATTGTTCCAACTTCCAAGTGTTATTACTCCATATTCAACTAGGTATAATACTCGTGCAGACACGGGGTTTTGATAGAAAATAATATATATTCTGTATTAATACATAATATTGTGTCTTTAAAGGTAATTGCATATAATTATATAATTATAAGTTTCGTGCACGCACGAAGTTTACACATAAATCAAATTTATTTTAACATTTTAGTTCAGTATATACACATATAAGAATTTGCCTATGAAAATTGTGATATAAATACAACTAATACTTATGCACGAGTTTTTCATTATACATTAATATCCATTAGAATTTGGTAAACTATTTGTAAAAAATTCTGTTACGTAACTCAAGATTTAATTTTATTTAGCTGACAAAGATGTTGTTGTTATTTAAATTTCACTACTGATATTATGTTGTACACATGATGCAAGTTTAATACCACATAATGAGCGTTGATAAAGTTAAAGTATACTCCTTAAAGTTTTTTAAAAATGTTTGTCTAGATATCTTTATATAAATAAATAAGAATTACATGAGTCATTGTTATAAGTACAATCGCGTATATTTATTTTTATATTAAAGTAACCCGTGCTTACAATTTGATAATTATATTCCCGTTTCAAGTAACTTAGCCGTGTTTAAAATATAAACTCGTGTCTACATAGGTTGAACTTTAAAAAAAATGAAATAAATGAGTCTTTGTTGAACGTATATAGTAAAAGAAATTGACACTTATAATCTTATGCAAATTTATATGTTATTAGTTTAAAACAACATGTACATTGTATTTTTTACGATATAAAGTATAAAGAGTATAAAGTATAATCCAAAGTTATTAAAAAACATGGGGACTTATAATATTACACTTAACTCTATATAATTTTTTTAAATTCAACCACTAAAGTTTTATTAATTATACCTCATCTTTTTTTAAGTTTTTGTTTTCACAAATTTGACACGTATATTTTTATATGTTTTTTTTATCAACCAAATTTCTCCAACAAATTTATTAAAGTTTGACCAAAATCAATTTTATTTTGACTATTATTAACCAATCACATCACACGATTTTGCTTACGTGGCAAAATTGAGCTTTTTTATTGGCCCAATTGTTTTTTCAATAAGAATGAATTCACAAAATCACTCTGAAATGATGTAATTCCTTTATCATATAAAAGATTAAATGCACAAATTTGTTCTTTTAATTACAGTAAATACTAAACATCATGTAAATTTATCTTAGTATGTGGTTATGTATTTTTTTTCATTAAAAAGTAAATGATACACCAATATAGCGAATAACGGATACAAATAAGTTCTATTTTGATGCAACGTCAATCTCGTTAAAGTGAAAAGACCAACAAGTTATTTGAAATAGGGTTTGTAGATTTTTAGCTTATATATCAAGAACGACCTATCAATATGAAATCGTGGTCTTCGTACGCCTAGTTAGCTCAAAATGTTTTTCTTAATACATTAATACAACAACCACGACTAAGTGTTCTTGTTTATCCTCTACGATGAAAGATAGCAAGACTAAAAAGAAAGTTCGATTTGCGAAGAACATAGTTGAATATGTTTCTAGTTGTGGAGTCGAAAAAATGGACTTTAATGGTACAGGAAACTTACTTCAATTTTCATGTTTATTGGTTTTGTTCATATTCTTTGATTTTGTTATTATTAAATATATTGCTTGGTTCTGTTTATTAGATACATGTTTATAACGACAACAATCATTGTTTTAGAAAACGATAAGTAGGGGTTTCAAGCATTTCAATTAGGTTACATGGTACAAATTGGTTTTCAGTTTATTTGTTCTTGTTCGCCATGGTCCATGGGATAAAATAAGTTATCGATCTGCTTGTGATTGTTGTGTTACATAGTCTAGTAAGTTGTCCCACATAGGTACAAAGCAAAAATATCGAGAAATTAATAACTGTAAAGATGATTGACCAAGTTATGAAGTAAACATCACCTACTCAATAATTTATTTGATAGGTTGTTGAGTTGTTCCTGTTAAGTTTAAGATACATGATAATAATAACATGTAGACATCATAGAGTACAAAGCGGAAGACTTAGAATATAATAGCAATTAATTAACTGAAAATAAAACGTAACATACCTCTTGCAATTGGCTAGATCTCTTCAATTCAAGAACCCTAATTAGGGTTTATTTGGTTTAACGAATTGACCCTTACCGTTTTTCAATTCAAACCAATTGATGTAACAATAATGTGTTACACCACGTTTTTGTACACACGTACTATTAGCGATTCGATGCGAATGCTAGTTCTTGATCACAATAGAATAACCAAACACCTTTGTTATGCTCAAGGTCACTCGTAAATCCCTTACAATGGGGATTCACTCGTCGACCAAGAACAAGAGGGAAGAAAAGAAGAAGTTTGGCCTTCTCATGAAATCAAGTGTACCAAAGGATGAATACAAGGGAATGTATTTATAGCCTTATGGTAGATGTCAAGTTTACTATGGTTTCCGATGTGGGATTCCATAGTTTCGGCCAAAAACAAGCCCAAAAGAGGGTTCCTAAAACCGTCTCTTAGCTTGTTTACTTTTCTTCATATCCCGTTGACATTTAACGACCGATAGTCACTTTCGATAAGTGTTTATCGCTCGTTTAGTCGTTTATTGTGAATTTAATAATTAAACATAATATTTTATATTAATTATTTAAACATCGAGTCTCATACGTTAAGTGTGCAATCCCGTGGTCTCGAGTTCGAATCCGGTCATACACATATTAAATATATCCATAAACCAACAGCACCCACTTGGAGATATCTTAGTATTCGTAATGACATTGGTTAGCATCTAGCAACACGCCAATGACCCCATAACAACTCGAGTATGGTTTCCTGGAAAAACCTTTTGATGATTCATCATCATACTTATCCTTTTGTTTCTAATACCATGTTAATAAGAATATGGATCTCACTCATTTCTTAATTAACTATTCTGTTTCTCGCTTTATATGATTGATCAAGATTACCAATTCTTCTGAACATATTCCAGAAGACCTTGGGCATGGCCATGCAAACATCTTGACAACCCTACGAGGGGCCCAGCAGTATTATACTTCAAAATAAATTTGAAGGAAACAAATCCCGTTTTGACTACGAGCAGAATTCATAAATTTCGCAACACTTCTGAAAACAACCCTTATAACTACCAGTTACGTATAGCGTTAGATTGCTTCACAGAAATGCACTACATCCATGACATTTCTCTGGTATCTCAAGTCAGAGGATAAATATTCATGATGTACTTAATGACTAAGATCCATAAAGTACCATCTTGTGGTTGGGATAAGTCCCATACTCAATCCATTGAATATCATCTGAAATTAGTCATGCTACGCATCAATATACTTTCAAGTATATTCTAACTAATACTCAGATTTGTCTTAATTCAATATCATTCCCATGTTATTGATCGACAACGGACTATTTAGAATAACTTAAGTTATTCAAGGATTTAAACATGCAAATACAGGATAACATCATAATAAATGAATAATAAACATAACAAAATACTTTATTTCATTTGAATAATAATGTTTATAATATCCTTTATCCAAATACTAAATAGATCAATGCATGATAATTCTTAGTTAATGAATTTTGCCTCAAGTCATGATAATCATACTTGTTGACAGGGCATAATTTCAACTAACTTTGATCTATAGGAATTTTGAGAATACTTATTTCAAGAATTCAATAAGTGAATTTCTTGTATGTGTTTACACATATTTTGATATTGTCATATCATTCCATAAGGTGCGTGATAACCAGAACCACCTTGATGACAATCATCTTTCAAAACTTTAAAGTTTAAAAGTATTCTTTATTCTTTAATATATGATGCAACTGTGCTCTTAGTTGAACATAACTAGTCAACATGGTCATTATCAAGGATACCATGACTAGAATTGAGTGCCATCTCAATTATATCAGCATCATTGTGTACAACAATATGCTCTTCAAACATCCGTAAACTTTGAACATTATTTGTTTGGTGCCATTCAAACTTCAAGTTTGTTGACTATAACAATTACATAACAATTGTTGTATAGAATCTGGGAGTAACTCCAGGCTGAGGAATGCAATTCTAAATCCAAACATAAATATTACAATGTTGTTAAATCATCTTGTAATCAAGCATGACACAAAAATCTTACAACAAGATGTACATGATGAATCTTCAAGTTAGACTTTAAGATCTCATTATATATCCATCATGTTCTATTAGACTCGTTTATTTACCGAATATGTTTATAATAATAAATATATATTCCAAGGTTGTATGTCTTATTTCCAAATCTTACAAACGAAGTTTCATTCCCAACTAAAACTTAATTTAGGTGGAATGTAGTTGCCCATACAACATATAAGATTTAAGAAAATAAAAAATAATACTCCCACTAGCTTTCATGAATACTTATGAGCTGTCATCTAACAGTATTTAATATTAAACATAAGAATCATCTCCTAGATGCATGCATATATCCATTCATGGATTTTTGCAGTCTGTACATATTCAAAGATTATTTGAATTCATAAAACTCCTTTGCATTGCTTTCGTCCTCGCCAAAAGTAATCAAAAACAAAGAGTTTTGATATTCATTGTCAAAATTTCATATCAATGAAACCAAGTATGACAATTATAAACTTTATACTTCTATTTAATGTATCTAGGAAAGAATATTCAATCATAATTGCATGATTAATATTATTATCACTAGACATACATAAAATACGTGTACAATATTGTCCATATGATTTCTACACAAAGATTTAAACCATCAACCTTTGAAGAAAAATCATCTTCATTAAGATAAACCAAGTATCTAAAGTTGATTATCTTTATGGACAGCATCTTAACATTCATAGTATGATTGATTTACCACAATTCAACATTTGGTAAATTCATCATCTTTATGGACAGCATCTTAACATTCATAGTATGGACAACATATTTTTTTTTTTTTTTTTTTAAACCTTTATGCGTAGAAAGAGCTTAGGCGTAGAAACAGAAGTTACGAGTAGACGAGGCTTATGCGTAGGATCTTATGCATAGGATCTTAGGCGTAGGATTCCTTAGGCGTAATCAGCTTATAATCTTTATACTTCTATTTAATGTATCTAGGAAAGAATATTCAATCATAGTTAATTGCTTAAGTATTATTAATATTATTATCTAGACATAATCACAAAATACGTGTACAATTGCATATGATTTCTACACAAAGATTTAAAAAGTAATGAAGAAAAATCATCCAAAACTAAAGTTGATTATTCTTTAAAGATCTTAACATTCATAGTATGATTGATTTACCACAATTCAACATTTGGTAAATTCATCATCTTTATGATATTCATAGTCAAAATATGCGTCATATCAATGAAAGGTTATGCGTAGTTAAGTATAGGCGTAGGATTCCTTAGGGCATCAGCTTATAATCTTTATACTTCTATTTAATGTATCTAGAAAGAATATTCAATCATAGTTAATTGCTTAAATATGATTAATATTATTATCACTAGACATACATAAAATACGTGTACAATATTGTCCATATGATTTCTACACAAAAATTTAAACCATTAGGGTTTTCAACCTTTGAAGAAAAATCATCTTCATTAAGATAAACCAAGTATCTAAAGTTGATTATCTTTATGGACAACATCTTAACATTCATAGTATGATTGATTTACCACAATTCAACATTTGGTAAATTCATCATCATGATTAACAGGCTTACCATGATCCTGTAACTCATAATCCTCAGCATATTAAATATCTGAGATATCCTTACAGATCTATGAATGACAATTCCATCATATTGAGGTCTATCATTTACATGTTTAGCCTCATCATGATATTTGCTAGTGCATTTTAGAAGATTATGTATTTTGTAACTTTAATCTTTCAAGATCTAAACCAAAACTCCCACTTGCCTTTAACAATTTAAAGATTACCTCTAAATAGTTTAGCAAGTAGAGCAACAATACATTGTTCTCTTTTGGGATATTACAAAAAACATTGACAGTTCCTGACTTTAGTTTGTTACAACCCACTTTACAAGTAGTTTAACAAATTCAGAACTTCATTATAAGACTTAATGTGATTCATCACATTCCATAAAAATGGTGTCTTATTAATCTTCTAGGTTGGAGTCTTATTGAGTATATTCAATCTATACTCAATCTACTAACCTTGATAACATGTGAAAGAAACTGTAGTTATCTTGAATCAAACATGCCAATAGATTTTGATTCTTCTAACTGAACACACCATAAAACTATGGTATTTCATTTAGAATTAATATTGTAAGATAATCTAACAATATTTAAGATAACCATCTACTATTTGGTTTACCTATTTACTAACAAAGTAAAACTTAATGGTACAATAGAATTACCAAGTCAATTGCATGTATTATAACACAAGTATTCTTGACCAAGTCAATAGACATAACAGTTATAATCCCACTATACGTTATAAGTATTTGATCAACTCAGTGACTTCATGCATATGTTTTAAAACATAGCAAATTAACGTCTTACTTTATATTCTAAGTCTTGTATTAAAAGACTTCATGTTTGTGACTTTACAAAATCATAAACATTTATAATTAAAGTAATTATGAACACTACCTCGGGTTTCAATTAATATTTAAAGTTAATATTTACTACATATATTTAAGTCATTCAACGAATACTCAAATTCAAAGTAGTATTAGATTACTTCATTTAATTATGTCATTCCATGAAATGTTTAATTCATCATCCACTTCACCTTTATCTAGTTCATCACGTAACATAAATTACAAGTGTTTCTTAAATATTAAATGACATAAATATTTAAAGTAGTCTTTGTTATCATCTTGACACATGTTCAAAATGGGGCAATCATACACCTTTAAATGTATAATTCCTATTGAAATCAAGAGAATCCATTTAAATCATATTTATATGTGTTTTATGCAATAAAGATTTCTCTTGTGCATGGAACAACATCATGTAGCGATAAACAACACGATACCGTCGCTTATTTGATTAATATGATTTGTGTCATAGATATAACAAGTAGATGTAGGACTATATTGATTAGTAAGGAAGCACACATGACTCTCCTTAAAACATAAGTGCCTACAATTGGAAAGTAATTATCATCTGGTTACTCTAGTAGCTCCCATGAATTAGAAATCAATCAAAAAACAACTTCTTCTCAGTATTGATGCAACACAAATGCTCCCACTGAATCTAACAACATTGTAAGTGTTGCATAAACAGTGAAAACAACTTGCTTGCTTTTTACTTTCCTACACCTTTGAAGAACCATACATAATCATTACTTAGGTACTAAAAGGTGTATTCTACTCTGTGAATGATGGGTTATACATCAATGTTATTAACTTGAAAATTTGGGTATGCAATTTCTTCCTTATGAGGTCTATGTAGCACCTTTAGGCTAAAGCAAACCAACTAGATAAATAATGCTAGTTTGTTTTCGCGGTAAATAGTCTAACTTCTAATTTAGTAACTCATATACATGTTTTCCTGTTAACCAACATTCATGTTGTTACAAAAGGATTCATTCACCAAATGAGGGTAATGAAATCAATCATACTATGAGTTACATTTAAATGTTCCTATAATACCTTTCTCATTCATATAATTGAGTCTATCCGTTACTCTCTTACCATTTGTTTGAAAGCAGAATGGTCAAAGACTAAACCAGTTAAATGTTGCAGTTATACATTCAAAAGAATTAAATCATATTTATATGTACCCATGGTTTTACCAAATTGACATAGTTTCACATCGGTTGATAAAGATTTCTCCCATTCCTAGATTTATGTGCAATTGCCATGTAAACATGTTTTAACATGCCAGTTGTGGGTTCTCCTTTGCAAAACTCAATTAAGTTGTAAGAAAGATACGTGGATATTTTACCCTTTGAACAGTCACACGATACACGCTGGATGGCTCGTTCAAATATTACAAAGATGTCATAATATGTTTTATTAAAACATTTATATCTTGTTTTTGTGTCATAGATATAACAAGTAGATACTTTTGTAGGACTATATTGATTAGTAAGGAAACGCACAGCTCCATTGACTCTGGGGCAGAGGACCCTTAAAACATAAGTGCCTTTATAGTTCATTCTCATGGGTGACAGAATTGTACCAAAGTCACCAATCAATTGCGTATGATTAATGCTTATACATGTTTCACCATTGTTTAGGTCAGTTTATAATACCCTTGTTACACATAACAAACAAGCAAGTAAACAAATAAACAATGAATGCATAACAAAAATAAGTCATGCATATCAAATAGCCACATGCAAACTTTTTGATAAATCCTCAATTCTAGATATGTCAATATGCATATATTTAATTAAGACTTTCACTCGTTTTCATCTATGTACAATGAGCCACATATCGAAATTGTTAAGTCAAATCAAAATAAACATATACCACATAGCACTTGAGGTCTTCCCCAATTTTAGTAATGCAACACAAATGCATATAATTATCATGGACATAAAATTACACTTAACAATTAATGCAATTAAAACAGAGTTACGCAATACACATAAAGTTGAATGCATCCTAGGGTTTCTAATCCAATTAAAACTTTAGTTTACAAAACCCGAATTAGGGCACCAAAAAAACGCCCCCCCCCCTAAAATTTTAGGGTTTAGGTTTTTAAAACCCTAGATCTACGCATACAAATAATAACACAACATGTTTATTTTAATTATGTGTTTCAGTAATTAATTACTTGTTATACAAGGCTCGTGATGCCACTGTTAAGTTTAAGATACATGATAATAATAACATGTAGACATCACAGAATACACAGCGGAAGACTTAGAATATAATAACAATTAATTAACTGAAAATAAAACGTAACATACCTCTTGCAATTGGCTAGATCTCTTCAATTCAAGAACCCTAATTAGGGTTTATGTGGTTTAACGAATTGACCCTTACCATTTTTCAATTCAAACCAATTGATGTAACAATAATGTGTTACACCACGTTTTTGTACACACGTACTATTAGCGATTCGATGCGAATGCTAGTTCTTGATCACAATAGAATAACCAAACACCTTTGTTATGCTCAAGGTCACTCGTAAATCCCTTACAATGGGGATTCACTCGTCGACCAAGAACAAGAGGGAAGAAAAGAAGAAGTTTGGCCTTCTCATGAAATCAAGTGTACCAAATGATGAATACAAGGGAACGTATTTATAGCCTTATGGTAGATGTCAAGTTTACTATGGTTTCCGATGTGGGATTCCATAGTTTCGGCAAAAAACAAGCCCAAAAGAGGGTTCCTAAAACCGTCTCTTGGCTTGTTTACTTTTCTTCATATTCTGTTGACATTTAATGACCGATAGTCACTTTCGATAAGTGTTTATTGCTCGTTTAGTCGTTTATTGTGAATTTAATAATTAAACATAATATTTTATATTAATTATTTAAACATCGAGTCTCATACGTAAAGTGTGCAATCCCGTGGTCTCGGGTTCGAATCCGGTCATACACATATTAAATATATCCATAAACCAACAGTTCCTTGCTTTTTTTTCTTTTTCTTTTTCTTTTAATTTTGTTCAAGTATAATTCCTGATATCGAAACCATAGTAACTTTAGACAAAACCGTATATTCAAAGACAAGAACACGGCTAAATTCGATATTATGCGGAAAAAAGGAATTCCAACTTTCCCACCACAAAAAAGACTATAAAACATCCACATTCTTCGCTTGTCACCATCTATATGTTCATAATTTTAATTTCATAACCACTCAAAGCAAATGAACACTTCAAAGTTCAACGAAAACAAAGATGAAAACATATTACCAGCTTGGAGTTTGCACGAGGTCGTGACGCTGTTAACAATCGTTGCGGTTTCTTGTACCATTATCACTTGCTCTATTGAGAACCAAGATTCAAATAATCCAGAGTCACAACCACCAAAGTGTTCTTGTTTGTCATCCACAAAGATAGACAGAAGGATTGAAAGGAAAGTGCAACTTATAGTGAACGTTAATGATCTTAATGGTGCAAGAAATTTACTTGTAGTGTTTCCATGTTAGTTGGTGTTACTGCTCATATTATGAGATTTCATTACGAAAAATATTACCTAGCTTGGTTCTATGAGATACGGTAAATGTTTAGACTTTATATAGGTGATGCATTGATATGCCGATAAACTCATATGAGTAGTTTCTTTATAAAAAATTTTCCCGTAAAACAATACCTTCGATTCTAAGTAGGATGTATTGAAGACAACCTTGTTGGTAATGTAGCTCGTAAAGGTAGCGGTTTAAATTTAAGTGTCGTAAGGTAAAGGCGTGAGTATCTTATAACATGTTTTGGTAATGCTGTTTCACAAGCTTGTCCCACATAGACAAGAAGTAGAAATGATAAGATCTTTATAGTTTCAAGTGTCATATATATAAAGCAACTACTAAGGCAAATGTTGCAACTAGTAATGTGCGGTTATTTGCATTTATTTCTTTCGTTGTTTTTTGTTTTTTCATTTCGTCTTTCAACTTTATTCAAGTGTAAATATATCCATGATAGGTACATCCACAAATAATAGTTTGTTGCTATATTTTATTATTTTTCATGGTTCTCGTTTTCTTATTTCATCTTCTAACTTTATTGAGGTGTTATTGTCCGTATAAAAGTAACTATAATTCCTAAATTAAATACAAACACTATGTAAAATACCTATTGGTATGTATGTTTTTTAATGACATGACTTTTTCTATATGTCGAAGCACAGTTAGAAATGTCCAAGACTACTTGGGTCCAGTGGACCAAATAAGAGAAGCTTAAATGATGACATATAACAATGCCATGTGATTTTGTAAAAAAAAAAAAAAAAAAAAAAAAAAAAAAAAAAAATTGTAGAGAACCTCAAGTAATAAATTTCAAGTCCAAGAGTCCCACATGGCAAAGGTGCTTGTTATCAAAGGTGGCAAAAAGGAGACTATAAAAACATGTACATTATTGGAAAAAAAAAGTTTATTACCAATGTGCTTGTTATCAAAGGTTGCGATATCGTAGCAAGTTATAGCATATGCATGTCAAAATAAGTCGGTGCAACTGAAATGATGTTTGAATTTTACTTAATTGACTTAATATGAAAACCAATATTAAAAAGACTAACATAACTACACTGTGACATGTGACATATAGCGAGATGCATAATTCGATTCCTAAATACACTTAGACATGTGACATTAGACAAAGACCAATATTCAAAAAGACTAACATAAATTCCAAAGGTCTTGTCTTTTGGGGTTTTTCTATGAAGTATAATATCCTTTGAAAGAAAGGAATTCCAACTTTTCCGCTAACAAAAAACACAATAAAAACAATTAACAACCACATTTTTCTGTTTGTCACCATCTATAAAGTGTTCAAAAATTTAAAATCATAACCGCTCAAAGCAAATCAACATTTTCATAGTTCAACTAAAACAAAGATTAAAAGAAACATGTCACCTGCTTGGAGTTCACATGGAATCGTGACAATGTAAGCTACAATTATTGCGGTCTCGGGCACCATGATATTCCTCTCGTTACTACGAACCACTACCACTAACACTTCCTCGATCAAGAACCGCGATTTAAATCTTGCAAAATCATCACCACAACCACTACGAAGGCGTTCTTGTTTGTCCTCCACGAAGAAAGACCAAAAGATCAAAAAGATAGTACGATTTGCTGAGAACGTTAAGGAAATTGAATATGTTTCTAATTGTGGAAGTGAAACAATGGAATTTAATGATGCAAGAAGTTTACTAGTTGAGTTTTCATGTTAAAATGTTTTTTGGTTCATATTCATTGATTTTGTTATGAAAACATATTGCTTGGTTCTGTGATATAGATGTTTAGACTTTATTTGGGCGACTCCTATACTCATAACTATTTTTATAAGCTTATTTGTTTTCAACGCAGCTCGTATAAGTGAATTTTTGTTTTACACTTAAGAATCATGAGTAAGGTAAGAGGTTAGTTTTTTTAGTATTACAAAAGTTCATGTCGTTTTGTTTAAAAATACAAAGGCCAGAGGCTTAACATTCAAGAATTTCAATGCGGTTACATGGTACGAATGAATTTCCAATATGTTTGTTCTTCTCTGCTTTGATCTACTTGTGATCGAGATTATTGTATAACATGATATTGAAAATTTTGTTTATAGAGTAATCACTTATCCCACATAGATGAAAAGCAAAAGTGGTGCCATCAATATAAGCACAAAAGGCAATCCAATAATATAATATTAAGATTATAAAGCCTAACAAACAAAAACAAAAAGACAAATTGTTTGTCGGGTTTATGTTCTTGGTGTTTTTTGCAATGTTTTAAAAACCGGTTTTTTGATTGACCCGGTCGAGTCACCGGGTTACCGGTTCAACCGCCGGGTCAAACCGGTTTTCCGCCTAAAAGCCATACAATAATACCAAGCATCTTTAAAACGTGTAAGCTCAATACCAAACTCAAAAGAAGAACATGAAATATCAAATACTAAACAAATAGGTGATGTACAGAACATGTGATTTAATATCAGTTTTAATATCAAAGGATACTTGTTTTAAAGTTTATAAGTATATTTCATACTCATGCAAAATAAATACACTAGCAAATTCTCTCACCCACTCACAACTTTCCCTTAGTCAATATCCAAACTAACCACAGTTAAAGTAAATTACTTCGTACTATTTAACTCACTTTGACAAATGCACATAACCCCACTCCTGGGGCGGAGGGAGGGGGTGGCTAGTGGATGCTAGGCCCCCCTCAATGAGTCCAATTATATCATGTTTAGTTAGCCCAATAACCAAAATATATGTAATTTGTATGACCAGCCCCCCTCAATATTTTCTGAATTTCTGTTGCAAAATCAAAATCAAACAAATCTACATATTTCAAGGATCAGTCATCTCGTGATTAGTCATTAATATTGGGTACCAAGTCGATAGAGTTAAATACTTTTATACTTATTTTCTACCAAACAATTACAATTAGTTTTGAATGTTATGGTTTTTCATCTTCCTTTTAGCTTTTTCTCAGTTTTGTTGAATATGGACTATTTCATGCTTTTAAGTTCTATTACGTTATTTGAGAATTCAAGTTATGTGATTAAAAGTATCAATATGGACAAAGAATTAAGGATGTTTTTTAATTTTATTTGTGATATCCCATTATTTTTTCAACTGACTTAGGCTAGAAAGTTTATCTGAATATTTTATAGGCATAAACTACTTCGTTAAATTATGATGGCAGTAAACATTCGTTTATGATATATTGAACGTGTTTATTATTGTTTACTTTTGGTAATACCAAAACTAGTAGTCAAATTAAGTTCCTCATTCTTATAATTTTAGGTTTACTTGTGTTAATGAAATCATCGGTTTATAACAAAAGACACCGTTGTCCGTTCTTGTTAGGTTATTTACCGCTACCATTATAAATAATTTCGGCCCCCCTCAACCTAAAATCCTGGCTCCGCCCCTGCCCCACTCGCACTCTTTCCAATAATCTACAGTATCATCTTCTTCATAAAGCCATTCACATCACTATTACTTCATCGTGTTCACCAAAAAAATTTGTCAAAAGTGAAAACCAGGTGGTTTAAACGGACTGGTTCGACCCGGGTCGAATGAAACCCGCCGGTTCAATCCGGGTGTTAAATACTCAGAAAACCGGCTTACAACGGCCCGGTAATATGACAGATCACCGGTTCAACCGGCCGGGTTGAACCGGGTTTTAAAACGTTGGTTTTTTGTCTTTTAAATTTGCTTCAAGTGTGTTTTACTTTTTTCTCAGCTAAATACCATACACCATGTTAATATCTATCAGTATGTATGCATGTTTTTCCATGAAAAGAAAATGATGACTGATTGACCATGCATTAGTCGTGCAACTTTGGTAGCAATCTAACCCGATGTACAAATACTAATAACTGAAAAAACAAAGAGTAGAATAAAGTAAGGTAAATTATTTGTATCAATGCTTACAATAATAACAAATTCAAGTACATTCGGTTTTGATGCAACGTAGAAGTTCAATCTCGTGAAAGTGAAATCTTGGTCTTCGTATGCCTAATTAATTTTCATACACAATATTGTCGAACCATTAATATTTCTAAACGATAAATGTAAAACGTATAACAACTCTTCATCACAATTGACTCAAAATGTTTCTTTTTCTACGTTACCACACCAGGGTAAAAACCCTTTACCCAAAAAAAACAAACACCTCGATGGCGTTCTTGTTTGTTCAAGTATAATTCCTCCGTGTTTAATTAGAATATAAACTTAGAGTAAGGATCAAATGAGAAGAAAAATAAGAATGAGAGAAGAGTGAGAAGAAACCACAACCACACATATATGTTGACAGTAATGAGTAGAGAGAAACACACATTTCACACAGTGAAAATGATTCTCATTCTTCCAAAATGAAAGATACAAGATGTTTTTATACAGAGGAAAAACAGAGGAAAAGAAATAACAGAAAAGATACAAAATAGACCCTACACTATCTCAATGTTCCATCTGAGTCCTACAACTTTTTAACCAACTCCTCTTTTACACTCCCCCTCAAGTTGAGAGGTGGAAGGACTGCAAGCTCCCAACTTGGACATTAATTTAGAATGCTGATCAGCTGGAATAACTTTAGTAAACACATCAGCCAGCTGGTCTTTAGTAGAAACATGATAAGGTAGGACTTCACCATTCTTGACTTGATCCCTCGCATAATGGCAATCCACTTCTATATGCTTTGTTCTGGCATGGAAGACTGGATTGGAAGCTATATATATGGCAGCTTGATTATCACATTTCAAATCAACAGGACCAAGATCTTTGAGCCCCAAATCTTTCAACAATGTCACCAGCCAAGTAACTTCACAACATGTTAGGGCCATGGCTCTGTATTCAGCCTCAACTGATGATCTAGACACCACTTGTTGTTTCTTAGATTTCCATGAAATAGGTGATTGACCCAGCAAAATACAATAGCCAGTGGTGGACCTCCTTGTCATAGGAAAACTAGCCCAATCACTGTCACAATAGGCAGTCAAATGAACAGCTGAATCATTGGCTAGCAATATGCCTTGACCTGGTGAATTTAACAAATATCTCATCAAGTGTTTTACTGCTTGCATATGCACTGATGTAGGATTTTGCATAAACTGGCTCAACAACTGCACAGTGTAGCAAATGTCAGGTCTTGTTATTGTGAGGTATATGAGTTTGCCTATGTATCTTCTGTATACTTCAGGATCAGGTAAAGAAGTTCCCATATCTGCTTGCAACTTGATATGAGACTCTATAGGCAACTTGTATGGTCTTGCATTAGTCAAACCAGCTTCTTTAAGTAAATTAATAGTGTACTTCTTTTGAGAGATGAAAATGCCTTGATCACTTTTGCATACCTCCAGACCTAAGAAGTAGTTCATCTGTCCCAAATACTTCATGTGAAAATGAGTACTTAATTGTGTTTTAAGAACTTGAATCTGAGTGTTGCTAGAACCAGTGATTAAAAGATAATCAACATAAGCAAGGACTGCTGTAAAGGATTCAGCATCTGTCTTGATGAACAATGAGTAATCAGCTTTAGATTGAGTATAACCAAAGGACAACAATGCTGAAGAGAGTTTGGCAAACCACTGTCTAGGTGCTTGTTTGAGGCCATACAAGGACTTCTTGAGTTTGCATACTAAACTTGAATCAGAAGGAACATCTTGCACACTCTCCCCCTTTCCAATATACCCTTGAGGCATTTGCATATACACTTCTTCAAAGAGATCACCATGTAGAAAGGCATTAGATACATCCATTTGACAAATTTCCCAACCTTTCATGGCTGCCACTGCAAGTAAAGCTCTAACAGTCACCATTTTTGCCACTGGAGCAAAAGTTTCTTCATAGTCAACACCTTTTCTTTGCCTATTCCCATTTACTACAAGTCTAGCTTTCTTCTTGTCAAGTGTACCATCAGCTTTGAGTTTGATTTTGTAGATCCAGTGACAAGCAATAGCTTTCTTCCCTTTAGGTAGAACAGTCACTTCCCATGTATCATTCTCCTCTAATGCTCTTAGCTCCAAATTCATTGCATTACACCAATCTTCTTCTTTAACTGCTTCTTTAAAGTAAGTAGGTGCTGACTGAGCCACTAAAGCACATAGAAAAGCATGAAATTGAGACTGTAAAGGAGTAACTGACACTTGATTAGCCTTTGGTTGATGAATTGGTGTTACATATTCTTTTAGCCAGCTTGGAGCACTTGACACTCTAGTGGATCTTCTGATGCCTGCATCTTGAACACTAGTGGTTGGAACAAAAGATGGTGCAGTTTGAGATTCAGAAGATGCTTCTTCAACTTGTGTAGGCTGTTCTATTGCATCAGCAGAATCATGAACAAGGGAGGCAACATCAGCAGGTTGTGTTGTGGATACAAAATCTTCATACCACAATGGTGAAGAAATGGGTGCAGGCACAAGTTGAAGAACTTGAAACATACTTATTTTAGAGTAGGGAAATATATGCTCATAGAAGACAACATCTCTGGACACAAACCTTGTATGATTCAGCAAATTTAGAAGTTTGTACCCCTTTTGATGTTGTGGATAACCCAAAAATAAACAAGGTACACCTCTGGAATCAAATTTATCAGCAATTCTGGAAGGATTACTAGCCATTGCTAAACAACCAAACACCCTTAGATGACTGTACTCAGGTTTAGATTGCAATAAAACTTCATAAGGTGTCTTAAATTTCAACACAGCTGTGGGAAATCTGTTAATGAGATATGTTGCAGTGATAACACAATCACCCCAATAATGTACAGGCAAATGAGCATGCAATCTTAGGGCTCTAGCTATCTCCAATATGTTTCTATGTTTTCTTTCTACCCTCCCATTTTGCTGAGGTCTATCAACACATGAAGTTTGATGCTCTATTCCCAGTGAGTCCATAAAAGGGCCTATAGAACCTTTGAGAAATTCTAAGGCATTGTCTGATCTCACCACTTTTATATCTTTTTCAAACTGCTTCTTCACAAAAGTAACAAATGACTTAAAAGTGGCAAAGGCATCTGATTTTCTGACTAGTAAATATGTCCAAACAGCTCTACTACAATCATCAACTATAGTGAGAAAATACTTATGATTCCCTATAGTTGGAACTTTATAGGGTCCCCAAATGTCTATATGAATAAGCTAAAATGGAACTTTGGAATGAGATTTACTAGCAGAATATAGAAGTTTAGTGAATTTTGCCATTGGACAAGTCAAACAAGAATTTTCATTAGAATGAGAGACACTTTCAGGAACAGAAGTAATATGTTTGAAAGTAGAATCAGAAATGTGACCAAGTCTATGATGCCACAAACTGTAAGAGTTATTGAAAACACTAAAAGCATAGTTTGTAGGGACAGAACAGTTTGAGAAAAATGAAAATAGACTACAATCTTCAAGAGCAGACACAACCATTGAAGAAAGTTGAGCATGAATTTGATCCAGAGGAAGATTGAGTAGATGATAGAGGCCAACTTGCTTTTTACCCAAGCCCAACACCTTCCTGGTTTTCAAATCCTGGATAACACAGAATTTTTCATAAAATGTAACAAAGCAATGAGAATCTTTTGTTAGTTTAGAGACTGACAAAAGCCTGAATTTGAAGGAAGGTACTATGAGAACATTGTTCAACTTAAGTCCATTTTGTAAAGCAACATTGCCTACTTTTGAAATGACTGAAGTATGCCCATTTGGCAAATTAATAACCTGTTTACACTTAAGAGCCTCAACATCATTCAAATCAGTGCTATCTGGTGACATATGATCACTTGCCCCTGTATCAATTATCCATCCTTCTATAACCCCATTAACACAAGAAAAATAGTAGAGTGTACCTTCTCTAAAAGGATGTTCCAGTACATTGGTCTCATCAGTAGTCTGATTGAAATGAGGAATACTCTTCATTAGTTGTTCAAACTGCTTTGAAGTAAAGACCACATGACCACCAATTTCAACCAATGCAGCTGTCTTTTTCACATTCCCTGAACCAGCCTTCTGAGGAGCTTTACCTTTCTGTGACTCCTTATACTTGTAATGCCATGTGGGGTAACTAACTTTCTCCCAACATTTGTCTGGTGGATGCCACTTGTAGCTACATATGTTACACTTCTCTTTGACCTCACCTTTGCTATAGAGAGCTGTAGATTCAACAATTGACTGTCCTGATCCAAATACCCCCCTTTGAGACTCTTCTTGTTGAAGCAAAGCACAAGCAGTCTCAACACTTGGCAGAGGAGAGTTTAACAATAACTGACTCCTTTGATGAGAAAATTTGTCATCCAAACCATTCAAGAACTGAAACAATCTTTGCTCTTCTTTCTGAGTACTCAAAGCAGTTAGAAAAACAACAATTTCTGGGGTAATATTGACTATTCTTGGCAATTCATTCATTGAATCCAATTCTTCCCAAACACACTTCATACTTGTATAGTACTCACTCACAGATCTTCCTGATTGCATAGTCTCATAAGTCTCTCTGTTCAACTTGTACTTATGTGACCCATTGCTGAGAGCAAATCTTTTCTCAAGTTGAATCCAAATTGCATAAGCAATTCCAATGAACATAATGGATTTTGAAATTGATTCAGACACTGATTTCATTAACCAACTAATCACCAAATTATTACATGTATCCCACTGTTCTTGTAAATTCACATCATCTTGTGATCTTGGAACTGTTCCTCTGATGAAACCTAACTTTCTTTTTGTAGAAAGAGCAATTTCAACTGATCTTCTCCAAGAACGATAGTTTTGTGCTCCTAACAATTTCTCATTCACCACAAGAGTACCAGGGCCATCAGACGGATGCAGATACAGTGGATTTTGGAACAAAAGAGATTGACTTGTTTGGCTAGTAGCATCAGTTGAACAAGATGATGTTGCCATTGTTAACACGTTGCGGAGGCTTCAACAATCCTTACTTTATTATTATCCTTATTAACAAAAAGTGTGACTAATATTTTGCAAAAATTTCTAGTATTACAACAATTTTGTTGTACTTTACTTTATTGTTTTTACCATTTAAGTGTGTTCTTCTTTTACTTTTTAAAAAGAAGTGTTATTACACCATGTTCAATTATATACAGAAACCGTTGTTTTTTAATTAAGGTAAAATGGAAGGTAAAATAGTCACAACATAATAAGTTATTTATATTTTAATGTCTTTTGCTCCTTAACTACATATTAAAATAGTCACAACATAATGGAAGGTGAAATGGCTTCAAACTGTTGGTTGATATGTCCCAGAACAGGGTTAAGACAATCAATGACAGTAGCAATACCACTGGGTGGTTACCGGATATCACTTGGAATCGTGTGATCACTTTCCAAAGTAAACTATTCGACCCTAATGCCTGGGTTACACGAATATCTACTTGGGATAAGACCAAATGCAGTTAGAGAATTAGGCACAATTCTATAACCCTTTCGCTAATAAGTGTTTACGTTTTCTGTGTATTCCTCATGCATGTTCGTGATCTCCTATATATAGGAGGTTACTCTTGAGTTATTCCAATGGAATTATGAGTATTAATCGCCCATTAATAGCCTCATAATTATCCCCATTATAGCCGTTAGTGGTTACATGACCAATTAAACGTGGCCATAAAGAAGTTGTAATGCCATTTAGCAGCATTACTTTCCATAAGCAGTACTTTCCACTAGCAGGTACTTCCTTTGCATGGAAGTACAGCCTATCAGTGGAAACACGCTTATCATTACTTCATAGCACTATCGTGGATACACCACTTCAGTGGAAACACGCTTATCAGTGGAGACATGCTTATCAGTGGAGACATGCTTATCGCAGGGAAACCTGGCGCAGTACTTTCCACAAGCAGTACTTTCCAAGCAAGCAGTACTTTCTTCACCAAGCAGTACTTTAACCAGTACTACCAATACAAACCACTATAAGAGTCAAGGTGTTCATGGACCTTATGGGTGTACACTCCGTACCTCCTAACCCATTACAAGGTGTGAACTAATCTCACAAGTGCACTAAATTTTCCAACAATCCTCCCCAAATTTAGTTCACTTCCTTTGCATGAAAATAAACATCAAGCAAAACATGTGCATAAATGAAAATGTCTTGAGGATTGAATTTCCATTTTAGTAAATTACACGTTTCAAATATTCGAGAATCAGGGTGTTCTAAGAATTGAACCCTTCAACCCATTTGAATACCTGAAGATAAAATACACACAAGTTTTCAAACACTTAATAGCTCCGACACTATACAAGCCATGTGTCCATATCCAAATTCATAAATGTTGTAAAAGCTAAAAGTCCAAAGCTTCCTGAAGCGGCAAAACTTCAACATTTACATAGGTGGTTCCTCTTTAGTCATACTCTTGCCAAGCACTTTTTCAAAGAAAAATAACCATTAAGAAGTAAAGACTTCATCCTCCTTTGCGGTTCTGAAAGCACAACCTTGGGATGAAAATAAAACATGTGCTCCAGTCCACTGAATGTTCAACTTTCCACATTGAACTCAGCTCCTAAGTTTCCTTCGGAGGGAGTTGGGTGTCCTAGCATTCAGTGACTAAGTTGGACTTAAACCCATCCCTTTAGCAGACTTTATAACCAAGTCTCTAGCCAGACCCTTCGTCAACTGATCAGCTAAGTTTTGTTGAGATCTAACAAACTCTATAGATACCACCCCATTCATGATAAGCTCACGAATCATGCTATGTCTGACACCTAAGTGTCTAGACTTACCATTGTACATCTGGCTATAAGCCTTAGCCAATGTAGGTGCACTATCACACCGGATAGAAATAGGTGCTATAGGTTTAGGCCACAATGGAATCTCAAGAAGCAAGTTTTTCAACCATTCAGCTTCTTTACCAGCTGCTAAAGCCACAAATTCAGATTCCATTGTTGAACTGGTGATGCAAGTTTGCTTCTTGGATGCCCAAGAAATTGCACCTCCACTAAGTAGGAATACCCACCATCTGGTAGACGAATTGTCTTCAGTGTTACTGATCCAACTTGCATCAGTGTATCCTTCCAACACTGATGGTAACCAGTATATGAGAGACTATAATCCATAGTTCTTTTCAAATACTTCAGTACCCTCTGAACTGCTTGCCATTGATGAGCACTAGGATTACTAGTATACCTGCCCAATTTTCCCACTGCAAAACCAATATCAGGTCTTGTACAAGTCATGGCATACATCAAGCAACCAATTACCCTAGAATACTCAAGTTGAGATACAGCCTTGCCATGATTAGGCATCAGCTTCTCACAAGTATCCATAGGTGTACTCACTGGAGTACAATCAAAGTAATTGAATTTCCTCAGTACCTTCTCAATATAATGAGACTGAGAGATAGAAATTCTATTACTTTCATGTTTAATCCTTATACCAAGGATAACATCAGCCTCCCCCATGTCTTTCATGGAGAACCTTGATGACAAAAATTCCTTTGTCAGGTCAACCTGATTTTGGTCAGTGCCAAAGATCAACATGTCATCAACATATAGACAAATGATGACTCCTTTACCAGATTCATCAAATTTGCTATATACACATTTGTCAGCTTGGTTAAGAACATAACCACTAGACAAAACCACTTCATCAAACTTTTGATGCCATTGCTTAGGTGCCTGCTTAAGTCCATAAAGAGATTTAATCAGTTTACACACCTTGTTTTCATTGCCAGGCATGATGAAGCCCTGAGGTTGGTTCATATAAACCTCCTCTTCTAATTCACCATTCAAGAAAGCTGTCTTCACATCCATCTGATGAATAACCAGATTGTGAATAGATGCCATAGCAATCGGCAGTCTTATGGTACGATCTCGAGCCACAGGGGCATAAGTATCAAAATAGTCTATCCCTGACTTTTGTTTAAAGCCCTGAATAACTAGTCTAGCCTTGAACTTTTCAATAGTTCCATCTACCTTCATTTTCCTTTTGAAAATCCATTTGCAACCTAGAGGTTTGCATCCTGGTGGTAGATCAACCAACACCCAAGTGTTGTTGCCCATGATGGAATCCATCTCATCATTTATTGCTTCTTTCCAGAAAGCAATATCCTGGGACTTCATTGCTTCTTCAAATGTCTTGGGATCATTCTCAACAATGAAGCAATAGGAGTATTGGTCTGAGACCTCATCCCTTGTACCTTCAACTAAGTATAGTTGAAACTCAGGTCCAAATGACTTTGGAGTCCTGACCCTTTTTCCCTTTCTAGGCACAGGTTCAGTTTGCTGAACCACAACCTCATCAGGGACCACGATGGTTCATCATCGAGGGACCTCTGATACACCAGTGTCATGAGTTCCATAAGGAATCCTCTGACTTGGTCTAGAGACTGATGAGAATCTATTCTCATCAAAATCTGCATCCCTTGATTCAATTATTGTGTTAACTGAAACATGTTCATTAGGTTCAATAACATAGAACCTAAAAGCCTTGGAATGCTCAGCATATCCAACAAAGATGCAGTCAATGCCTCTTTCACCTAAAGTCTTTTGCTTTGGATCAGGAGTCTTACAATGACCCTACAACCCCAGACCTGAGATAGTTCAGGTTGGGTTTCCTTTTAGTCCGAGTTCATAAGGGTAAGCTTGTTCCTTTTGTTGGGAACCCTATTTAATAAATAGCAAGCTGTTAACATAGCTTCACCTTAGAACCCTTGACTCATTCTGAAAGGACAACATGGAATTAACCATCTCCTTCAGCACCCTGTTTTTCCTTTCGTAAATACCATTTGCTGAGGAGTATAGGGAGCAGTAGTTTCATGGATAATACCAACAGACTGAAAGTACTGAGTATCCATGTACTCACCTCCCCTATCAGTCCTTAATCTTTTGATCAAAGACCCAAGTTGTAATTCAACTTCAATTTTAAACACTTTGAATTTATCTAATGCTTCATCCTTTGTATGTAACAAATAAACATAACAAAACTTAGAAGCATCATCAATAAATGTCACAAAGTACTTCTTATTCCCCAAAGAAGGAGTGGCATGCAAATCACACATGTCACGTATCAGCTCCAAGAGCTTAGTCTCACGACTAACACTCGAAAGGGTTTCTTGGTTATCTTGGTCAACATGCAAGTTTTACACTTTTCAGTGTCCATGTCAAAAGCAAGGATTAAACCATCCCTAGACATATCTTGCATTCTTTTATAGTGTACATGACCAAGTCTAGCATGCCAAAGGGTAGAATCAGTCCGATCATATGTGGTCACAAAAGCTGAAATAACACTGTCAGTGGTAATATTAAGGCTGAACATTTGATTACATAAATAACCAAAACCAATAAAAACACCACATTTAGAAAGAACAAATTTATCCGATTCAATAACTTGTTTATATCCATGATTATTCAAAACACTACTTGAAACCAAGTTTTTCCTTATATCAGGAACATGAATAACATTAAACAAAGTTACAATCTTTCCTGAACTAAACCTAAGATCTACACAACCACGACCATGCACCAAGGCTGTTGACTCATTTCCATGTGAAGAATAGAACCATCATTCAGTGACTCATAAGTCTTGAACCGGCTTCTATCTTTACACACATGAACTGTTGCACCAGAGTCAACCCACCACGAAACATCATCATCCTGCACATAAAAAGATTCCGATACATATGTAACATAATAAATCTGAAAAGACTTATTAAACATATTCTGACCTTTCGGTGAGTTGGCTGAACCACCACTCCCTGAACCATTAGTGCCTGATCCATTGGCTTTACCACCAATTTTAACACCCTTGCAGTCTCTTTTAATGTGACCATCTTGCCACATTTCCAACAAGTAGGTGTTGCCTTCTTGTTAGGATCTGCCCTTGTGTTGTCATGATACTTGCGTTTTCCTTTGTTGTCATTGTACCTGGTGGAGTTGTTATGCTCCACCATATTGACAACAGATGGTCCAGCAGCATTGCCACTCTTTGGCTTGTCATTGTCCTGCACCTTGAGAGATTCCTCAATGTGCAGATGACTGCCCAACTCAACAAGAGTTAACTCCTCCTTCATATGTTTCAAGGTATGCTTGAAATCTTTCCATGAAGGAGGGAGTTTGTCAATGACACAAGAGACTTTGATAGCCTCATCCATGTTCATTTGTTGTTGTGTAAACCTTCCAAGTATTCCAAGAAGTTCATTGTATTGTTCCATAACTGGTCTTGAATCAGTCATTTTGTAATTTGTGAAATTACTAACAAGGAACTTCTTACTTGATGCATCCTCAGCCATATATTTGGCATCCAAGGAATCCCACAGTTCTTTGGAAGATTCAAAGTTCTGATAAATATCAAACAAAGAATCAGACATACCATTCCGAATAAGACCTCTGCATATGTAGTCATCATTCTCCCATTTGCTCCTCCTCCCGATCTGCTCCACAGTAGCATCATCACCATCATCGAATTGGAGTAGTCACACATAGACCACACTCATGCTTGACAGCCAGAAGTGCATCTTCTTCTGCCACCTCCTAAAGTCCACCCCTTCAAACTTGTCAAGCTTGGCAAAGTTTGAAGCCATGTGTTTCATTGCAGCGGTAGCCATTGATTATCACAAATAGTTTACTTTGATTGTTGGTTGATATGTCCCAGAACAGGGTTAAGACAATCAATGACAGTAGCAATACCACTGGGTGGTTACCGGATATCACTTGGAATCGTGTGATCACTTTCCAAAGTAAACTATTCGACCCTAATGCCTGGGTTACACGAATATCTACTTGGGATAAGACCAAATGCAGTTAGAGAATTAGGCACAATTCTATAACCCTTTCGCTAATAAGTGTTTACGTTTTCTGTGTGTTCCTCATGCATGTTCAGATCTCCTATATATAGGAGGTTACTCTTGAGCTATTCCAATGGAATTATGAGTATTAATCGGCCCATTAATAGCCTCATAATTATCCCCATTATAGCCGTTAGTGGTTACATGACCAATTAAACGTGGTCATAAAGAAGTTATAACTGCCATTTAGCGATTACTTTCCATAAGCGCAGTTTCCACTAGCAGTACTTTCACTTGCATTGGAAGTACAGCCTATCATGGAAACACCGCTTATCAGTACTTTCATAGCACTATCGTGGATACACCACTTCAGTGGAAACACTGCCTATCATTGGAGACAACCGCTATCGGAGACACTGCTTATCGCTGGAAACCACAAGCATACTTTCCACAAGTACTTTCTACAAGCAAGATTACTTTCCACAAGCAGTACTTTCACCAAGCAGTACTTTCACCAGTATTACCAATACAAACCACTATAAGAGTCAGGGTGTTCATGGACCTTATGGGTGTACACTCCGTACCTCCTAACCCATTACAAGGTGTGAACTAATCCCACAAGTGCACTAAATTTTCCAACACAAACGTGAGTTGGGGATGGAGGAAATTGCTTCAAATTCGAAGTATCCTTCACCCTCACTTTTGGCATGAGCTTGGGAATGGCCGAAGTACATCAGCTTGATTTGATACATGGGATACTCAATGTCCTCTTATGAACCATTTATCATATCGGGCTGTTACAAGAGTAGGTTTTGATACGCAAGAATGTGTTAATGACATTATTTCTGATGGAGAATGGGTGTGGCCAAGTGCATGGCATAACAACTACCCGACTCTAAGTCTTATAAATGTTCCTATTCTTAATGCCCAACAAGTGGATAAGTTACAATGGAAAGCATATGATGGTTCTTTTAAAGATTTTTCTAGCCGAGAAGTATGGTTTACTATCCGAGAACGTGGAAGTGAAACAGAATGGTATCATCTAGTATGGTCACCATATGGCATTCCAAGACATGTTGTCCATTTATGGCTAGTGATGAGAAAGATCAACTTCGACAATGGGACGTAGGAAATGATGTTGATTTGAGCTTACTTCGGTGCCCTTTATGCAAATCTCAACAAGACTTACACGAGCACTTTTTTCTAATGCTCATACTCGCCTAGTGTTTGGCAGAATGTGTTGAATGTGGCTGGTATATCAGGAGTGTCGTCTCGATGGGAGGATATAATGTTGTGGCTTCTTCCTTTATCTAAAAGTAAAACAGTAACAAGTATTGTTGGTCGATTAATCGTGGCAGCAACTTCATACTTTCTATGGCGTGAACGAAATGATAGAATACATGGAAAAGGTGACAAGAAAGTGGAGCAAGTGTCAAAGTATGTTGCGGATTCAGTAAGACTAAAACTAGCATCTATCAAGTTTAAGAAGAATGCTAGAGTTGGCAAACTTATGGAGACATGGAAGTTGGCGTGTGGAACTAATGAGAGTTGATTAAGTTCGAGTCATATACTAGAGTTTTTGTATTCCATTGTTATCTATTTAAAACATCTAGTATAGTTTTCATGGTAGTCGTGTTTTGACTATTTCAAAGCACGTAGTTAGCGTCTTGCTACTCTTTCATGTACGTACATTACAGTTTATTTTAATATAATCGCCGGGTATAATCCCTTTAAAAAAAAAGAAAAAAAAGAAAAAAGAAAAAAGCAATAATCGTGTGACTTTGGAAACAATGTAACCCAAAACTAAAAATCAAAACAGATCAAGTGTATGGTCAATGATTTATATTTTATAATTAACAAATTCAGATAAGTTTTGTTTTGATGCAAAGTAGAGGTTCAATCTCGTTATATCAAAAGACCAACAAATTAACTAAAACAGGTTTTGTATATCATTAACAATCTATCAATATGAATCTTGATCTTTTATGCCTAAGTGGTTTTCATAGAGTATACAGTCGAGCATTAAGCCTTTTTAAAACAATAAATGTAAAAAATAAAACAGATTCCTCGGCATTGTTAGCTCTAAAGGGCTTCTATTTTTTGTACATTACCACCACGAACACGTTCGTTTCCTCCACCGAAAAAAAAAAGAAAGTGCATTCGCAGAGAATGTTAAAGATACTGATCAGAAGACATGGAGGGAAGTTGGATATGTTTCTAGTTGTGGAGTCGAAGCAATGGAGCATAATGGTACAAGAAACTTACTTGAGTTTTCATGTTAATTGGTTATATTCTTATTCTTTGATTTTGTTAATGAAAAATATTGCTTGGTTCTGTAACTCTGTTTATGAGATAAATGTTCATAACGACAACAATCCTTGTTTTAAAATACGATAGGCAGGGGTTTGAAGCATTTCAATTAGGTTACATGGTACACATTTGTTTTCAATTTATTTGTTCTTCTTCGCCATGGCCCATGGGATAAAAGAAGCTATCGATCTAGTTGTGATTGTGATTAATTACTGTATGACATAGTTTAATAACCTATCTCACATGGGTAGAAAGCAAGAATATTAAGAGCTTTATAAGCCCAGAGATGATTTGACAAGTCAGTCATGGGAACCTCACGATAATTTACTTGTGAGGTTGTTCATTGCATTTTTTTCTTTTAAATGGACACAAAAGTAAGGGCCTAATATCGAAACCTAAGAGAGAAAACCGGATTTTGTGTTGGGATAAAGGGTTTCGATACCCGGTGAATTTTGAATAAATGAAATATAGTGGAGTAATAATTTTCTTACATGAGAGGTGATGAGCCACTCTAAACCAATTGCAAATGCAAAAGCTATATGTTCGAACACTTTCGAACATAACAACCAAAACATAAACTGAATAATACACGACATGAGCTTGGACAACAAAATAACACCCTTCCATGTAGCCAAGACCATGCCTCGCTCATATCAAGTCACTTTGAAATTAATCTTCCACTTGAGCAAAATGTCCATGACCTTTGGCGATTTCTTGAAACGAATGGACGTCATCTTTAATCTTACAATTTCTTTCATGAAAACCGGATATTCAAAAACAATAAGACACATAAATTCAATCGGAAATAAAGAATTCTAACTTTCCCAAAAAAAAGACTATAAAGACAACCACATTCTTCGTTTGTCGCCATCTATATGTTCATAATTTAAATTTCATAACCACTTATAGCAAATAAACATTACAAAGTTCAAAGGAAAACAAAGATCAAAAAACGTGTCACCAGCTAGGAGTTCCCACGGGGTCGTGACGTTTAGCACTTCCAGAATCATCCAAGATTCAAATCATCCACAATCACCATCACGAAGGTGTTATTGTTTTTATCCATAAAGAAAGACAGAAATATAGAAAATAAAGTGCGACTTGTTGACAACTTTAAGGATAATGAATTTGTTTCATGCAAGTATGGATCTTAATGGTGCAAACAATTTACTTGTAAAGTTTTCATATTAGTTGGTTTTATTGTTTATATTATTAGATTTCATTTTGAAAAATAATACTTGCTTCTTCAATATAAAATGTTTTGACTTTATATGGGTGATACACTCATTGTGATGCCTACAAATCAATACGAGTACTCTTTATAAGTTTATCTTTTTCGTAAAACAATAATTTTGACCCCTAAATAGGGTTTATTGAAGACAACCTTGTTCGCAATGTAGCTCGTATTGGTAAGGGTTTATATTTAAGTGTCATAAGGTAAAATGCGTGAGTATTGTATAACATGTTTTGGTAATGTTATTTCACAAGCTTATCCCACATAGACAAGAAGTAGGAATGATAAGATGTTTTTAGTTTCAAGCGTCATACTCAAAAATTAATTTAGAAAGATGTGTTGCAAATAATAATGTGTGGTTATTTGCGGTTATGTCTTTCATGGTTTTTTGCTTTTTCATATCGTCTTATAACTTTATTCAAGTGTAAATATAACCATGATAGATGTACTTCAACAAATAATAGTTTGTTACTTTTTGCTTTGTTGCGTAGTAATTTTTATTTTTTGGTAATTGATTTGCACACTTTTAATATTGATTGACACACTTCAGTCTATGCGTTAAAAAAAAAAAAAAAAAAAACCTTTCAAAATGACTTCTTTAATTGTATATTAGTATATTACCACCATAAAGACGTTCTTTTCCTCCACTAAAGAAACAAAGTGCATATGTAGAGTGCGTTAAAGATACTGATCGGAAGGCATGGAGGGAAGTTGGATATGTTTCTAGATGTGCAGTCGAAACAATGGATTATTATAATGGTACAAGAAACTTACTTTGAGTTTTTATGTTATTTGGTTTTGTTGTTCATATACTTTGATTTTGATATTAAAAGATATTGCCTGGTTCTATTTATGAAATTAATGTTTATAACCACAACTGTGAACTGTCCTTGTTTTGAAATACGATAGGCATGTATTTTAAGCACTTCAATTAGGTTATATTGTACGAATTGGTTTACAATCTATATGTTCTTCTTCGCCATGCCCGTGGGATAAAACAAGTTTAAGATATGCTTGTGACTGTGATTATTGTATGACATAGTTTAATAACTTATCCCACATGGGTAGAAATCAAGAATATAAAGAACTTTATAATGCCAAAGATGATTTGTTATGTTAATGCTATGATGTCCCTTACAACAATTCACTTGTGAGGTTGTTCATTGCATTTTTTTCTTTTAAATTTGTTTATGAGTAATTCCATGTACGCAAATGTAAGGGCCTAATATCCAAAACCAAAAGTGACTTAGACAAAACCGGATATTCGAAAACAATAAAATACATAAATTTTTTATATAATAAAACAAAACCCCTGTTAGAAATTTTTCATTTAAAAAAAATCAATTCATACCTTATTGAGTAATAATTTTTTTAATTATTATTTATCTTTTTTTAAGTATACTCAATTTAAAAAGTTCAATATTTTCTTATTAGTCAAAAAATATAAAAAAAAAACGTTTTATATACTTAAAAGTATAATAAAGTGAGAAATACACATGTACCATTTAGCTATTTTATCATAGGTTTGTTCCTAAAATATAAAATTTACAAGAAAAAGCAGACTCCTCTCTTATACCAATTCCCACTTTATTATACTTCACACACAAAAACCTAAAACAACACTTTTTTCCTTCCCCAAAGACCACCCACCCCTTTTCCAGAAGATCTACAATGGACGTATACGGTTATAGAACCCATCGGCATAAATTAATTGTCTCCTCAATTTTCAATCAAGCTTCATGGTAGTATTAATCACAATAAGATGCTCCGTATTTTTGTTAGACTTTCCATGGTGAAGGTACATTAATTATTATCATTGTTGTTACTCAATCATCAGTCATAAAAATTTAGTGTTTTGAGGTTTTGTCTAATGTAATTTCTTCTTATAATCCAATATGGATGTTGGAAGTTAGCTCTTTCTAAAGAACCTTACTTTTCCTAATTTATGGTTCGTTTCCAATCAACAAATTTAAATCTTGGATGCAGTTTCTATGAGTATTTACTTAAAGTTTGGATACAAGGAAACAAAACTGCAGACGTGAAGCATTATTATAGGTGAGAGATTCTTCTATAAAAATAATTTAAGGGGTTTTATGAATATCAAACATGTTTCGCATTATAGCCTCTCCAGCTTAATGGTTTTAATCTTTTTATGGAACTTACAAACAGAGAAATGTGGGAGACATCAATGAAAGGTCTATTGAGCTTGGTCCGCAAGACTGCACCCTCATCTTTTACATATATTTCCGAAAAGATAGGAAATTCTTTGACTGCCAAGGTAATGTCAACGTACCAAGTTTTTAGTAAAGAATGCCATTGAAAATTTAATGTATAATAAATATAGAGACTTTATTTGTTTCTAATGTGTGCAGATGGATGAGCTAGCATGCTTTGTACCAGGAATGATAGCATTAGGGTCATATAATTTTAAGTTTAATACAAAAAACCAATTTTGACTATGTTAATTGTATCTCTAATACTACCTAGGGGTTGTTTGGGTAAAGAAAATAAAATTATATGGACTACATATGGTTGCTAATGAAAGGTCTTGCTTTAAGCTGCAAATGATAGCTTTTAATGACTGGTATGATCTTTTTTCCTTATTGCCTAATTTATTTTCGGTTTGTCGTATAGTACTACATTTTCATTGATCTGAATATCTGAAGAGCATAAGTTATGAGGTGATAAATTTGTGCATAAGTGAAACAATGTGACAACATACACATAAACCGAATTGATATAAGTAATCATTTAGTTATTTGTTCTATGAAAGGTAATAAATCAACTGAAAATGTTGATATGAATTAAATTTTGTGCTAAATTATATAGATTGTAGGCTCAGCTTCAACACAGGATAAAACAAGAGGCTGTACAATTGCTTTAGCCATGAACTTATTATCATCGCTTATACTCTTAGACTACTATACGTCGTTTAAAGTCCGATGATATATATTGGTGCATTTTATACTTTGTTTATTCATGTATATTGATTATTTTTTTAGGATCTTCAAAGAAAAGACATAAGAGGCTGCAATGGCGATTAAGAGGCTCAAAGACTAGCCCGGGAGTCATATAGTGACAACAAAATGATAAGCCATTGTATGTAAATTTCTATCAACTACAGATTTTTTTTAATTCGTGTATGTTTTTATTGTTTTAATAGACATTTTAAATTATTTAATAAAATTGATTTGATTAGTTACTTTCGATAGAGAATTGTATTTTGATTAGTTAATATATTTATTTTAAATTATTTAATATAACTATTTTATTAGGCATTTTATTAAAGTTAATTTGGAGGTATGGTTTATAGATAACAAGGGAACTCGTCATATGGGTCAAAACGGGTTGAAAGTAACAATTGACACATTCATTATCTATAACAAATGGGGAAAATGTTCTGCTATATTTAATCAGGATAACTAAGTTACTAAGGGGGTGTTTCAGATTGCTTCTTAGAACTCCTAGCCTGGTAGGGGCAATATGCATTTAAGTGATTCTTATTCAAACCAAAAGTGCCATGAATTTTTTAAATCATGCATCTCATTGTGGTTATAGGGAATTGAAGAACTACAAGAAAAATTCTATGCAATTAATGCTCTTATGAAGTATTGTATTAAAGTGGTTATGTAAACATGAATTCAAAAGATTTACACCTTTCCCTCAGACCGATTCTTGAATCTATGCTTAATTATAAGTCATTAAGAAAAAATATTGCGTTTTAGTCATTATGCTTTAGTATATAAATTGCATTTTAGAATGTAAATGTCTCCATTGCTAGAAATGTTTCCACTTTTACAAACATGCTCGCTTAACTTGCACAATATCAGGTTTAGTGTGTTTCTTCCCTCCATTTATAACTTTAATATAGAGTTGGCAATTAGATAGGGTGTTAGGGAGTAGTTAACTATTCCACTTATTTAGACGCAAATGAGTAGTTTTGAGTGTTTGGCTTTTTTCTTATAGTAGTGTAAATAAGCACTTAATTTTATACATGGTAATGTAAAGCTATCGACTTATTAAACTGATAAGTGATACGAATGTTACCGATGTGGTTACTGCTAAGAGTGTTGCTGATAATGATTTATCAAGTTACTGATATGGCAACTAATGATTACTGCATAAAGAATTATGGTGTTGCTGATAAGATTAATCATAAGAATGTTTCTGATGAGTTTACTTATAAGAATGTTGTTGATGTGGTTTCTGATAAGAGTTGCTGATAAGGTTACTCATAAGAATGTCGCTGATGAAGTTACCAATAAGAATGGTCTCCTGATTAACAAGACTGGTTGACACCGATGGATATTGAAAACTAGCTTTTGTACGTGGCAGTCTTAAATTGAATTATAGTGTTAGTCATTGTAGATCAGATATTATATGTAAGTGACTAAGTAACCATTTAGCAGAAATAATCCAACGTATCGTGGAACAACCACCACCCCTAATGAGTTTGGAGAATCGACTATTGAGCATTATGCTCACAACCAATAATACTTGAGCATTATGCTCACAACCAATGATGCTTAGAGTGTGTACATTACATTCTTAACTTTGCACATTTAAGTTCCTTTTATAATGTTTTAAATGATGAACATACATGTTGGTTACCCCTTAAAGATATTATGGGCGTTTTTAATTGTCTAATAATAGATGTTTTAATTGTGTTCTTTCACATAAGGATTTGTACATGTTATTTGGTCAACTATAGGGTACGAAATAATGAGCAGTTTTGACTTACTTAGGTCATAAGATAACTCTCTTAGTCTCTCAATTCAATATTTACCATTTTTTCTTTGGTTGGGTTTTGCTTCTTAGGTTCTTTATGTTTTGCATTGTATGAGTGATTATATGAGTCAAAACTGATTGGCAAATAAATTGAACATTTAAGACGCATTTTATATTCATATACTACGTACTTTACAGGGGTGTTTGGATATACGGTATCAATCTACTATTTAATATTCCGTTAAAATCTAACAACTCGTGTTAAGAATTCTTTGGTTACCTTTGGGTTTTTATGTTGTTTAAAGTTTAAGGATATTAAAAAAAATAGTTATAAATAATAATAAAACCATTTATACAAGTTTTAGGAAAAGTACACAATATGCCAAAATTCCGTGCGTAATATCTTAACAAAGTTTGATTCCAATACTTGCCCAATATGCAGCAAGTCATTGGGAGATATGCAGGCGTACTTTGGAATGTTGGATGCAATGTTAGCTGAAGAGAAAATTCCAGAGGAGCATTCCAGCAAGACTCAGGTCAGAATATTATTTATATAAAACACACTGAGATTCTACTGTGTGTAACGCATTTTGCTTAAATAATCTCGGATATGGTTTTTCATGACATATTATGCAATGATTGTGAGAAGAGAGGAACATAATCTTTCCATTGGTCGTACCATAAATGCCATTATACAACACGCGGCTTATCTAACTTTGAATATATTGTGAGTGCAGTTTGGCTTTCTGCTTGTAGTGATACATATACGTCCTAGGGTAGCATTCAGATCTTTGTTTTGCATGTTAGTTGTAAAAGTATTTTTCTGTGCAACGAGTCTAAACATTAACCCTCAACAAAACAAATTTCAAGTTTCAAGGGGATACTTGTCTGAACATATATTATACTCCATATACATAAACTAATATGCTCTTAGCATGTCAATTTTGTTTCTCTAAAGGATTTCAATTCACAGGTTGTATATACGGTATTGAAGAAGGGGTTGGATTTTGTCATACTTATGTTATATATGTATATATTCTTGGCGTGAAATAAATAAATTAAACAAAACAAAATTTAATTATTTATTTTTTGAAAAATAAAAATACGTTATTCAAAAAGTTAGAAAAAAACCCCGCGCGTGCGCGGGTATTATAACTAGTTTAGTATTAAGCGGAAATAAAGAATTCTAACTTTCCCACCATTAAAAAGGAATATAAAACAACAACCATGTTCTTTGTTTGTCACCATTAATATGTTCATAATCTAAATTTCAGAACCACTCAAAGCAAATAAATATTTCAAAGTTCAACGAAAACAAAGATCAGAAAACATGTCACTAGCTAGCAGTTCCCACAATCCCACAGGGTCGTGACGGAACCAAGATTCAAGTCATCCAGAGTCACCACCACGAAAGTGTTCTTGTTTTTCATCCATAAAGAAAGATAGAAAAATAAAATACTACTTGCTGCGAACTTTAAGGACAATGAATTTGTTTCATGCAAGTATAGATCTTTATGGTCTAAGCGTTATTTTTTTTATTATTATTTTTTTGGAACGGCGGTTTTAATAACGAGACTAGCAAGGAGCTAAAGCTCAAAAAAGAAACAATTACATAAGAGCTGCCAAAGGACTATTAAACCATCCTAACCAATCTATATTTTTCCTAGCTCTAGCAACACATCAAACATAAGAGTGAAACACAATAAGATCAAATAAGCAAGCTTTTGTAGGAGCAACAAATGATAAAATCAGCTTATTTTGATAGCTCCAAATAATCCACTATGAAACGAGCATTGTATCGTCCAAGTAATCTTTCACCTCTTTCCTCAACTTCAAGCCTTCAAATAAACTTAACCAATTGTGGTATATAGAAAATCTGTTAGCCGGAAGCTCCCACCACACTAGAATCCTTGAAACAATGGCAGAAGCAACCGAAAAGGAAAAGAAAAGATGGTATGTTGTTTCGACCCCTACCTGACTAAACGGGCAAACAATAGACGACATATTATTAGATTTCATTATGAAAAAAGATGGTCTCTAACCCCTACCTGACAAAAGATGGTATGTGGGTGCAAGCAATTTACTTGTAAGTTTTCATGTTAGATGGTTTCATTCGTCATATTATTAGATTTCATGGTGAAAAATAATACTTGGTTTTATAATATAAATGTTTAGACTTTATATGAGTGATACACTCATTCTGAAGCCTATAAACTCATGCGAGTAGTTTTCTTTATAAGTTTATCTTTTTTGTAAAACAACGACTTCGATTCTAAATAGATTTTATTGAAGACAACCTTGTTCACAATGTAGCTCGTATAGGTAGCGGTTTATATTTAAGTGTCATAAGGTAAAGGCGTGAGTATTGTATAACATGCTTTGGTAATGTTATTTCGCAAGCTTGTCCCACATAGACAATAAGTAGGAATGGTAAGATCTTTATAGTTTCCAATGTCATGTTTAAATCATAATCATGAAGAAAACTACTTCAAAATTTCAAATAACAATGTGTGGCTATTTGTGGTAATTTCTATCGTGTTATTTTAGTCTTTTCTCATTTCGTTTTTAAACTTTACTAGTTATATACCTCGTACGTGCATAAATTTCAATTGTCTTGTGTTTTGGAGTGTTTCTAGGAAATATATTATCCTTTGAAAGAAGGGAATTTCAACTTTCCCGCCATCAAAAAACATTATTAAAACAACAACGACCACATTCTTTATTCGTCACTATCTATATATGTGTTCAAAATTTTATAATCACAACCACTCAAAGCAAATCAACACTTTCATAGTTCAACTAAAATAAAGATAAAAAAAACATGTCACCAACTTCGAGTTCACATGGAGTCATAACAGTGTTAGCTACATCTATTGCGGTTTCGGGTACCATGATATCCCTCTCGTTAATATGCACCTCTACTACTAACACTTCTTCGATCAAAACCACGATATAAGTCATGCAGAATCACCACCACAAACACCACAAAGGCGTTCTTGTTTGTCCCCCAAGAAGAAAGACCGAAAGATCAAAAAGAAAGTACGATTTGCTGAGAACATTAAGGATATTGAGTATGTTTCTAATTGCGAAAGTGAAACAATGGATTTTAGTAGTGCAAGAAGTTTACTAGTAGAGTTTTCATGCTAAAATGTTATTTGGTTCATATTCTTTGATTTAGTTATAAAAACATATTGCTTGGATCAATGATATAAATGTTTGGGCTTTATTATCTCGTAGTAATTTTTTTATACCTTTTTTTTTTAAATTAATTACTTTGATTTAGAATAGGGTGTGTTGCTCGGACAAGTCACTTTTTGTTTCATACTTAAGAATCATGAGTAAGGTAAAAGGTTAGTTTTTTTTAGGATTACTAACCTAAAAAAGGTGAGAGGTTCAAATTTCAAGCATTTCAATGGGATTACATGGTCAGAATGCATTTCCAATCTATTTGTTCTTCTTGGCTTTGATCTACTTGTGATCGTGATTATTGTATAACATGATTTGAAAATTTTGTTTACAGTTTAATCTGTTGTCCCACATATAAGCACAAAAGGCAAGCAATAAACAAACCTTTAAGATGATTTAAGCCTAACAAACAAAGGAACAAATCATTTGTTGGGTTTATGTTCTTGGGGTTTTTGTCTTTTTTATGTGTGTTTTATTTTTTTTCTCACTATAATTCCATACACCGTGTTAAATTCTAACAGTATGTATGCATGCTTTATAATGATGACCGATTGACCGTGCATTAGTCGTGCAACTTTGGAAGCAATCTAACCCAATGTACACAAACTAAAAACCGAAAAAACAATGAGCAAAATAAACGTGTGGTCAGTGACTTATATCAATGCTTAAAATAATAAAATATTCAAGTATGTTTGGTTTTGATGCAACGGAAGTTCAATCTCGCTAAAGTGAAATATTGGTCTTCATATGCCTAATGTAAAACGTAAAACAATTCTTCTTCACAATTGACTCGGAAGACAGACCGAAAGATGAAAAAAAAGAAGTGCGATTTGCTGATAATGTTAAGGGTATTGAACATGTTTCTAGTTGTGGAAGTAAAACAGTTGATTCTAATGGAGTCAGAAATTTACTAGTAGAGTTTTCATGTTAAAAGATTCTTTGGTTCTTATTCGTTCATTGTTTTTGAAAAACTATTGGTTGGTTCTATCATCTATAGTGACTTTTGTTTTATACTTAAGAATCACGAGAAAGGTAAAATGTTGGTTCTATCATCTTTTTTTTTTTAAATACGAAGGACAAACAAATTATTTGTTTCTCTTTTCTTTGGAATCAAACAAATTATTGATCCACTTGTGATCGGGATTATTGTATAACGTGTTACCAAAATTTTCCTTCATTAAGTTATCCCACATAGACAGAAGGGGTAAAAGTTGCGACATCTTTATAAATCAAAAGGGTGCCTAAATAAAATGTGACAAAGGATAATATCCCTATCAAAAGCTTGTTTGTTGAGATAGCTTACTCCATATTCAATTAAATACACAAATTGTTATTTAAATTATAATCACAGTAAATACTACAGACAATGTAAATTTCTCTCAGTATGCAGGTATTTATGTTTTTCCTTTAAAAGCAAATGATGACCCAATATAGACAAACTAAAAACCGGTAAGTAATAAACGTGTACAAATAACTTCTATTTTGATGCAACGTTAATCTCTTTAAAGTGAAAAGACCAACAAATTATTTACAACAGGTTTTGTAAATTTTTAGCTTAGATATCAAGAACGACCTACCTACCAATATGAAATCTCTTTGTACATTATGCTTCGTGCACAGTATCATTGGCATTAATCTTTTTAAGAAGATAAATGTAAAACATAAAGCAAACTCCTCTCCACAGTTAGCTCCAAATGGTATTATTATATACACTTTGACATGTGAGCATCTGACATTAGACAAAAACCAATATTCAAAAAGACTTGGGACATAAATTCCAAGAGTCTTGGCTTTTGGGCTGTTTCTACGAAATATATCATTTGAAAGAAAGGAACTCCAACTTTCCCACCACCAAAAAACACTATAAAAACAACCACCACATTCTTTGTTTGTCACCATCTATATATGTGTTCACAAATTTAAAATCATAACCACTCAAAGCAAATCAACACTTTCATAGTTCAACGAAAACAAAGATAAAAAAACCATGTCACCAACTTGGAGCTCCCACGGGGTCGTAACAGTGTTGGCTACAACTATCGCGGTTTCGGGTACCATGATATTCCTGTCGTTACTACGGACTACTACTACTAACACTTCATCGATCAAGAACTGCGATTCGAACCATGCAGAATCACCCCCACAAACACCACGAAGGCGTTCTTGTTTGTCCTCCAAGAAGAAAGACCGAAATATCAAAAAGGAAGTACGATTTGCTGAGAACGTTAAGGATATTGAACATGTATCTAATTATGGAAGTGAAACAATGGAATTTAATGGTGCAAGAAGTTTACTAGTAGAGTTTTCATGCTAAAATGTTTTTTGGTTCATATTCATTGATTTTGTTATGAAAACATATTGCTTGGTTATGTGATATCAATGTTTAGACTTTATTTGGGAGACTCCTATACTCATAACTATTTTTATAAGCTTATTTGTTCTCAACGCAGCTCGTATAAGTGAATTTTTGTTTTACACTGAAGAATCATGAGTAAGGTAAGAGGTTGTTTTTTTTTTTAATAGTTTTACAACAGTTCAGATCGTTTTGTTTAAAAATACATAGGCAGAGGCTCAACTTTCAAGAATTTCAATGGGGTTACATGGTACGAATGAATTTCCAATCTATTTGTTCTTCTTTTTAAGAAGATAAATGTAAAACATAAAGCAAACTCCTCGTCACAGTTAGCTCCAAATGTTGTTATATACACTTTGACATGTGAGCATCTGACATTAGACAAAAACCAATATTCAAAAAGACTTGGGACATAAATTCCAAGAGTCTTGCTTTTTCGGTTGTTTCTACGAAATATATCCTTTGAAAGAAAGGAATTCCAACTTTCTCACCACCAAAAAACACTATAAAAACAACCACCACATTCTTTGTTTGTCACCATCTATTACATGTGCTCACAATTTTAAAAATCATAACCACTCAAAGCAAATCAACACTTCCATAGTTCAACTAAAACAAAGATAAAAAAAGCATATCACCAGCTTGGAGTTCACATGGAGTCGTGACAGTGTTAGCTACAACTATTGCGGTCTCGGGCACCATGATGTTCTTGTCGTTGCTACGGACTACTATTACTACTAACACTTCCTCGGTCAAGAACCGCGATTTAAATCATGCAGAATCACCCCCACAAACACCACGAAGGCGTTCTTGTTTGTCCTCCAAGAAGAAAGACCGAAAGATCAAAAAGAAAGTACGATTTGCTAAGAACGTTAAGGATATTGAGTATGTTTCTAATTGCGGAAGTGAAACAATGGATTTTAATGGTGCAAGAAGTTTACTAGTAGAGTTTTCATGCTAAAATGTTAATTGGTTCATATTCTTTGATTTTGTTATAAAAAGATATTGCTTGGTTCTATGATATAAATGTTTGGACTTTATTTGGTTGATGCATATCTTGTAATTTTTTTTGGGAAATTAATTACTTTGATTTAGAATAGGGTGTGTTGCTCGGACAAGTGACTTTTTCTTTCACACTTAAGAATCATTAGTAAGGTAAGAGGTTAGTTTTTTAGTATTACTACAGTTGAAGTCGTTTTGTTTGAAAATACAACCGCAAGTGGTTAAACTTTCAAGCATCTCAATGGGGTTACATGGTACGAAAGAATTTTCAATCTATTTGTTCTTCTTGGCTTTGATCTACTTGTGAGTTGTGATTGGGATTATTATAGAACACTAAAACATGATTTAAAATTTTTATGTACAGAGTAATAAGCTGTCCCACATAGATGAAAACTAAAACTAGTGCCATCTTTATAAGCATAAAGGGCAACAAATTAATAAATTTCTTCTACATAATTCTTGATAAATGTAGAAACAATTGTTTGTTGGGATTATGTTCAGGTATTTTTGTCTTTTAACTTTGCTTAAAGTGTGTTTTATTTTATTTTTTTCTCAGCTAAATACCATACATCATGTATATCTCTATCAGTATGTATGCATGTTTTTCTTGAAAAACAAATGACGACGGTGCATTAGTCGTGCAACTTTGGAAGCAATATTATCCAATATACGCAAACTAAAAACCGAGTATTTAGCTTCCTTCTAATCGTAAAGAAATATTGGGAGGTGTTTGCTATGTCAAGTGGTGGCTTGTATGGAGTTTTCGGAATACATCTATTTTTGGCTCGAGCATTCCTTCCAAAGCGATTCTTTTTGATGATATAGTGGCTCGTTCGTTTTTATTGGTGTAGATATAGATGCAAGGCGAATTTTAGTTGGGTAGATTGATTAAAAAATCTTTATCTTGTAACCTTATGATGTTTCTTTCTTGTCTAGTTTCTTAATAAAAATTCGCCTTCCAGAGGAGAAAAAAAAAAAAAAACTATGGTCAATTTTTTATATTAGTGCTTTATAATAATAACATATTGAAGTACTTTCGGTTTTGATGCAACGTACAAGTTCAATCTCGTGAAAGTGAAATCTTGGTCTTCATATGCCTAATTAATTTTCATACACAATATTTGACTCAAAATGTTTCTTTTTCTACATTACCACCACGAAGGCGTTCCTGGAAGATTTAAAAGATCGATAATTCATCATATAGATAGAAATGTAAAAGCAACTGATCACGAAGCATGGAGGGAAGTTTAATATGTTTCTAATTGTGGATTCGAAAAAATTCATCATAATCATGCAAGAAATTTACTTGAGTTTCCATGGAATAGAAAACGTGATTGTGATAATTGGGATGACATTTGATATCTTGTCCAATATAGATAGAAAGCAAGAAAATTGAGATCTTTATAATTTCAAAGATGAATTGTTAATATAATCAGCTATAATCAACTTATACAGTAACTTGTTTGTTATGTTGAATTTTTTAAAATTGTCTTTAAAAAAAAATAAAAGAAAAAGAAGAAAAAAACTTTGGTTTAGTGTAATTGAGGTCGTTATATCGAATTTAAACAACCGTCGGTTGTTCGTGGGTTTTATCTAGTCTTAGTCTTTACGGTGTTTGTTTAAGCTTATATATGGTTTATTAGCTTATATGTTTTTTTAGCTTAGATTATAAGAGAGTTAGGAGTCATAACATGTTATAACATCAAATTCCTCGCCACGTCAGTGCCACATTATTTCAACACCAAATAACATAATACCAAAAAATCACCCTTTATCATTACACCAAATAACACCATATTTCTAAACCCACCCTTTTAAAAAAAAAATACAATTTACAAATTAGTCCCTTAACTAATATTTCAATCATTAAATAAACCTTTCACTAATATTTCATTCATAAACATAAACATTACATAAAATACAATACGAAATACGATACGATACGAAAAAAAAACATAAGATACGAAATACATAAACATATCTTAATCTGAATGCTCCCCGCATGCAGAATCATACTCAGGTTCCTCCACATACCCAAATTTCTCATAGAACGCTGCCTTTTCTGTTTCTTCTTTCCTAAGTCTCTCCTCCGAATCTTGTTGAATCCTTGCTTGTTCTGCTTCAACTTCTCTTAAAGCCTCTTCGTCACACATAATTTTATAATGCTGCATAACCGCGTAAATTGATAATGTTGTTGCTCATCAACTTCTCAGAATTAATCCTTGCTCATCAACTGTCTCTTCTGCATAACCCCGTAAATTGATAATGTTGTTGCTCAATAAATCAATGCGCATCAGCTGAAGTTGATGCATCTAGCCCAAGTTGATTCAACTGTTGTGATACAAAACCAACAATTTATAACTTCAACGGATTTTTTTGATGATGTTGCCTTATATATGTGAAACACACTTCCACAACGTTTCACTAATGGTGTCATTTTTCCTGGCTTCATCGCTCAAAAATTTGTCGATCACAGCTTGTTTTTCTGGCAATATGTCTTTGCACTTTGCGTACTTTTCCCCCAACCGTTTCTTCTTTACCTTTATGTGCTCAAACATCTTGATAACTTCGACAATAGCATTCTAGCGAGCCTTTGAACATAAGTTTGCATTTCTTCGACAGAATGGGGGAGAGAACAAGTAATAATGTGTAGGGTTTATAATTATTGTGTGAGTTAAGTGTGAAAATATTGGGTAAAGAGGTGTTGTATTTATAGAGGAGTTAAAAAATAAAATTACAAAGTAAAAAATAAAATAAAATAATAAAATTATTGTTAACCCCAAAGGGGATGTTTTGAAAATAATTTAAATTTTGAAAATATAGCCGTTTAGGCTAATAGTTTTTTTTTTTTTTTTTTTTTTGGGTCCAAGCTACGTTCCAACGCACGTTGGTAAACCAACGTAATTCTCAACGCCACAATAACACGAGCTAGGACGGTAACACATGCCACCTAGACCATAACGCCGGTTATGTATGACTTCGAGTGCTCTAAGCCTCAATTTTTTAGCTTGGTTTGAAACTTTTGGGCTCATATGAGTTTATTATTGTATGATAAACTTATATAATCCCATAAGTCCTAAAATAAGCTCAAAAATTGGGGCTTATGAAATATAAGCCGAAATCAAATAAGCTTGTAAGTCCACACATATAAGCTTAAACAAACACCCCTTTATAATTTTGTTTCAAAATTGGTTAAGTTTATTAATACTCTTTAAATGTTCTTGACTCTTTGAAAACCCCATAATGACTCTTATAAGCTAACTTGTTTTCAACGTAGTTCGTACAAATGAGTACTACAACAGCTAAGGTCTTTGTTTGAAAATACGAAGGCCTCGGGTTAAATTTGTAGCAGTTTTTGTTAGGTTACATAGTATAAAGGAACTTTCAATCGATCTATTTATTCTTTTTTGCTATGGAATTAAACAAGTTATTAATCTCATTGACTAATTGTGATCAGGATTATTGTATAACGTAGTTTTGAATCTTTTCCTTCATTAAGTTATCCCACATAGATACAAAGCAGAAGTTGCGACATCCTTATTAATAAAATGTACGACAAATAATTTGCAGCATTATGTGTTATTCCAACAAAATTTGTTGGGATACCATACTTTGTTGTTTTTATATATCGGTAACAATCTATAATATCAAATTCATACAATATACTGTCGAGCATTAACCCTTTTTAAAACGATAAACGCAAAAAATCTAACAGATTCCTCGTCACAGTTAGCTCAAAATGGCTTTTCCTTTTTTTTCATATTACCATCACGAAGACTTTCTTTTCCTCCACGAAAAAAAAAATTCATTTGCAGAGAACGTTAAAGATACTCATCGGAAAGCATGGAGGGTAGTTGGATATGTTTCTAGTTGTAGAAACAATAAATTATAATGGTACAAGAAACTTAATAGAGTTTTCATGTTAATCGTCATTTTTTTTTTTTTTTTGGTAAAGGGTTTCAATACCAGGTGAAAATAAATGTAATAAATATTAGTTACATGATGAGCCACCCTAAACCAATTGCGAAACACGCAAACCACACACGTTTCGAACATGCTCGAAACAACAGCCTGTCTCATTATGAGGTATTGCTTTGATTTTGTTATTCATATACTTTGATTTTGTTATTAAAAGATATTGCTTGGTTCTATCAACGAGATAATTGTTTATAACGACACCGTCCCTTTTTTTTTTTTAAATACGAATGGGTTTCAAGCATTTCAATTAGGTTACATGGTCCGAATTGGTTTTCAATCTATATGCTCTTCTTCGCCATGGCCATGGGATAAAACAAGTTATCGATCACTTATCCCACATAGGTAGGAAGCAAAAATATTAAGAACTTTATAACCGCAAAGATGATTTGCAAAGCTAGAGATGTAAAGCCAACTTACACAATAACTTACTTATGAGTAGGGGTGTAATTGAGTCAAGTCGAGCTCGATCTTGACAGGGCTTGAGCTTGGCCTGATAGTTTGACACTTTGACGGTCTTTAATCATCTAGGCTTGAGCTAGGCTCGAAAAGCTTGAATTCATTTATAAACATTAAATTTGATAGTCAAACTCATCAGTAAATTCAAAAAAATACGCGTAAATTCATTTATAAACATTAAATTTGATAGTCAAACTCATCAGTAAATTCAAAAAAATACACGTAAACTCGAGAGGAAAGAACATGGCACGTTTGGTAGAGAGAAATTCAAGGAAATGAAATGGAGCAGAGATTAGAAATTCAGAGAATAGAAATCAGTAAAGAATTGTGATGAATTCCACTGTTTGGTAACAACAGAGAATTGACCCGAGAAATAAGAAATAATTTTTTTTATTTAATACTTTTTTTTGTTTAATGAGAAAATCACATACAAAAAAATAAAAACAAACAAAAATTGAATATCTACTGTTCTAGTGATTTTCTGTTGACTAGTCATATGAACGAAACAAATTTTGACGCAAGTATAATCACCTCAAACTTTGCTCGAGTTGTTTTATTCAAAAAATACTTTGATTTAATTATTATATAGTTGATTAGTTATTATATAAATGTTGGAAAAGTGAAAATGAGATATCACGTGTTCTTTTATTTTGTTGCCACCTCAAATTCTCTAGTGTAACTCACAATTCCACTCCAATCAGAAAGAATCGAGAGAAATCAAATTATAACGACAAAATTTCTCAAGGGACTTTCAAATCTCCGCTTTTTATTTTCTTTGGTTTACCAAACAATGGAAATGGAGGTATTTCCATTTCTCCTCCCTTATTTCCTTCTACCAAACACACCCATATACAAAACATTCGGAGAATTAGGGTTTAAATGATCATCCTACAAATATTTAATTATTATACCAATATTGTTTTAAGTTGTTTATATAAATATTTATGCTCAAAATATGATATTTAAGTTGTTCATATAAATATTTATACTCAAAATATGTATGTTCTTGAAAGCTCGAAAAGCTTGATAAAAGCTCGAGCTCGAGCTATTAAAAGCTTGAGCTCAGTTCATTATGTGTTTCGAACTTGCTTATTGGGTTTGGGCTTGGACTTGAGCTTGATAAAAGCTTGACTCGATCGAGTCAAGCTCAAGCTCGAGCTCGAGCTCGAGTTGCTAGATAAAAATTTAGCTTAATTGCACCGCTACTTCTGAGTAGAGGTGCACAAAAACCGGTTTTTACCGGTTTTCGGTTTTTGAAAAACCGGTTTTCAAAAAACCGGTTTTTCCAAAAATCAGTTTTTTCGGTTTTTCCGGAATCGGTTTTTTTCGGTTTTAAATGTTCAGAATCAGTTTTTTTCGGTTTCAAATGTTCGGAATCGGTTTTTTATCGGTTTTTTACCGGTTCGGTTTTTTTCGGTTTTATGTTCGGATCCGTTTTTTATCGGTATTTTACCGGTTCCGTTTTTTTTCGGAATTTAAAACATTTAATACATTTCGAATACAATCATAACTTTTATTTAAACAATACAATTATACAACTAAAACTATAAAATACTAATACATTTCGAATACAATCATAACTTTTATTTAAACAATACAATTATAGAACTAAAAATAAATAAATACTAATACATTTCGAGCTTCGGCATGGCCATCACCAAAAAACATATTAGTATACTCAAGTATATCGAGCTTCGGCATTGCCATCACCCGTGTATACTCAAGAAATTAAATCATCCAAAAATTCTTCTACATCTAACTCTTCAACATCAAATGGTTCAAATTCACCTTCATCTAATTCGGTAGCCGGAGGTGATATCCCCATGTCATCTTCTTCTTGTGCTATAGTTTCTTCAACTTCTTCAATTGAACCTTCCAACGATGTTTGATGTTGTACCCTATCTACTCCGTCCATATAATCTTTCAAACATACACATACTTCCACGGATTCGGGGCTAAGTTTTGTCCTTTTATCCGATATAATTCGACCACTATGAGAAAAGGCCGATTCGGAAGCTACCGTCGAAGCTTGGACCGCTAATAAGTCACGAGCCATAGCGGCTAAAATCGGAAATTGTACTTCCCTTTCTTTCCACCAATCCAAAATGTCAAAGTTTGCAAACTCATCGGGACTTAAAGTTGTTAAAAATTTTGTAACCATATATTGTCCCGACTCGCTTGTCGGGGCCGATGATCGTTGACGCTTTGTAGCGTCTTCACGTAAAGTATTATAAAGGTTTATGTTAATGTCCCTTGTCATTCAAGACGAACCGGCCCGCATTGGGTCGAGAATTGGGTTTGGTTGTTGACCATATTTTGTTGCATAAATTTCAAACAATTTTTTAAAATAATCATTAAATTTAAAAACTTGAGATTCTATATAGTTGGGATCTTCACCGTCCAACCCAAAGGATAATTCTAAATTTTCCATTATTCTTCTTATTAAAAGTTCTACGCCTCCAACATTTAAACATGGATTAAGTGCGGCGGAACAAGTATAAACCAAAGGTAAACTAGCAAAATATTTTATAAATCTCTTTTTTATAACTTTAACCATTTTTCTAAACATTTGAGTAGGTGAGTCTTTTAATTCGTCTAATTTTTCCGTCATAGCATAAACTTGATTTAAAACTAATGGGCTAGTTGGGTAATAAACACCCGATACTATAGTTGTTGCCTCTTTAAAAACTTGTAAAAAAATAGTTAAAGCATTTAGTCGATCCCAATCTTGGTCATCTATCGAAGTGGAACGATTTTTTTCAACAAGTAATTCATTAAAAGCATGTAAAGTAGTACGTTGTCGTAATATATTTTCAAACATAATGCAAGTAGAATTCCACCTAGTAGGTGTATCAAATTTCGGTCCTAGGAATGGTTCACCACATTGTTTACGAAAACGTTTATAGTTAATTTGTCGTTCATTACTCGAGCGATATATATTTATTAACAAACCCCTAAATGTCAAACGTAATCTCTCCCATATTTTTAATGCCGCTTGAACGGATAAATTTATAACATGAGCAATGATTCCTCCCGAACTACCTTCTTTTATTTCTCCGTCACACTTATCAACCGCTTGTGAACGGTCAACCGTAACAGATGATAAAAGGGCGACAGCCCGGGAGAGAATTGCAAGTTTACCAAAGATTTAAAAATTTCCTTGGATCGTTTATGTCCTGGTGAGGCGTGATATTCTGGTATAATGACTTGTGAATTGACGAAAATAATATTAGTATAGGAAAAGAACTGATTGACTAACACTAATGTGAATAGTAATAGCTCACATCTAGTTCAATTAAGAAACGCATAATCGAAACCTAAAAATAATAAAAGATATATACAAACGCACGCTTAACTTAGATTAAACGTAAACATATAAAACGATTATAATTACAGTAGGGATTTGCATGTCTTAGCGACTTAAATGCAAATTAAAGAAAATAAAAGATAAAAACTATTAAATAAACGCTATCACTATTTTTACAGATCGATGAACGTTTATTTTATAAAACAAAATAACTTAAATAAACTATTTTAACTTAAACGTAAACTTAAAATGTCTAAAAACGTTACTAAAAACTAAAACGAGCGTTACGTTTAAAAATTACGCTGGAGCGCAAGCAAAAACGTAATTTTTATGAAATAAAAGGCCTAAGAATGTAAAACTAATTTTCTTACGTACTATATGATAAAAGAAAATTTTACAAAAAAGAATTATATTTTTTAGATTATTATTTTATTTATTATGAATTAAATACCTTTTTACACTAATTAAATGATAAAAAATACTAAAACTATTTGGAAAAATCTAAAACTTTTTATAAAAATACTTTATAACAATACTAAACTAAGAAAATTGAAAAAGATGAAAAATCTATTTCGAATAAGCTGGAAATAAGCTCTTAAGCTCGTATAAGCTTATCTGCCTAGGAAGAGTTAAGTATTAAATGGTGCGTGATATAACCAGTCAAAGACCCAAGGGCAACCTGGCTATACAGTACACACTAACGCGCTCCAAAGGGGGAGGTCTCAGTTCGGCTTGCCGCCCTTTTGCCAAACATTTAATTTTTTTGATTTTCTTTTTACAAAACTACTTATTAAACTAAAATATGGAACTTTAATAAAGACAACTTTTTTCAAAACTTGGAAATAAGCTCTGTGGGAGCTTATTTCCACAACAGTTGGCTAAATAAGCCTTAAGCTTCCACATAGAAGCTAGCACTTATGGTTTAAAAGGTCTTTTTGGTTTTTTCTATTTATGAAACTAAATATATACAGATAATATACATATAAGATGAAAATAGAACTTATAAAACCTACAAATAAGCCAAACGTGGGCTTATTACCCACACAGTTGAGCTTTTGGCTCTAAGTGGAGTAATAAGCTCATGATAAGCTTGAAAAAGCTATACACAAGAAACAAAAGGGTAAAATAATGTATGCACAAGTATATTAGTCATATATATATACAAGCATGTGAACTGAGAATCACTAATAAGCTCTAATAAGCTCATAAGCTCTTCTCAGTTTCATACAGATCCAAACACCCTTGCATCCATTTGGTTTGGCAATTTAAGCTTGTCAAACAAACTTAAAAGATAAAAATAAATGTGAAAGTCAGCAAGATGGTCTGTAGGCTTTTCAAAAAGCCCAAGCTTACCTAGTGAGGTCCACTAGTGAGTTTGTAGGAAGCTCATGAAAAGTCATCCAAGTGATCAGATGACCTGGGTCTCAGTTTACACTATCAATATGGGACAAACTAAAAGCCCATTGCACTCGTTGAATAAGCTACAATATGAAAATTAAGTGCAGGATCTAAAAGCTGGGTAGCTAGGCTTCCTAAAAAGCCAAGCTACAAAGGCTAATGATCACTAATGAGCTTCTGAGAGGCTTGTGGAAATGGTGTAATACCCCTGATTGCTCAGGGGTATGTTGTGAGTGGGCAAACACAAGCCTCATTTGAACCTATCAAATAAGCCTCAACAAGCTCAACTTATATTGAGGCATTGAGATGGACTGCTTAGCTTCTTACAAAGCCAAGAATCACAAGCTCAAGCTCATTAAGGAGCTTGTTAAGAGCTTTAGAATATCAGCTCACTTCACTTTTGCTTCAGTGAAGTGAGCTTGGTGGGACAAAAAGATTTGGATGATTAAGCTATCTAGATAAGTTAAAAATGTAAAAACAATCATACCAATAATAAAAGGCCACAAGGCTACACAAAACAAGAAATGCACAAGCTATGGTCAAATCCACAAGCTTCTGCAAGCTCATGAATTTGACAAGATAACTCGTGTGCAGGCATGTATTTAGACAAGGGACTCAAACTAAGCTAAAAATTAAGCATTTAAAAAGCTAAATGAAAGTAAGCTATTATTTTTACAATTAAGATAAGCAACAATATTTTAATATCCTAGAAGGTTTAAAGCTAAAACTCACTAATGAGCACACAATAAAATTCTAGATTTTATTCAAAAACGCACCTTAAGAAAATTTGACTTTTTACAAGAACATAAAGTTTGACTAAAGTGAATTAAGAAATTAAACTACTGATTAAACATGATATATTAAGCTATATTGAAACTAAATTAAGCTAGATAAACAACATATGCATCACTGTGATGAAAATTTGCATCTAAAATCCTAACAGTGCATTGCCTAATGAAGATTAAACATGATTTTGACTTTGTAATAAATAAGGACAAGATTTAATACTAGAACTAAGCTATATTGAACTAGTATTATGTAAAACAACAACAATATAACAACAAACCAACACCGGATCGCCGGTATATCAAAGAAATCCAAACATACTTTAAAAGAGATTGTTTTGAGGTTTTCATAACATCCGACCGTGTAATCATGATTTATCAAATCCAGAGGTTTTAGTGTGTCAAACCAAACCTTTTTCAACCTAAACAAGTAGTCACAAGAGTCTAAGTCTAGGATTTTCAAAAGCAAGTATTTTGGCAGTTTAATGAAATTACAAACTACAATCCAATTCCAAAGCATAAACACCTAATATTAAGCTATAGCATGGTAAATTAACAACACAGAAACATGAAAACATGAAAATCAAAGCAGTAAAATAAAACAAGTAAAAACAAAGACATTGCAAAAATTAAGGAAAATTGCTTACAAGATGAATCAAACTGAGAAACATGGAACCAAGGACAAGGTTACACCTATTAGCTTTCCAATAAGCTCCTAATACCCATAGCACTCCAAATTCACTCTGGCTTCATCATCTTCTTCATGATCACACTATTTTTGACTTTTCAACTATTTTCTATTTTTAGTGATTTTCTATTTTTAAGTGATTATTGCTGATTAACTAAATCTACAAGCTTATATAGCTTACTGAGAACTACATAGTGTTTGTTGGAGTCTTTTAAACAACATTCATCAACAGGAAAGTAAATTACATGAAATAAAATGGGACACATTGAATTTACTGAAAATTAAAGATAGATTGATTAATCGAATTAACCAAGTATGTTATTACACTTAGCAAAGGTAATTAACAACTTTGAAACAGAAATTTAAAGTTACACTACTAGTGACAACTAAGTTAATTTAAGCTACAGTGATCACAACCTAAGTCTACATTGTGATAGCTTTCTCCTCTCTTCTCAGTATTTATTGACTTGAAACACTCCAACTTACTCAAATATCTTTTCCCACTTCATCTTAGCCCTTGAAAGAGTCAAATTCATCCAAACCGTTTAAATCCATTTTGGCGCCAAAACGAGCCACGGGTAATCGGGCGTTTCGATACAATTAAGGATTCTTGTTGCATTGTGGAGGTGTAGGGGACACGTTTGATGTAATTTTGGCCAAGTTGGGGCAGTATGGAAGAAAACAGAGGATGGGGTGAGGTTTGGAGTGAAAAGGGTGTAGGGATGCATTAATTGGTGATGTGGGATAAGTTTGAGAGGTGTGCGGAGTAGGTTGTGAGTGTGCTAAGGACGTGGAGGGGAAGTGGCATGAAAACCACCCGTATGGTGACCGAAAGTGGTTTCGGGGGATGATGAATAGTGTTGGTGGTTTTAAAGCTGGTCAACGGGGTCAAACTCCGCTGTTATTAAAAGAGGGTGTGGGCTGGTTTGTTTGTTTGGGCCAAAGGATGGGCTTGGGTAATATATAGGTCCGCTTGGTTTTTTTTAGCTAACACACAAGGACCATTCTTGTAACTCTTCTCAAAGTTAAGGGATCGAACTAGTAACTTTTCCAAAGCTAATCAAAGGGCCAAACCTGCCATATAATAATAACACAAGGACCAATGTTGATAAATTTAACATTTAAAACTTTAAAAGGACCTTAATTGTCATTTTTTGATTTTGAGGGACTAAAAGTGTAATTTCCCAAAAGTTTATCATAAGGACCAATATTTGCCATTTATAAATAGTATAAGGTTTATTTTGATCAATTTCCAATTTTAAAACCTTAAGGACTATTTTTGATACTTTTGCAAAGTTGAGGGACCAAAGTTGATATTTTTATGATTTTAAACTTCAAAGGATTATTTTTAACAACTTGTGAATCTCAAGGACCTATGTTGATATTTCATTCATTTAAAACATTTAGGGACTAGTTTTAACAATTTGTGTAACTTCAGGGACTGAAAACGACAATTGTTGTGAAATTGATCATTTTTCACTTGTTTTTCAATCTTTTGTACCTGAATCACATAAAAACACATTTTTATGAATTTGTATCATTTTGAGAGTCATTTGTGTGTTTTTGGTTGTTTTTGTGGGTTTATATAATACAAATATATGTGTATTTAGACACATATCAAGCAACACAACGGGAATGAAAAAAAGCACCATCTAAAATGGATTTTATACGTAATTTTAACAATTCCATAGCTCTAGTATTATTAGATGCATTATCTAGTGAAATCGTAAAAACTTTATCATCTAAATTAAATTCAATTAAAGTGTCATGTAAAATTTTTCTTAAATTAGATCCCGTATGAGGATAACCAAATAGTTTAAAAGCAATTGTCCGTTTCATTAATAACCAAGATTCGGGATTAAACCAATGAGCCATAACGGCGAGATAAGAATTTGCCGAACCATGTGGTGCGGTCCAAACATCCGTAGTTATAGAAACACCATATTTATAATTACGAAAACCATCAATAATATCATTTTAGCCTTTCTCATAATTTAAAAGCATCACTTCTAAGTTTAGTACGACTTACTTGTTTATACCGCGAGTGTAGCCTCTTTTTGATGATGGCCGTAAGCTTGGCATTGTCGAAGAGGTTGAATGGATAAGTATGTTGAATGACCCACCCCGCAAAATCTCTTTGAAGCGCATCATTATCATATACACAAATTTGACCATCCTCACCAATAGTACCGTCGGCATTTTGAGGTACCGCGGAATATTTGGCTATATGACCCTTTAGTGTAGTGTTAGCCCCGAAAGCATAAAAGGTCAAACATTTTTGCAACGCCTTTTTCCGTCCCCATCCTTCATAATACACAAATCCATATGATTAAAAACCGGATTTCGCTGAAGTTGGTTTAACATGAGCAACATCATCTTGTGTGTAATGTTTTCAGAATCGAAGACCCAATGGAGGGAGGATTAGTGGAAGCTTGTTGTGATTGTGAGTTTTCCATTATAAAGAAATTAGAGATAATAGAGAGATTAAAGAGAGATTTGATGTGTTTTAAGCTTCAACCCAATACACATATTTATACTACAAGTTCTAGCTTCAAAATACTCAAAAAATCAAAAAAAAGACAAGAAAAAACGGTAACAAACATGTCCCAACGCTTCTATCGTCGCACGCTGCACGCTAAAGCTCTTTAACCGTTTTAAACCCGAAAACCGGTTTTAAAAACCGGCGAATTCCAACGGCTCGTTTGACTTTGCGCTGACCGGTTTTTAAAACCGGTTTAACTGGTTTAAACCGGTTTTTAGCGGTTTTTGACCCAAAAAAAAATCGGTTTTAACCGTTTTTTCAAAACCGGTTTACCAGCTTTTAGAACCGGAAAAACCGTCCGCTGGAAAAACTTAAAACCGGTACAACCGGTTCGGTTTACTAAAACCGGTTTCGGTTTTGAAAAAACCGGTTTTGTTGAAAACCGGTTCCGGTTTTGTCGTCCGGTTTTTTTAAAAACCGGTTCTTGTGTGCATGTCTACTTCTAAGGTTGCTCTTTACTTCATTTTCTTTATTTTTTTCTTTCAAATTTGTTCAAGAGTAATTCCTAATATGGACGCAAAAGTGACGGCCCAATATCGAAACCCAAGAGTGACTTCAGATTAAATTACCGGATATTAAAAAACAATAAGACACATAAATTTGATATTACGCAGAAGTTCCCACCACCATAAAAAAGAATATAAAAACTTCATTTTTTTTTTTCACCATATAAGTTCATAATTTGAATTTCATAACCACTCAAAGCAAATAAACATTTCAAAGTTCATCGAAAACAAAGATCAAAAAACATGTCACCAGCTAGGAGTTCCCACGGGGTCGTGACGTTTAGCACTTCCGCTATAGAGAACCAAGATTCAAATTATCCAGAGTCACCACCACGAAGGTGTTCTGTTTTTCTTCAATAAAGGTGTAAATCGGTGGAACACCCCGATCATAAAGAAAGACAAAAATATTGAAATTAAAGTGTGACTTATTGAGACCTTTAAGGATAATGAATTTGATTCATGCAAGTATGGATCTTAATGGTGCAAGCAATTTAATTACTTGTAAACTTTTTATGTTAGTTGGTTTTATTGTTCATATTATTAGATTTATTTATGAAAAATATTATCTAGCTTGATTCAATGATATAAATGTTTAAACTTTATATGGGTGATACACTCATTCTGATGCATGTAAACTCATACGAGTAGTTTTCTTTATAAGTTTATCAATCTCGTAAAACAATAATTTCGATTCTAAATAGGGTTTATTTGAAGACAACCTTGTTCACAATGTATCTCGTATGGGTAATGGTTTATATTTACGTGTCATAAGGTAAAAGGCGTGAATATTGTATGACATTTTTTGGTATGCTTGTCCCACACAGACAAGAAGTAGGAATGATAAAATCTTTATTTCAAGTGGGGTGAAGGCTGAATATACGTAATAAACTTTATCAAATTTACCAATATACGCAACATACTTTTTTTATTATCTATGTACGTAATGCACTTTTGAATACTTACCAATGTACGTAACATTAACAGATTACCATTTAAAAAAATTACATTTTTGGTCCTTGTCATCTACATTGACTTTCACCGTTAGTCCTTTGATAATTTTTTACCTAAAAAATTATAGTGATGGTCCCTTGACATATGAGTTGACTTCCACTGTTAGTCCCTTGACATTTTAATACGTTTTCATCCGTTTTTCTTTATGTTTTCATACGTTTTTATCCGTCTTTATCCGTTTTTACACGCTTTCTTCCGTTTTTCATATGTTTTTACCCGTTCTTATCCGTTTTCATCCGTTTTAATCCATTTTATAAGTTTTCATCTGTTTTTATAGGCTTTCATTTGTTTTTCTTACGTTTTCATATGATTTTATCTGTCTTTATCCGATTTCATCCGTTTTTATACGCTTTCGTTCATTTTTCTTACGTTTTTATCCGTTTTTAAATGTTTTTATACGCTTTCGTCCGTTTTTCTTATGCTTTCATACGTTTTTATCCGTCTTTATTCGTTTTAATCAGTTTTTATAGGTTTTTATTCATTTTTATACGTTTCATATGTGGTTTTTATTCATTTTTATACGTTTCATATGTTCTCATCCGTTTTATGCGGTTTTGTTTGTTTTTGTCCGTTTTTAACGCTTTCATTCGTTTTTATTACGTTTTCATATGTTTTTATCTGTTTTTGTTCATTTTTAAACATTTTCATCCGTTTTAATACGCTTTCGTCCATTTTTCCTATGTTTTTATCTGTATTTATCTGTCTTTAGCCATATGAAAACGTATAAAAATGGATAAAAACATAAGAAAAACGGACGGAAGTATATAAAAATGGACAAAAACGTATGAAAACGAATAAAAATGCATAAAAACGGATTAAAACGTATGAAAAATGGATAAAATCGCTAGAAAAACGGAGGAAAACGTATAAAAACGGATGAAAACTTTTAAAAACGGACAAAAACGGATATAAACATAAGAAAAACGGACAAAAATGTATAAAAATGAATGAAAACTTTTAAAAGCGAACAAAAGCGGATAAAAACGTAGGAAAAACAAACAAAAGCGTATAAAAACGGATAAAAACGTATGAAAACGTAAGAAAAACGAACGAAATCGTATTAAAATGTTAAGGGACTAACAGTGGAAGTCAACGCAAATGTCAAGGGACGATTACTGTAATTGTTCTAAGTAAAAAATATCAAGGGACTAACGGTGAAAGTCAACGTAAACAGCAGGGACCAAAATTGTAACTTTTTTAAATAGTAATCTGTCGATGTTACGTATATTGGTACTTATTTAGAAGTATATTACGTACATTGACAACAAAAAAAGTATGTTACGTATATTGGGTTAATTTGATAAAGTTTGTTACGTATTTTCAGCCTTCACCCTTTCAAGTGTCATATTCACAAAAAAAAAAAAACCATGGTGGTAAAAATTGCGTATAATAATTTGTGGTTATTTGCGGTTATTTCTTTCATGGTTTTTTCATATCGTCTTTCATGTTCAAGTGTAAATATAACCATGATAGATATACTTCCACAAATAATAGTTTGTTACTATGGGTATGTTTGGCACGGAGTGGTGTGAAGCTTTTTGGAGCGATGAGCGATGAGCGGTGAGCAATGAGCATTTTGATTTTTATTAGTCGTTTGACAAAGGAGCGGTGAGCTTTCCTATTTTTTAGGAATGCTCAATTTTCCAATGCTTCTTTAAGAAGCTGTGAGCGGTGAGCACTGAGCTGCACGGCTACTGCTCACAGCTCACAGCTATTGCTCACTACTACATCTCACAACTACTTTTGCCAAACACAATATCTTTCATGGTTCATTTCTCATTTTCTTATTCTGTGTTATTATCAGTATTTGATTAAACGAGCGGGGGCACCCGCGCATCGCTGCGGGGATGTTGTGTTTAATCTAAGGCAAAAAAAAAAAAATATTGTATATATATATATATATATATATATATATATATATATATATATATATATATATATATATATATATATATATATATATATATATATTTTGTTATTAAAGACGAAATTTGCAAAAGGTCGATAACGGGAGACTAACGGTACGATTTGAAGCTAACTTGAGGGACTATAAGTGTAAATTGCGCATGAACATTACACTTACTATTCCAAACTATGTGTGCACTGTAGCAAGTACTGTTTGGTACTGTTACGCACTGTAGCACTGATATTTTCGTTTTTAGTCCCTGAAACTAACGTGTTGTTGCAACGTTAGTCCTTAGGGACTAACGGTGAAAAAAAAAGTTAACCTCAGGGGCTGTTTGTGTTTAATATTTGCACAGAAACAACCCCCGAAGTTATTGTTCCGTTTCAAATTTAATCCTTGACTGTTAGTTAACGGACGTTAAGGACTAACTTTGCAATTGATCAGTAACCTATGGGGCTAAAAGGGGCTAAACTGAAAAATGCGTATCCACTGTAGCTACAGTGGCCCGCAATGGGTTTTAGTATATATATATAATTTAAAACTAACTATAATTCCAAAATCAAATACAAAACACTATGTGTAAAACACATACCGGTATGTATGTATGTTTTTCATTGCAAAGTGAATAAATTATATGACACACAACATTAATCACACCTTCTATTTAAGAGAAAAGTTCAATTAGAGACTACTATTTTTTTGAAAATTGAGTGACAGATTTCAAAATTTCAGCCACTCATTTTGTAAAAAGAAAAGAGAAAAAAAAAATAAAAAATGAGTGAATTATCTAAACATTTTAAATTAAAACCCACGTTCACCATTTGTCTTAAAAATTACATATCTAACACTTTCTTAGTTCAACTTATGTCTAAAAAGAAGAAAAAAAAAAATGTCACAAGCTTGGAGTTCACATGGACTCGTGACAGTGTTTGCTACAACTATTGTGGTTTCCGGTACCATGATATTCCTCTCATTACTACGGACCACAACTACAGTACTACTAACACTTCCTCGATCAAGAACCACGGCTTAAACCATGCAAAATCACCATTCAATCACCGCAAAGGCATTCTTGTTTGTCACGAAGATAGACCGTAAGATCAAAAAGAAAGTATGATTTGCTTAGAACGTTTAGCATATTGAGAATAAAATCAAGTATCAATATCTATTTCTACCATTGTTGAGAATACAAAAATCGACATGGCGTCCATTGTTGTTTGCTTGCTACTTACTATGTGGCCCACCAATGATGCTTTAGTCCATTGGTAAGAGCTTTGGGCTTGGGTCAATAGACCCGGGTTCAAACCTCTTCCATGGCACTAAAGATCATTTGGTAACATCCCCCACCGCAAATGCTCAGATTGACTGGTCAGCGAGGGGCCTATTGGAGAAAATGGCCAGGGTTCAAAGCCCACCTCCTGATAAGTACAGTCACTGGGACAGGTGCTCATTGCCTGGGGCCGGGTCTTTGGGGGAGGGTCCGGTTGGCATCCTTAGGATGCATGGGACCAGGGTGATCCCACCGATCTTCACCTTTTGGAGAGACTTACTATGTGGCCCAACTTTTATGTAAAAAAATAATAAAAATAAAGAGGACCATACGAGCAAATGAGTTTGCTTGCTTTCTCATTTTGCTCGAAAATTCATACAACATGGCGAGCATTTCTATTATCTTTGTTTTGAGATACGAAGGACACGGGTTCAACTTTCAAGCATTTTAATTGGATTACATGGTACGAATGAATTTTCAATCTATTTGTTTCTATTTGCTTTGGAATCCAATAAATTGTTGATCCACTTGTGATCAGGATTATTGTCTAACGTGTTACCAAAATTTTCGTTTATTAAGTTATCCTACATAGATAGAATTACGACATCCTTATAAATAAACATAATGTAAGAGAGGATAATATCCCTATCAAAAACTTCTTTGTTATTTTTGTCATTGTGTGTTTATTTTAGAAACAAAGTCAACCTCTATTGTTCCAAGTGTTATTACTCCATATTCAATTAAATACACAAATCTATTATTTTAATTTTAATCACAGTAAATACTACACACAATGTAAATTTCTCTCGGTATGTTGGTATGTAAATCACAGTAAATACTTTGATTTAGACAAACTAAAAACCCATAAGTAATAAACGGGTACAAATTAGTTATATTTAATGCAACGTTAATCTCTTTAAAGTGAAAAGACCAACAAATTATTTGAAACTTTTAGCTTAGATATCAAGAACAACCTACCAATATGAAATCCTGGTCTTTGTACGCCTAATTACGCTTCGTGCATAGTATTGTAGAACATTAATCTTTTTTAAATGATAAATGTAAAACAAAAAGCAAATTCCTCATCACAGTTAGCTCCAAAAGTTTTTTTTATACTTTGCCACCATAACCACCATGAAGGCGTTCTTGTCTGTCCTCTACGATGAAAGATAGAAAGACAAAAAAGAAAGTTCGATTTGCGAAGAACATAGTTTAATATGTTTCTAGTTGTGGAGTTGAAACAATGGATTATAATGGTACAAGAAACTTACTTGAGTTTTCATTTTTATTGGTTCTGTTCTTATTCTTTGATTTTGGAATAAAACAATATTGTTTGGTTCTATTTATAAGATTAATGTTTATAACCACAACAGTCGTTGTTTCGAAATACAATAGGCATGGCTTCCAAGCATTTCAATTAGGTTACATGGTACGATTTGGTTTTCAATCTATATGTTCCTTGCCATGGCCCGTAGGATAAAACAAGTTATCTATCTGCTTGTGATTGTGATTATTTTATGACATACTTTAATAACTTATCCCACATCGATAGAAAGCAAGAATATTAAGAACTTTATAAACCCAAAGTTGATTAGCTAAGCTAAACATGTTATTGGAACCTTGCAATAATTTACTTGTGAGGTTGTAAATTACAATTTTTTTCTTTAATTTTTTTATTTTAAATTTGTTTAAGAGTGATTCCTAATATGGACACAAAAGTAAGGGCCTAATGTCGAAACCTAAGAGACAAAACCGGATATATTCAAAAACAATAAGACACATAAATTTGAAATTATGCGGACATAAAGAATTCTAACTTTCCCACACAAAAAAAAAGACTAAAAACAATCACATTCTTCGTTTGTCACCATCTATATGTTCATAATTTTAATTTCATAACCACTCATAGCAAATCAACATTTCAAAGTTCAACGAAAAACAAAGATAAAACATATTACCAACCTGGAGCTCCCACGGGGTCATGACGTTGTTAACAACTGTTGCGTTTCTGGTACCGTTAGCACTTCCGTTATAGATAACCAAGATTCAAATAATCCACAGTCATCACCACCAAGGTGTTCTTGTTTGTCATCCACGAAGAAAGATAGAAAGATTGAAAAAGTGTGCGATTTATTGAGAACGTTAAGGATCTTAATGGTGCAAGAAATTCACTTGTAGTGTTTTCATGTTAGTTGGATTTATTTTTCATATTATTAGATTTCATTATGAAAAATATTAGTGTACCTATCTTTGTTCTATGATACACTCATTCTGATGCCTATAAACTCATACGAGTGGGCCCTTGATATTTCATTAAACGAAAAAGTTATATGTATTTAGCTTATTTGTGATTGATAAAAATGATGTATCATGTTTGACTCAATTTGTGAGAATTTTACTCCCTCCGTTCCATATTAACTGTCCAGTTTGATTTTTCTCAGTCTTTTTTTTTTCAACTTTGAGCTTAAATATTTTTATTTGTGTTATATAATACTTGATGCAAAATATATGAATAGAATGAAGGTTTAAATGTATTTTCATTGATATAACTTTGATCAAGTATTATATAATACAAATAAAAATATTTAAGGTCAAAGTTGACAAAGAAAGACTTAAAATAGTCAAACAGGACAGTCAATATGGGACGGAGGTAGTAATACTCCTTTGGATTATTGAAGACAACCTTTTTCGCAATGTAGCTCGTAAAGGTAACGGTTTATTTTGAAGTGTCAAAAGGTAAAAGGCGTGAATACTACATAACATGTCTTTGTAATGTTATTTCACAAGCTTGTCCCACATACACAAGAAGCATAAATGATAGGATCTTTATAGTTTCGACTGTCTTATTCAAAAATTAACGATGATGAGTATACCTGCAACTAATAATGTGTGGTTATTTGCGGTTATTTCTTTCATAGTTTTCTGTTTTTTCGTTTCGTCTTATAACTTTATTCAAGTGTATATATAACCATGATAGATGTACGTACTTCCACAAATAATAGTTTGTTGCTATATTTTATTATTTTTCATGTAAAATACCAATGGGTATGTATGTATGTTTTTATTGCAAAGCAAATAAATTATATGGCACGCAACATTAAACATACTCTCTTAATGACATGATCTATATTATATAGGGGGATTTTCATATATCCCCACATACACACCCATATTTACATATTTCCCCAAACACAAGTTTTTTATGCATGATGTACAAGTCTGTTAAAGCACTGTTTGGGGAAATATGTAAATATGGGTGTATATGTGGGGATATATGAAAATGCCCCTATTATATAATAATGTATTTAGTACTTCCTATAAAAGGAAGTCTTAAAAATATAAGCCTACACATGTTACTATAATTAGTAATTCATGTAATTAAGAAAAGAAGCATAATGTACAACACTTTAATGCATATAATTTTCAAACGCACAGAAGCATATCGTACACCACTTTAATGCACATATTTAAAAAAAAACAAAACACCACATTAATGTTATTTAATATATTCAATTAATTAACTGATCAATAAATACAATTAATACAGTTATTAAAACACCAATAACATAATAAATACAAATTATCAAGCATATTGTACAATCAAATTAAACAAAATTCCTACATTAAATATCACTAATACAAATAATATTCAAGCCCGAACGGGCAACAACCCAAATGGGCTTGAGCCCGAACAGGCGCAGGCCAAACGGGCATGGGCTAAACAAAATTCTTGAAATCCGTAAATTTATTGACAAAAAGAACATAATAAACTAAAATACATGATTCACTTGAAAATTTTATTTCAAGGTACACTGCCGCAAGAACGCTCGCAGACCCTGCATTAAATGTCACTAATACAAATAATAAAGCACATTATACAAATATTAAAGCCCGAACGGGCAACGGGCAAAATGGGCTTGAGCCCGAACAGGCACGGCCAAACGGGCTCGAGCCCGAACTGGCGCGGGCCAAAAGGGCACGGGCTAAATGAAATTCTTGATATCCGTAAATTTATTGTCAAAAAAAAATATAATAAACTAAAATACAAGATTTACCGGAAAATTTTATTTCAAGGTACCGCCGTTGCAACGCGCGGGTACCCTGCTTGTTTTTTCTATATGTCGAAGCTCAGTTAGAAATGTCCGAGACTAGATGGGTCCAGTGCGCCAAATAAGACAAGCATCTATAAGCAAACTGAATTTTTCTAATTAGCTAATAGTCTAATACATTGTTGAAATTTAAATCCTTATAACAAAGTTTAAATGATGACAATTTACAATGCCATGTGAATTTGTAAAACAAAATTTTCTATATAGATAACCTCAAGTAGTAAAATTTCAAGTCCAAGAGTCCCACATGGTCACATAATGAACTTCCATTGAAAAAAAAAAGGTTTACCAATGTGCTTGTTATCAAAGGTGGCAATATCGTAGCAAGTTATAGCATATGCATGTCAAATTAGTCGGTGCAATCTGAGTAGTGTTTGAATTTTACTTAATTGACTTAATATGAAAACCAATATTCAAAAAGACCAACATAACTACGCTTTGACATGTGACATATAGCCAGATGCATAATTCAATTCGTAAATACACTTTGACATGTGACATTAGACAAAGACCAATATTCAAAAAGACTTAACTTAAATTCCAAGAGTCTTGTCTTTGGCCTTTTGGGTGTTTCTAGGAAATATATTATCCTTTGAAAGAAAGGAATTCCAACTTTTCCACCACCAAAAAACACTATAAGGCTAGATGCAGTAGATTCGATCTCCAATCGATCGGGGGTGTTTGGGCGACCGATTACAATTGATCGTCCTGTTGTGGTGATAGTCGATCGCCAAAAAAAAGGGATGTTGGTCGTCTGCTCGATCGACACCACAAACCACAAACATCCAAGTTTTGTTGCTAGCCGTTGCAAAGTCCAAACAAAAAAAAAATCAAACCGTTTGAAAAATCAATTTTTGACCGTTCGGTAAAAAAAAACAAAAACAAAAACTACCCTATAAATACACAACATATTTACACACTAAACTCACAAATCTCACAATCCTCTCTATAAAAAAGAATCATAATTATCTCTATCAAAATGTCTAAGAAAACACCACAACAAAAAGGCCGAAAATCCCGTTTGGCACAAAACGCCCCGCATATTTTAACACCGGATCCGAATTTCCGGTTAACCGGTGTCTCACCAAGAATCAATTTCCAACCCGCTGCTTTCGAATATCAATCTCAACAAGGTCCACAACAACAAACTAACTATCCATTTTTTTTAATCGTCCATTTGTTCCACCACATCAAAACATCCAACAACAACAACAACAACAAAGCCACTCCCGTCGAAGCCACCAATCTATGTATGGCTCACCCGAATCTGTGTACCGTCCAACAATGGATTCATCAACGTCTTCATATTCAAATTATCAACAATATTCTCCGGTTAACCGTATCAATCTTGAGGGTTTTGATTTCGAAGAACAATTATACAACAATCCTGATTATTTTGTTGAAACCGGTTCGGGTTATCCGGCTCAAGAGTATCACGGTTCGGGTACCGGTTCGGCTCATGGATCGTATCACGATTCGCTTAACATTGATGACGAAGAAGAAGAAGAATGTCGAGAAGAGACGTCACCGGTGAAACCGAAGAAACGAGCTACAAAGGCGAAGAAGAAGGTTGTCGAGAAAGAAGCCAAGAATGATTCTTCGCTTTGGACAAAAGAAGAAGAGATTGCCTTATGCAACGCTTGGTGTGATGTATCCGAGAATAGTATAACGGGAAACAACCAAAATGCTAAAGGATTTTGGCAGAAAGTCATTGCTTACTTTGAGAAGGAGGTTGGTGCAGAAAGAACGTACAACTCTATCATTACAAAGTGGAAAAATAGGATTCGTCCTAGAGTTGGTCAATTTTGTGCCATTTACAACAATGCTTACAAGAATTACGGAAGTGGTGAGAATGACCTCACTGTTTATACACGAGCGTGTGATGAATACCAACTAGTGTGTAATCATCCGTTTGTTTTGCAGCATTGTTGGAAGATTTTGAGGGACTATTTTGTTTGGAAGGATAATGAGATGCCGGCTTTTTTAAGCCAAGATGAGGGTCGCAATAAAACAAGGACTTCAACCAACTCGGATGTGCACTCGGATGTGCCTGCGTCTGTGTCTGATAGACCAATTGGTCGTGATACCGCAAAGAAGAATAAAAAGAAAGCTTCGGAGTCTTCGAAAGCTACCTACATGGAAGGTGTTGCCGAGAAATGGAAAGTCATCAAGTCCAAGGCATTCGGACAGAAGAAGGAGCTGGCAGACGGATACTATGATTTGAAGAAGAAAGAGCTAGAACAACGGCAATAGGAGTTGGAGATGGAGCAAAAGAGATCAGAAAGGGAAGACAAAAAATTGGCACTAGAAGAAAAAAAACTTGAATTTGAGCGACAAAAGAAATATGATAAAGATCTCATATTCTATTGCACGCCAATCGACCCATCTTTGCCCGCAGTACAACAAGAAACAATGCAGAAAATCAAAGACGCGATCAAGGCACGCCACAACCTAGATTTTTAATAAGTGTTGTAATGTTTTAATAAGTTTCGTAATGTTTTAATTTTATTTGAATTATTATGTAACGTTTTAATTATTAATGAAATTTTATTTTGTGTTAAAAATGTTTTAAAAAAAATAAAAAAATAAAAAATGAACTTGGTCGCCCTTACTGGGGCACCTAATCGCCTGAAGGTCGCTGGAGAGAGAAAGCTGACGTGGCAGTGAAAAGTAAGGGGATTGAATCCCCTTACTGGGGGCAGCCTAAAACCAACAACCACATTCTTTGTTTGTCACCATCTATATATGTGTTCACAAACTTAAAATCATAACCACTCAAAGCAAATCAACACTTGCATAGTTCAACTAAAACAAAAATCAAAAAACTATGTCACCAACTTGGAGCTCCCACGGGGTCGTAATAATGTTGGCTACAACTATTGCGGTTTCCGGTACCATGATATTCCTCTCGTTACTACGAACTACTACTACTACTACTAACACCTCCTCGATCAAGAACCGTGATTTAAGTCATGCAGAATCACCACCACAAACACCACGAAGGCGTTCTTGTTTGTCATCCAAGAAGAAAGACCGAAAGATAAAAAATAACGTGTGATTTGCTGAGAACGTTAAGGATATTGAATATGTTTCTAATTGTGGAACTGAAACAATGGATTTTAATGGTGCAAGAAGTTTACTAGTAGAGTTTTCATGCTAACATGTTTTTTGGTTCATATTGATTTAAACGCCAAGATAAGAGAGCACCCTGACAGAGAAACACTCATCACTAAGAAAGTTAAGCTTGAAGCACTGGGGATGCATCTTGACTAACATCATTTTCATTATCTTTTGTACTAGTGATAGGAACCTTGTAATTTGATCAATAAACGATGTATGTTTTGTTAAAATATTCAGTGTTCCTTATTATATTCATTAGTAAATTCAGTGTAAGAAGAAGCCATTTGCTCACTTGCACTGATCAAACACTGAGACTATTTGTATATCCAAATAGGGGAGGACTGTTGGGTTCAGTAAATACCCAAACCCCTTAATCTAGGATTTGAATAGAAAATACCCCAAGTGTTTAGGCCGTTAAACACTAACAGGTCACTGAGTGCATAGTCTCTCAGTAAGCCATCTTCAGGACACACAGTAAGAGGCGAAGAAGAAGTCTCTCCACTCAGTAAAGCGGAACTTAAGGGGTGAAGACTGAGTCAAGAAGAAGATGGTGGATTCAGTGAGTGATGACAATAACTCACTGAATCCCTAAACTCCTCACCAACTACTTTCACTGAAGATAAACTGAAGTAGAAGACTGAAGGCAATAAAGACTGAAGAATGAGCGGGATAAGGCGGAACAAGTTTAACTAGAACATCACGAGAACCACGAAAAGATAGGCTCTAAGGGGTTAACTAGGGTATCGTGTACTAAAAATGAGTACATCACAAGGGTAACGGGTAATTACTCAATCAATCTGGTTAATGTAATTATTTAAATAGGTTTAAAACAAGGGTTATCCTAATGTCTCTTATCATTTAGTAAATCCTAACTACACGAATGTAGTCTCTGTTGTTCCCTATTCACTATCGTATAAAAGCAGTTAAAGTATTTAAAAACAGACTAATAGTGAATCAATGACTGAAATGATATAAGTAAAAACACACTGATAAATTTTCAACATAATATTCTTTATTAGAAATGAATCAAAAAGAATACATTACCCAAGTACTTGCGGAATAATACTTGGGATTGAAATGACAAAGGGTTAGTACTCCTCACTAAGCTCAGGCTAAGTCTGAGCACAACTACAAGGAACCACTGAGCTATCTCAGGGACAAAGTTGTATTTGGAGGAGTGAAAGATGGCTTGTGTGTGTGTGTGTTTTATAATTCACAAGCTTAAAACTTTCACTCCATCTCTTATGCTATTTATACAAGTATGGGTATTAACTTTATCCTAAGTGACAAACTGACATTTCACAGAAGACAAAATACTGATGTATTTTGTCTCTGTTAATGATACTAGCAGGGTACCCGCGCGTTGCAGCGGCGGGTACCCTGAAATAAAATTTTTCGATAAATAATGTATTTTAGTTTATTATGTTTTTTTTAACAATAAATTTACAGATATCAAGAATTCCGTATAGCTCGTGCCCGTTCGGGCTCGAACCTGTTGGCCCATGTCCGCTCGGGCTCGAGCCAGTTTGGTCCACGCCCGTTCGGGCTCAAGCCCATTTGGCCCGTTTCCCGTTCGGGCTTGAATATTTGTATAATGTGCTTTATTATTTGTGGTAGTGAAATTTAATTCAGGAATTGTGTTTAATTTGGTTGTACAATATGCTTGATAATTTGTATTTCTTATGTAAGGTTTTTTTTAATAACTGTATTAATTGTATTTATTGACCAGTTAAATAATTGACTACATTAAATAGCATTAATGTGGTGTTTTGTTGTACACTATGCTTCTTGTCTTGTACGTCTGAAATTTATGTGCATTAAAATGTTGTACACTATGTTTCTTTTCTTGTAAGTAGTAGTCATTATAGTTATTAATAACATTGACCACTTTAATAGTATTAATGTTGTAAGTCAGAAAATAAGTCTGAAAATTACATTATGCTTATTTTGTTGTACACAATGCTTATTTTGTTGTAAATCTGAAAATTGGTTGCATCTATTGTACATTGTGCTTAAATGGTTGTAATTTTTGATGAATGGGTGTTTTTAATAGCATTAATGTTGTTTGATAGAATTTTGGTCTTAAAATGACCCCACGCTTTATTTTGTTGTACAATATGCTTGCTTTGTTGTAATTCTGAAAATTGGGTGCATTAAAGTGGTGTACATTATGCTTATTGTCTTGTACGTCTTAAAATTAAGAGTGAGGTGCCTTCGTGCATTATATGTAGTATATATATATATATAGATAAATGTTTGGGCTTTATTATCTCATAGTAACTTTTTTATACGTTTTTTTTTGGAAATTAATTACTTTGATTTAGAATAGAGTGTGTTGCTCGTACAAGTGGCTTTTGTTTCATACTTAAGAATCAATGGTAAGGTAAAGTATTAGTTTTTTTAGTATTACAACAGTTGAGTTGGTTTTGTTTATAAAGACAACGGCCAAAGGTTCGACTTTCAGGCATTTACATAGCACAAATGAATTTCCAATCTATTTGTTCTACTTGTGATCAGTTGTCCCACATAGATGAAAAGTAAAAGTGGTGTCATCGTTATAAGCAAGGCTAGTAATAAGTAAGCAACATAAGTCATAAATTCTAACAAACAAAGAAACAAATTGTTTGTCGGGTTTATGTTTAGTGTTTTTTGTCTTTTAAATTTGCTTCAAGTGTGTTTTATATTTTTCATGAAAAGAAAATGATGATTGATTGACCATGCATTAGTCATGCAACTTTGGAAGCAATCTAGGATGTACACAAACTAATAACCGAAAAAACAAAGAGTAGAATAAAGTAAGGTCAATTATTTGTATGAATGCTTACAGTAATAACAAATTCAAGTACATTCGGTTTTGATGCAACGTAGAAGTTCAATCTCGTTAAAGTGAAATATTGATCTTCATATGCCTAATAATTTTCAGACACAATATTGTCGAACCATTATTTCTAAACGATAAATGTAAAACTTTAAACAATTCTTCATCACAATTGACTCAAAATGTTTTATGTTACCACCACAAAACAAACACCACGATGGCGTTCTTGTTTGTTCAACTATAATTCCTCCGTGTTTAATTATGTTGGAATATGTATATATTTATAAAACCGTGACCACGGGATTGCACACATTAGCGAATGAGAATTAAAGTTATAATTAATGTTAATTATTACGATTAATTATTACACAAAAGGTCGTCTAACGATCGTTAAGTATTTAACGAAAATGACTAACGACCGTTAAATGCTAAAAGGAGAGAATATATGGTGAATAACTTAATAATGGAAAAGATTCGGGTTGTCACTTTTCCTTCTCTAAGTGGCCGGCCAAGGGGTGCTTTCCCAAGCCCAAACCCTAGCTTTTTCCCTAAGTTATTGTATCACTATATAAGCAAGGTCTAGGGTAAAGGTTTAAGGTTAACTTTTGTGCATTAAATTAACCTTAGATCTTCCTCTCTCCCTCTTTTGCTTTGTTCGGCCGAATCCCCTCACCAAGGGTGTTTTGGTTTTGTTTTTTCATAAAACAAGGGCTTGTGTTAGATCTAGCAATCGCTTTGATTCGTGGTTAATTCGTGTGTACAAAACTGTGGTGGTAAGACATTATTCTTACACCAATTGGTTTGAGTTGTAAAACGGTAAGGGACAACTCTTTAAACCACTTCCTCTTCTTAGTTCAAGAGATCTAACCAATTACAAGAGGTATGTTACGCGTTTATTTTTCAGTTAATTAATTGCTATTATATTCTAAGTCTTCCGCTATGTACTCTGTGATGTTATTATTTGTATATCATGTACCATAACCTCATCAAATTTGAATATAAACTTATGCTTTGATCGAAGAAGTTAGATTTTGTTCAATGTAAAGTTGAGGTCCTAATATCGTATTTAAACAACCAGTGCTTGTTCGTGGTTTTTTTCTTAAATTTGTTTAAAAAGTGGAAAATATATTAATACTCTTTAAATGTTCTTGACTCTTTTGAAAACCCGATAATGACTTTAGACAAAACTCGATATATTAAAATACAAAAAAACCCATTCATTCCAAGACTCTTTTCTTTTGGGGTCCTTCTATGAAATATAAAAGCAACCACCACATTCTTTGTTTTTCGTTTAAATTTATAACAACTCAGACAAATCAACACTTTCATAGTTCAAGTAGCTAAAAAAGATCAAAAAAACATTAGCAACAACTATTGTGGTTTCGGGTACGATGATATTCCTCTCGTTACTACAGACCACCACCACTACTACTTCCTCAATCAAGAACCGCGATGTAATTGGATGGGTTTCTTAATTACAAAGCCCTATGCTGGTGTTCTTGTTTGTACTCCATGAAGAAAGACCGAAAGATAAGAAAAAGTGCGATTTGTCGAGAACGTTAAGGATATTAAATATCTTTCTAAGTGTGGAGTGGAAAATATGGATTTTAATGGTGCACAAAATTTTGTTAGTAGAGTTTTCATTTTAAATGGTTTTTTGGCTCATATTCTTTGATCTTGTTATGAAAAACTATTGATTGGTTCTATATAACAAATGTTTAGACTTTATTTGGGCGATTCCTGTTCACTTATAAGTATTTTTATAAGCCTATTTGTTTACGACGTAGCTCATACAAGTGGCTTTCTGTTTTATACTTAAGAATAATGAGTAAGGAAAGAGATTGGTTTTTTTTGTACTAGAAGAGTTGAGGTCTTGGTTTAAAAATATGAAGGCCATATATGGGTTAAAACTTTCCAGCATTTCAGTTGGGTTACATGGTACAAATGAATTTTCAATCCATTTGTTCTTTTTAGCCATGGAATTATACAAGTTATTAATCTAATTGTGATCAGGATTATTATATAACGAGCAAGATTGCCCGCGCGTTGCTGCGGGTTTTTTTTGTTATACCATCCTACATTTTGTATACGTTTTTTTTTAAGTTTTTTTTAATGGATTCACACGATTAAGTTTTGCATAATATCACCAATGAATAAGTGATGAAGGCAAAAATAGTTGAAGATAATGAATTTCATAATAATAATACTAACAAATACAATAGCTAAAATTTGAAGATAAACTTTTAGCATCTACATCAAATCACACTTGAATGAAAGCAGATGCCATTATAGTCTCACATCATATATATTATCATTGTCTTCGTATGTGACATGTATCTCCACACAATCTAAGTCAAAGTCTTTACCATAGACACAGTCAAAAGATTTCATCTGAAATTCATCTAACAGCTGATCATCTATGTTCGTATGCATTTGTATCACTTTCCTTCTAAATATTAACTCTAATACATCTGGCAACGTCTCTTCAACCTTGTCCTTAAAGCACTTCTCTATTTACATTATCAATAATCAGTAGATGTAATAAAATCATTCGAAACTCCATAGTAATAGGTCATTTTTTAGCAACGACCCAAAAAGCGTTATAAATTTTTATAAATAGTTAATGCATTAACCACGATTGAAAAACACTATCGTTGCGCTAATAACTTTATTCATTTCGTCTTGGAATTGCTCCACCCACTGAACACAAACTTGTTGTAGCTGGATGTCTAAAAGTTGGAACACAAATAGACCCATTTTTGAGTAAATTGGGTGATACTATCATATACTTAAGGATGTTTATCTGTTAATAATAGCCAGGCCAACCCAACTATTAATACTATCATATTTTAACACTTTGAATACTACAACACTGTCTAAAATATTGACCAACTAATGCACCTCTTCATTTCTTTTTGTTTCATAGTTTCTATAGAAAATGAACATGTACCTGATTGAGAGCATCATTCTTTTGCAGTGTCAAGAGCTGATTTGCTTGCTTTCCTTCCGTAACTTCAGCATGTGAATTTGTCTACAAATTCAGTCCCGTTAACTTCATTACCAGTAGGTCTCGACCTGCACAACATACAAATATTACATTAGGGACTCTTAGATTTGATACTTGCTATATAAGTAGCCCAACATTAAAAAGCAACTAATTATCATTTCGTACCAATCTAGTCTTGAGAATCCGGGCTAACAAAGAAAAAGTAAAGTACCTTGTAAGGTCAAACCCAACACAAAATACACAATAGCTCTCTGTACAACTTTCGTGGTAACTACTGGTTCGCTAGAAACTCTGCAACAAAATATCAGTAACAAACGACTTTTAGTTCGTAAATTGGTAAATGACATTATTGAACCAAATAAATACACAAACTATATACTACCTAAAACTTTTAGAAGTTACATCTTATTATCAAACGCAATAGCAATCCAATAAGGCATCCAAGCCGACAACTGAACCTGATAAATATCAGCTCCTATCAACTCGAAGACGTTACAATTACAACAGTGGTCTATCAACTCGATCGCCTTAATATATTGCAGCACAAAACATTCATTACCAACTGGCAAGAAAGAAACATAAAATGATCACAGTTAGGCGTTTAAAGATGAGTTTGACGTATCTATACTTTAATAGATTAAATATTGTACTTTTCTTAAAGTTAATAAACCATTTATATTTTTATGCATTTTGACTAAAATAAAACGCAACTCAAATAACCTAATTAATCACTATCCCTACATATAAACACTAAAACTGATTTTCCGCTCTATCAAAGCACAATTATCACTTAAGCATTCTAAAATAAGTAATCCTAAACACACCCTCGAATCAAAGAGACAAAAGCATTTAAACGGTTCATCATAAACTTACCTGAAATAAAAGTTGTCCGCCCAATCAACCGTCTGATTACTCATCTTCACAACATCCATAAAACCCTCACGTTCACCTCATAAAACGGCATATATGTGAAGTAAGATTGATACGAATTGGAGCATTGACTACAATTTCAGCAATTTCACCTCTTAGAGCTCCAACAATAGCTTTACCAATTTCATTAGCCACAATCCAGGAAACGGAATCTGTGACAATCAAAAAATATAAAACTAATTAATCATAAAAACTTGTAAACATCCTTTTGTAAAATTACTTACATCTGGGTTTGGATGGTTTTGTTTCGGTAAGATGAGAATCGAATAAAACGACACAAAATTTTTTCTAAGTGTTTGTGTGTAATGATTTGAAGAAAGAGTAGAAGAGATTTAGGGTTGATCTTCATAAACTATATGCGCTGGACATGAACATAACAACAAAAGGGTAAAAGATAATGAATACCATGTGTTACCTTAATGTCAAAAAAAATGGATCTTTCCCAAAGTTAACGCTCACCCTGCAATGCAACAACATCCATACGAACTGTCTTTGGCACAATAAAAAGCAAATCAAACAAAATCCCCACACATTTAGCTAAACCATCAATTTGAATAGTAGAGTCTCATCATAATTGAGAATTAGAACAAATCCATATGACACGCATACCATAAAAGTGATAACCAACCTATCGATGAAAATTATGGTTCAATATAAATTACATCTCTGATATATATTATGGCTTGCAAAAGAATTTTTCTAAGTCGAGTGTTGGGAAGAAACCACAAACTTACTCCTCATTTTTGACTTTGAACACCGACTGTAGGATATAAGTCGAGTCTATGTGTGTTTTTTGGTGAATCGAAATTATTATGTGTTTTTGAGGTGTGTGTTTCTTTTTAATGATAAAGTGGGTTCTGGAATGTGGTGGAAAGTGAAAGTAGAATAAAGGACGTTTTGGGTTGTATTACGCAGTCATTAGGGGAAAACGAGAGTGAACAGGGAAACATGCAACACGTTTGGGCCAATGAGAAAATGGCACCCGATCCACTAAGGTACTGTTGGGCTACTGTTTGTACTTTAGAATTAGTCAATAACCAATAAGGAAACGAATTAGTGTTTTTGCCGTTACATTTCCATTCTTAGTATAATGTGTTTTGAAAACTTTCCTTCACTAAGTTGTCCCACATAGATAGGTAGAAGTTGTAGTATCCTTATTAATAGAAAGCACAACTAACAAGTTAAACAGAATCATAAACCTTAACAAAAAATTAGTTGTTGGGATAATGTGGTTTGTATTTTTTTATCATTTAAGTGTGTTGGTCGAACTTCAAAATGTTATTACTCCATGTTCAATTAATTGCTTTTTTTAACTATTGTTTGTTACTTTGTTGGGATAATGTGTTTTGTTTTGATGCAAAGTAGGTATTCAATCTCGTTATATTGAAAAGACCAACAAGTTAACTGAAACATGCTTTGTAAATTTTTGGTTTATATCAATGACAATCTATCAATATGAAATTTTGGTCTTTTATGCCTAAGTAGTTTTCATACAGTATACTGTCGAGCATTAACTTTTTCTAAAACGATAAACGTAAAAAATAAAACAAATTACTTGTCACAGTTAGCTCAAAATCGCTTTTCTGTGCATTATCACCACGAAGACGTTCTTTTCCTCCACAAATAAGAACGAAAGACTAAAAAGAAAGTGCATATGCAAAGAACGTTAAAGATACTGATCGGAAGGCTTGGGGGGAAGTTGGATATGTTTCCATTTGTGGAGTCGAAACAATGGATTATAATGGTACACGAAACTTACTTCAGTTTTCATGTTTAATGGTTATGTTCTTATTCTTTTATTTTGTTATGAAAAGTATTGCTTGGTTCTATTAATGAGATAATACAAACTCCTTTTTTTGAAATATGAATGTGTTTCAAGCTATTCAATTAGGTTACATGGTACGAATTGGTTTTCAATTTATTTGTTCTTCTTCGTCGTGGCCCATGGGATAAAACAAGTTAATTGATCTGCTTGTGATTGTGATTATTCTATGACATAGTTTAATAACTTATCCCACATGGGTAGAAAGCAAGAATATTAACAACTTTATAAGCCCAAGATGATTTACTAAGTTAGTGATGCCATGGAACCTTGTGATAATTTACTTGTGAGGTTTTTCATTGCATTTTTGTTTTTTAAATTTGTTTAAAAGTAATTCCTAATATGGACGCAAAAGTAAGGCCTAATATCGAAACCCAAGAGTGACTTTAGACAAAACTGGATATTCGAAAACAATAAAGTACATAAATTCGGTATTAGGCGGAAATAAAAAATTCTAACTTTCCCAACACTAAAAACGAATATAAAAATTTCGAAGATCAACGAAAACAAAGATGAAAAAACATGTTACCAGCTCGGAGTTACTGGATATTCGAAAACAATAAAGTACATAAATTCGGTATTAGGCGGAAATAAAAAATTCTAACTTTCCCAACACTAAAAACGAATATAAAAATTTCGAAGATCAACGAAAACAAAGTTAGTGATGCCATGGAACCTTGTGATAATTTACTTGTGAGGTTGTTCATTGCATTTTTTTATTTTAAATTTGTTTAAAAGTAATTCCTAATATGGACGCAAAAGTAAGGCCTAATATCGAAACCCAAGAGTGACTTTAGACAAAACTGGATATTCGAAAACAATAAAGTACATAAATTCGGTATTAGGCGGAAATAAAAAATTCTAACTTTCCCAACACTAAAAACGAATATAAAAATTTCGAAGATCAACGAAAACAAAGATGAAAAAACATGTTACCAGCTCGGAGTTACTGGATATTCGAAAACAATAAAGTACATAAATTCGGTATTAGGCGGAAATAAAAAATTCTAACTTTCCCAACACTAAAAACGAATATAAAAATTTCGAAGATCAACGAAAACAAAGATGAAAAAACATGTTACCAGCTCGGAGTTCCAACGGGGTCGTGACGTTAAGCACTTCCTCTGTAGAGAACCAAGATTCAAATCATCCAGAGTCACTTCCACGAAGGTGTTCTTGTTTTTCATCCATAAAGAATGACAAGAAGATTGAAAATAAAGTGTGACTTATTGAGCACTTTAAGGGTAATGAATTTGTAATCATTCGTCATATTATTAGATTTCATTATGAAAAATAATACCTGGTTCTATAATATAAATGTTTAGACTTATATGGGTGATACACTTATTCTGATGTCGATAAACTCATGCGAGTAGTTTTCTTTATAAGTTTATCTTTTTCGTAAAACAACAACTTTGATTCTAAATAGATTTTATTGAAGACAACCTTGTTGACAATGTAGCTCGTATAGGTAACAGTTTATATTTCAGTGTCATAAGGTAAAGGCGTGAGTATTGTATAACATGCTTTGGTAATGTTATTTCGCAAGCTTGTCCCACATAGACAATAAGTAGGAATGGTAAGATCTTTATAGCTCCAGTGTCATGTTTAAAACATAATCTTGAAGAAAAACTATTTCAGAATTTCAAATAACAATGTGTGGCTATTTGTGGTAATTTCTATCGTGTTATTTTAGTTTTTTCTCATTTCGTTTTTAAACTTTAATTTACTAGTTGTATACCTCGTACGTGCATACACGAAAACCATTATTTTTAAACAGAGACTTAAACATAAATTCCAATTGTCTTGTGTTTTGGGGTGTTTCTAGGAAATATATTTTCCTTTGAAAGAAAGGAATTCCAACTTTCTCACCACCAAAAAACACTATAAAAACAACCACCACATTCTTTGTTTGTCACAATCTATATATATGTGTTCACAAATTTAAAATCATAACCACTCAGAGCAAATCAACACTAACATAGTTCAATAAACAAAAAAGATAAAAAAAACATGTCACCAGCTTGGAGTTCACATGGAGTCGTGACAATGTTAGCTACAACTATTGCTGTTTTAGGTACCATGATATTCCTCTCGTTACTACGAAACACTACTACCAACACTTCCTCGATCAAGAACCGCAATTTTAATCATGCAAAATCGCCATCACAACCACCGCGAAGGCGTTCTTGTTTGTCCTCAAAGAAGAAAGACCGAAAGCTCAAAAAGAAATTACGATTTGCTGAGAACGTTAAGGATATTGAATATGTTTCTAGTTGTGGAAGTGAAACAATGGATTTTAGTGGTGCAAGAAGTTTACTAGTAGAGTTTTCATGCTAAAATTTTCTTTGGTTCATATTCTTTGATTTTGTGATGAAAACATATTGCTTGGTTCAGTGATATAAATGTTTGGGCTTTATTATCTCGTAGTAATTTTTTATACACTTTTTTTTGGAAATAAAATACTTTGATTTAGAATAGGGTGTGTTGCTCAGACAATTGACTTTTTGTTTCATACTTAAGAATCATGAGTGAGGTAAAATGTTAGTTTTTTAGGATTACTACTGTTGAAGTCGTTTTGTTTGAAAATACAAATGTGAGAGGTTCAACTTTCAAGCATTTCAATTGGTTACATGGTACGAATGCATTTCCAGTCTATTTGTTTTTCTTGGCTTTGATCTACTTGTGATCGGGATTATTGTATAATAGGATTTGAAAATTTTGTTTATAGAGTAATCACTTATCCCACATAGATGAAAAGTAAAAGTGGTGCCATCCATATAAGCACAAAAGGCAAGCAATGTGTAAGTCATTGAGATCATTAAACCTAACATACAAAGAAACAAATTGTTTGTTGGGTTTATGTTCTTAGTCTTTTTATCATTTAACTTTTCTTCAAGTTTGTTTTATTTTTATCTCAACTAAATTCCATACACCATGTAAATTTCTCTCAATATGTATGCATGTTTTTTTTCTTCTTGAAAAGCAAATGATGACCGTGCATCAATCGTGCAACTTTAGAAGCAATTTAACCCGATGTACACAAACTGAAAACCGAAAAAACAAAGAGCATGTAAATTCCATACACCATGTAAATTTCTCTCAATATGTATGCATGTTTTTTTTCTTCTTGAAAAGCAAATGATGACCGTGCATCAATCGTGCAACTTTAGAAGCAATTTAACCCGATGTACACAAACTGAAAACCGAAAAAACAAAGAGCAGAATAACATATTCAAGTACATTCTGTTTTGATGCGACATGGAAGTTCAATGTCGTTAAATTGAAATCTTGGTATTCATATGCCTAATTAATTTTCATACACAACATTGTCGAACCATTAATATTTCTAGACCATAAATGTAAAACGTAAAACTATTCTTCATCACAAATGACTCAAAATGTTTCCTTTTCTATATTACCACCACAAGCACCACGAAGGCGTTCTTGTTTGTCCTCCACGAAGAAAGACCGATGATTGAAAAGATCAATGATGTGATTTGTGCTGAGAACGTAAAGAATACTGATCGCGAAGCATGGAGAGAAGTAGAATATGTTTCTAAATTGTGGATTCAAAACAATTGATTATAATCGTGCAAGAAATTTACTTGAGCTTTCATTTTATTTGTTATTCTGTTCATACTCTATGTTACAAATGATAGGGGTTTGCATTTCAATAAGGTTACGTGTGTACAAACGGGTTTTCAATTTAAACACCAGTGCTTGTTCGTGGGTTTTATCTTGTGTTATAAATTTGTTTCAAAATTGGAAAATATATTAACATTCCTTAAAATGTTACGTTCTTGACTCTTTTGAAATATTCACAAAAAAGAAGACACATAAATTCCAATACTCTTTTCTTTTGGGGTGTTTCTACGAAATATAAAAACAACCCACCACGGTCTTTGTTTGTCGTTTAAATTCATAACAACTCAGACAAATCAACACTTTCATAGTTCAGGCTAAAAATAATAAAAAAAAAAGAATTTGTGATCAGCTTGTAGTTCCCACAAAGCCATGACAATGTTAGCAACAAATACTACTTCCTCAATCAATAACTGCGATTTACCCGAGGCCTTTGGTCTAGTAATACGTGAGTTACCCAGCAACCTCGAGGTTGTGGGTTCAAATCTCACTGGAGGCATTTGTGAAATAGTTGTTTCACAGTGGCGGAGACGGGAGGGGTCAGGTCGGCATCTGCCCCCTAGCAAAAAAAAATGTAGCATAAATTTTTAAAGATATCTGACAATATTTTTAATTTGCCCCCCTAACGAACCGATTTGTAGTGTAGTTTTTAAAATTTATCAAATTTTTTGCCCTCGGCCATAAGATCCGGCTCCGCCCCTGCTTGTTTGTATACCATGAAGAAAGACGAAAAAAAGTGCGATTTGTTGAGAACTTTAAGGATATTGAAAATCTTTGTAAGTATGGAGGGGAAAATATGGATTTTAATGGTGCACAAAATTTTGTTAGTAGAGTTTTCATGTTAAATGGTTTTTTGGTTCATATTCTTTGATCTTGTTATGAAAAACTATTGCTTGGTTCTATGATATTAATGTTTAGACTTTATTTGGGCGATTCCTATACACTCATAAGATATAAGCAAGGTTGCAAAAATCGCGAATTGGTAGTCGGGCGGTCGACCCGCTTGTAGCTTCTAATCGGTCTAGGTGGGATTAATCGGTGATTAATCAGATTGACATTTTTGGAAAAGTTTGGGTATTTCCACCAAGTTTTGTGTAGATCTGGTGAGTTTTATGTATTTTCGGCAATATTTTTTTTTTCTAAAAAACAACTTGTAATAGATTAAAACCGTTACTATAAGTGATCAAAATTATTTTACGGTGAGTTTTGGGTACTTTTGGCAAGATTTGTAGATTTTGACCGTCGTTGATCGCCGTCAAGGACGGAGGATACCAAGAGCAGGGGTGGGCCCTAACCCCTCCAATTTTATTTTTTATTATTATTATTTTTTTTGCATTTAGTGTAAATCGTTCTTAGAGCTACCACAAAATATATTTATTTGATTATTTGGCCCCCCTAAAATGAGTAAATGTCACTTTGGGCTCTCTGGAAAAATGGTTCAAGCTCCGTCTCTGATCGCCGTTGACCACGGTTGACCTATCTGTTAACCCAGTTACATAAATCGGCATGGTTGGTGGCCTTGAAGCGCCTAGACGATGATTAATCGGCCTTGTAGACCTTTTTTTTGCAACACTGATCATATGTATTTTTATAAGCTTATATGTTTTCAACGTAGCTCGCACAAGTGACTATGTTTTATACTTACAAATCATCAGTAAGGTAGAGATTGGTTTTTAAGTACTACAACAGTTGAGGTCATTGTTTAAAATACGAAGGACATGGTTAGACTTTCCAACATTTCAGTTGGTATACATGGTACAAATGAATTTTCAATCTATTTTTTCTTTTTAGCTATGGAATTATACAAGTTATTAATCTAATTGTGATTGTAAGTTAGTATAATCTTCTGTGTATTTCCCTATTAATATTCGGTACATATTGTGTATATATAAGATACATATGGGCCTAATACATACGGGCCTAAATACAAAAAGCCTAATACATATCGTCTAACACTCCCCCGCAGTTTGAGCGGGAGGAGACCGAACACTCAAGTTGACACGAAACTCATCAAACAAGATAGACGGCAACCATTTACTCAAACCGAGAAGGAACATGTAGAACTCGAACTTGACCAGTAGCAACCAAATCACGAACAAAATGAATAGCAATCTCAATGTGCTTTGTCCGCTGATGCTGAACAGGATTAGAGGACAAGTACACAGCACTCACGTTATCACAATACACAATAGTGGCTGAAGATAACGGAATATGAAGCTCACGAAGTAAATTCCGAATCCAACATGTCTCAGCAACAACATTAGCAACACCACGATACTCAGCGTCAGAACTGGAACGAGAAAGCGTCGGTTGACGTTTAGAGGACAAGGAGAGTAAGTTGTTACCAAGAAAAACACAATATCCAGAAGTAGACCGTCAAGTAGTTGGGCAACCAGCCCAATAAGCATCCGAATAGGCAATCAAGGAGTCAGTTGTAGATGAAAACAACTGTAAACCATAGTCCAAAGTCCCCTGAACATACCACAAAATCCGCTTAAGAGCAGAGAAGTGCGGCTCACGCGGATCATGCATAAAAAGACAGACCTGATGCACAGCATATGTAATGTCAAGTCTAGTAAATGTGAGATACTGAAGAGAACCTGCAAGACTTCGGTATAACGTGGGATCATCAACTGGAGTACCACCAGCACCCAACTTGGACTCAGTATCAACAGGAGTCCGAGAAGGGTTACATCCAACCATATGTACACGCTCTAAAACCTCCATAGCATATTTACGCTGTGACAAAAACATCCCAGAAGAGTCACGCGTAACCGAAATACCCAAAAAATAATTAAGAGCACCTAGATCAGTCATAGAGAACTCTCGATGTAAAGAGGATATAATCTGCTGTAACAAACGATCAGAGGAAACAGTAAGAACAATATCATCCACATAAAGCAACAAGAATGCGGTATCAGCACCTTGTTTGCAAATGAACAAGGAGGAGTCACACCGACTAGAACTAAAACCAACAGTAGTAATATAAGCAGCAAACCGCTGAAACCATGCTCGAGAGGCGTGCTTAAGACCATGCTGCAATAAACAAACATAATCAGGATGCACAGGATCCTGAAATCCGGGAGGCTGATGCATATAAACAATCTCAGCTAAATCACCATGTAAAAATGCATTCTTGACATCAAGCTGATGAATAGGCCAATGACGAGAAATGGCTAAACTAAGCACAGTGCGAATAGTGCCCGGTTTAACAACCGGACTAAAGGTCTCATCAACATCATCACCATCAACTTGTGTGCTACCATTGGCAACAAGACGTGCCTTATACCGACTAAGGGTGCCATCAGCCAAAAACTTATGACGAAACAACCACATACAACTAACAACATTGGCACCCTCAGGCTGAGGTACATTAGTCCAAGTTTTATTTTTAATAAGTGCATTATACTCATCATACATAGCATTGCGCCAATTGGGATCATTAAGAGCATCCTTATATGACCGATGTAAAGGAGAAATAGTAGACACATGACCAGCATACTTAGGATTAGGACGAGTAGTCCCGACACGAGAACGTGTGACCATGGCATGAGTAGATACGGTAGTTTGGTTAGTGATTGGAGGTGCAGGTACGACAATAGGTGGTGAAGAATGAGGTGTAGGTGGCATAGGCGAGGTAAGTGGTGTAGGTGGTGATGGCGGTGTAACTGGTGTTGGAGATGTAGGTGGTTCAGTTGGTGTAGTGGGTATCGGGTCCGAATTTGGACCAATGGGTGTGGTACGGATAATGGTGGAAATTTGATTGGAAGAATCTTCCAAAAAATCATAGGAGGGAGGATGCAAGGATTTATGTGTTTGAAACGGAAAAACGGTTTTATCAAAGGTAACATGACGGGAAATAATAATCTTATTGGTGTTAAGGTCAAGACAACGGTAGCCAAAATGGTTGGCAGCGTGCCCCAGAAAGATTGAAGGGGTGGCACGTGGACCTAATTTATGATTAGTATCAATATGTGGGTAACAAAGGCATCCAAAAACACGAAGGACACTATAATCGGGTTGGGCACCAAAAAGACGGGTAAAAGGTGTCTCATTATTAATGGCACGAAAAGGTAATATATTCAATAAATAAACAGCCATATTAAGAGCCTCATTCCAATAATTTGGTGGTAAATGTGCTTGAAATAATAAGGTACGAATAAGGTTATTAAGTGTATGGATCATACGTTCTGATTTACCATTTTGTTGAGAGGTGCGAGGACAAGAAAATCTAAACTGAATGCCATTAGTTGAAAGTAAGGTATGAAAAGCATGATTATCAAACTCACCACCATGATCACACTAAAACGATTTAATTTCACACTTAAACTGAGTACGAACATAACTACGAAACAACTGAAATTTAGACAAAACATCATATTTAATGATTAATGGATAAACCCAAACATACTGAGAATAATGATCCAAAAATAAAACATAATACTTGAAACCAGAAAGACTCGGAATTAGGGAGGTCCACAAATCCGAGTGAACAATATCAAAACAGGAAGTAACAGAACTAGACGAACTAACAAATGGAAGCTTCAAATGTTTGCCAAGCTGACAAGCATGACAAAGAACGGGAAGCTTCTCTTTATTACAAGAAATAGAATCACTAGACACAAGACGACGTAACACTTCACTTCCTGGATGTCCAAGTCGTTGATGCCACGTATACTGATTGGTAAGAAAAGCTTGAGGTATAGTGGAGGGCTTCGTAACAGGATAGAGATCACCCGTGCTATCACAACGGAGGAGCACCCATCGAGTTAGGAAGTCCTTCACAGAAAAACCAAAAGGGTCAAACTCAACAGTACAAGAATTATCACGGACAAACTGACGAACGGAAATTAAGTTTTGGACAATATTGGGAGTGATTAAGACATTATTTAAACAAAGTGGACGAAAAGGGGTAGACAGAACACTATGCCCAGAGTTAGTAACGGGAATAAAACGCCCGTCACCAACTGAAACAGACAGGTAAATGCAAATATTAAGAATATCACTAAGACAATGTACAGAATCATTAAGATGAGATGTCGCACCTGTATCCATGTTCCAATTGCCGGTGGCCGGATCCTGAAGAGTATTGGTAGTAAATGCATGCGGCAAAACGGTAACTTGACCCGAACCTGGAGAACCGGACGCCATCAATTGACTCGGATGAAAAGGAACACTGTTGAACCCCTGGCATGAACTGCCCCAACTGAACCCCTGGAAATGACCCCCTAACTGGTGGGGAACCCCTGTCGCAAACTGAACTAGTGGTACAGAGGGTCTAGGCTGCGGATGAACCCCTGTCACGAACTGACCAGGGAACGACCCCCCTAGCTGCTGCTGAACCCCCTGTGGAAAGAGCCCAATCAAGCCAAACGATGACCCCCCAAGTGAACTAGGCAAAAACTGCTGTTGAACCCCCTATGAGCCTATGGGCTGCGAATATTGGGCTGATCCAAAGGGGGAGACACAAGGGCTAGAAACATCGTAGGCAACAGGAGCTGTAGAGGTGAAACAATTAGTAGCATTTTAACCAAACTTAGCCAACAATGTTTGCAACATATCCAAATCCGAGCGTGCCACACTCGAGACACCGGAAGCCGAGCCCGAGGTACGAGGAAGCAAAGTAGACTTGCCATGAACACCATTATGAAAATACTTACAAGCATCATCAAACCTACACGAACCTTTAGCAAAACTCCAACACAGGTTGTTCACCTTTTCCAAAGAAGTACCACGCCGAGGTGTAGCGTTGATTTTCGCCACTAAAACCACTGGAGAAGCGGAGGTAGCATCGAAAAGAGGGTCTGGAACCTTAGAATTTAGGTGCATCTCATGAGTAGTTAACAAGGATCTAACCGTTTGGAGATCGGGAAAGGGTTCCCGACTAACTATAACGGTTGAGATGGTCTCATATGTGGAAGGTAAGCCCTCAAGCGCAAAAGTAACAACATCGTCATTGCTAAGAGGGGAACCAAGACCATTAAGAACCGAAACAATAGATTCAATCTTCTGAAAATACCCATCAATAGATAAAGCCCCAAGCTTCAAGTTGCGAAGTTCAGCTTTCAAAGCCATAGCACGCGGGCGCTTGTTGTGTTGAAAAATAGCCGCAAGATGTGTCCATGCAGCCTTTGCAGTTTTAGGGTTAAGATCAACCAGACGTGTCCTTAGTGATGAAGCAAGTGTGGAGAAAATCCAAGACCGGATGATGAAATCAATCTTGGTCCATTCCGCGTCCTTAGGTGGTAGATCCGTAGGAGGCGTAGTGGATGAAGAAGCAACCGGATCAACAAGATGATCCAAAATCCCATAGCCATGACAAATATGGGAAAAATAATACATCCACGATGAGTAATTCATCGCATCAACGTCTAGTTTTTCGGGAACAAACGTGGTTAAATGATTCATAGCCATGAGTTTGTCCGATAGGGTAAGTGCCGGTGTTGGAGGTGGGGTGTCGATTGTCATGATTGGAGAAGCAAACAATTAAGGAATTAGAAACCAAACCAAACTGTCGACTGAAACTTCAGTCGAATAAAAGGGAAAACGGGCTAAACTTAGCCAATACCAAACTGTCAACCAAAACTTTCGACTAAAACTGTAAACCAAAAGTCAGTCGACCAAACTGGAAACCAACCAAAGAAACTGTTGACTATTAAACACCAAACAAAGAAATTGTCGACTGCAACAACTGTCGACTATTGTAAACCAAGTCGACTAGGAAAAAGATAACCCAACGATCGACCCAAAATAGAAAAGAAAAAGCAGCGGAAAAATAAAAAAACGTTGTTTAGGGTTTAGGTTTCTCGTGATACCATGTAAGTTAGTATAATCTTCTGTGTATTCCCCTGTTAATATTCGGTACATATTGTGTATATATAAGATACATATGGGCCTAATACATACGGGTCTAAATATATAAGCCTAATACATATTGTCTAACAGTGATCAGGATTATTGTATAACTAGCTTATAGACTCGTGGAATCCACGGGGTTTTAGAGAGTTTTTGATTAAAAAAAGTAAGTACGTGAATAAAATAAGAAAGAACAACGAACGTAAACACTATAAAATTTTCTTGCATTGGAATAATAAGTTATATGTGACTGATAATAGAAATACAATGCTTGTAAATATATGTGTTCACAAATTTGTTTGTCACCCTCTATATATGTGTTCACAAATTTAAAATCATAACCACTCAAAGCAAACCAACACTTTCATAGTTCGACTAAAACAAAGATCGAAAAAACATGTCACCAGCTTGGAGTTCACATGGAGTCGTGACAATGTTAGCTACAACTATTGTTGTTTCGGGTACCATGATATTCTTCTCGTTACTACGGACTACTACTACTAACACTTCCTCGATCAAGAACCGCGATTTAAGTCATGCATAATCACCACCACAAACACCGTGAAGGTGTTCTTGTTTGTCCTCCATGAAGAAAGACCGACAGATAAAAAAGGAAGTACGATTTGATGAGAAAGTTAAGGATATAGAATATGCTTATAATTGTGGAAGTGAAACAATGGATTTTAATGGTGCAAGAAGTTTAGTATTAGAGTTTTCATGGTAAAATGTTTTTTGGTTCATATTCTTTGATTTTGTTATGAAAACATATTGCTTGGTTCTATCATATAAATGTTTGGACTTTATTTGGTTGATGCTTATCATCTCGTAATTTTTTTATACGTCCTTTTTTTTCTTTTCTTTTTTTGGAAATTAATTACTTTGATTTAGAATAGAGTGTGTTGCTCGTACAAGTGACTTTTGTTTCATAATTAAGAATCATGAGTAAGGTAAAAGGTTAGTTATCTAGTATTACAATAGTTGAGTTAGTTTTGTTTAGAAATACAACGACTAGAGGTTCAACTTTCAAGCATTTCAATGGGGTTACCTAGTACGAACGGATTTCCAATCTATTTGTTCTTTTTGGCTTTGATCTACTTGTGATCGAGATTATTGCATAACACGATTTGAAAATTTTATTTAGAGAGTAATAAGTTGTCCCACATAGATAAAACGTAAAAGCAGTGACATGCTTATAACCACAAAGGGCAACTACCAAGTTTGTACTTTTCGTATAGTCAATCACAAACAAATAAACAAATTGTTTGTGGGGGATTATGTGTTTGGTATTTTTGTCTTTTAACTTCGCTTCAATTTTTTTTTTTTTTTTTTTTTTAGCTAAATATTATACACGATGTAATTTTCTATCAGTATGCATGCATGTTTTTCCTGAAAAGCAAATGACGATGGTGCATTAGTCGTGCAACTTTCAAAGCAATATTCGCAAACTAAAAACCGAAAAACAAAGACCAGAATAAACGTATGGTCAATTATTTATATCAATGCTTATAATAATAACATGTTCGGTTTTGATGCAACGTAGAAGTTCAATGTCCTGAAAGTGAAATATTGGTCTTCATATGCCTAATTAATTTTCATACACAATATGTGACTCAAAATGTTTCTTTTCTACATTACAGGCCACCACGAAGGCGTTCTTGTTTGTCCTCCGTAAAGAAGGACTGGAAGATTAAAAAGATCAATAATGTGATTTGTGCTGAGAACATAAAAGACACTGATCGTGAAGCAAGGAGAGAAGTAGAATATGTTTCTAATTGTGGATTCGAAACAATTGATTATAATCGTGCAAGAAATTTACTTGATTTTTCATGTTATTTGCTATGCTGTTCATATTCTTTGATTTTGTTTTTGAAAAATATTGCTTGGTTCTATCGAGGTTACAAATGACAGGGGTTTGCATTTCAATAAGGTTACGTGGGTACGAACGGATTTTCAATTTAACACCGGTGCTTGTTCGTGGGTTTTATCTTGTGTTATAAATTTGTTTCAAAATTGGAAAATATATTGAAGAACAAGAAGACACATAAATTCCGAGACTTTTTTCTTTTGGGATGTTTCTACGAAATGTGAAAACAACCACCACGTTCTTTGTTTGTCGTTTAAATTAATAACAACTCAGCTTGGAGTTCCTACGAGGTCGTGACAATGTTAGCAACAACAACTACTTTCTCAATCAATTACCGTGATTTAAATCATGCAGAATTACCACCACAACCACCACGAAGGCGTTCTTGTTTCACAGTGGCGGAGACAGGAGGGGGACAGGTAGGCACGTGCCCCCTAATGAAAAAAAATTTAGTGTGCATTTTTTAAAATATCTAACTATTTTTGTAACTTGACCCCCTAACGAACAGATTGGTAGTGTAGTATCTAAAATTTATCAAAATTTTTGCCCTTGGCTATAACTTTCTGGTTCCGCCCTTGCTTGTTTGTACACCACGAAGAAAGACGAAAAAAAAGTGCGATTTCTTCAGAACTTTAAGGATATTGAAAATCTTTGTGAGTGTGGAGGGGAAAATATGGATTTTGATGGTGCACAAAATTTTGTTAGTAGAGTTTTCATGTTAAATGATTTTTTGGTTCATATTCTTTGATCTTGTTATGAAAAACATTGCTTCGTTCCATGATATAAATGTTTAAACTTTATTTGGGCGATTCCTATTCACTTATAAGTATTTTTATAAGCTTATTTATTTTCAAGTAGCTCGCACAAGTGACTATTGTTTTATACTTACAAATCATGAGTAAGGTAAGAGATTGGTTTTTTAGTACAACAGTTGAGGTATTTGTTTTAAAATAAGAAGGCAATATATGGGTTAAACTTCCAGCATTTCAGTTGGGTTACATGGTACAAATGAATTTTCAATCTATTGTTCTTTTGTGCTATCAAATTATACAAGTTATTAATCTAATTGTGACCAGGATTATAGTATAACGTGATTTGAAAGTCTTCCTGCATTAAGTTATCCCACATAGATAGAAAGTAGAAGTTGTGGTATCCTTATTAATAGAAAGCGCGACTAGCAAATTGTAATAAATCACATCTTCAAACAAAAAAATCGTGTGTTGGAATAATGTGGTTTTTATTTTTATTTTTATCATTTAAGTGTGTTGGTCGAACTTCAAAATGTTATTACTCCATGTTCAGTTAATTGCTTTTTTAATTATTGTTTGTTGGGATAATGTTTTTTGTTTTGATGCAAAGTAGGCATTCAATCTCGTTATATTGAAAAGACCAACAAGTATACTGTCGACTGTCGAGCATTAACTTTTTCTAAAACGATCAACGTAAAAAATAAGACAAATTACTTGTCACAGTTAGCTCAAAATGTCTTTTCTGTGCATTATCACCACCAAGACGTTCTTTTCCTCCACAAATAAGAAAGAAAGACTAAAAAGAAAGTGCATATGCAGAGAATGTTAAAGATACTGATTGGAAGGCTTGGGGGAAGTTGGATATGTTTCCATTTGTGGAGTCGAAACACTGGATTATAATGGTGCACGAAACTAACTTCAGTTTTCATGTTTAATGGTTATGTTCTTATTCTTTTATTTTGTTATTGAAAAATATTGCTTGGTTCTATTAATGAGATAATACACAGTCCTTTTTTTGAAATACGAACGGGTTTCAAGCATTTCAATTAGGTTACAAGGTACGAATTGATTTTCAATCTATATGTTCTTCTTCGCCATTGCCCATGGGATAAAACAAGTTAATCGATATGCTTGTGATTGTGATTATTGTATGACATAGTTTAATAACTTATCCCACATGGGTAGAAAGCAAGAATATTAACAACTTTATAAGCCCAAGACGATTTACTAAGTTAGTGATGCCATGAGAACCTTGCGATAATTTACTTGTGAGGTTGTTCATTGCAATTTTTTTATTTTAAATTTGTTTTAAAGTAATTCCTAATATGGACGCAAAAGTAAGGCCTAATATCGAAACCCAAGAGTGACTTTAGACAAAACTGGATATTCGAAAACAATAAAATACATAAATTCGGTATTAGGCGGAAATAAAAAATTCTAACTTTCCCAACACTAAAAACAAATATAAAAATTTCGAAGATCAACGAAAACGCGGAAATAAAAAATTCTAACTTTTCCAACACTAAAAATCCTAATATCGAAACCCAAGAGTGACTTTAGACAAAACTGGATATTCGAAAACAATAAAATACATAAATTCGGTATTAGGCGGAAATAAAAAATTCTAACTTTCCCAACACTAAAAAAAAATATAAAAATTTCGAAGATCAACGAAAACAAAGATGAAAAAACATGTCACCAGCTCGGAGTTCCAACGGGGTCGTGACATTAAGCACTTCCTCTATAGAGAACCAAGATTCAAATCATCTAGAGTTACCTCCACGAAGGTGTTCTTGTTTTTCATCCATAAAGAATGACAAGAAGATTGAAAATAAAGTGACTTATTGAGAACTTTAAGGGTAATGAATTTGTAAAGTTTTCATATTACTTGGTTTCATTCGTCATATTATTAGATTTCATTATGAAAAATAATACTTGATTCTATAACATAAATGTTTAGACTTATATGGTTGATACACTCATTCTGATGCCGATAAACTCATGCGAGTAGTTTTCTTTATAAGTTTATCTTTTTTCGTAAAACAACAACTTCGATTCTAAATAGGGTTTATTGAAGAGAACCTTGTTCACAATGTAGCTCGTATAGGTAACGGTTTATATTTAAGTGTCATAAGGTAAAAGGCGTGAGTATTGTATAAAATGTTTTGGTAATGTTATTTCACAAGCTTATCCCACATAGACAATAAGTAGGAATGGTAAGATCTTTATAGTTTCCAGTGTCATGTTAAAAAGATAATTAGGTAGAAAACTACTTCAAATAATAATGTATGGCAATTTCTATCATGTTATTTAAGTTTTTTCTTATTTCATTTTTAAACTTTACTAGTTATATACCTCGTACGTGCATACACGAAAACCTTTATTTATAAACAAAAAGACTAACATAAATTCCAATTATCATACACATGGAGTTGTGACAGTGTTAGCTACAACTATTGTGGTCTCGGGCACCTTGATATTCCTCTCGTTACTACGGACTACTATTACTACTCTCACTTCCTCGATCAAGAACCGCGATTTGAACCATGCAGAATCACCATCATAACCACCGCGAATGCGTTCTTGTTTGTCCTCCAAGAAGAAAGACACAAAGATGAAAAGAAAGTACGATTTGCTGAGAACATTAAGGATATTCAGTATGTTTCTAGTTGTGGAAGTGAAACAACGGATTTCAATGGTGCAAGAAGTTTACTAGTTATATACCTCGTACGTGCATACACGAAAACCTTTATTTATAAACAAAAAGACTAACATAAATTCCAATTATCATACACATGGAGTTGTGACAGTGTTAGCTACAACTATTGTGGTTCCGCACCTTGATACCTCTTTATACTATAAACTACTATTACTACCTCACTTCCTCGATCAGAACCGCGATTTGAACCATGCAGAATCACCATCATAACCACCACGAATGCGTTCTTGTTTGTCCTCCAAGAAGAAAGACACAAAGATGAAAAGAAAGTACGATTTGCTGAGAACATTAAGGATATTCAGTATGTTTCTAGTTGTGGAAGTGAAACAACGGATTTCAATGGTGCAAGAAGTTTACTAGTAGAGTTTTCATGTTAAAAGGTTCTTTGGTTCATATTCTTTGATTTTTTTATAAAAACATATTGCTTGGTTCTATGATATAAATGTTAAGAATTTTTTTGGTTGATGCGTATGATCTCGTAGTTTTTCTATATGTTTTTTTATATTGTTGGTAAATTAATTACTTTGATTTAGAATAGTGTGTGTTGCTCATACAAGTGACTTTTGTTTCATACTTAAGAGTCATGAGTAAGGTAAAAGGTTGGTTTTTTAGTATTACAACAATTGAGGTCGTTTTATTTAAAAATACAACGGCCAAGTTGAGGTCGTTTTGTTTAAAAATACAACGGCCAGAGGCTCAACTTTCAAGGGGTTACATGGTACGAATTAATTTCCAGTTTATTTGTTCTTCTTGCCTTTGATCTACTTGTGATTAGGATTATTGTATTACATGATTTGGAAAGTTTGTTTACAGAATAATCAGTTGTCCCACATAGATGAAAGTTAAAAGTGGTTCCATCTTTATAAACACAAAAGGCAAAAGCCTAATAAACAAAGAAATAAATTGTTTGTTGGGTTTATGTTATAGGTGTTTTTGTCTTTTAAATTTGCTTTACGTGTGTTTCATTTTTTTTTCTCAGCTAAAATACCATACGCCATGTTAATTTCTAGCAGTATGCATGCATTTTAATGAAATCAAATGATGACCGATTGACCTTGCATTAGTCGTGCAAATTTGGAAGCAATCTAACCCAATGTACACGAACTAAAAACCGAAAAACCAAAGAGCAGAATAAACATATGGCCAATGGCTTATATCAATACTTATAATAATAACAGATTCAATTACTTTCAGTTTTGATGCAACTTAGAATTTCAATCTCGTTAAATTGAAATATTGGTCTTCACATACCTAATTAATTTTTTTTCACAATATTGTCGAACCATTAATATATCTAAACGATAAATGTAAAACATAAAACAATTCTTCATCACGATTGACTCAAAATGTTTCTTTTTAATACATCACCCTCACAACCACCACGAAGGCGTTCTTGTTTGTCCTCCACAAATACAGACCGAAAGATGAAAAAAAAAAGTGCGATTTGAGGGAACGTTAAGAGTATTGGTTGGTTCTATCATTTAAAATGTTGGTTATATCATCTAATGGTGCAAGAAATTTATTTTTTGGGTAAAGGGATTATACCATGGTGCAAGAAATTTATTAGTAGAGTTTTCATGTTAAAAGGTTCTTTGGTTAAAATTCGTTCATTTTGTTTATGGAAAACTATTGGTTGGTTCTATCATCTAAAATGTTGGTTCTATCATCTTGTTTTCATTTATTTATATTAATTTGGATTTATATAGAGGTGGAGGCAAACACGCAATAAGCCGCTTCGCTAGCATTTTTTTATTGCAAAACTAATTATTTTGAACACACAATTTGTGGCTTTAGGTGTCATAACATTACTTTGTATAATTCGTTGTTTCAAAATACGAAGGCCAAAGGTTCAACTTTCAAGCATTTTAATTGGTTTACATGGTACGAATAAATTTTCAATCTATTTGTTTTTCTTTGCTTTGGAATCAAACAAATTATTAATCTACTTGTGATCGGGATTATTGTATAACGTGATTTGAAAATTTTCCTTGATTAAGTAATCCCACATGGATAGAAGGTAAAAAAATTGTGACATCCTTATACCTAAACAAGGGCACCTTATAAATGTAGCACTAGTTGATGTTTAAAAAAAAACTTGTTTGTTGGGATAATGTTCTTTGTTATTTTTGTCATTTAACTGTGTTTATTTTATAAAAGAAGACAACCTCTATTGTTCCAAGTGTTATTACCACACAAATCTGTTCTTTTAATTACAGTAAATACTACACACCATGTATATTTCTCTCGGTGGGAGGCATGTTTCCATTCCCTCAAATACTTCACCATCTCCATAACCTTGCTATCTCTCATATCCGCTCAGAATTCTCAAGCTTTGCTGCTAAAAGATAAACTGATTTGAGATATTAGTAGATACAACAACTATCACCCCTTCCAATGTAAAGAGATGTAGACAACATTCATATTGTCGCAACTACTCGTTTTAGATCTCAAAAGACGTTGAGCAGAGATAAAGAGTAGCAAAGAAAAAAAAACTCAGTGCACTGAGGTCATGCAAATATTGTAAGATTATCATTGAGCTTATTTAATTAATAAAAAGTAAGCTCATTATACAAAATTCCCAGGAAAAATCAACTTACACTACCCAAACGAACAGCTGAAAACACTGTCTAATGATAAAATTATCCAAGAACGTTTCATTTAACATGTAGAATGCAGTTTAGTGAATGAAACTGAGGACAACATAATCTACCTAGCTGTTGACCGCATATTAGTCCAAGGAAACTTGGATGTTGCAGCGGTGCTGCTGGTGCTACCACTTCCCCGGCGATCTGCCGGTACATGCCTGACCCTGCCACCATATCCGGTTGGCTTCTTAACCCCACTTCCATCAAGCCAATGTGTCTTCGTTGTTTCATCACCTTCCACAATGGTGGACTTGGATTGCTTGCTCATGTTCTTTTTGTCTTCTTCAATCACACGAATTGGGTACAAATCTGGATTTATCGAAAGAGGAGTTCTTAAAGTAACATATGCCTTTTTGTAATCAGGTTTTGCAATCAAAAGTCCACCTCTCTTCTTCCTTTTCCCATCCATGTTGAGGGTTCTAACCTCGTCCACTTCAAACCCATATAGTGACTCCAAAACCCTTTTGATTTCAATCTAATATTTAAAGTAAGATGCAACAAAAATATTAGCTAGATCAAACATACAGCAAAAATATGAAGAAACTTTGTGCCAATAAGTAACGTCTGCGAGGGTTGTGTACCTTTGAAGCAGAAGGGATGGTTTTGAGGGCGATTTCAGTTATGTTAGAGAAAGATGTGGGCATCAGAAGTTTAATTGGTATATTAGCAAAGTTGACTACCCTTCTTCCCAATCTACTCCCCATGTTTTAAGCTGGAACACCTACAAAAATAAGAATCAAATTATTTGAAAACACAGTTTTGCTGACAACTATGCCTTCCAAACCCTGGCGAAGCTGAGAACCCTAGATTAAGAAAATCTACAGAGAACAATAATGGTGACCAAATGGGTGCATTGGGCCACATTGGATGTCGGTTTAGAGGGTTACAATCGAAATGGCCTGGTCAAATGGCCAATCCTTATAAACAGATTAAAACGGATAATGGGTCAAACATGCCAGGTCTCATTGCCCTTTGGCTCTAAATTGTCTGATGTTTTGAAATCTTTTATAAATTCAATATAATAGATGCAATCATAAATTCTGTCAAGTATTTTATAGAAAAAAAGTATTGCATCACACTAAAGGAGCATTCAATTTAAATACACAAAAAATTGCCTAATATTTGCAAACACATTAAACTAATGGCATAATAGGCATATGCAAAATTGGTTGATGATTGGGTAATTTACTCTGGCAGAGAGTTCTAATTATGGCTGCAAATTCTCTATGCAGATTCTCATAAGCTACCAACTCCAAAACACCCATTTTGTGAGACGAAAAATATATGATGAAGTGAAAGATTCAAGGTCTTAACTCTTAAATTATACTGCTGAGTGGAAAGTCGAATGTAGCTGCCCCCACCGCTTATATTACACAAGAAACCAATTATGCCTAATTTCAACGAAATATCATTTACGAAGACTGTTTCACACAATGACTCATTATACCTGACGTGTCTCTTATCACTTCAGTATGCTCATTTCGAGCAAAATATATCCAATAGCCAACAGGCATGTAAATACACTAGTAGTTTGTCTGATTTCCGAATCAGCTGACTTAATTTTAAGAATACTAAGTTTCACGGTGAAAAAAAATGCTACAGAATTTAATGATGGATTTGTTGGATCAACTCAGATATAACTAGCAAAACTGAACCATGGCACATTAGCTTAAAAACAACCTCTATATACATTGAAACTACCCAAATATAATTTTAAAAGAAGAGCCAAAAGACCTAGGACAGCCTTCATAACTTGTGAAAGAATTTGTCACTCGTTCATATAAAAAACGGTGTTCGGTAAAATTAACGTTGAAGACAACATTATGAAAATAAAAAATAAAAAAAATAAGTAGGACCAATAGTCAGCATAGTATCTTTAACATGTTAATCATTTAGTATTTAACACTAGAGAAACTCAACCTATGCTGGTCACTGTAGTCTCTGAGTCTGTGGATCATTGTAGATTTATCCTTGAGGTTGTCTATCGGGTGTTAGACTAAGTTTATCTGAGGTGCCTATTAGTTCATTGTACAATCAAAATACAATAAGCTTAGCCAAACTCCTGTGAACAAAGTGCTTATAAGCTTCTTGACGAGCCAAAAAGGATTACATGTTTAATCTTCTTAGAAATAGCTTTTTTGCTAAGCCATAAGCTTTTATAATAAGCTAAGCTGAAGTGCCAAACACCCCTGTATGAAAATGCATTTTTGGATGAGCTATTACTTGCAACTATAATTTTATACCAAAACCTGTAAAGATAATACAGAGCATCTTAGACACTTGACTATTTTGGGTTTTGACGACATTGCAATTCAAGAATAGGTATAGAGTTAGATTATTTGGTTTGTCCCATAACTGAGCTTGATCGGCATTTAACAATCCAGGGTACAGAGCTTCCGACCATATATAAAGCATACAAAACTATTCCCCTAACTAGTCCTTGGAATCAACAACCAATACCAGCAAACTTCATTGGGTCTCCATGGACAACCAAGCAACAAGGTGGTGTCCAAGCTATCTAACGGGTCAAAAACCAATCAAAAACGGGCATGACAACGCATGTAGCAAACTATAACAACCTCAAGGCAACGCATTTAATTTAACTAATCATTTCGTAACAAGAAACTTGAGTAAATTTTGAAGTATAATCATATCCAATCACCAACCATGACCGCAGACCCTATACGGGTCAAAACAACAACAATAGCAAGCAAGGTAACCAAGAAACACAACAAAAGATGTTATTACGGATGAACTTAACGCAAATGTAAATATGGGTCAACTCATTTCACTTAGATAACTCACTAAGTTAACTAAGTGGGTTTGACAACAAATAACATTCTTTTCTGATCTATTAAATCCACACAAGATGTTTAATTAAAAACATTGCTTTATTATTTTAGTTTAGGGTTTGATAAAATGAAGAAATAACATACGAGGGTGGCGCGTGAGCTTACCAACGACTGAGAAAGAGAGGACAAGGGTGGCGGCGTGTGGTGGTTTACGGTGGTGAGCAGCGGTGGAATAGTAAATTCCGGTGAAGTGGGGTGTTATAAATGGGGGTTTTTATATCTGAGAGGAAGGGCCAAAGGTGGACAAAAGGGAAATAGAGGGCTGGCAGTGTAATTTTGGCAATCTTTTATAAAATAACCTTGTGGGCCCTGTTTGACATAAGAGCACAAGATATGAGGTGCCATTGGTGTGCCAACCTTACCGGCCAACATGTCAAACTTGTGCCAAATGCACCCTTTTGTGTTTTGAGCCACTCCACTAGCTCAAGCCAAATGCACCTTTTGTGTGTGTGTGTTTTTTTTTTATTGTGAGTGAGTGGTATATTTGGTGGGGTATTTTGCGGGACTTACAGGTGATGTTAGTGGTGTGTTATAAGGGAGTGTTGTTTGAGTTATTGGTCCTTACATACCTTGTGCTCTAACAATACGGGACTTTCGCCATTGAGTCTGAAATAATTTTTTTGAATACTCACACGTATAATTTCTCGTATTTAATATAATTATTAAATCAATTTGTTTTATGAGTTTAAGGTTGTGTCGGTTTGCGAAATGCGCAGTTTTCACGTTAAACAAGATAACCTCTCGTTTTCGCTTCAAATAACTTCGGAAATGTTCAAAATTGAAAGTTATAAAATAATAAAATACAATTTGTTATTAAAATTTAGTTTGGAAAATTTCTCGTGTGTTACACCTACACTTTTTTATTTCGTGTTAATATGGTCACTTTTCAGTATGTATGGATGTGTATTTTCCTGAAAACCAAATGATGACCTTGCATTATTCGTGCAACTTTAGAAGCAATTCAACCCAATGCAAACAAACTAAGACCGAAAAAACAAAAAGCATAATAAACGTATGATCAATGACTTATATCAATGCTTATAAAAATAACAGATTCAAGTAAGTTCGTTTTTGATGCAATGCAGTGGCGGTACCAAAGGGTGGGCAATGTGGGTAGCTGTCCCACAAGCCTGTCATGTTTTTTTAGCAAAATATATATTTTAGGGGTATTTTTGTAACATTCAATATTCTCCCCCATATTCCAACCTAGTAATTGAAGCGACAATATAGACAAGAACGAGCGACAATAGTTTATGACTTCTAGACATCGTGTGTAAATGGGTTACGAAATTTAAGCGACTATCATGTATAACAAAACTATTCGGTTACAATTGTACATGATCAAAATTATTGGAAGAAGGCAACTCAAAGTTAAAAGGTAAATTTTACAATTTGTTAATTTTAATGTTTATAAGTTGCATATTTGTTTTTGCAATTGTTAATTTTTAACATAAATAAGGCTTTAATTTAATACTAAGTTAATATATTTGTATAATTATGTCAATTTGTGATTGCATTGTGTATTTGAGAATTTGAAGAAGTAGCCACTTAGCCAATTTAGGGGTTATTCTTATTTGCTTACATAATTCAAAGTGGATGTTTGATAGTTCCTAAACTTGGTGTAATTCTACCATTTTGCAATTTGTTGGATATAATTCATCACTGCTTTTGGTTATACATCGCAACATCACAATTAGTTGGTGAGAATATTTGTTTATTTAAAATGGATTATTAAAGGTCTTTAACCTGATGTTTTGTGCTAGAATGTCTTCAAGTTTATGTCTTTATATATTATTCATTGCTCAAGTGTCATGTTTGGCATCATATAGACTTGTACCTTTTGTAAGTCTTTAGCCTTGCTGGCTTGCTTCTAGTATAGTTTCCACTTCTGAAAAAGCATCATAGTTAGTTAGCAATTTGACATCATGTTTCTAATATGGTTTGCACTTCTAAAAAACCATCAGAGTTAGTTAGAATTTTGACATGAGTCAACAGTCAAGTGACACATTTTATTAATTAGTGAATGTAAACAGAGGATATGGATAAATTTGTGATGAAGTAATTATGAATAACTTTCAAGCAATGAAGAATCGTTGTGGTCTCTTGCCAAAGAAATGATATGTTACTTTATTTAGAACGACTTATGTCACTTTTTTTATTGCACTTGTGTTAGACAGTATTTAACTTTTTCGTCGCATTTAAGAAAGATGCTATGTAACTGTTTGCTGCACTTCAGTTTGTGATAACATATAATGCCTGCTTTATTACTTTGAATTTCCCCCTCAAATGTTTTTCTCTGGTACCGCCCCTGATGCAACGTAGAAGTTCAATCTCATTAAAGTGAAATCTTGGTCTTGATATGCGTAATTAATTTTCATTCACTATAGTATCGAACCATTAATATTTCTAAACAATAAATGTAGAAGGTAAAACAATTCTTCATCACAATTGACTCAAAATGTTTCTTTTTCAATACATTACCACCACAACCACCATGAAGGAGTTCTTGTTTGTCCTCCACGAAGAAAGACTCAATAAAGTTACGTGGGTACGAACTATCCCCTTTAACCAAAAAAAAGTTACGTGGGTACGAACGGGTCTTCAGTTTACTTGTAATTGTGATCACCAGATAACATAAATAAATTGATATCTTGTCCCACATAGATAGAAAGCAAGAATACTGAGATCTTTATATTTTCAATGGTGAACTCTTATTGTCATCTGCTATAATCAACTTAAATAGTAACTTGTTTGCTATGTTGGTTTTCTTTTAGTTGGATTTTATATTAAAAAAAAATAAAAAAAAATACTTTAGTCAACTGTTATTTGAGGTCCCAATATCAAATTTAAATCAACCAGTGATTATGAATTTGTTTCAAAATTGGAAAATATATTAATACTCTTCAAATGTGCTTGACTCTTTTGAAAACCCGATAATGACTTTAGAGCAAAAAAAAAAACTCGATATATTCAAAAACAACCACCACATTCTTTGTTTGTCGTCCAAATTCAAAGACAAATCAACACTTTCTTAGTTCAAGTAACTAAAAAAGATCAAAAAACATGTCACCAGCTTAGAGTTCCCACGGGCCGTGATGTTGTTATAGCAACAACTATTGCAGTTCCGGATACCATGATATTTCTCTCATTACTATGGACCACTACTACTAACACTTCCTCGATCCAGAACCTTGATTTAAATCACGCAGAATCACCATCACAAACACCACAAAGGCGTTCTTGTTTGTACTCCACGAACAAAGACCGAAAGATTGGAAAAAAAAGTGCGATTTGTTGAGAACATTAAGATATATCTTATTAAGTGTGGAGTGGAGCGGAATATATGGATTTTGATGGTGCACAAAATTTTGTTAGTAGAGTTATGAAAACATATTGCTTGATTCTATTATATAAATGTTTAGACTTTAGACTTTATTTGGACGATTCCTATGCACTCATAAGTATTTTTTAGAAGCTTATTTGTTTTCAACGTAGCTCGTACAAGTGACTTTCTGTTTTATACTTGAGAATAATGAGTAAGGAAAGAGATTGGTTTTTTAGTACTACAACAGTTGAGGTCTTTGTTTTTAAAACACGAAGCCCATATATGGGTTAAACTTTCCAGCATTTCAGTTGGGTATGGTACAAATGAATTTTCAATCTATTTGTTCTTTTGTGCTATCAAATTATACAAGTTATTAATCTAATTGTGATCAAGATTATTGTATAATGCGTTTTGAAAACTTTCGTTCATTAGGTTATCCCACATAGATAGAAAGTAGAAGTTGTAGTATCCTTATTAATAGAAAGCGCGTCTAACAAATTGTAACAAGTAACATTATCCCAACAAAATATTGTTTGTTGGGATAATGTGGTTTGTTATTTTTATCATTTAAGTGTGTTGGTCGAAATTCAAAATGTTGGGATAATGTGGTTTGTTATTTTTTATCATTAAGTGTGTTGGTCGAAATTCAGTTAAATACACAAGCCATTTGCTTTTTTAATTATTGTATGTTGGGATGATGTGTTTTGTTTTGATGCAACGTTGAAATTCAATCTCGTTATATTGAAAAGACCAACAAGTTGACTGAAACGGGCTTTTAAATTTTTGGTTTATATATCAATGACAATCTATCAATATGAAATTTTGGTCTTTAATGCCCAAGTAGTTTCATACAGTATACCGTCGAGCATTAACTTTTTCTAAAACGATAAACGTAAAAAATAAGACAAATTACTTGTCACAGTTAGCTCAAAATGGCTTTTTTTTTGTGTACATTACCACCACGAAGACGTTCTTTTCCTCCACGAAAAAAAAAGAAAGACTAAAAATAAAGTGCATATGCAGAGAATGTTAAAGATACTGATTAGAAGACATGGAGGGAAGTTGGATATGTTTCTAGTTGTGGAGTCCAAACAATGGATTATAATGGTAAAAGAAACTTACTTTGAGTTTTAATGCTATTTGGTTTTGTTATTCATATACTTTGATTTTGTTATTAAAAGATATTGCTTGGTTCTATTTATGAACTTAATGTTTATAACCACAAATATGAACTGTCCTTGTTGTGTGTTTTAAGCATTTCAATTAGGTTATATGGTACAAATTGGTTTACAATCTAGATGTTCTTCTTCGCCATGGCCCGTGGGATAAAACAAGTTATCGATCTGCCTGTGATTGTAGATGCCCTATTCCTCCAATTGGAATTTGGAGCAGGTAAGGCTAAAGGTTTTGGGCTAGTAATATTATGTGTGTTGTGAAATCTTGGTGTGGGAAGTATAGCCATCTTTTGTTTCTGTTTCAAGATTCCAGTCCTAGCTTCTTCCAATTTACACAATCCATACAATTCTGCTAAAGAACTGGGCTTAAACATTCTAACTGCCAACTCAATTTCAGTTTGTAATCCAGCCATAAAGAAACTCATGGATTGTTCATCAGTAATATCTACTATACTCAACAATGTATCATAAGCATCAATGTAATCCTGCATAGATCCTACTTGCCTTAGTTTCTTGATCTCACCCAAAGGATCATCATACTCTTTCCCAAACCTCTTAATAATAGCCATTTTATACACTTCCCAATTAACATCATCACCAACAAATCTCACAAACTGTTTATGCCACATAAGTGCCAGATCATGTAAATGGATTGAAGCAAGATTTACCTTACAATTGTCTTGTACTCTATCCACCTTGAAGAACTGTTCACACCTGAATATCCATCCCCTCACATCATCACCCCCAAATCTTGGAAACTCAATCTTGGAAACTCTTGTAAACTGCATTTGTTGTCCGCCATTAAAACTTCCATGATTCTGATTCCCATTGCTAGTTCCTTCACCAGATCTCAACCTCATTAGCTTAGTATTCATTTCTTGCATCATTCTTTGCAATTCATTGACTGTTTGTTGAAGAGACTCCATTGAAGGTTCTTGAATTCTACTAGTATTTCTTGTTTCCACCATTATACCAATCACATTATCACTCATCAACAATGGAATAATGTCTATTGGTGCTGTTCTTGATTACTCAACCCAATTGCTTCTGATCAGCTTGTTCAAAACTAGAGGATTTAAGCAACCAATGCGCTAGTCTTGTGATCGTACAATTGGTTGACACTAATCAGATGTAAAAAGCTCAGTGAAATTAGTGGTGGCTAATTTCTTGCCGGAATATTTGTATTTTGCCGGAATTTGACCGGAGAAGACAATCGGAAATCAAGAAAGTGAGTGTAACAATCTTGATTGTGGTTTGCCAGGAAAGAGGCTCTAGATACCAAATGATAGACTACAAATATGTTCTTCCAGAAATCAAATGAAATGAAGAAGAACTATTCAAAAGCAGGAACTCTTTGAACAAGAATAAGATATTCGAACTTGAGAAAGGATTTGTTATTAGTTTGTTGAGTTTGTTACAGAAGAGAAATGTTTACAAAATCATGAATGAATCACTAAGTGTTTACTAGCAGCTATTTATACAAATGAGATTACAAAATGAATGGGCGGGAAAACTGGTTAAATGGGTTGTTGACTTTGATGTTTGACCAATATGTTGACTTTCATTGACTGACTCATTTGCTCCATATCAAATAATCAGTTGTCCCACATAGATGAAAATTAAAAGTGGTTCCATCTTTATAAGCACAAAAGGCAAAAAAACAAACAAACACTACATTCATAACAGCCTAACAAACAAAGAAATAAATTGTTTGTTGGGTTTATGTTATTGGTGTTTTTGTCTTTTAACTTTGCTTTATGTGTGTTTCATTTTTTTTTTTCTTCAGCAAAAATACCATACGCCATGTTAATTTGTAGCAGCATGTATGCATGCATTTTAATGAAATCAAATGATGACCGATTGACCGTGCATTAGTCATGCAAATTTGGAAGCAATCTAACCCAATGTACACAAACTAAAAACCGGAAAACCAAAGAGCAGAATAAACATATGGCCAATGACTTATATCAAAGCTTATAATAATAACAGATTCAACTACTTTCGGTTTTGATGAAACTTAGAATTTCAATCTCGTTAAAGTGAAATATTGGTCTTCACATGCCTAATTAATTTTTTTTCACAATATTGTCGAACCATTAATATATCTAAACGATAAATGTAAAACATAAAACAATTCTTCATCACGATTGACTCAAAATGTTTCTTATTAATACATTACTGTTGGGATTTTAGAAGCAGTTAACCAGTAACCTCTACGAGTACGCAGCGGATATTGGATCTAGTTATTGCAATTTTGTTAAGCACGTAATCAATAAACAAATAATTAATACAATATTAATTAATTAAAAGGGATTAAGAAAAGCTAACCTTGCTTGGCAATTGATCTCTAGTTACGGAACAAGAAATCTTACGAAACCTTAAGTATCTAAAATAGATACCTCGAAGAGTATCACACACAAACACTTAATCACGAATACGCCCGATAAAGCTAGTCGTGAACGTTTACCCAATCAACCCTTGAATACTTGAACAAAACACGAACCAAGAAAACCAAGAAAACACTTCTTTTCTTCTGTCCGAGATCAACAACAATACCCGAGAAGCAAAAAGCGCCTTTGTCCGATATCGGGTAAAACAAGCCCGATATCTTACTGCCTTTTTGACCAAGAACAAAAACAAGCCAAACATCAATTCAATCCTCCTGGTTCGACTAGGAACAATAAATATCACAAGGAAAAGAAAACCTTGCAAATAATTAATACATGCATCTCATCATGCATGTATGATCATGCGTAGAACATGCATATACAGTATGTCAAATAATCTTGCGAATAACATGAATATTAATTGCATGCATAGGAAAGTATGTGTTGACTCTGGGGTATGTAAGTATTGTCGAGAATTAAGAGTATTAACCACCGGTTTATGAGCTTTTCTGGGTTATTATATAGCCTCAAAAACCTAATACACTTGGGCTTTAAAGTTGAGCACCAAGTTACCCACTTTCCTAATTCTCATATAATTCCTACTAGCCCATAAGCATGATCCAAATGCCCCTACATGTGACCGTTCATGGGCTTGGATCGGGTCTAGTACAACGGGTAAATAGTTCAAGTAGTAAATGTATAAAACGCACTCTCGTGTTTAACGTGTGTGCCCCCATAGGCTCACACACTTCTAGTCGTTTACGTGTGTTTATAAATCCCACAAACCAATAGCTCCCACTTGGGAGTTGGTGTGTCGAATGGCACACAAAACTAACGACGGAAACGCCTAGCAAAAGCTCTCACTCGCTTTTTAACTAAAAGTGTCTGACATAATAGTTTACAGTATGATTTCCAAGTAGCATGGTCATTCAATGTCTTGCTCTAATCATCTTTTGTTATAGATACCGTTAAACCATGGATTATGGATCTCAAATCATTCCATATAGTTTAACCATTTAGAATTTCGTTATAGATTTTAATTCAGATATACCAAATGTAATCAAGAATCATCTTGCATTACCCTTTGGTTTTGGCCAGACAGTTATCTGATTTAAATCTAGAGAGGCGCCATGGTATCTTTCTGCACATATCAAGTGGAGTAACAAATCCTTTATTGACTACAAGTGTTGTGGATGCTGCTTCACATCACTCCGAAATATAGCTTTTATAACTACCTTGTTCAGATAGCGTTTTGCGTATACTTACAATTAATGATATCCACACATATGAGAACTTTCTTGTATCTCAAGTCTAAGGATGAAGATAACAAACCATTTTCAATATTTTACTTATGACAAGGATCCAAAAGTAAATGTTTGAAAGTTGGGGAATCCAATATGCATCTCTAGTGAATACATATGAGTTTGGTGGGAACACTCCACATTCTCTTTAGAATATAACCAACACTCACATTTTCCTTACATAACAATATTCCCATATTGTTAACCGACAATGGACATATCTAGAATAATAAAATTATTCAATGATTAAACATGCAAATATAGGATAACAATTATTATATGAATGAATAACAAATACCAAGTATCTTTATTCATCATAAAGTAAAAATTGTCTATCAATCCCAATTATCCAAATACTAAAACAGATATGCATGAAAACCATTTAGTAAGTTGAACCCTAATGTTTCCAACATTCTCAACCTTTCTTTAAAAGAAAAACTAAATAGTAATTTGAGTAAACTTTTCGAATACTTGTTTCAAATTTCACATGTAGTGAGTGATTTGAAATATAAGATGAGTGTCTTATCTCATATGCTCATACTATTGCAAGAATTATAGTATGGATATGTCGTCTTACCTTGCATGAGGTATTAGAAATCAACGACACACTGACAGTCATCTTTACAGTTTCTAAAAGTGCAAAGTATTCTCATTCATTAATGTGTAATGCAACAATGCTCTATGTTGAGCATAGCTAGTTAGTAGATTTATCATAAATGATAAACTCCTACTACAACTAGTATAAATAATCCTCTAGCATCATTTGTACTTATACAACACCATGCTTTATAATTCATAAACATCTATATTAACAATAATCTAAACACTCTCAATTAGATATTGTTGTTGTCAGCTCATTTTGTTCTTGTACAAAAGCAACAACTAGTCTTATACACAATATAATATATACATGATGAATCCTTAGTTAAAACAACATAAGGTTTCCATCCATGTAATAAATTTCTCCAAGTGAAATATATCATTTAAGACTTGCTTGAATAATATATTGCATTTGTGTTAGACTTAATTTTCCGCTTTTGTTTATTCCATATAAACATCTATTCCAAGGTTATTTGTTTTATTCCCTAAATTCCAAGTGAAGTTTCATTCCAAACTTAAGGATTTAATTGGAATGATATCTTCAACATGTAAATTTTAAAGAAAAAACACAATGCTCCCACTCAATGTCAGATGTACTCAAGAGTTATCTTAATTCAATGAGAATCATATTGTAATTAAATTCAAGATCTCAGCTCTTAGATGCACGATTCAATCCAAACTTGGATTCCATAAATCTTGTATACTACATAAAGATTATATAGATTCATAACTCTTTTGATTACACACCGTCCTCGCTAAAGGTAATCATAAAGAAAGAGTTATAAAATCTAATTGTCATATTCAACCTACAAATCACATGTATGACAATTAAATATCTTTATATAATTAATGCGTGTATTATATAAGAAAATTTAATCACAGTCAATTGCTTAAGTATGATTAAAAATTTCTTATAAAATGCCAAACATTAATATGTATACAATTTTGTCCTTGTGAGTCTTTCTTCAAAAGAAACTCATTCCAACCTCATAGGTTAACTGTTAGATGAATAACAATCAAGCTCAAAACTCGATTTGCCTTTTAAGGACTGCATCTTATCATTCATAGTTCTAAAACATTTATCAGATTCAAGATGTGATAATATATTTTAGTGCTTAGCTGATTTACAATAATCTCATAACTTATATCCCTCAGCATTGATATAAAATATCACACAAGTGATGAGGCATACTTTCGGATTTATGAATGAGAGTAATCATTATACTTTGGTCAACATTTTCATGTTTAACCTTAGTATGACATTAATAAGTGGATTTTAGAAGGTTAAGTATTTTGTTCTCAAAAACTTTGAGATATGTATATACTCCCACTTACTTTTGTAAGTAGAGACAATTCTCTAAATATTAAGTATTTAAGAAACAATAAATTGTTTTTTATTGGGAAACCACAAAATACATTTTAAGTTCTCATCTCAAGATTTGTTAATAAAATGCTTCATAAGTTTTAACAAATTCAGAACTTAAATCAAGACATAATGGAATTCCTTCCATCAACTCAAATTAGAGTTTATAGAAAAACTCTAATTTAGTATCACTCTATAACCAAAAGTTCGAGCAACAGTTTTGTGTTTCGTCAAACTAGGAGGAACACCAAAACTACAATCTTCAAGCTAGGAAGTGTAGAAAAATCAAAAATTCAAAAGGATTTAGGATTCAATTGGTTTGAGTGGTAAAACCTCAAATCCCTAATAAATTAGGGTTTTCAGTTATGGGTTGTCTTGAATGCCTTCTAGGTTTGAACTATATTAAGTGTATCCATGACACACGCAATTTCTAACCTTGATATGTTTTGGAGGTAGAGTAATTAAAGCTATCAGGAACCAAACTATATGAATAAGGTTTGATCCAACACATTAGACATACCATAATGAAGTGGTATCCTATGAGTTATTAGAATTGTGAAACTGTATCAGAATTCTATAGATAACTTAATTCTCTTTGGACCAAATACTTGTCAATTAGGTCAAGCCAAATTGCATATAAAGTATTTATGAACCAAGTGCATGCTATAATGTATATTCATTGAATAATACAAGAACCTTATGTTCACATGTTCACAAGAAGACAGAACTGCTCAAGGATTATATGTTCATGTGTTAACAAGAAAACAGAACATTTCAATAATACATTATCAGTCTTTGAATAATTCAAAGCCTCATGTTTATGTGTTAACGAGAAGACATAACACATTTACTATATATACTTTATGTTATAAGTAATTGATAAATTCAAGGACTTTATAATTATGTGCTAACATGTAAGCATAATTATACTAACAAAATTAATCATGAACACAAACTATTGAGTTCTATAGTAATTTCAAGTTAATTTTATACTTCAGAATTATGATCATTATCGTATAACCATAATTACGTTGACTAAAATATGTAGTCAAATGTTGAAGTATCTTTACACTATATCATGACATTTGAATTTGGTAGGGCAACAAACATCTAGCGTGTTCACGTCCTAGTAGAATCATTATTAAAATGTAGTAGAACAATAAACATCTCATGTGTTTAAGTCCTAGTAGAATTCTTATTTTACATGTAGTAGGGCATTAAACATATAATGTGTTTAAGTCCTAGTAGAATTATTAGTTTTCTTTACCTTGCGGTCAAGAGATCCCAATAATATTGTTGTTTCTTGCACACACTTTGAGATTTCTCCCACTTGTGAAAGGTACAACATCAGATTATGAAAACAAACAACACATGATTGATTGTTCAAACAATATGACAATGTCGTATATATCATAAGTAGTTGTAGAACCATAACCTGTAATAAGGAATTGTGGATTATTATTCTATAGATAACGTTTCAGGAAGCGACAGCAGCAGGAAGGCAACGTGTTATCTAATAAAATAAAATGCAATTTTACTTTAAGCAATGGTTGTTCATATTCGGAAAGTAATGGATTATTTCAAAGCTAGTTTGAAATGATATGGGTGACTAACAAAGAAATAAATCCCGTAGCTCCCTTTATGAAATTAACAACATTACATGAATGATATTTCAGTTATAAAATGCAACTACTCCCACTGGATTTGTCAACATTGTAAGTGTTACATTTCCAGTAGAAAGCATATAGCAGTTTTATATACTTTCCTATTCTATTCTAATGCCTACGAGTAGCATGTACTTAGGTATTGAACAGAGTATATGAAGTTCTACTTACGAAGACAATGGACTAGCCATTCATTTATTCAATTAACTTGAATCTTTAGCATGCAATTCCTCCTTTATCATCTACAAAGCCCCAAGGGTATTTAGCACTTTAGGAATAAGAAGAGTCCAAGAAGATTACCTAGCATATATGCTAGTAATTCCTTTACTCTATGCGGTTTAAACTCATACATTGTGACAAGTGCAGAATGTTATTTATTTTGGTAGCTCTAGACACAATGTTTCCGGTTACACAAAATATTCTATCTTTCAATTAACTCTAGACCACAAAAGGGTAATGAAAGATCATAAATGAGTTTATCAATTTGTAATCCTATCTTAGTTTGTCAACCAAGGAGAAAAGATAAGTATAAGTCTCACTCTTCTTACTAGGAAAAGAGACTAAGTTTGTCTTCCACAGAAACACAACTTTGTTTACGAATTATGTTGCAATAACACAATTAATCAGAACATAAAAAGTTCAATTCTAGTATTTTCGATAATTACATTCTTAAAAGAATTAACTACCCAATTAATTACTAATAAAACTAAGATCCAACTTGCAACCCCATTAATTACCATAGGTTGACCAGATTATATAAAAAATAGGACAAGAGGTAGCGACGGCGTTAATTGCATAATGCAACTCTTAGATTTATGAGACTGTTTAAGGCATTAGTATCGAGTAATAATGTCAAAAGCATGTTTAGTTCTCATCTTATGCCTCGGGTCCGACGTCGGCCGACAGGTTAACTCGATATAAGTCGACCAAGTATGAACGTGTAAAAATAACGAGAGGTCTGACCAGTGAGAAATAATTACCATGGATTGGACAGGCTCTTAGGTCTGACCAGAGAAGTCAATCCAAGTGCATGTGTCCATAGTTGGGTGGCATAGACTTAATATTAACAAATAGGTATGCACATATAAATATGGTAAAAGTCGTGTACAAAGAAGCATGCAAAACAACTTTGTAACACTAATTTTAAAAACTTTGGTAATGACATTGTAGTGATCATCATGGTTCACGGTAGCTCAATCGAAGCACAGGGAGGCAGAGGACGGTGTAAGCCGGAAGCATAACCTTAGACATCCTTTCAGTGAGACTGTGCTCACTTCTTTAAACCCCTTTCTAGTTTGTTCTAGTGGGTGAGCCGTACATCCCAAGTGTCCATAGCGTCTAGTTTTTAAATTCTTGAAAACGTGTTTCATATATTAGGTCACGTTATTTTACAAAAGCAATTTTCTACGAATCAAATAGCAGGTCACAATGAGCATGGTATTTAGGCGTGTAAATAAATACCAATATTAATGTTATGGTTAGGATATGTATTATTCCATATTGCATACAATTAGGTGTCAAAGCAAGTAATAATGCATATATATGAATCACAAAAATACAAGCATAAACATCAATATAAATAACCACATATTGTTCCGAGTTCTCTTACGAATCTTCCCCAAACGGATAAAAGGTGGTGGTGGAGAAAAGGGAAATAGAGGGCTGGCAGTGTAATTTTGGCAATCTTTTACTAAAATAACCTTGTGGGCCCTGTTTGACATAAGAGCACAAGATATGAGGTGCCATTGGTGTGCCAACCTTACCGGCCAACATGTCAAACTTGTGCCAAATGCACCCTTTTGTGTTTTGAGCCACTCCAGTAGCTCAAGCCAAATGCACCTTTTGTGTGTGTGTTTTTTTTATTGTGAGTGAGTGGTATATTTGGTGAGGTATTTTGCGGGACTTACAGGTGATGTTAGTGGTGCGTTATGAGGGAGTGTTGTTTGAGTTATTGGTCCTTACATACCTTGTGCTCTAACAATACGGGACTTTCGCCATTGAGTCTGAAATAATTTTTTTGAATACTCACACGTATAATTTCTCGTATTTAATATAATTATTAAATCAATTTGTTTTATGAGTTTAAGGTTGTGTAGGTTTGCGAAATGCGCAGTTTTCACGTTAAACAAGATAACCCGTCGTTTTCGCTTCAAATAAGTTCGGAAATGTTCAAAATTGAAAGTTATGAAATAATAAATGCAATTTGTTACTAGTATTAAAATTTAATTTGGAAAATTTCAGGTGTGTTACACCTACACTTTTTTATTTCGTGTTAATATGGTCACTTTTCAGTATGTATGGATGTGTATTTTCCTGAAAACCAAATGATGACCTTGCATTATTCGTGCAACTTTAGAAGCAATTCAACCCAATGCAAACAAACTAAGACCGAAAAAACAAAAAGCATAATAAACGTATGATCAATGACTTATATCAATGCTTATAAAAATATGATTCAAGTAAGTTCGTTTTGATGCAATGCAGTGGGCGGTACCAAAGGGTGGGCAATGTGGGTAGCTGTCCCACAAAACTGTCATGTTTTTAGCAAAATATATATTTTAGGGGTATTTTGTAATATTCAATATTTTCCCCATATTCCAACCTAGTAATTTAAGCGTAATATAGACAAGAACGAGCGGCAACAGTTTATGACTTCTAGATATCGTGTGTAAATGGGTTATGAAATTTAAGCGACTATCATGTATAACAAAACTATTCAGTTACAATTGTACATGAACAAAATTATTGGAAGAAGGCAACTCAAAGTTAAAAGGTAAATTTTACAATTTGTTAATTTTAAGGTTTATAAGTTGCATATTTGTTTTTGCAATTGTTAATTTTTAACATAAATAAGGCTTCAATTTAATACTAAGTTAATATGTTTGTATAATTGTGTCAATTTGTGATTGCATTGTATATTTGAGAATTTGAAGAAGTAGCTACTTAGCCAATTTAGGGGTTATTCTTATTTGCTTACATAATTCAAAGCGGATGTTTGATGGTTCTTAAACTTGGTGTAATTCTACCATTTTGCAATTTGTTGGATATAATTCATCACTACTTTTGGTTATACATCGCAACTTCACAATTAGTGAGTTGGTGAGAATATTTGTTTATTTAAAGTGGATTATTACAGGTCTTTAACCTGATGTTTTGTGCTAGAATGTCTTCAAGTTTATGTCTTTATATATTATTCATTGCTCAAGTGTCATGTTTGGCATCATATAGACTTGTACCTTTTGTAAGTCTTAGCCTTGCTTGCAGCTTGCTTCTAGTATAGTTTCCACTTCTGAAAAAGCATCATAGTTAGTTAGCAATTTGACATCTTGTTTCTAATATAGTTTGCACCTTTAAAAAACCATCACAGTTAGTTAGAATTTTGACATGAGTCAACAGTCAAATGACACATTTTATTAATTAGTGAATGTAAACAAGGGATATGGATAAATTTGTGATGAAGTAATTATGAATAACTTTCAAGCAGTGAAGAATCGTTGTGGTCTCTTGCCAAAGAAATGATATTTTACTTTATTTAGAACGACTATATGTCACTTTTTTTATTGCACTTGTGTTAAATGGTATTTAACTTTTTTGTCACATTTAAGAAAGATGCTATGTAAGCGTTTGTACGCACTTCAGTTTGTGATAACATATAATGCCGCTTTATTACTTTGAATTTCCCCTCAAATGTTTTTCTCTGGTACAGCCACTGATGCACGCATTAGAAGTTCAATCTCATTAAAGTGAAATCTTGGTCTTGATATGCGTAATTAATTTTCATTCACTATAGTATCGAACCATTAATATTTCTAAACAATAAATGTAGAAGATAAACAATTCTTCATCACAATTGACTCAAAATGTTTCTTTTTCAATACATTACCACCACAACCACCATGAAGGAGTTCTTGTTTGTCCTCAACGAAGAAAGACTCAATAAAGTTACGTGGGTACGAACTGTCCCCTTTAACCAAAAAAAAGTTACGTGGGTACGAACGGGTCTTCAGTTTACTTGTAATTGTGATCACCAGATAACATAAATAAATTGATATCTTGTCCCACATAGATAGAAAGCAAGAATACTGAGATCTTTATATTTTCAATTGTGAACTCTTATTATTATCTCCTATAATCAACTTAAATAGTAACTTGTTTGCTATGTTCGTTTTCTTTTAGTTGGATTTTATATTTAAAAAAACCTCGATATATTCAAAAACAACCACCACATTCTTTGTTTGTCGTCCAAATTCAAAGACAAATCAACAATTTCTTAGTTCAAGTAACTAAAAAAGATCAAAAAACATGTCACCAGCTTAGAGTTCCCACGGGCCGTGATGTTGTTATAGCAACAACTATTGCAGTTCTAGGATACCATGATATTTCTCTCATTACTACGGACCACTACTACTAACACTTCCTCGATCCAGAACCGTGATTTAAATCATGCAGAATCACCATCACAAACACCACAAAGGCGTTCTTGTTTGTACTCCACGAACAAAGACCGAAAGATTGGAAAAAAAAGTGCGATTTGTTGAGAACATTAAGATATATCTTATTAAGTGTGGAGTGGAGCGGAATATATGGATTTTGATGGTGCACAAAATTTTGTTAGTAGAGTTATGAAAACATATTGCTTGATTCTATTATATAAATGTTTAGACTTTAGACTTTATTTGGACGATTCCTATGCACTCATAAGTATTTTTTAGAAGCTTATTTGTTTTCAACGTAGCTCATTACAAGTGACTTTCTCTTTTATACTTGAGAATAATGAGTAAGGAAAGAGATTGGTTTTTATTACTACAACAGTTGAGGTCTTTGTTTTTAAAACACGAAGCCCATATATGGGTTAAACTTTCTAGCATTTCAGTTGGGTATGGTACAAATGAATTTTCAATCTATTTGTTCTTTTGTGCTATCAAATTATACAAGTTATTAATCTAATTGTGATCAGGATTATTGTATAATGTGTTTTGAAAACTTTCCTTTATTAAGTTATCCCACATAGATAGAAAGTAGAAGTTGTGTTATCCTTATTAATAGAAAGCGCGTCTAACAAATTGTAACAAGTAACACTATCCCAACAAAATATTGTTTGTTGGGATAATGTGGTTTGTTATTTTTATCATTTAAGTGTGTTGGTCGAAATTCAAAATGTTGGGATAATGTGGTTTGTTATTTTTATCATTAAGTGTGTTGGTCGAAATTCAGTTAAATACACAAGCCATTTGCTTTTTTAATTATTGTATGTTGGGATGATGTGTTTTGTTTTGATGCAATGTAGAAATTCAATCTCGTTATATTGAAAAGACCAACAAGTTGACTGAAACGGGCTTTTAAATTTTTGGTTTATATATCAATGACAATCTATCAATATGAAATTTTGGTCTTTAATGCCCAAGTAGTTTCATACAGTATACCGTCGAGCATTAACTTTTTCTAAAACGATAAACGTAAAAAATAAGACAAATTACTTGTCACAGTTAGCTCAAAATGGCTTTTTTTTGTGTACATTACCACCACGAAGACGTTCTTTTCCTCCACGAAAAAAAAAGAAAGACTAAAAATAAAGTGCATATGCAGAGAATGTTAAAGATACTGATTAGAAGACATGGAGGGAAGTTGGATATGTTTCTAGTTGTGGAGTCCAAACAATGGATTATAATGGTAAAAGAAACTTACTTTGAGTTTTAATGCTATTTGGTTTTGTTATTCATATACTTTGATTTTGTTATTAAAAGATATTGCTTGGTTCTATTTATGAACTTAATGTTTATAACTACAAATGTGAACCGTCCTTGTTGTGTGTTTTAAGCATTTCAATTAGGTTATATGGTACAAATTGGTTTACAATCTAGATGTTCTTCTTCGCCATGGCCCGTGGGATAAAACAAGTTATCGATCTGCATGTGATTGTGATTATTGTGTGACATAGTTTAATAACGTATCCCACATGGCTTGAAAGCAAGAATATACAGAACTATATAAGCCCAAAGATGATTTGCTAAGCTAATGATGTGTTGTACGCCTTACAATAATTTACGTGTGAGGTTGTTCATTGCATTTTTTTTTCATTATTTTTTCTTTTAAATTTCTTCAAGAGTAATTCCTAATATGTACGTGAAAGTAAGGGCCTAATATCGAAAGTCGAAACCCAAGAGTAAATTTAGACAAAACCGGATATTCAAAAACAATAAGACATGTAAATTCGATATTACGCGAAAATAAAGAATTCTAACTTTCCCATCACCAAAAAAAATTAAAAACAACTACGTTATTTGTTTGTCACCATTTATATGTTCATAATTTAGATTTCATAACCACTCAAAGCAAATAAACATTTCAAAGTTCAACAAAAACAAAGATAAAAAAACATGTCACCAGCTCGGAGTTCCCACGGGGTCGTGACGTTTAGCACTTCCTCTTCAGAGAACCAAGATTTAAATCATCCAAAGTCACCACCACCAAGGTGTTCTTGTTTTTCTTCTATAAAGAAAGACAACTAGATTGAAACTAAAGTACAACTTGTTGAGAACTTTAAGGATAATGAATTTGTAAAGTTTTCATGTTAGTTGGTTTTATTGTTCATATTATTAGATATTATTATGAAAAATAATACATGGTTCTATAATATAAATGTTTTGACTTTATATGGGTGATACACTCATGCTGATGCCTGTAAACTCATACAAGTAAATTTCTTTATAAGTTTATCTTTTTCGTAAACAATACTTTCGATCCTGAATAGGGTTTATTGAAGACAACCTTGTTCGCAATGTAGCTTGTATAGATATTTTTAAGTGTCATAAGGTAAAAGGCATGAGTATCATATAACATGTTTTGGTAACGTTATTTCACAAGCTTGTCCCACATAGACAATAAGTAGAAATGGTAAGATCTTTATAGTTTCCATTGTTATGTCTAAAACATGAGCAAAATAGAATTATTTCAAGTAATAATGTGTAGCTATTTGTGGTAATTTCTGTTGTTGTTTTTAGTTTTCTTTTCATTCCGTTTCTTAACTTTACTAGTTATATACCCAGCCTGCATACACGAGGCTTTCAAATAAATCTTACGTAATATGTTTTATACGCAGTAATAAATTACAATATATCTAAAGTTTAATTATTTGTGCATAAGAGTTGTATATTTTTTAAGTTTAATAATATAATTGGTTAAAAATGTAAATTTTTATCTCGACACTTGTATTTTTATACATATTTTTTTGCTAATGAAATTTAGATGAGTTAGATAAAATTGTTTACTCTTAACTTTCTATTAGTTAGTGAAAAGGCACAAATTTGCCTGCTGACAAAATAGGGCAACTTTATTGGTTCATTTTCCATTAATTCAATATATATATATATATATATATATATATATATATATATATATATATATATATATATATATATATTTTAAAACATTTCTTAAAAAAATTCATATTGCATGAGAAATTCAAGTATAAATATAACCATGATAGATGTACTTTCAAAAATAATAGTTTGTTGCTATATTTTTCATGGGTGTGATTTTACTATTCATTAAGCTTTCAAATCGGAGTTATGTCCTGTTTCATTATTTTAATTTCTCATAAACCACCCTTATATTTAGCTTCGTTTCAATATATTCTATGTCATTTGTTGTTATTAATTCTTGGGATTTGCCTTTTTCTTTTTGCGATACTCATGGTTATCTATCGAAATGACATCTTTTCGTCAATCATTCTTTGTTGGCATTCTCATAATAATTTTCTTTTTCAGTTTAACTGACATTTGAAACAAATAACGTTTAGTTTTGATCTCGAATGAGCTTGACAAAGCACTCAAAGAAAAAAACATGAATTACTGGAATCAGTGACAACTTTTAATTAAAATAACTATAAGCAATAGCAATGCAAACTATTTTATCTAAATAAAAGTTGCCATTGTTATAAATATTAATGGGCTTATATCTATTCACTCTTGGAAGCTACTAAGCTGGACCGACCATTAGGGTTTTACGTAATCATCTACCCTATAAGTAGATACACTCTTGTAACTTTTTGGATTGCAACTCAATGATAATTCTCTCTTATTCTTCTCTCATTCTTGTATTCTTGCTTATTATTTTACAACACGTTATCAACACGAATTGCTCAAAACAAAATACCAAGGTTTAAAAAGAAGAGATAAGTGAAGAAAAAATCGTAAAGGTTTATACGTACTTCGGCATATATCTGATCATTGCACGAGAGGTAAAGCTAAGTGTAAATTATAAATCATGCACATTAATATTATGTATTTATTTTGTCAATACCATCTGATGTGACTTGATAGCTATATACGTCACCATAAGTTTGGTTTCTAAGACTAAGATCAGATAGAACAATAATGTCTCGAATCCTTGTATACATGTTTGTTTTATTTAAGTGTAAATTCGAGACGTGATACAGTGCTCACAATATTACTGTATAAATTTTTAGTTGTATTTTCTTTTATTTATTTATAGATTTATGATTCGTGACATATGTTCATGTTTTACATGAAGAAAATCAAAGTAACATAATCTCATATTATGTTAAAGAAAAAAAATTATTAGAACCTCAAGTTCTAATTTGATTCAATTAATGGAATCAATAACATAACCTCATGGTATGTTAGAATCAAAATAAATAAATAAATAAAAAAAAAAAATATATATATATATATATATATATATATATATATATAACTTCTAGTTCTATTATGATTCCCTCAAGAGAATCAAAATATCTCATAACCTCATGTTATGATTATATTTATTCATAATAAAACCTCAAGTTTTATTACAATGAATAAATTAAAAATACAATAACCTCAAGTTATTGTATCTCTTTTAATGAACCTCAAGTTCATTATTATTCTCTCAAAAGAATCACAATATCATGACTTTCACGTTATGTTTAGAGAGAAAAAAAAAGTATGAACCTCAAGTTCTACTACGATAAACATAATCATAATGCAATAACCTCAAGTTATTTTTTTTAATGTTGAATCATGATTCTCATGAAAGAGTCAAAATAACATAACTTTGTGTTATGATATTCAATTAAAAAAAAGGACAAGAACTCAGGTTCTATCATGGGTCTATCAAATACATAACCTCAAATTATGATTTGAATGTTCTATGATGATTCTCTCAATAGAATCAAATAACATAATCTCATTATGTTAAATAAAGAAGTTAGAACATTATTCAATCAAGTGAATCAAATAACATAATCTCATTATGTTATTAAAAAAAATGATTCATCAATAGAATCAATAACGTAACTTAATGTTATGTTAAAAAAAACCTCGAGTTTCATTGTGATTCCCTCAAGTGAATCCAATACGTACCTTTATATTTAATGTTATGCAATTTTTTGTTATTATTCTTGTGAATATTGATGTTGCGTTCATTTACTAATTTAATTACATTAAGATATTTAATTGCATGGTTTATTATATCTAAGAAACATATCACAACTAAACATAGTTCATTGGTTAATGATTATTATGACTAAATATGTACTGAATATTTTTGCAAAATTATTATATAGGCGTAATATAGTGCCTAATGTGTCATATGTGTAATAAATGAGAATAAATCATGATGAGTTAAAATTTTATAAAATGGTGTGGCTAAAAATCATATGTTTGGTCAAATACTTTTGATGTTACAGATCAATGTACATGTTTGTAGTTTGTGTATATATACACGATGTAATATCGAGTTTATGTCGCCGCACTAAGATTTGTGAACGATAAATATTGAATGTTGTTAATGTGGAGTTTTTGTATGGTAAACGATAAATATTGAATGTTGTTATTCATTCGTTGCAAATGATTAACATGAATTTAACTTGTAAATGATTAACATGAATTTAACTTGTGTAATTAGGTTGTAAATATCTATTTTGTCATATCATTCTTGAGTCTTTCATTCTCTATGCTTGTATTTGTATCGATTAATAAGATTATAAACTACATCATTCAATATTACACATTGTAATAGATGCTCTTTAATTGTCTGTGCAACACTATTACTTCACTGATTGTTTTCCACATATGTTTTTTTCAGTAAGTTAAATGAAATGTTAGACATAGTAATTTTGTTCACATGTCCAATTTGAAGTTCTCAAACATCAATTTTTTTTTTGTTCCTAATAGTTGTGTGGACTTTTTATGTTAAGATCTATTTTAGCTGTAAATTTTTTTTAAGAGAACATCGTCTTCTTCGTGAGGACCTTAAAAGGGAATACTTAACGATGAAAGATTCATTAAATTATGGTAATCTCAAGGATACATTACCACACAAAAGCAAGTAATATTCCCAAAAATCTCGCTATGATTGTATGCATGTGAAGCTGCATTTAAAAAAAAAAGAGAAGGCATAAGCGAGTTCGGTCTCACAATTTCAGTGTTAGATCTGAATTAAAAAATATATATATATATATATATATATATATATATATATATATATATATATATATATATATATATATATATATATATATATATATATAAAAATATATATATATATAACGGTGAAAGATCCGTTAAATGTATGTCAAAATCTAAAAGAAAGATTTGACCATCATAAGCAAGAGATTCTTGCAAATATTAAGTAGTACATCTGAATGATAAAAAGAAAAAATGTGATGAGATGGTTAATGCCTCGAATATACTCATATATCGAGAACGATGTTTTGATATAAAAGAAATGGACATGTTTGAACAAACACGATAAACCCGTTTACTAAATTTGTTTCATATTGTCGTGTTAAATGAAACTGGTTGGCAACCTCAAGTTGCAACATAAAGATCTCCATTCCCTCAAGTGAATGTGATGATCAACATATAGATCTCCATTCCCTCAAATGAATGTGATAAAAATGATCATAATAAGACATTCGTTTCCTCAAGTGAATTTGATTATATATAATGATAAATGTCTAAAGATCATATATCATGGTCAAAGATATGGTCGAACTAATATGAAAACGGACCAACCATTACAAATGGTAAAATAAGAACGGAGCAAATAAAAATGTCATGTATGAAAAATACAAGTGTGTAAAATATATTACACACTATCTTCATTGATGTTAGAATCTATGGTAATAGATTGTGAGATATACATGAATGCTCCGTACAAGAGAATATAAAATTGTCGTGAGGAACACAGTTTAATACTAAGAATGTATTATATTCTTTTGCATCTTCCTCGACATGCAATATACATATATTGTGGAAGATAATCACTAGCCATAACATAAGTTTATGAGCCACAATTATAATATTTTTGGCATGACCGGTTATACCATCCAGAGTCGTTAATGATGCGAAAACTATGTAGAAAACTAGAAGGGGGGTTGAATAGTTTACTGATTAAAAACTTTGTTTTGAAACTTATTGAAAGATCAATTGATATTGATCTTAAGTATGTTAATGAAATATGCAAGCAATATGTAATGAGTAAATAAGGAAAGAAATGATCAAACCACAACAAGTTGTTTATAGTGGTTCGGCCTACAAGGACTCTTTTTCCTTGCCCTACTCCACTCCCCGAGTCTCACACTCGAGAGTTTAACTTCACTAGTCAACAAGCTCCTTTCACCGGCGGAGAAAACCTTTACACTTCGCTTACACTATTTTCGACACTAAGCTAGATGTCGAGTTCTTTCCAAGGGTACAACTACTCCCACACACAATGTATTTTGAGGACTAAAATACTAACCACTCACACTCACAAGATTATGATGGTTTGATACAACAATGAAGTATGAATCAACACTAGATCATACAACACTAAATAAAAAGACTTCCAACTTCGTTGAAGCTTGAATATGACTTGATCTTCTTTGCTACAAAAGAGATCACTAATATGATATGAAACTGAATTAGAAAGGTTAGAGAGAAGATATGTATGAGAGTATGTTAGAAAGGGATGAGAAACTACTTGGCTTGGCATTGCTATTTATAGCCAAATTTGGACAGGAGCGTCCACGGACCGCGGACCCCTTAAAAGGGTTCCGTCGGTGTACCAAAATGGTACCGCCGATCGGCCGACAGTAAGATATCAAATCTTGCCTAAAGTCAACTCTATCTAAGTAAGATTGTGCAAGATATGAAGAGTACAAATCTTCACAAAATATCTAATGGAATCTTCCAATGATCTCCATGATGTAATACATGATGTCAAATGTTGTATTACTATTAATAGAAATATGCAAATGCTTAAGTAGTGTTTGGTTTTAAGAACCTAACACATTCTACAATCTATTATCATACATAATGATTAGAGTCATATCAAGATGTTACTAATCATAAATGTAAATGCTTGAATGATGAATATATTGTTTGAGAAAGCTTGTTTTAATATCTAATAAACTTGACAAGCTTTAAGCTTTTATAAATTAAATTTACTTTTGTCGTTAACAAAACTTAAGCAAAGATCAAAAATATAAATAACGTTTAATGACGATATTTGTATTAACAATCTCCCCCTTTTTGTTGAGGACAAAATATAAATTTATTTTTATAAAAGAAACAAAGTTTGTACAAGAGTTATAAAAATATTAGTTTTAGAACTTTGAAAAGAAAATGATAATGCAAGTGTATGAAATTTGACTTTTTATGAAAGTCAAAGAATTCACTAGTTGATGTATGATGTTGACTTTTTGAGAAAGTCAAGTATGCGGTTGACTTTTAAGAAAAGTCAAGTATTATCAATGAGAGTTCCTGTTTGACTTTTAGAAAGTCAATTGTATGCATTTGACTTTTCGAAAAAGTCAAATAAGAATAATTTCAAGTTCTATATTTTCTCCCCTTTTGTCTCAACAAAAAGAAGAGGCTATCTTGCGGAATGTAATGAGCCCGAGCTATTATCTCCCCCTTGTTCAAAGCTCCCCCTAAATTGGGTGCTTTTATGGGAAGATACATGGATTGTGAAAATAAAGCTACAAAAAAAAATGTTAGTAATAATGATCATTCACAAGCATTTCCAAGCACTATGTAATGACACCATCAATATGATAAACAACATTCATTAGTTAAAATTTTTCATGAATCAAGATCATGAAAAGAGAACACAATGATGTGTTTTTAGTACAAGAAAATGAAAATTATCCTAAAAAAAATAAAAGACTATTCTAAAAACCATCCTAAAGTGATGGTGGATGGGAAAAGCGTTGCTGGACGCTCAAGAATGTGGTTGAGGATGAACCTCATTTCTTCGTGGAAGTCATGGACCATAATCCGGGTCCGTTCCACGGTTTGACCCGTTTGCTCACAAGTTGAGCAACCATGCCTTGGAGGGTAGAAAGTTTAGGGAGGTTGTGGTGGTGGAATGGTGGATGTGTTGGTGGTGTTGGGGATGTTTGGAGTGGTCATGATGGATGCAAGCAAAGCACTTTGCATTTGCATTGTCTCACTTAAGTGAGAATCCACCATGCCTTTAAATTGGTGGAGGTTGTGGAGTTCGGCTTGAATCTCCTCTCTAGTGGGATTGTCATCCCACTTGCTCTCCGGAATGTCTCAATATGAGGGACATTGATGATGGAAGTGGATGATCTCCGTATAAAGGACCATGAATGTCCTTGTGAATGGGGTGGAAAAGGAGAGGTCTTGGCCCTAATGGAGCGTTTGGGTCAATGATGACCGAGGGTGATTCATGAGCGATTTGCTCAATGGTGCCAAAGGATGGCAATGGTGGTGGATGACTTGGCCTAGGAGGCAAGTCTTCCAAGTCCTCTAGGAAAGGATTTGGTGATGTTGGTGGATTTGAAAATAACTCCATGGGATGAGAGTGGAGACCTTGGTGAAGGTGGTGAGGGTGTTTTGGATGTTTGGATGGGTGCCGGTGGAGGTGAAGTAGGTGTTTTTGTTGGTGGTGGAGTGGTGATCACAATGTGTGATGAAGTGGGTGTAGCTAAGGTAAGATGTGTATCATCTCTAATGGGAGATGAGATGGTGAGTGGTGAAGATTCGGATGATGAGCTAAGATGAACAAAACAACAAGGCCTTACGCTCATTCTAGCGGTTTTCTTGCAAGGTTTTGGTGATGATTTAGTCATTTTAACTTGGGTTTTGATTTGCTAGATAGTAGTGAGAATGAAGAAGGTGTGAGGATGATCATGGTAAAGCCTTTCAATTTATAGAGATAAGAAATTGTTGAGAAATGGTTTGATTTGATGTTGAACCATTGAAGAGATGAGGTTCCTAATGATTTGGAAGTGGGTTGAATGCTAGTCATATCACCCAAGTCAATCCATACAAAGAAGATGGAGTGAAGAAGAAAAGATATGCAATAAATGTGTTCTAGTGAGTGGAATTTCCTAATATTCAGATTACCCACGGATTTGAAGGTACCAAAATTTGGTTCCTTCCTTTATGCAAAAGGGCTCCTTGGGTGGATTTTTCAAATTTTTGAATTTTGGTGGGAAATGGATTTCTTATATACCTTAGTGAATAATACTAGTTCTAATAACAGTATAAACTAGTTAAGATTGATTTATAAGTGATGGAAGATAATTTGGAATTACGAAAGAGTCGAAATTCTAGAAATTACTGAGGATCCACGGCACCAAAATCATACACGGACGGAACCCTAAAAGGGTGCCTGGTCCGGTCCGTCTGGTATGGCGGTACCAAACACATAAAGGACGGTACCAAAATTATGGTGCCGTCGATCCATGGAGTGCGAAATATGGACAGAGTTCGTTTTTAGGTGTCGGGGAAATTTCCGAAACCTGAAATTTTTCTTAAAAATTATACTAAACATTTCTAGTTAGGAAAAGTAAATACACATATGTAACATAGTAGAGCATAGATTTTGAGCAAGGCTTATTGATTTTCACAATATAGTGAAAATGGGTAAAATTTGATAGCATACTAGTGCTATCCCCCTGCATGAGATTGTTAGCATACACCATTGTTTCAAGTTATATTATCATCCTACATAATAAAAACAACTAAATAGTATCAAACATTAACGATAATGCATTGTTCCAAACACTCCTTAAAGTACCCTTATTTGTCTAACTTCTTGTAAATCTTGTTCATCATCCTACCAAGGCACTTGAACATTCCTTTAGTTTGCTTGAATTGGCGATTCATTCTCAATCTCTGGAAGAGATGCGTAATACTCATGAGGTGGAAGATGAGAGCTTGGAAGACCATCCTCTGAGCTATTTGATGATGATGATGAAGGAGTTGGAGGTTTAGCTCTCTTGCCTTTAGTCTTAGCAACTCGAGCATCACTCAAAGGTACAAAGATGTGAGGGATGAGTTCATAGTGAAGGTGCATCCCTTTTGGGGTTGGTGGAATTGGAGGGAAGTTTCTATAGAGACGGGTGAGAAGCATCCCGTATGGAAGAGCAACGGATCCTTGAGTTGGAATATCAATCATTCTTCTAGCTATGTAGTAGGCTAAGTTGAATGGTTGTCGGGTGGACAAGTTGTAAAGAATGTGGCAAAGACAAGCGCTTATGTGATCCCTATTCCCTATGGTGCTAATGACGTTTGCTCTAAGTAACTCCTCCCATTTCTTAAATTCGTGCTTAAGTTCATTGAGCTCCATTCCATATGGATCTCGGTCTACCTCTTTTCCCTTTCGGGTTACTCGGGTTGTATCCGTTTTTGGGTTAAAAAGGTGTTCACGGATGACATCCTTATCGGCCAAACGGGTTATGTAGGGAAGAGAGCGGTCATTGATTGCATCAAGGGCGGTGAGTGACCACTTATCCTTGTAGACACAAGTTCCTCGGTTGGGAATTCCTAGTACTCTAGCAAATTCACTTAGGTGATGGTGTAGTCATTTTGGTTGATTCTAAAGCTAAGACAAAATTCATCATCATCTTCATCACTAAAACCGGTCACACTAGCATAGAATTCTAACACGAACCTAGGACAAATTGGTTCATCAATGTCAAGAAGACAATCGAATTGAATGGCGGCTAGTTCTTCACGAAGATTGGTATGCTCAAGGAAGGATGGGTGAATGGTTCTACCCTCATGGAAATACCTAGATTCTAGACCCCTAAATATTTCTACTTGTTCCTTGGTGAGTCCTTTGGTTTTGTGGTGTTTGGGAATGTAGTTAAGAGTGTCTTTGTGATCATAGAATCTTGCGGCTACCATGGTTATTCCTAAGGACAAGAATTAAAAAAAATTAAGATAAATTTTAACGTTTTTGATTCTAGTGTGTGCCTATATGAAAACAATTTGGAGTTGCGGTTATCTCGACTCATTTTATGCACAAAAATGGTTTTAGTGGGTGTTTGGCAAATACCATGAGATAACCCAAATGCTCCTAATTCAATGTGGCTACATTTGAATATACCCGGGAGTGCATATTAGTTATGCAATACCTTTAGTATTCAAGAGCATGCAAGTGATGAAAATTCTAACGTTTCTATTTGTATTAGCAATGAAAAATGTTTTCCTACAAGTGAGAAGCTTTTCAAAACTTTTGACATGGGGTGTTTGGTTGTTTGAATAAGGCCTTATATTTATTATCTATCAATTAGTGGGAAACATGATTTGTTTATGCAATATGATAATGTAGTACCTAATTTGAATGACTAGTTATGCAATTTGCCAATTGAATTCATATTTGGTATAAAAGCATACATAAAACCCCATGTAATGATTTGTGATAGTTTTGTGCATAAATAAGAATCCTAGACTCCGAATTAAGAGATGAAATGTAGTTAGGATACTTACAATGATGTTATCTTCTGTGATTAGTGAGTGGGAAGATGACAATAATGAGCTTGGTTTAAGTTTTACACGTTTTGGTAAAGTGGGTTGTGAGGAAGAAGATGTTATGTATAAAGCAGTTTTGCTTCAGTAGACACCACGGACAGCGGCACCAAATTTTGGTTCCGTCCTGTTGTCGCTTGGTGCCGTGGCTGATGCGAGATACAAGACAAAATTGTTTTGGTTTGACTATTCTAATGTTTTAGGCTATGTTTATCCTACATGTTTGGTTCCATTAACCCTAAACCAAGTCTAAGAAGATTAAAAGGTTCTCGTTTAAGAGGTTTAGTAAAGATGTCGGCAATGTTGTCTTCGGAGGATACTTTTTCGATTGAAATGTTTCCTTTTTGAACATTGTCGCGAAGAAAGTGATGACGGATTTCAATGTGCTTTGTACGAGAATGTTGAACGGGATTCTTGCTGAGATCGATGGCTCCTTTGTTGTCGCAAAGTATCACAATGTTGTTGAGATGAATTCCGTAATCTACGAGAGCTTGCTTCATCCAAAGAGCTTGTTGACATGCTTTTCCGGCTGAGACGTATTCGGCTTCAGTAGTAGAGATGGCTAAAGCCGTTTGCTTCTTTGCAAACCATGAGGTGAGACAATGTCCAACAAAAGTGCAAATACCACTTGTACTTTTTCTATCGACATAATCACCGGCATGATCCGAGTCGGCATACACTATGGTTTCTATAACCGTTCCTTTGGGATACCATAATCCTAAACACGTTGTTCCCTTAATATATCTAAAAATCCTTTTTAATGCTTCTAAGTGTGATGCCTTTGGGTTTTCTTGAAAGCGAGCACATAGACAAACACTAAACATAATGTCGGGTCTACTAGCCGTAAGATAGAGTAGGCTACCAATCATTCCTCTATATTTAGTGTTATCTACGGATTCACCTTCTTCATCCTTGGTGAGTTTAGTGTCCGAGGACATGGGTGTTTTAGTTGGTTTGGAATCTTCAAGACCAAATTTCTTAAGCATGTCTTTTATATATTTAGATTGGTTAAAGAAAATACCATCTTCTAGTTGTTTAATTTGAAGTCCTAGAAAGAAGTTTAACTCACCCATCATACTCATTTCAAACTCGTCATGCATGATTTTAGAGAAATCATTACATAGTTCTTGACAAGTTGATCCGAATATAATGTCATCAACGTATATTTGAACAATAATAATTTGTGATTCCTTTTTCTTGGTAAAAGAGTATTATCTACTAATCCCATAGTATATTTGTTATCAATAAGAAAAGTCTTAAGACGGTCGTACCAAGCTTTAGGTGCTTGTTTAAGGCCATATAATGCTTTCTTGAGTTTGAAGACATGATGTGGTTTCTCAAAGTCGGTAAAACCGGAGGTTGAGCAACATACACTTCTTCGTTAATAAACCCATTAAGGAAAGCACTTTTAACATCCATTTGAAATAATTTAAAATCATAAGCACATGCATAAGCAAGTAATATTCTAATAGATTCAAGTCTAGCTACCTGTGCATAAGTTTCATCATAGTCAATTCCTTCTTGTTGATTATAACCTTGTGCAACAAGCCTAGCTTTGTTTCTAGATACTACACCATTTTCGTCCATTTTGTTTTGAAAGACCCATTTTGTTCCAATTATAGTTTGATCTTTGGGTTTTGGAACTAGTTTCCAAACATCATTTCTAACGAATTGGTTTAATTCTTCTTGCATGGCAATTACCCATGATTCATCTTTTATTGCTTCATTTATGGGTTTTGGTTCAATGGTGGATACAAAACAAAAATGATTACTTTGATTTTGAGCTTGTGATCTTAAGGTTCTTTGATTAAGTTGTCCTATGACCTTTTCTAATGGATGACTTTTAGATTCTTTGATGTTGACAATTTCCTTATTTAATGGTTCATCTTCCTTGTTATTATTAATTTGACTTTCTATTATTTGACTTTCAACTAAGTCATCATCTACCAAAGGTGATGTCTTAGAGGGAGGTGGACTTTTGTCAAATGTTATGTTCAACGATTCCTCGACTATCATTGTTTCTTTATTTAGGACAATGTAAGCTTTACTAGTTTGAGAGTAACCAAGAAATACACCTTCATAAGACTTTGGGTCAAACTTGGTGAGATAATCCTTAGTATTAAGAATAAAACATTTACAACCAAAGACTTTAAAATATCCTAATGTTGGCTTTTTACCTTTATAAAGTTCATATGGTGTTTTGTTTAGGAAAGGACGTATTAGGACTCTATTTAAAATATATGTAGAAGTGTCAACGGCGTTACACCAAAACTTTTGAGGAATGTTTTGTTCATTAAGCATTGTTCTACTCATTTCTTGAATTGTTCTATTTTTACGTTCTACTACTCCATTTGATTGAGGTGTTCGTGGAGCCGAAAAGTTATGTGTTATACCATTTGTATCACAAAAGTTTCCAAATTGAGTTTCGTTGTCAAATTCACGACCATGATCCGTTCGGATCGACACAATTTTGACACCTAGAAGATTTTGAATTTTCTTGCTAAGTATTTCAAATTTATCAAAAGCTTCATTTTTGGTTTTCAAAAATAATGTCCAAGTAAACCTTGAGTAATCATCTACTATGACCAAAGTGTATAAGTTGCCTCCATAGCTTCTTATAGCGGATGGTCCAAACAAGTCCATATGTAATAATTCTAGACACTTAGATGTGGACACCATATTTTTAGATTTGTGACTACTATGTGTTTGTTTACCAATTTTGCAAGCGTCGCAAAAGTGTTGGTCATATTTTAGTTTTGGTAAATTCCTAACCAACTCTTTTGAAGATAGGTTTTGTATAAGTCTCATATTAGCGTGACCTAAGCGCCTATGCCAAAGAGATGAGCTATCGTCTAATGTTGTTAGGCAAAGTTTGTCATTATATGTTTTATCTATTTTCATGACGTATATGTTATTTTTCCTAACTCCTTTAGCTATGGTGATACCATCTTTTAGTATTTTACTACCATTTTCATCAAATAGTACTTTATACTTTTTATCACATAGTTGGCTAATACTAAGTAGATTAAATCCTAACCTATCCACATGAGCAACATTTTCAATAGTTAGAGAGTTATGAGCAATCGTACCTTTGCCAATGATTTTGCTTTTGAGATTGCTACCGAAAGTGACATTACCTCCGTCATACTCTTGGTATGATGAGAAGAGACTTTTGTTGCCCGTCATGTGTCGTGAGCATCCACTATCTTTTATCCATTCATCAGGTTCCAATCCAACTTTCAAGCATACCTAAGAAGCAAATAACTCAAACATTTGGTCCCCAATATCTCATGGGTCCGTTTGGGTTAAACATACCATTTATTTGATTCATGTATGGAAATGATGGGTAAGGGTTCCATGGCATGTAATCCGGAGTTTGATATGGTCTAGGAAAGTTTTGATTCCAACCGTTGTGTTGGTAGTTAGGTTGAACGTTGTGGTTGCTCTTAGGAAAGGGGCGTTTGGCAAAAGAAGTTTTATATCGTTGTTGAGTAGTTTTAGATCTAAATTCATTTTTAACAAGTCCTACTCCCGATATAATGGCTGGTTTTAGTTTAACATTATCATTGGTTTTCTTTGTTACTTTAACAAATTCAAGATGCGGTCAGTATGCGAACATTCGTTTCTGAAGTACCCGGTACCATTTTGCACAACGGACGGAACCCTTATTTTGGTTCCGTTCGTCCGTGCTGCATCAGCAGCAATTTTGAGAATGTTCGTCTTTTCGGCCGTTTTGTTTTGACTCTTTGGAATTAATACTTCATTAAAACCTAGCCCATTCATGTCTCATGGTGTTTTATGAATTTTAACTATTTCATCGGCAAGAGCGATGTTTTTGTTAAACCTTTTAAACTTAGAATTATTTTCTATTAAAACTTCTTGTGTGAGCTTTAGTTTTTCTATTTCAAGATTAAGCTCTTGACATGATTTACAATCATCGTCATTTGCTTTTCCCTTTTCAAGTCGTTTTGCTTTTTCTTTTAACTCATATACCTCATTTTCCAAAAACTCCTTTTTGGGTTTTAGAAATTTATTTTTAGTTATGATTTTTAGACTTAGCTCACACAATTGATTATATTGTTTTTGCAAGGTGTCATCATCTATAGAAGAATAAGAAGAGTCGGAAAGTACCTCATTTGACTCATGTGCCATTAGAGCGATCTCTTCCTTGCTTGATTCTTCATCGTCTTCACTATCACTCCAAGCACCACTTACAAAAGCTCGTTGAGTTTTGGTTTTAGGTGGCTTGGGACATTCTCCTATGAGATGACTTGCATCACCACATCTAAAACACTTTCTTTCACCTTTAATCTTTTTATCATCCCGATCTTTTCTGAATGGCTTCTTTTCTTCTCGAGGTTGTCTTACAAACTTTCCTCTTCTTCTAAAGAACTTCTTGAAATCTCTAACGGCCATAGCATACTCCTCATCTTCACTATCGGAACAAGATTCACCATCATCGCTTGATTCCGTCTTTGCTTTAAGAGCAACGGATTTGATCTTCTCCTTTCTTCCTTTGATGATCTCGAATCTTTCTCCATTACCATTTCGTGAACTTTGAGGTTGCCAATTAGCTCGTCTAGTGACATTATTGAGAGATCTTTTGATTCTTCAATAGCGGTCACTTTAGCTCTCCATTTGGGATGGAGTGCTCTAAGAAATTTCCCGACAAAGTTCTTACTACGAAAAGATTCATCAAGTGCTTTAAGTGATGTAATGATAGTGTTAAAGCGAGCAAAGCCACAATCAATGGTTTCATCTTCCGGGATAACAAATTGTTCATATTGTTGAACAAGAAGATCAATTTTGTTATCCTTGACTTGTGAATTACCTTGATGTGTAACAATTAAAGATTCCCAAATATCTTTAGCGGTTTCACACATAAAAATTCTTTCATATTCTTTTCTAGGTAAAGCATTATAAAGCATCATTTTAGCTTCATTATTTTTAGCAACTAATTTCTTTTGTTCATCAACGGAAATATCCTTTGTTGTAGAACTAAAATCTCCTTTAACAATAATAAACCAAAGATCTATATCTTTTGATTTTACATATGTTTCAAAACGGTTTTCCAATAGATAAATCCATTGGTTTCAAAGAGTGGTGGTCTTTGCATAGATTGCCCTTCTTTAAAGTTTTCAGAATCCATGGATCGTTTCAAGTTTATAAAATACAAGTTATTTTAGAAATTCTTGAGCAACGAGGCTCTGGTACCAATTGTAGAAAACTAGAAGGGGGTTGAATAGTTTACTGATTAAAAACTTTGTTTTGAAACTTATTGAAAGATCAATTGATATTGATCTTAAGTATGTTAATGAAATATGCAAGCAATATGTAATGAGTAAATAAGGAAAGAAATGATCAAACCACAACAAGTTGTTTATAGTGGTTCGGCCTACAAGGACTCTTTTTCCTTGCCCTACTCCACTCCCCGAGTCTCACACTCGAGAGTTTAACTTCACTAGTCAACAAGCTCCTTTCACCGGCGGAGAAAACCTTTACACTTCGCTTACACTATTTCCGACACTAAGCTAGATGTCGAGTTCTTTCCAAGGGTACAACTACTCCCACACACAATGTATTTTGAGGACTAAAATACTAACCACTCACACTCACAAGATTATGATGGTTTGATACAACAATGAAGTATGAATCAACACTAGATCATACAACACTAAACAAACAAGACTTCCAACTTCTCGTTGAAGCTTGAATATGACTTGATCTTCTTTGCTACAAAAGAGATCACTAATATGATATGAAACTGAGTTAGAAAGGTTATAGAGAAGATATGTATGAGAGTATGTTAGAAAGGGATGAGAAACTACTTGGCTTGGCATTGCTCTTTATAGCCAAAATGGACGAGGCGTCCACGGACCGCGGACCCCTTAAAGGGTTCCGCCGTGTACCAAAATGGTACCGCCGATCGGCAGTCAAGATATCAAATCTTGCCTAAAGTCAACTCTATCTAAGTAAGATTGTGCAAGATATGAAGAGTACAAATCTTCACAAAATATCTAATGGAATCTTCCAATGATCTCCATGATGTAATACATGATGTCAAATGTTGTATTACTATTAATAGAAATATGCAAATGCTTAAGTAGTGTTTGGTTTTAAGAACCTAACACATTCTACAAACTACTATCATACATAATGATTAGAGTCATATGAAGATGTTACTAATCATAAATGTAAATGCTTGAATGATGAATATATTGTTTGAGAAAACTTGTTTTAATATCTAATAAACTTGACAAGCTTTAAGCTTTTATAAATTAAATTTACTTTTGTCGTTAACAAAACTTAGGCAAAGATCAAAAATATAAATAACGTTTAATGACGATATTTGTATTAACAAACTATAATAGTAAGATTCTTCAATCTTATGTTGTTTTTCTCTCAAAGAAAGTTGATTATTTAACCATCAACTATATTGGGGACTCAATCTCTCAATATTCTGGAAAGGAAACTAATGGATGCATGTAGGCATACACTTCCATTGGATGAACCATTTAGAGTTTAAAATCGATGCATCGTCTAAATGGTAATCAAAATCGCAACTTCAAGTTTGCATGATTAATAGCTCAACCAAATAAAATGCGAAAGCATAACATTCGCAGTAAGTATTTCATCATGAAAATGCTATGAATTACTTCTAAATTATCAAATGAAATTGAGAGAAAAACTTGTGTTGTTGTATGGGGACATATTATAATTTGCACAACAACAAAATTAGCATTATGACAACATGTTATTATAAAGCCTCCCTTTATAATTGGTTTTTGGTTAGAAACCAAGTATCTCCCATTAAATTTCTTTTGTGCAATACATGCTCAAATTATTCCACCTAAATGCACATATGGGATATAGAAGAAGGATAATTCCTTCCGAGGAGACAAGAAGTGAAAATTAAAATAAATTATCATATTCTATTGATCCTAAAAAAAAGAACTTTATGAATTTAGATTCAATGAATAATCTAATAGCCACACATATACTTTGGCCAAAAAATAAAATTTGAGCTACTCATGCTCCAAGTTATACTTTGTCCCTCAAGGACATTGTTTGTTATGACATGCCTCAAGCATGATAGACTAATCGATTCCAAATAAAATCCTCGATGAAAAATATGGAGCATGAAAATAAGATGGTTAATCGAGGTATAAAAGACCCCATGATAGTCTCATTAAGAGACACTAGACATGAAGGTTTGTTGTAAATATTAATGGGCTTATGTCTATTCACTCTTAGCTTACTAGCCCGACCCATTAGGGTTTACATGTAATCATCTACCCTATAAGTAGATACACTCTTGTAACTTTTTGGATTGCAACTCAATGATAATTCTCTCTTATTCTTCTCTCATTCTTGTATTCTTGCTTATTATTTTACAACAGTCATTCTATTGCAATAATCTGAGAAGCTTATTTATTTCTACTGTAGGTAATCGAACACCAAGATGAGAGTAGATTTATCTAATTTTGTGTTTGTTTTTTTGCTCGGAAAAAAAAGAGAGAGCGTGTTTCATATTGGTGTTTGTTTTTTAGGTTAGCTTATATATCATTTAGGTTTGGGCTGTTACAAGTCGACACTTAATGGACTGTATAAATATTTGACTGTATTAATGGACTGTATAAATATTTGAAAGGCTATTACAAAGTGTATGAAGGGATGTTACTTTTTATTTATGAAAATTGTTATGGAAGCTATATGGTAAATAACATTAACTAGTGACTTATTAATTTTTTATGAGTTAATTGCAATTTTGGTCCTTGTGGTTTGGCCAAATTGCAAGTTTGGTCCTCAAAACTTTGAAAGTGCAGCAATAGTCCCCATTTTAAAGTTTGGATTGCATTTTTGGTCCTTGGATAAAGTTAAATGACTAAAATACTCTTTGTCTATTTCAGAAAAAGACAAGGGTAAATTGGTCATTTCACACCGATAAGGACAAAAAATGCAACCCAAACTTCAAAATGGGGACTATCGCTGCAGTTTCAAAGTTTTGGGGACCAAACTTGCAATTTGGCCAAACCACAAGGACCAAAAATGCAATTAACTCATTTTTTATTAAAGAAATATTTCTGGTCTTAAAAATTTTAATACTTCTTTATTTAGAAAGTTCTAAACACTTTATAAAGTAGTATAGATAAGTATGATTTGTTGGAGTTTTAAGGCTGCCCCCAGTAAGGAGCCCCAATCCCCCTCATTTTCCCTGTCACGCTTTTCTCTCCAATGACCTGATTAGGTGCCCCAATAAGGGCGACCAAGTTCATTTAAAAAAAAACATTTTTAACACAAATTAAAATTTCATTAAATAATTAAAACGTTACATAAATAAAAACGATACGAAATAAAAACAAAAATATATTAAATATAAAACGATAATGAAATACATAAATCATAATTTAATCTGAATGCTCCCATGCAGAGTCATACGAGGGAGTACGAGAACCCAAATCCTCGAAGTGAGCCAAATCTTCCTCGTCTAGCGAGGTTCCTCGTAGCTCGAAGTTGGTAGTCGGTTGATGCACCTACACCATCGTTTTTGTTCTCCGATAGCTCCAATTGAATTTGGTGCCGACGTTGTTCGTTATCTTCAACACACCGCCACAACTTGTCGAATATCGCGATCTTTGGGCTTGATCTTTCAAAATTTGTCGATCACGACTTTTCGCTCATGCGTAATGTCGTTGTAACTCTTGTAGTTTTCTCTCATCGTTCCTTCTCGCCCGCTTTGGTCAAACAATTGACGCTTATAATAGCGTTTTTGAGCCTCGTGCCGTTATTGCATTGATTTTGAACGTACACTTGCATATCTTCAACGGAATGGGGGAGACGGCAAGCCATATTAAATCTTGTGTTGAGAAGTATTTTGAGTTTGAATTGTGTGAAATAGATTTGTAGATTGAAGTGTGTTTGTATTGTGTATTTATAAAGGTTAATTTTTTTTTAAACCGTTGCATTTAAACGGTAATTTTTTGAAATAAAAGCTTTATAACTCGATCGGCCTCGCGACCAACTGGACCAAATGTTTGGGCGATCGACTGGCTCCACAAAGAACAAGATCGACATGAATCGATCGCTGGAAGCCCTCGATCGAGTGACAATTTCCACTACTGCATGCAGCCTAATTACACCATTAGTTACTACTTTTTCACCCCTTTCTTTATTCTTTACGAAAAAACTAGATTTTTGAAACTCGCCGCAACGCGCGACTCACCTTAATCTTGTTAAATAGATCCCTCTGTCTCTAAATAAATGTCCACTATTGACTTTTAAAGTATTTTCTTACTAACTTTGACCTTAAGTTATTTCCTTTATATTACGTAATACTTTATGAAAATTATACAAATGAAAATACATTTAAAATCCAATCTATTCATATATTTTACATCAAGTATTACATAATACAAATAAAATAATTTAATGTCAAAGTTATAAAAAAAAACATTGAAAGTCAATAGTGGACACTTATTTAGAGACGGAAAGAATATGTAATATATCTATCGTTACGTACGAATGTCTTTTTTTTTTTTTCTTTTTTTACCGAAGCAAATATCTTATATGGCACGCACATTAATCACACACTCTATTCAATTCTTCTATTGCGTTGTTTCTTATCTTCACATAATTTCCTCTCGTTTCAAGGTAATACATTAACTGATTTTATAAACGCTTATGTGTGATTACTGAATTAGTTTATTCTATAAAGGCTACAAAAAGGTTTTGCTTTATAAAGATTTAAAAATAATAATAATAATAAAATAAAATAAAATAAAATAAAATAAAATAACCCTTAATAAACGTACTCTAAGGCTTTCAATAATAACATACTCAGTTAAGTTTTGATGCAACGTGGAAGTTCAAAGTCGTTAAAACTTAAAAGACCAACGCATCACGTGATATAAATAAGTTAAGAAATGTCGTATCTTTTGAGTATAAGTTTTTGAATGTAACACCATTTGTAATTAAGCTAAGAAATGCCGTTAGAAGTGATCAATGTCTAGTAATTCATTATGGTATGGTATGCGAATAAAATGAAATGATTTTTCTTATGTTGAAGCCCAGTTAGGAATATCCAATGACTCCAGTACCACTTGGGCCCAGTAAGCCGAATAAAATAAGTTTTAGAGTAAATTACACCGTTCGTCCTTGTGGTTTGCGTTGACCGCAGGGTTTAGTCCTTTTACCAAAAAAATTGCACGTCCCTTAAGTGTGAAAGCGTTATGCACCGTTAGATCCCTTGACCAAACGACGTTAAGTTTGGATTGTTAAACTCGGGTAAAAATACTAAAATACCTCCCACGCTCCATCTCTCTCAAGCATTCAAACCAAACGCACCTAAATGATCGAAGCCAACAAGCTCACACCCCGTTGTGTTTTACTTGAACTAACACTAGTAAACACAAACCAATGCCAATCCTTACGGATTCACCTTGTGACCCAAGGCGACTAACATATACCCCCATGAGTAAAACAAACACCAACACCTCTAATTGATTATTATTGAATCCGAGACCAAACGGGTCATAAGGTTGACTCGACCCAGAAACTAACAACATCAATGACAACAAGATTAACGAGAGCCAATATCCAAATCGAGACCGGAACTAAATAAGCAAATCTAAGCGATCCAGAACCCAAAATGGGATTTGTGGGTTGTAGTTTTTTAAGAGTTAGTTGATGTGGGTTTTGATACATGGTGATAAATAAATGGTTAGTGTTTACTGGTTTTGATTTTGTGTTTGATCTCCGAAACCTCAAATAAACAAACAACATCACCCCAAAAAACGGCAACTTATGACCCCAAAAAAACCTCAACCCCCCTCTAACAACCTCCAGCAACTTCAACCCTGAAACCCACCACTTCACATCATTCACCACCGGTTTAACGGTCAACTCAGGTTTGACTTTGACTTTGAAATTTTCATCATGTGTTTCTGGAACGTGATGGTGACAGTTAAGGCCTTCGTGATTGGTGGGTGGGAACACAATGGAAGTGTGACTGTTGGTATGCTCTGGTAGTGGAGTTGACCGTTTGACTAATGGAGTGTTTGGATCTGGGGATAGTAAAAGTGGGAATTGTTTTTGACGATGGGGAGCAGATGAAGGTTTTGACAATGAAGGTAATGGGTCTGGTTTTGACGATGTGTGATGAAGATTGTTAGAAATGTAGTTGGAGATGATGTAATGGGTCTGTGATGAAGATGATGTTTTGTGTTCGTGGAAGAGTATTGACCACAAATCATATAAGGAGCAGATGAAATGACATTTTTACCCTCATGTGCAAGTCACATTTACCCGAGTTTAACAGTCAAACTTAACGTCGTTTGGTCAAGGGACGAACGGTGCATAACGTTTCACACTTAAGGACGTACGGTGCAATTTTTTTGGTCAAAGGACTAAACCCTGCGGTCAACGCAAACCACAAGGACGAACGGTGTAATTTACTCTAAGTTTTATAAACAAACTAATGATTTGAAATTTAAATCCTTGTAACAAAGTTTTATGATGACAAGTTTTCATGTGATTTTGTAAAGAAAAGAGAAGAAACCTCGACCAATAAAAATTCATTTTCAAGAGTCTCACATTACATATAATTGGAAAAAAGTTTATTTACCAATTCGGTTGAAATTAGAGGTGACAAAATCGCAGTAACTCGTTATAGCAAATGGTTATCAAGATAAGTCCTGAGAGTAGTTAACAATCTCTACGCCTCTCGCTTGAAAACAATACACAATATTACACATAACTAACAACAACATCATTTGTTAGTCAAATTGTCATTTGCAAGTAAATTCTTTATTTGTTAGTCCTTCCGCATAATGTACAACATCATGCACATGCAGAGACGGAACTTGACAAGTTTTATTGGAGAGATCAAATTGTAACGTATTTGTTTTAGAGGAGCCAATTTACATTTTTATCTAACATTTGTACTAATAACGTCTACCACTACAAAGTATAAGAGAGCACGGTACAAGAATCATACAACACATCATTAGGATTTTTCCCCGGATGGCTCCGCAATTACACGCCATAATGTACCAGTCCCTAACGCCGTTATCGACCCTTCATTGCTCCACCGGCAGACGCATGCATAACAATTATTAGGTATTATTGCTAGAGAGTATGTTATTTTTGGTGATTTGTTATGGGACCCCGCATGCATCAATAACAATTATTGGGTATTATTGTTAGAGAGTCTGTTTTAGTTATTAGGGTTTTATATGAGAGATGCTTCGTTGGCGCTAAGTTGACACACAAAAACAGTTATTGCTGTTGTTGTGTTTCACTTTGTAAATTAGCAAAATAGTAATATTATTGAATGTTTTCACATAAGAGATTGCAATATCTAGTTATAAAAGACATATGACTTTCTAAACAAGCAACATAATCACAACCCTAAAAAGCCATGGACCCTAAGCCCACAATTACGCTTGAGGCATGATCAAGTCATCTAACATTCCCCCGAAGTTTGAGCGAGAGGACACCGAATTGTCAAACTGGATACAATGTTAGAATCATCTTCTTGCTTTTCGTCTTTGGAGTTTTGTTTGCTTCTTCATTTTTGTTTATTTGCGCGAAGGTAGAGTTGTATTTGGCGGCAAAGTTAGATACTGCTTGATGACTTCCTCCTTTTTGTGACTTTTGTTTACGTCACGACTTGTTTTGCCGTAGGTAGGAGAGACAAAATTTTTTTGATCAACTATTTTCTTCAAAGATGACAATGATCTTTGGCATTAAAACAAGGAGTTATGTTATAAGACAAAATTAGTTGATTGATGACTATATCAACATGATATGAGTGTGTCTTGACGGCTTGAGCTTGGTAGGCTAGGATTTATGGAATAAAAAGGAATTAAGAGGCTAAAAAAACAATGAAGAGATAGAAAATAGGTAGGTCGGGATCCTTCTGAATCAGCGGCAAGACAATAGGAAGAACAAATACAAATAATACATGGATTGCTGAACCAATCTAACCAACTAAAAGAAACTTTTCGTTTGTTTCTGCTAGTAATCCACTTGAAAACGAAAGCTTAATCTCGTTAAAAATAAGAATTTTTTAGGCCGTTTAAGGTTAAAATCCACTTTATTCCTGTAGCTCCACAATGACCAGACAGTTGCGTTCAGTACCACATCAAAGAAAGGCTTGAGCTTAGATTCCATGGTAACACGATCAGGTAAGGAGAACAAATCATCTAAGTTTTTGATGGATGTATCCGGGAGCTGCCACCATGAGAGACGTCTTTCCATATGCAACTCGCAAGTGATGGTTGGTTTGCATGGATACAGACTTGTATTTAACCAAAAAAAAAAGTATACTGGTTGACGATTTCGTTCTTTTTGTGATGGTTGTTACATTTTTGCACCATGGCTTGCTTTGCCTTTAGGAGTGAGCAGCAACTTGGTGGTTAACTTTTTTCGTTGACAACAATGATATCCGGTGACGAAGAAGATAGTATTGACACGACTAGTATTTGTGTGACAGGGTTTATACGTTATATATGAAAAAGAAGACTATTTAAGGTAAAACAATAAAGGAAAAATAAATAAACCGTGATCTTTTCGGATCACCGGTGCGTAGACGATGAACGGAGGATAGCAAATTTTTGGTGGTGGGTCTTACCCAAAGCTCGAATATCATATAAAATAACAAATACTCCATCCGTCCCATATTTATAGTCTACATTTCATTTTCAGGTTGTCTCAAATTAATTGTCCACTTCTAAAAATAGATAAAGAATATAGATCAAGTTTACTATATTAACCTTACTTGAGGTTATTATTACAAATTTAAAAGAAGTTATAAATTAATTAGTTAAAAGTTAAAACTGTCTTTTGTGCAAAAAGTAAAAAAGCGAAAGTTATAATGATGATGTTTTTTTTTAAACTTCGTATTTTTTGTATATTGACAATAATTTTGAGACAGAAAGAGTAGTAATATTATTGAATGTTTTCATATAAGAATTGCAATATCTATGTATAAAAGACTTGTGACTTAAGCCCACAATTATGCTTGAGCCATAACCAAGTCTTCTAACACACCTTACTTGTGACTAAAATTTTTTGAGGGCCACAGCCCCTCCCGATCTTTACTAAGTTCCATCCTGCGAGCTAAAAAACCCGATAATGTCACGTTAATTAGTAAGAACCATATATGACTAGCATGCATGGGCTCTGGCCCCGGCACAACGGTCACGCCATGTTTGCCATAATCTTACTCGATTCTCCTCTGACTACCAACATGCCATGTCTCGATAAATTTTAATCTTTTCCCCTAAAAATCACTGTTCATCCGCAATCATAAATGAACATATACACAAATTAAGCCGAAAAACACTGCTATATCATACACTATACCATCATTGACCATTTCATTTTACCCATTTTGACAAAATAAATGACGTTATATTCATCATATGAACAGCAAAAACAATCACCCTTTGTCTGTTTTTGTTTCCTCTTTTTTGTGACACATGCACATGCATAGTCATATCAATTGAAAAAAAAAGTATATATAGAGGACTTTTTATGGGTTTTTAATACTGTTCATAAAGCATTTTTTTTAAACAGTGAAAATTAAAAAAAGATTTTAGTAAGATTTTTATGTGATTTTGTTGTTGGTTCATTAGACTACTAGTAATGAGACTACTAGTAATGAGACCGAACCATTCAGTCGGTCTGGGTCGATAAAACGCGTCCCCCCTCCATGTAACACAAATCAGACGTGTCCCTCCCCCTACTCTTGAACAAATGAAGAGGGTTTGGACTTTTTTTTTTGATTGCGGTCTCCATACTACGAGTGTTTGTTCTAGAAGAGAGACAACTGAGTTGGCGTTGATGTGACAATGCTGTTTAATTTCTTTGTTTGGTCTCATTACTAGTAGTCTTATGGGTATTGTTTTTTTGCATGAAAAATGAGAAATACTGTTTTTATGTCAGTTTAATGGAAAACTAGGTGAAAATAAACGATGGTAAAATTGTCGACACCAACTGTTTTGATGAAAATGACTCTTGGACTTTAAGATTGATTCTTGACGTCAGGCATAATCTATGTAAGATCCTTTTTTTTTTTTTTTTTTCTGGAGTTGTGTTGTTTTTAGTAAAAGTTTCCTTAAGTAGTTTCTGTTTTTTGATTTTTTTTCTCATGTGCTTTGCGAGTAATACTTTTATGTAAATGTTAGTTGGTCTTGGTAGTCACAGTGGGGTGCAAATGATCTATATGGACCTCGATTACACCTACTAAAACGAGTAAACAAATGAGGTTTTCCTCTATCAGGTTATTCGGGAATGGTCTTTTGACTCAAATGTACGTGGCTTATTTTTAACTTTCGAGTTGAGACAGATAGAATTTTATTGAGCTGGAAATGATCTATATGGACCTCTAGTACATCTACTATACGAGTAAACATATGAGGTTGTCCACGTTCATGTTATTCGGGAATGGTGAGTCTTTTTAGTCAAATGTACGTAGACTAACCGGGTTATTCCCGTGAACGTTTCCAAACCTTTCCCTAACCACGTACTCCAATATATGCATCAAGAGTACATCAACTTACTAGTAAAATTCAACATGACTATGAGCCTTGATGTTTCGATATGAAGAAAAGTATATCATATCGGTGTATCAAATTTTCTCAACAACTGATATAATACACCTTATTTTCAAGACGTTGGGTTGCTTACGACGCAAGATTAGCTGAAAAAAGACCTTAAGAGATCACTGTTTAACATTCTCAGTACTTAGACTATCCTCTAAATAACAGTTAGCAATAAATGCCATTGTTTTCTTACATGCCCAGATCACAAGGATAATGTTTGTAAATCCAGAAACAACGGTTCAAGATTTAAGACATAAGTCAAATGTGCAACATTTTCCCACAAACAGTAAAATTTGAAGTGAGAAAAGAATTTGAGTTAATTGGCACATTCACATTACAAAACCTGTCCCTTGTTCTCCATACATTTATTTGACTCACTGTCACAAATGTTATCTTCTTTTTTTTTTGGGTTCAAATAGTAGTATAGTACTACATGCACGGCAAATAGTAGCAATAAATTCATCACAGGTCCCATGGGTTTTTCTAACTTGTCTTGTAGAGAAGTTAAGCACACAATGAAAAGTGCGCGAGGATCGCATAAAAGTAAATGGGAATCTCTGCACTTTTACTCTATACTTATTGTGTGCTTAACTTGGCACAAGTTAGAAAAACCCCAGGTCCCATTCATCATCATGTTCATCTCCTTTATTTATCTCTTCTGTTTCTATATATAACTGTTGTCAAATATACACTACTTCAAGTTGTTTGCTAAACTATTGATGGCACCTGCAAGGACCTACCTCAGGATTGTTTTTGTTACTGTCATTCTACTCTTATCTTTCACACTGTCACTTTCCATATCAGGTAATGTAAAAAACCAGCCTTTAAAGAGTCAACTATTTCATATATACTAGATTTCAAATTCACAAAAAGGGTTCTGTTTTTTAATGCTTTCTGTGATTTCTTATTGTGTTTTGGTTGGTTGCTAGTTGATGAAGGGGTGACAAGTGTTAGACAAAGCAAGAAAATATTAGGATCAAGGCCTCCAAGGTGCGTAAACAAGTGTGTGAATTGCAGGCCATGTCAAGCCACTTTGGTTATTCCTCCACACCCTAAGATGATTGGTAATTACAGAAGTACTCAATCACATTGGGAAGATAATTACTATCTTCTTTCATGGAAATGCAAATGTGGTGATAAAGTCTTCCAACCTTGATATGCTATGAAGATAAGTATTATGTTATGTAATTAGATGCAGACAATAACCATTTATCTGATTATCTGTCTTTATTTCTGATTAAGTTGAATACTTACTTTCTGTATGAGTAAATTTGAGTATTAGCTGCATGCTACTTATTGTATATTCTTGCATAAACAATATATAACATGTTGAGTCTTTTTATAATCCTAATTATTGAAATGTTTAAAGCACAAAGAAACTTAATCTTTATTATCAGAATTACAAATAGTACATGTGTTTGAAGTTTGAAAATACAATAATTTAAATAATCTTCCATATAAAACCCAAGAAAATGTTAAACAAAATGCTATAGAAACTAGATTTAGATGTGGATGAAGCATTACGGGGCGGTTTGGTGCTTGAGCGAGACGAATTAGCACTTCTGCTAGGTGGTTCGGATATGATTGTGTTCATATACCAGTGTTCCATCTCTTTCGACGTGCTTGTTTTTTGTAGTATGATCACTTGAAATAGGAAAAATGATTGTATTTTCGGGTATTAGAAGAGAAAACCGCGAGTTTGGGTATAAGAGATGTAGGGAATTATATACTAACAAAGTTTAGGCAGGGGATATAATTAAACTCTGACCAATTCCTTTCCTTAGGTGTTTGTGTTTTGACTAATTCTTCTTCCTTAGATCACATAACTTATACGAGTCAAATTCTTATGCGTGTTGAAAAGTAAGTGTCTTTATTCAGAATAGCACAGAAGACAGAAAATTAATAGAAGAATTGTATTCAAGAAAGATGGTCATATTGTACACCAATGTTTATAAACCCGAAATAATAATCCCCTACGCCTTATATACTTAACATAATATCAGCACCAGAGCAGCAGCCGCTATCGCGTACATTGATTGTATAGACCAAATGCCCTGCGTAAACAAAAGATAACAGTCAAAACCGATAAATTAGATAATTTAAAAGGAACTGAGAGATTATTAGTCTATTATCATACTTTAGAGACGATGACAGATGTTGATGAAGAAGGTACAAGTCCTGTGAAGCCGATACTATAAGAAATGCTCCCGTCAGCTTTAAACAGGCCAAAATTTCTCTCGGAAGTTGGCCCGGGTTTGAGGTTTTCATTGAACATTGCAAAGATGTAGGCCTTGACTACTTGTTTTGGTCTGTAAGGGGTGCCTTTCTTCTTAAGGAGCCGTTTACGTAAGTTCAGATTGTAAGTTCGTGCATTGTCCACCGTTGCTGCTGCTTCATTCGGGTCTCCTTTTGAAGCCCACCCGGTTTCTGATACTATGACCTCCATTTTATCGTATCCAGCCTTTTCTAATGCAGCATAGGATGCATCAATTTGAGCCTCGAACATGTTGTCATAATGTAGTTTAGTTTTCTCATCGTATATCCCAGGATTCTTTTTGAAGAGGGCGTAGTTTAGATCAATATGATCGGGGTCGCTAATGTAAGCGAGAAAAGGGTAAGTGTTTATATAGAAGGGTGATTTGATTTGGGAAAAGAATTCTAGCAATGGTTTCATGTACGGCATAACAGACTCTTTGAACACACCAGCTGATGGTGGGTATGAACTAGCGAAAACTGCAGCTGAGTGCGGGCTTGAGACCTGAACTTTGTCTGATAAACGAAGCCGAACAAGGGCATTGTGAACATTTTTCACAGCCTGAAGCAACACCTCCCAAAGTTCTTGATTACCACCCCCTAAAATCTCGTTTCCAACAGCGATACCAACAATTTTAGTCCCGGGGACAAAAGGCTCAACGTTTTCTTTCACCCAGTTCATTGCTTTATCTTCATCCAAGCTTACATCTCTCACAAACTCGTTAGGTAACCCAATCATTATCTCAATGCCCGAGCCTTTAAAAGCCTTAAGAACTTCATGATCTGCATCAAAGATTCGGGTGTTCATGATCTTACAAGCCTTCATTAGTGTCACCACACTTTCAGGATGTGGAATGTTGTCCGCTATCCGTCCATAATTTACTCCATAAGTACCCACGAATGCACTCGATATCACAACTGCCAACACAAAAGAAAAAACCAAAACTAGTTAAAAAACCATCAAACACGAGCATACAACGAAAACTTTAAGGAAAAAAGAATACTAATTATTTTGTGCATACGGTTAGCAAAGACGGTCAAGAACCAGAACAACAACCAGCGAGTCGACCCCATGTCAATGAATGAAGGATGTTTGAGTTAGTAGTTATGTAAGCAATAGGGAATGGTGGCTTGTTGTTTGGGATGCTTCACATTTAGGATTGCCATTTTAGTTGGTAATGAAATATTCCCATGATGAAACAAGGGCAACTTATAGGTTTTTGATCCTAAACTTTTTAATCCTTTCCCCATCATTAAAGATTACCTTTTACTAAGAATCAAGGTATCAACATTTTTTCATGTTCTCTTATGCAAAATATCTCATTCATATAAACTCGATAAAATACCTGATTTTCGAAAGATAAGCAAGGCCTTTCTAAATTATCACCTAAACTAAGTGGATTGTTTTTCTAGCTTTGCCGGTATTAATGGCACTAACACATGGTCTTAAGTCCCAAAAGCATGTTTGGACAATGCTTTATCTGGCCTAAAACATGTTTAGGGTGGTTTTTACCTATGTTATATCTGGACATATGACAAATGTCCTTTCTATCATATTAGAACTAATGGGACCAAACGACTTATTAACGGAAAGCAAGTTTGGTTTGTACCAGACAACTGCTCGTCCGTTTTATATAATACGTATCAAATAGTACACGTTTTAAATCATTCTATAATGTACTACAAGTTCAAGAGTTGTTTGGTTTTAATAAGTTAATTCGCTATTAACTTGAGTAAAAACTAAAAAGAAAGGCTTCAGGATTAGCTTCAACCTAGCGTTTTACATGTGACCTCATGTCACAAGTTATCTAATTTACCCATTCTGACATCTTTTAGGCTATAACTACCCTATCCAAAGTTTGGAATTGATTCTTGATGGAAATGTGCACAATTCATCTTAGAGCGTCTAAGCCTGTCTGATATTTGATTTATAGTGCGGCCTGGCATCAAACCAAATATTTCGACCGAGCAAATTGTTTACGTAAGCTGTTTAGTAAACATGAATTTTTAAGGTCATGGACTCATGTCATTCTTTTTATCTAACAAATAACAGCCGTGACGAAACCAAACTGAGCCAAAATTTCAAGCCTAGAACAGAACATAGTAGAGTGAAATTAGAACAAAATTTGGACCCCCGATAATTCAAGGGCACCAACACATCTTAATGTGCTTAGACATAACTTCACATGAGTTTTACTCTAACAAACATCAACCCAAAAGCTAAGAGTACATTATACTACTATAACAGACTTTTATCGGAAACCTAATAGATAGTAAGTCGTAAACAACCAAAAGACTAAAAGGAAAACCACGATCAACTGTCGTTAACTTCACCATTTTCCTTTGAATCCCCTTGATCCATTTTCTTCACTTTCACCTCAACCTCTAACTTAGCCTTTGCATCACTCTCTTGCACTTCTTTCAACAACGTTGCTGCCTCACCCAACGCTTGTTGCCCAGACCCATCGTTCGCAGCTGCATCATTAATCCTTTTCTCATTGCTTTCAGATGCACCAATTTCGTTAGGTTTCTCAGTTTCTTTTAAGCCTTGATCTTGTTTAAACCCCTCGGTCACGCTCAAATTCGGTCCCGTTTCATCCTTATAGTTTTACCCTCGTCACGAACATTAGGTCGCTCATCCTTAGTAATCTTTCTCTCGTCACAAACATCAGGAATCTTTTCCTCAATACGTGTTTCACTGTGTACAGCTTCAGCATGCATCTTGCATCTCGACTTGTTTAATACCTTGTTCAGCCGACCCTTGTATGGTTTCGCATCTACCATTTCTACCTCTTTGACACCCATAGTAGTTTCACTTTCTGTGGTTGTGTTAGAAACAGGCATAGCCTTGGCAGATTTCGTCTGTTTCTCATCGTTTACGTTTGTCAGTTGCCTCAGTGTTGTCCCAAGTAGCTGGAGGTATTGACTTTGCAGTTTCACCATTTTTTGTATGCAATTCAGAGTCCACAGTAGTTGAGGGGGATGACTTCACAGTCTCACTATTTCTCGTATCAGATTCAGGGTCCCCTGCAGTTTTAAAATGGTCATGACTCATGATATGACTATTAGTTACTACATCAAAATACAATGAGCTGATTTGTTTTATGAAAAGAAGGCTTACTTACACATGCCCTTAGAGCACAAGGTGTCATAACAAAGCTTAACTTCGTCGTCGCGCCACCTCAGCGCCATATCAGCATCCCATTTTCCCACAACTAACCACAACAAACCCCCTCCTCTCTCATAACAAACCTCAACCTCTTCATTTGGGCCCCACCACTACCATTTTATTTTTTTTATTCAATTTTCATTTCCAAATAAACTAAATAAATTCATTTCATTCAAATTAAAAATACAACACATAACTTAATAAAAAACGTACTAAACATAAAAAAAATACTAAAAAAAAACATACCCTAAGAAATACATGAAATTATAACAAAACTAATTATCCGGATTATGTTGTTGAAATTGTGCCCATTGAAGTTGTTGCCAAACATGCTCGATGAGACATCGTTGAAGCTTTGCGTGTTTGCGTTTATCTTGTAGTTCTTTGGCTTTTTTTCTTTGCACTTGGCAACGTTCAATCCATGTCTGCTGTAAATTTGGTGTTGGGAAAATATACGTTTCAGCAAATATCGATATCGCAAATTTTTCATCTTTCAAAATCATGTTATGCATTTCTAACTCCGTTAACTCTTCAAGATCACTATCGCCGGAATAAGATGATTGACTATCGTAATTCATTTTTTCAGCAAGTTTGAATGGTTTTGTTTTGCTTGAATATGAAAAACTTGTATGAAATGTTATGTTAATTTATAGAGTGAGTGGTGGGTTTTTAAAAAAAAAAAAAAAAAAAAACGTTTTTAAAACGTTACACAACGGCTAGTATATTAAAAACAATATTGAATTCATTTTGTCAGAAGTCTTGCTTCGTCGTCCCGACGATTTTGGAAGCCACGACGAGAGACGACGAGGAACCCCGGTGTGGCGGCGAGCCACGGCGGGGCTCCACGGCGAGCCACGAAAATTCCCACACCTTGTGCTCTTAGTACAACTCCCTATGTGGTTATCGTTAAAACCAAGGAAAATCCCAAGTGTTGAAAACCGAGTCATTAATTGACCCGGTAGGTTCACCGGGTCAACCCGGTTTCGCCACCGGGCCATCCCGGGTTTCTACCCATATGTTCAGGCTAATAAAACAACTACAGTAATAAAGATAACTTGTAAAAATAAAATTAAAAGGCAATTACGTGTAGTCAACTTGTGTTATTTGTAAATAAACAAGAAAAGCCAAAACCCGACAGGTCTAACTGGATTTTGAAAACATTGAATTTACTTTGGCCCGTTATCTTGACGGGTTTAGTTTGACCGGGTTTCAAAACATTGAATTTACTTGCCCATAAAAAAGGTACATTCAATTTTTTACAAGCATAGTGAAATTTAAGTTTAATTTTTGAAATTTGTACAAGTTAAGTTTCAACTTATTACCACCCAGTTAACTTCTTATCATATAAATGTAACAAATTTTTATGAATCCCAACTATATATATATATATATATATAAGTGACAAACTGACAATAAATTTGTTAAACTAGAGTATACCCTGAATTAAAGTGAGACTTATAACAAAAATAAGCACATGCATGCAAATCAATTTAACTATGAGAGATATAAGAGATTAAGACTCAACCTTAATTTGTTCAATATTATCTTTATCGTTCACCGGACGATCCAAAGTCGACATTTTACTTGGTTTTAATAAAAACAAGGTAGCGTGAGAGTCGGAAGGAAAATCGGTGTCTAGTTGTTGCTCGTTAAAATGACTATAGCAATGTACACGTGTAGATATGGACTTGTATACGTGTTTAACTAATACTTCACCTCTGTGTTTATTGCCTATAATCTAGTCATTTACTCATCTTGTGAGTTTTTTTATTCTAATCATCTGTTAATTAACAAAAACAAATCTCGAAAATTTGTGTTGGGTTTAGTCCAATATAACCTGGGCAAAACATAAATAATGGTCTGAACTTATAGGTTTACTAGTACTTGTTTAAATGGCCCAATTGCTTACATAAACAGAGTTTGATAGAGTCATGGACGTTCTTTTTTAAGAGCTCGTCTTGTTTGTTGATTGGTTTATGATTAAGATTTAGATCTGGATTATGATTAAAATTTGAATTTAGATTTGAATTTGATATAAATATTTAAAATCAAAAAGTGTACTAAGATTGAAAATTTTCATCTAGACAAAAGTTCCAAATGGATCACATCTCTGCTGCAAACAACAGGTTACTTGCTGAAAACAACAAAAATGGTCCCTGATTGTTTACTTCGCAGCCTCTCAACTTTTATAATTATACACAACTGGTCTTAGATTTATGCATAGCAACAGCGAAGACTCCATGCCATTTGAAGCGGGGATTATTTTCCCATTATGTTATTATGGTCTACAAATCCTTTTTTTCTCTTTTCTTTTAAAATATGTTATTTCTCACCCACTTTTCTTTTGCCGATTACATTAACGTGTATATCGTCTGCATTACTCTTTTTCTTGCATGACTATATGCACGTGTCAACTTTATTTCAAGAGTAAACTCCAAAATACATCCCTGTGGTTTACCTCGTTTCGCACCAAATATCCCTCTCGCAAAAGTTTCAACAGATATATCCCTCCGTTAGTAAAGTTGGCACAAATACATCCCTTTGTTAGTAAAATCAGTTAATGAGGACTAACGGTGCAAATATATCTCCGTTATATTTACGTAAATCGTCCTTGTGGCAAGGAACAAATTGCAACCAAAGTCCTTAAATTTATTTACAAATTCGTCCCTGTGGTCAACGTACGGTCAACGCCACGTGTCACCACATGAGTGGTGCCACGTGGCAACGGGTCGGGTCGGGTCGGGTCGGTAAACGGGTCGGGTCGGGTTGCCACGTGGACCAATGAGGTGGTGCCACGTGGCATTGGTAACATATATCACCAATTTGGCTCCCTGGATTCGAACCGGGACATTTGGTTGGGAAGCAATGCTTTGCCCAACTGGGCTAGGCATAGCTTCAAGTATATTTCCATAAATTTAATACATAACCCTTTTTAAAAGTCAAAAGGCCATTTATTAAAAGGTTCAATTTAGTTTTTGGCCTATCAATTTACTGAGTTTTATGGATCAGTAAAAAATAAATAAATATACCGTCGGACTCGTTTTTCGTGATCTTTCCATGGTATCGGGGATTTTTCGATTTCAAACGAACCTCGAAAAATGCGAAAATCATCGTTTTTTCTTTGTTTTCGCATTTTTTGAGGTTCGTTTGAAATCAAAAAAATTCCCCGAGCATACCAAAAGGTCCCGAGTTCGAATCCAGGGGGAGCCAAAGTTGGTGATATATTTCACCAATGCCACGTGGCACCACCTCATTGGTCCACGTGGCAACCCGACCCGTTTACCGACCCGACCCATTTACCGACCCGACCCGACCCGTTGCCACGTGACACCACTCATGTGGTGACACGTGGCGTTGACCGTACGTTGACCACAGGGACGAATTTGTAAATAAATTTAAGGACTTTGGTTGCAATTTGTTCCTTGCCACAAGGACGATTTACGTAAATATAACGGAGATATATTTGCACCGTTAGTCCTCATTAACTGATTTTACTAACAGAGGGATGTATTTGTGCCAACTTTACTAACGGAGGGATGTATCTGTTGAAACTTTTGCGAGAGGGATATATGGTGCGAAACGAGGTAAACCACATGAATGTATTTTGGAGTTTACTCTTATTTCAATTAAATCTAAGGGCCTATTTGGTTTAGAGGTTTGGAGTAGGTTTCAACTTTTAAAAGAAAAATCAGTCGAGTTGTTCATGCTTTTACTGTTGGATTTGATATTAAATTCAAAAATGGCCACAGTGTCAAATCCAGGACACGTTGGTTGGTTTGACTGGTATCGTGACATTGTGGGCCATGTGATTGTCCCTCTCTCTAGCATCTATCTTTTTATCACTATATTATAATTAGTAAAAACTATTTAAATACTTTTAAATTTAATAAATTATTTATAATTATATATGATAATATATTTTCTCTCTTTTACCTTTTTTCAAACTTTTCTCAAATCTTTCAAATAATTCTTAAATCCAAATCCAATTTTAAACCCACCTACAAACCAAACGGGCCCTAAATACTATACTTATATACATTTAGGGTGCGTTTGGTTTGTTAACAGGATTGGAATCGGATTTAGATGAAAAACCATGATTGAAATTAGTGTAAAAGAGAAAACAAAAAATAAAAGAAATATTGAAAATCATTAAAAGAATAAAAGAGTTTAAAATTTATGGTTGAAAAAATGAAAGTACGGTAGGTATAAGCAAGATGTCAGAACACCATTGTTTTAATTCTCAAATCCTACCATCTTAGTGAAGAATGGGGTTATGGGTGTCCTTTGATTGTTTGATTGTGACATCTTCAACCAAACATATTTTACAAGCTATCATTTCATTCTTTGAATCAAAAACCACATACCAAACTGCCCCTTAATCCAACAAACTATATTAATCGCAAAAAAAAATAACACAAGGAAAATAATAATGTAACTAGTAATAATAATTATAACAGTGAAGGAACTGTAAATATGAACATGAAAAAACATTGAAATAAAACACTGAAGTGCAGGAGCGATTCGAACTTGGGACACCCATTTTGATAGGATGGCATTCAACCAACACACCACCAGCTTCAGCGTGTTATCGTTTACATTCTTTGGCCTATTAAGAGATTTATGGCTTTGGCTTTGGCTTTGATCTTGTAGATTGCGATATAAATTTATGAATGTTAGTTTTATGACTTTTATCCCCTCATTTCTGTTAAAAAATAAATAAATAAATAAAAATAAAATAAAATAAATCGTGTTTTCTCATCTGAGTTTCGTTCCACCCTCGATGATTTAGTACATGAGGTATCATATCTTTAAATAACTTTTACAAAAAGAACGCAACGATGTAGGCAGGGGCGGAGCAAGGAAATTTTCTTCAAAAGAGCACATTATGATAAATTTTAAAAACTACATTACAAATTGATTCTTGGACAAATTACAAAAAATATTTTAAAAATTTTACATTACAATTTTTTTCGCTAGAGGGTCACATGAACCCTTTGACCCTCCTTTATCTCCTCCCGGCTAGCGTATTTTTTTCATTCAATACAAAAAAAATAAAAAAAACAAGGTTATAAATAGCGCGAGGCGTGGCGTGACGGCATGATCAAGCCTCACGTCTTTGCGGCCAAGGCAAAGCTTTTGCATTTATAAGACGTGGCATAAGGCGACACAAACTATAAAAATATTTATATATTTATATCATATTTCATATATATCGAGTTTATAAAAAGATGTGACATATGACGGCGTGACGGCATGACTAAGCTTCATGCTTTTACAAGTCTTTTAGAACCATGAAAAAAAGATACTACTTGAATACACGAGTAAACTTGAAACAACATTATATGAAATTTCTTTTGTAAATATTTTGTGTTCTCTTATACATTACCCTATTTCTAGCATGTCAAAATTTACCTGTCAACTTTTTTCAGTCAAGTCCAAAGACCTTTACTCTCCTAGGAAAGGTCTCAAGTTCGAGTCTTGTCTAGGGCAATAGGGATTTCCTCCCGCGTGCGTTAAAAGAAGGGTGTCATTGCCTTCTGGGCTGAACCCAACCTGGTTGTGTGAGCTGGCTACGCCTTCTGGGCTAGGAGCCATGTAGCCACAATTGCCGTTCAAAAAAAAAAATTCTCTACATTTAATCCAACAAACTATCATAAATGCTAAACACATATATAAAACATTAAACACAAACCCTTTGAACAAATTACTCCCTGAAGCAAAATAATCATCTCTAGCAACAATAAGCAAAACCAAAATGTATATGTATATGCCAAAATGTATATGTATATGTATATGTTTTTGAAGATTGTTAAAAAGAATGATAATAAAAAATAGGGTTATTGCATTTAAGGGTCATTGTACTTTTGAAAAATATTCAATTAAGTCATTGTACAACTTTTTTGTTTGTTAAGGTCATTATACTAAAGTTTTTATACTTTTGAGTCACTATACTATTAAAAAATATTTATTTAAGTTATTATAATATGTTTTGCTTATTTAAGTCGATAAACATTTCAAAATGTGTTATTCGAGTCATCAGAATTGTTAAAATGTAGTATTCAAAAGTAATTTACATACTTTTTGCATTTATGTATTCATTTTTTCTGCTTGTTTTTAGATGTTTAATGTATTTTGTTTTAAATTATATATATATATTTTTAATTACAATGGACACATATTTCAACATAATGTGTGCGTATGTTAGATCGAAATAGTTTTTAAGCTAAATAGGTCATCAAGTTTCAATATTTATAAATGTACACTTTTGATGTCGTTCAAATGCGATTGTTCGCTTTTACATCCTTGGTATGAAATTTAATTTAGCAAAGTTAAACATTTTACTCATCATTTAACTGTGCTAAATTAAATTTCATACTAGGGACATAAAAGACGAGCAATCGCATTTGAACGACATCAAAAGTGTACATTTATAAATACTCCCTCCGTCCCATTTTTATTGTCTCATATTGACTTTTTTAGTCTTTATTCTTTAACTTTGACCATAATTATTTTTATTTGTGTTATATAATACTTGATGAAAAATATATGAATGTATTGGGTTTTAAATGTATTTTCATTGGTGTAATTTTCATCAAGTATTATATAACACAAATAAATATATTAATGGTCAAAGTTGAACTAGAAAGACCGGTCAAAGTCAAAGTGAACAATAAAAATGGGACGGAGGTAGTAATAAAATTTGATGGCTTATTTAACTTATAAACTATTTTGATGTAACATATGCACACATTATGTTGAAATATGTGTCTATTGTAATTAATAAAAATACATAATTTAAAACTAAATGCATTAATGATTTAAAAACAAGCAGAAAAATGAATACATAAATACAAAAGTATGTAAATTACTTTTGAATACTACATTTTAGCAATTTTGATTACTTGAATAATATATTTTGAAATGTTTATCGACTCAAATAAGCAAAAACATACTATAATAACTTAAATAAATATTTTTTAATAGTATAGTGACTCAAAAGTATAAAAACTTTAGTATAATGATCTTAATATACAAAAAAGTTGTACAATGAACTAAATGAACATTTTTCAAAAGTACAATGACCCTTAAGTGCAATAACACTAAAAAATATATAGTATGCAAATTAAGTTTCCATTTGTAAATACATTAAGCATTTATAGCTTTTACCCTTTTGTATATGTATGAGGATACTAGCTACATGTTTGAAATTTAAAACAAAATCAAAAACAGATCTGTCATTTGAACGATAAAAAAACGATGAAATTGAGTTACTTTTGGATTGAGATTACAAGCATAAAAGGTCAAACATTTGTCCATTAAATTAAAAAAAGTTCAAATAGGTGTACAAACTACGGAGTACAAACTAGTTAACTAGAGAAACATGTAATAACACTCTTAGGTGATATTATGTATTCGGCTCAAGCCGGTTTCTAGAATAATCTTCAAGATTATTTTAGAAACCGGTCTGAGCTCAATACACAATATCACCTAACAAAGACGACTAAAATGTGAACGTTTACAGAAAAAATATACGAGTAGCATGCAAAGAAAGTTTAAAGTCAAGCAAAACGCAAAAAAAACTATGTCGAAGGGATTACAAAAATTATTATGGTATTATGGTCAACAATTCGTTTTTTTCCTTATAAAATACCATTATTTCTCACCCAACTTTCTTTTGCCGATTACCATGGATGGAGCCAAGGGGTCCCGTGGGTACCCGTGACATCTATGAATTTTTTCGATGTAGTGTTAATTTTAAGAAAAAACATCGATTTTCTCCAAATGCATGTTAAATGACCCCGGTCCAATGTGTTTTTAGTCTTATTTAGTTAGCATCTTAAATTCTATTATATTACGGTTAATTTTTTTTTTGCATTCAGTTATATTTGTTCGTGGCTCCGTCCCTACTGATTACATATACATGTATCTCGTCTCCTCGTCTGAATTACTCTTTCTCTTGCATGACTATATGCACGTGTCAACTTTATTTCAATTAATTCTAAAAACTGTACGAATCTTTACATTTAATCCACAAACTATATTGATTTCTAAGCAAATAACAGTAATAATTATAACAGTGAAGGAATTGTAAATAAACATGAAAAACATTGAGAAAAAAATTGCAAATAAAAAATTGAAGTATGTTATCTTTTCTAGTTTTCCCTATTGTATTTATTACTTCAAGTATTACTGCTCACTCCCAAACTCTTTGCTAATATTAAGAAAATGGTTTCGCATTTGATCTTTGTACATTGATTGTGATACGACGTGCATAGCACCGATTGTGTATTGTAGCGTCAGTTTGTCGATTCATATATTTTTTTATTTTATTATTATTATTATTATTATTATTATTATTATTTTATTTTATTTTATGTATATGGATGTGAAATTTTTTTATTTTTTTTATCCTTCCAATATCAGGTGGGAGGATAGACTTAAGCTTGACATGATGGAGCTCCGGTTTGACCGAGGACATGATCTCAGATAGGAAGGGGTGGATGGATAGAATTAGGATTTGCGGGTAGTTGTGCTAGGTGCTCTGTGTTTTTAGGTTGTTTGGCTTTTAGGTGTCCCTTTCTGCCTTGCCCCTTGCGTTTTTGGTTTTGTGGCATCTTTTTTGCTTTGCCGTAGTCTTAGGCTCCGTGCGAGGTTTGCGTTGCTATGTTGTTGCTCCATTAGGTTTGCCTGCTTTGTCTTGCTCACTGCGTTTGGTTTTTTGGTGCTTCGTGTTTTTTGCCTTAGCTTTAGGCCCCGTGTATTGCTTTGCTTTGCTCTATGTTGCCCCCTTTAGTTGGTCTGCTTTTTGTGTGCCTGGGCTTTTGGTTTTTTTTTGTTGCGCTTTGCTGTTGGCTTATTTGCGTTGTGCTTGTGCGTGGTTTCTTTTTCCTGTATGCCCTGTTTGCTTGTTACGCTTGCTTTCTTTTCTACTGCGTTTTGCTTATTGTTTTGTCGTTTGCTCTTTTCTATCCTTTCGCACCAGCACACATGCACTTGCCGGAGGTCTCGTTGGAAGCAGTCTCTTTACCCACGGGTTTACTCTGGTGTAGGGGTAGGATCTGTCTACATTTTACCTCCCCATACCCTGCCTAGGCAGGATTGAGTTTGTTGTTGTTGGTGTTTGTTATATGGATGTGAATTTGTTTTTTAAAAAAAAACACTGAATGGCTCTGAAATCTGATTCGGTTTGAGCTTTCAGATTTCAAAGTGTTTGTTTTTCTTCTACTTTTAAGAGGTTCAAAGTCTCAACAACCCCTTAATCATTTAGATTATAGAACCTCTCTGAACACATTTGAACAACAAAAAAACTGCTCTACTGATATTATTTATTCCCCCTCTCCTCAATCGTTGTTCGTTCCACCTTTCCTACAACAACACAACTTTCGTCAACCATACACGCCACCGGCTCCAGCTCTGTCGTCGTTGACCGACCACTCGATTGTTTGGTGTTTCTTCAACATGGTTTTGGTTTCCACACATACACTCACATTTATGCCCTTAATCTGAACTTTGGATGTGGGATTTGAACTTTGGAGACCCATTTTCATAGGACGACATTTAACCAAAACACCACCAGCTTAAGTGTGTTATCTATTACATTCTTTTGTTGATATTTCAACTTCAAATTTAACTACTCCCTCCCATATTAAGAGAGATTTATGGCTTTGACTTTGATCTTGTAAATTGCGATATAAAAGCAAATTATTTTTTCTCATCCAAGTTTCGTTTTAACCCTCGATGATATGATATAGTGCATGAGATTACTTGAATACACGAGTAAACTTGAAACAACATTATATGAAATTTCTTTTGTAAATATTTTGTGAAGATAGTAACATTTAATACATTACCCTATTTCTAGCATATCAAAATTTACGTGTCAACTTTTTTCAATCAAGTCTAAGAACATTTTACTTCTCTACATTTAATCCAACAAAACTATCATAAATGCTAAACACAAACCATTTAAAGTTCAAACAAATTAGTCCCTGAAGCAAAATCATCTCTAGCTAGCAACACCATGCAAAACCAAAATGTCGTACCACCACAAGCAACAACCGATCAACACGACGAAAAAGACCCTTACAACATAACATACATTATTCATTTCTCATGTTTTGAAAACCGGGTCATTAATCGACTCGACGGTTCCGTATGCCCGGCATGCCGGCCCACAGTTGAAATAAAAGAAAAATTGCAAAAATAAAAATGCCGAAGTTGATAAGGTGTGGTTCGAACCTGGGACACCCGTTTGGATAGGATGGCACTTAACCAACAACCAACCACCTTCAACCTGTTACTTTTACCTTCTTTACTCTTTACTACACAACGAAAAAGACCCTTACAACATAACATACATTATTCATTTCTCATGTTTTGAAAACCGGGTCATTAATCGACTCGACGGTTCCGTTCGCCCGGCATGCCGGCCCACAGTTGAAATAAAAGAAAAATTGCAAAAATAAAAATGCCGAAGTTGATAAGGTGTGATTCGAACCTGGGACACCCGTTTGGATAGGATGGCACTTAACCAACAACCAACCACCTTCAACCTGTTACTTTTACCTTCTTTACTCTTTACTACATGACATATCATATTTTTACGTAATATTTATGAACAGAAATTCACGCAATGATATGGCTTTAGCATATTTTTCCATTCAATACGGTTACGAAAAGATAGAGCAAAATTATTTGAAGTGAAAATTTTGGATGGGATTGGTCGCTCCACTTGTTTATCTTTTTTAGACAGGTAAAAATATTTTTCTTCAAATAGACATGGGTTATTTTGGAACCGTGGTACTTAGTTAATATTATGACACATGTCCCATAGGTGTAAGACTTGTCCCTTAGGTATTTTGTCAGGGCGATTTATACTGTCGGGGCGACTTGTACCTTGAGCGACCAACTTTTTGTCGTTTAGTGACTAAATGACGATTTTTTTTTTCCATTAGATGACAAAATTTTGGTCACTCAAGGTACAAGTCACCCCGACAGATTAGCTAGGGGACAAGTCTTACACCTAAGGGACATGTGTCATGATATTAACTAGGTATCCCAATTTCAAAGTAGTCTATGTCTTTTTGAGGAAAAAAATTCGGTCTAAAAAAATAAACACGTGAGGCGGCCGATCCCTTTTTAGAATTTTCTCTTATATTTCAATATACAAGAAAACTAGAGACACCATTATACGAAGAAAATTTTTAAATTTCACCTCATCCGTCTCACAAAATATGTCCACCTTACTATTTATGTTTATCTAAAGAAAATGTTCAATTCTTATTTATGGACGATATTTATAACTAGTTTTCAATCACAATTTGCATTAATTGCTTATTTCTAGTTTGAGTAATGCTATTTGTACTTAAAACACATTTCTAGATATATGTTTAATGCATAAATCACTTATACAAGTATATTATGTACATTCTTTCTCTAGATTTTAATCAATTGTTTCTTCAAATAAACCAATCAAATTATTAGATACTAGAAGGATGCTTGATCGACGGATCTTAGATTATAACATGATTGGAATAAATGAAATAAAGGTTAAAGTTGTAAAAATTTGAATTAAAATAAAATAAACCCACTAAAAATATAAAAACTAAAAACTCATAAAAATATATTAAAATGGATGTTGAATTAAAGAGTATAAAATTTTAAAAAATATGGTGAAATTAGATTATAATATAAATAAGTAGATAAAAGATATTTTAATTTGAAAATAAAGATGAATTTTTAGTTGAGAAGTGACACATGTCATTTTATAATTTGAGCTCCTTATCTTAATTTTTGGTGATTGAGGAGTTAGTCTTGGAGTTTGTTAAGAAGTACAGCGTAATAAATATCTCATGATTGGAGCTCTTTATCTTAATTTTAAGCCTTCAAAATTAGAAGAACTTTTTTAAGCCTTCTAATTTTAGAAGGCCTAAATGTATTATAAAATAGTATAGATATAAGTAGTCAGCACAACAACCAATTTTTTTTCTCTATTTTTTATTTAAAGTGATTGTAAGAATGATTTTTTATCAATTAAAATTTGCATTAGCTACAAATATCACAATTTATTTATTTTTTGTTTGCGAACATTTTTTTTAAGACGGAGTGATGGGTATACATAGCATTTCTCCAAATACATTACTTTATTTCTAGCATGACCATGCATTAATATTTTACGTGTCAACTTTTTTCAATCAAGTCAAAGACCTTTACTTCTCTACATTTAATCCAACAAACTATCTATCATAAATGCTAAACACATATATAAAACATTAAACACAAACCCTTTGAACAAATTACTCCCTGCAGCAAAATAATCATCTCTAGAGCAACAAAATGCAAAACCAAAATGCACCACCACAAGCAACAACAACAACCGATCAACACGACGAAAAAGACCCGTACAACATAACATACATAATCCATTTCCTACTAGGAGCAGGCTACCTAGTCCCATGGAACTCATTCATCACAGCAGTTGATTACTTTCAAGACATTTATCCTACAAAACATGTCACCAAAGTGTTTTCTGTTGCATATATGTTAGCAGCAACGTTGGTTCTTTTTGTCATGACATATTTGTCTAGCAAAACGAAGTTACCTAGCTTTAAAATTAGAATGAACTTTGGTTATGGTTTGTTTGTTTTGGCTTTAATGGTTGCACCTGTGACTGACTGGATTGGTCATTGGGACGAGGCTAAAAGAGGCTCGAATGCGGCTTTTGTGGTTCTTGTGTTGATGGTTGTGGTTACTGGCTTTGCTGAAGGGTTAACTGGTGGGAGTTTGATTGGTGCTACGGGGAAATTGCCTGATCGGTATATGCAGGCTGTTGTTGCTGGCAATGCGTCTGCTGGTACGTCGTATTCGTGTCCACTTTTCTATTTTAGATGTGCTGATATATTACAAATTTGAATTTATTAGTAATTAATGTAGTAATAACATGTCTTCTAATTAAGATTGTTTGTTTTTTGGGTAGTAATTAATTTTGATATGTATGCTAACATTAACAATTATTTGGTCAAATTATTAGAAATAGCGCTGTCTTCGAAATTATAAAAGCTAGTAACATTGCATTGTCTTTGAAATTTTAGTCCTTTTTGGATCTTTTTTTTGACAACGTGCAGCATATAGAATCAGCTAGCAAGTAACTAGAAAAATTTGTTACATCATTGATTATATTACAAGCGACACTCGGTCACACACCTAAGTAAACCAGTCTAACGAACAATTTCGACACCTATTTGAAAACCAGCTAGGATTAAGAAAGAACCTTAACATCATCTATATACGGTATCTCTCATTCTCTCCTAGGCGAAGTTGCAGACCTACAAGTAGTAAACATAATTATGTGGAGGTTTTTAAGCTAACACAATATGTAAATTTATCTTTGACACTGCTGCAGGGGTATTGGTATGCATGTTAAGGATCATAACCAAGGCTTCACTTCCTCGCTCAAGAAAAGGCCTTCGAGCAAGCACACACATCTACTTCTTCACCAGCACCTTCATCGAACTCCTTTGCATTATCTGCACCAACCTCCTCCATAAGTTACCACACATTCGACATTACACCAACAAAACACAGCTCCATAGCCAACCCAAAACCGAATCCGAATCACCAAAAACTGTCAATGTCCTAAAGAAACTTCGATGGCTAGTAATGTGCATGGTCTCAATCTACATCGTGACCTTATCAATCTTCCCAGGATACTTAAGTGAGAATGTTAAATCAACGCTTTTTGGCGATTGGTATCCTGTGTTCTTGATAACAATGTTTAATGTTGGTGATTTCTCAGGAAAGTGTTTCACCGCGCTTTATGTGTTTAAGAGGAGTAGATGGGTTGTGTGGGGGTGTGCTGCCAGGGTGCTGTTTTATCCTCTTTTTATGGGTTGTGTTTTTGGACCCAAATGGTTGCGAAATGAGGTTGTGGTGTCACTTTTAACGTTACTGTTGGGAGTTAGCAACGGGTATTTGACTAGCGTACTTATGATCATGGCTCCTAAATTTGTTCAAGTTGAGGAATCAAACATTGCTGGAATTGTGATGAGTTTGTTCTTGGCGATTGGTTTAGTGATTGGTTCGGGTTTAGGTTGGTTATGGAACATTCGAACATAGAAACCTTGTTATACTTTAAGCAAATTATATTAGATTGTTCTGTCATGACTTAGTCATCTTTTAAACTTTTGATATGTTAAAAGTAAGTGAAGTTGTGAACTAACATAACACAAATGATTATGTGGAGATTAATATAGTTAAGCTTTTAATTCTAGTATGGAAAATATCTACACGTACCTCTCTTGATTCTTTTCGGACATGAATGAGACCCGCAAGTACCAATAATGATTCACTAAACAACACTCGGGTGCATTATCACATTTCGCTATTGTGTTTGTTTAGATAAGTAATCAACATCATAAAAGGTTAAACGCAACATCATTGACATCTATTACATAAAAGTCTTATTGGTTAATTATTAGTATCATCATACATTAACATCAAAGCAAAATATCATTAGATGTAGTACTAAACCACAGTTACAGGACATCCGTGTGAGGAACCTGCAAAGGTCTCGGGTTTTGAGCTATCTAAGTTAAACTCGTGTTCCACATCGTCATCATCCTCTGCGTCCCAAAGGAATCGAGCATAAGAAGCTAAAACATAACTGCAAACATGAAATGCATAAACTTAATGAGGCTGTCACAAATGTCTTTCCAAATAAATTAGTCCATCACAAAGTGCAAAACATAACTAAACTTTCAAAACTTGCATAGAAGAAGATGATGTATACCAGTCATTAGGATCGGTTTCGACAGCTTGATTAAAGTAAGATTCAGCACGATCAGCATCATTACGAATCTGCCATATAAGATCAGCATACTGTGACAGAACATTTCCATCACTTGGATCAGCAAGAATTGCTCTTCCATAGTACTCTTCCGCCTTCTTGTGATCACATCGAACCTGATCCAACAAAAATCCTAGTATCTACTTATTTTCATATAAACATAAAACTTATATGAAAGTAACAAAGTTAAATATTTATGTACTTCTTTCAAGAAGTTAGCATAGTTTGCTAGCAACAGAGCGTTTTCGGGGTTGGCCTCCATTATCTTTTGGTAATACAATTCGGTTTTATCATGTCCATGATCCGAACCACCACCAGATCTATTCCCATGACCAAGGCATAATTTCCCACCATTGTCACCTCCTCCACCTATCACACCTGTCTGCAGCATTTTACTGCTTTCGTCACCAACATTCTTTTTCAAAGGTTCACCTGAACCCGTTCCAGAGAAGATACACAATGAAGTTGAGGCGGTTCGGGTTAGGAATACACCAGGTTGGGGTTGGGGTTGGGGTGATGATTGTTTGGATGGAAGGGAGTGCAAGATAGGTGCTGAAGAGCATCTCAACAGCATGATTGGATAAACTTTTTAGTACATAGAAAGTTGAGAGTATGGAGTGAAGCTCTTTTCAGAAACTTATTACTGAAAGAGATATACTATTTTTAAGGTGGCCTATGGACTGGTGCCATATACACATGGTTATAAATAAGATACATATTCTGTTGTGTTTTCTGGCCTTTGGACTTGTGTGAAATAATTGAACATATCTTTCATTTGATAATGACTGATAGTTGATTAACTACATCACTAATATCAGGTATCATGTCCATTACACACAACCAAATCAAACTTAATTCGGTTTCGGAAAAACAAAACCAAGTACAGGGAGTTTCATTTGTCATTTCCTATAGAAATATGGATCCAAACTTAATCATTTAGATCCTTAATACATAACAATAAACCATTGTGTGATATCATATCAGTGTTTATATAACTAAATTTCTCAATCTGAGTTAATCAATGGCCCCAATGTAAAAAGGTATATGGTTCAATCAAAATGGCATATGATACACATGATATCGATATGATAAAACTGATATTTTCGCACAAAAAGAAATTTTGGGTAAAAACAGATGTAACTTGAATTAAAAAAAAAAAAAAAAAAAAAAAAAGGTAATGAACGGTCCTCACTAAGACTGCTAGAAAAGGGAGAAAGAGGGTAGAGCAAGATTGTAATTGATTATTTGGATTTAACCAAGTCCATGTGGATGCAACAAAAGCTAAACGCAACACGTATATTTCCAATTAGAGGTCTAAAGTTAAGATAGCTCCGCTCTTGGTCTTGTTTGTGCGACGGAAACCTACAGATAGCAACAGATGAAAAAGATTTTGACATAACGCAAGTTCACTCCAGAGAAAACTCTACTCATTTATATCTCTAAAGTATATCGATCAAATATCGAAGTATTACAAGAAAGATACATATACTAATCACCATGTTTCTAAGCAAGCACAACAACGCATAATAGTGGTAATTCTAGTAATCATCATACGTCTTGGGACTAAATAAAAGTGAATGGGAGAGATCTACGAATACATTACAATTAGCATTTTCATAGCTATATGATTGTTTGGCTACTTATTTACCACATGCTGTATTATTAGGAAATCGGCCTAGTTTTATCATACGATCTATATAAAATACATTAAACCGATTTATTTCCAGAATCTAGATTCCTTATCCAGCATTGAAGATCAACATCAGGTTTAGAAACAGATCCATCAATGCAGCCGAGCCTCCATATAGCTCCCAACGCCATTTTAAGTGTCCGACTCCACCAAGGAAATTACTTCCATTGATAGGGGTTTTAGTCACATCATACCAGGAAGATATAAACTAGCAATATGCAGAGGGTCGTTAGAATCATTGTGGGTATTCGAATCTAAAGCCAAATTAGGGTTCGTAGTCGTGGTTGACACGTTATCAATCAAATCACAGACTGATTAGAAATTAAATCAATTAATCAAATCGAAAACCTTAACGAAGCATAGTCAATCAAATTATAACACTTCAGTTGGGTCGTAGCTCTCATAGGAAACAACTACAAACTCAAGACCACATGAATTGCTAAGGATTTGAGAGAGAACTCGCAATACACACACTGTTTACAAATGAGAGTAAAATCCCTATTTTACGAAGCTAACTAGCTCTTGTAAACCAATCACGGTTATAACAGAGTTAACCGCCTGAATTAACCAAATCTATATTATACACATACTATACCCTTTGTACTTTTATCATTTACAAGCATAAGCTGAAGTAGTACATATAGTAAATAAGTTAAAAGGAAATATCTTTATATCAAAATATCATCACATGATAAGCTGACACTTTGGCCAAAAAGAAATTGTAGGGCATGTCTAAAAGCAGATGTCATTTGATAAAAAAAAATGAGGTAATGAACGGCCCTTATTTTTTAAGACTGCTAGCAAAAAAGGATAGACAACAAATTGGCATTATACTCCATTATTTGGATTTAACCAAGTCCATGTGGACGGAACAAATACTAAACGCGCACTTGTATTTCCAACATTTGATGTCTAAAAATGAAGATGGTTCCAGTGTTGATATGGTTCTTGATAAACCTGTAGATAGCAACAGCCGAAAGAGACTTTGACATGACACAAGTTCACTACATAGAAAAATGTACCCACTTATCTCTAAATTATATTGATCGAACACTTGGCATATATCAAATAGCAAAAGGACACTACAATTACTGATCCAAGCTTCGAAGACTATAGAGCCGTATGATACCAGTAATCATCAAAAGTCTAGAAACTAAACAACAGTAAATAGTAAGAAACCTGCAAAACTTATATATTACAATAAATATTTCCATAGCTATAGGGTCGTTTGGATACTTATGTAGCAGCTGCTGTTTCATTATGCAATTGACCTAATTTTATCATGACATATTGACATGTATACTGTACAAGCTAACTTATTACAGATTTATTTCCTGAATCTAGGTCCCTTGTTGGATCTGCCATTATTCCTTCCATCCCATACGGATGACCAAAAGAAGAGAGACATCCAGAAAAGAACAGCAAAAAATATCTGAACGCTTTCTTGAAGTCTAGAGAAAGATGCAATTGACCCTGTTCATGGTCACAATAACATTCGTTACTACCTAACATAGAGCATTGATAACAGCAATTCCGTAAGAAGCTAAAATGCAGCATCACTATGTTATCAGATAAGCTATTTCCACAAAAACGTCACTAACATTAATAGATATCAAGAGAAAAAGTACATAATGCCCCACCATATATGAGTAATATAGTAATCAAAATACCATTTTCTAAAGTTGTCCTGCATATTTTATATTAGACAGACCTACTGCAAAATACAGAGAGCTATAATATCGCAAATGTCCATATGAATCAGAGGACGTGCTTAAGAACCCATTTCAAGAGTGGGTTCTAGGGTGAAATGATTAATAAGATAAATTGCTTTATCAGAGACAGTTTCTATTCCGTCAATCTCTAGCCGACTGTAATTAGGAATAGCATAACTAACAGCAAAGCAATTAACTGGAAATTGATTGCAGGAAGTAGCGACCTCGTTAATTAGTGCTCAGAGCCAACATTTCACCTGCTTGTCCCTCTCATTTAAAATCTATTTCTTCCCACAAACATCAAACATGATATAGGTCGTCTAGTGCCTCAGTTCAGGTCCTAGTGGCTATCTTGCGGTTAAGGCACACACAGCTTCACTTGGTCATTCACCCTTTCCCACAGGGATATTTAAGTACAAAAATACCACTGCAGTTATAATGTCACTGGGTTCGAGTCGACTTCATATATAAAAAAGAAAACTTATGTCTACTTCTTCTCTCCTCTATGACGCCGTGTGCAGGGACGGAGCAAGGAACAAATATGATCGGGTGCACAATTTTTTTTTATTTAACCGTAATATAATACAGTTTAAGATGCTAACTAAATAAGACTAAAAACACATTTCGATGGAGCGGGGTAATTTAAGATACATTTGAGAAAATTTGATGTTTTTTCTTAAAATTAACAGAAAAATTCATAGGTGTCCCGGGCACCCACGGCTCTGTCCCTGGCCGTGTGCAAACATCCTTAAAACTTGTTTGGCATCACAAGGTACTTAAGTTTAATTTTGAAGGTATTTAAATTTTTATTTCTTCCGTGATCCTATGTAAAAATTGTCACAGGGTCATCGTCTCTTTGCGTTTTTATCTAGCTTGCTTTGTTCTGGTTTCGTATAGGAATCCTAAATAACTGTTCCGCAATTAGAATACTTAGGGTGCGTTTAGTTGGAAAACAAATTCTCTTATTTTCTATCTTTAGTTTTGTAAAAATTTGGAAGGAGAATTAATCTCCACAAAACACTTGAAAATATAGAAAACGCGTTTAGTTGATGTTTCTATTTTCTGTTTTGAAGAAAGGGAGGGAGGGTTGAGGGTTACAAAGGAAAACAAGGAAAACAACTAAAATTTGTTTTGTAATTTTCCTTGTTAAGTTAGGAAATAGGGGATTTGTGTTTTGCAAAACATTTTGTTGGAAAACGTTGATTTGAACGCGATATCTGTTTTCCTTGTTTTCCACAAAACATTGTGGAAAACAAGGGTGTTTTCCTTCAACTAAACGCAACCTTAATATCCTATAACAACCACGCGAAAAATAAGCTATAAGCAGTAGTATCATTTAATACATAATATATATATTTTTTTTAATCAGCAAATAAATGAGCAATAATACCTGAGTTTGTATCCTGTTCGTCACCAGGAGGCGGACCAGAATCTGGAGGACGAGGACTCGAAGCACCGCACCGTATTTTCGAATTCAGCGACGAAATTAGTGACAGTGATGAGGATGATGGTGTAAATTTGTGACGGTTAAATGATGGATTTAAAAGAAGATGATGATGATAATTTGTGACGGTTAGAATCGATGAGTAGTAACGGTGGTGGTTTATGGTTGCTAGAGTAGTGTACGCCATTCGAACACCAAACAGATTTTTTTTACAAAATGAATTTATAAAAGTTTTTAATGGATTTATCATTTCAATAGTCAGATAGATATATTGGGCCTTGGGCTTAACAATGTTGGGTCTTGGGCCAGCCATATCAAATATCTTACTAATCAACTATATTTTGCCGAAAATGCAGGGGTATGCAGAATTCGGGTTTCACCCAAAAAGACTGAAAATTTAAATTAAACCAAACTGAAGAAAATCTGTTAGTTGGTTTGACTTAGACCTCCTAAAGGCAGTTTGGTAATATTAATAATAAGGGTATTTTGGTTATTTTGGGTAATATCTTAATTCTTAAGTTTTAAGATACTTTATACTTAAGTTTTGTATGTCGGTTTGTTTTATATAACATAGCAGATATAGAACTTTGTAACCCATTTCATAAATTTGTTAATAATAAATACTAGTTTCTGCTCCCAAACTTCTGATCTTGTTATGTTTCTGTTCTGATAATTTGTTGTTGGTCTTTGGTCTTTTGCTCCAAATTATGATTATACCAAATAAATCCTAACAAATTGGTATCAAGAGCCACTCGATCGATTGAAGCAAGCTGCAAATATTTTGGTTTTCTGAATCGACTTCAGTTTTTTGGTTGATTTCAAGATTCAATATCTTGATATCGTTTGGATTTGTTCTGTTTGGTGGCTTGATGATTTGATTTTGTTGAACATCAGGTTTGTGATTTTGGGAATTTTTTCTTTTGTTCAATCGTCTGTGGCTTTTGCTTTGTTTGATAAATTGAAGATGTTAGTTGATTGGGATTAGGGATAATTAGAACTTGTGTTGAATCGATCGGTTTGTGTAGAGATTATATAAAACTCTGTTTTTTTTTATCGGTTAGTTATAGGATTTGCATCTGGGCTTTGTCTTTTGTGGGTTTCTTTGATAAACATCAACAACAATTGTTTTGTTATTTAGTAGTAAAACCCGTTTGAATAATATGTCTTCTCAAACATCATCGTCATTAGTTAGCATTGAGAAGTTTAACGGGATAAGTAACTTATTCGAGCCTTATTGAAACAACAAGGCATTTGGGCACCTCTAGTCGGTCCCAAAGCGGCTGATATGACGGATGCAAAATATGCCTCACAAGATGAAAAGGCCCATTCCACTATTTTGCTATCTTCATCGGATAAGGTTCTTTGCGAGGTTGCGGATGAAGAAAGCGGCTTAGGTGTGTGGAAGAAGTTAGAAAAGCTTTATATGACAAAGTAGTTGACGAATAAGTTGTTATTGAAAAGCGTTTGTTTTCGCTTCGAATGAGAGAAGGTTCATCATTAAAAGATCATCTTGATGCATTGAACTCGATCGTGATGGACATGAAAAATGTTGAAGTCAAGACTGATGATGAAGATTATGCTCTTATTCTCCTAGTATCGTTACCTCCCTCGTTTGAAAACTTTGTGAACTCCTTCGTTGTTGGTAAAGACACTATCACATTAGAAGATGTACGATCCGGTTTGCATTCCCCAGAGCTTCGTCATCAAGCATCGGAAACGTTGGAATCTCAACCCGTCGGCTTATCAACCACAAGTCGTGATAGGGGTCGATATCGATTTGAAAAGGGTAAAGGTAAAGGTGGAGCATCATCAAGTTCTCGAGGTCCCAATCCTCGAGATATTTGTAATTGTTGCAAAGAGGAAGGCCATTGGAAACACAATTGTCCTAAACTTATGGAAAAAGGCCAGGTAGCGGTTTTTGCTAAAGATGACTCGGGTTGAGAATGTGAGATGCTTTAAATGTTTTGACCGTAATCCTTATTATATAAGTGGGTCATTAGAATTTGAATTTGGTATTTGCATTTGAAGATCGATTTGGTGTTTGAAGACTTGGTTATAATCAGGTCGTTTGAATTTTGTTCGATCGTTTGGAATTTGTCATTTTGGAAATTTGGATCTTCGTTTGTCGGGTTTTTTGTGAAGTTTATTGCCCGAATTTGATTGTCACCGGTGAAGATCGTTTGAGCCGAATTGTTTGTTCAGTTAGCCGTTTTGAATTTGTCGACTAACATTTGATTGTTCGTTTTGAAGTTATCGGCATTTGCTTTGGATCGATTTTGTTTCGGATTGCTTTTGAGAGTCGATCGTTTTTTATTTGAATTAGGCTAGTATCTCTAGCCTTTGGAACTTTGAATTTGATTTGAAGCAGGTGGAGTTTAACTAAGGACCTTGATCTTGGCCTCATTTACGGTGGTGAACGTAACTATTTGGTTGCAGGCTACTCAGATTTGGATAATGATGTAGATCTTGATGCTAGAAGATCCTTGACAGGTTATGTTTTCACCATTGTAAATTCGGTTGTAAGTTGGAAAGCTACATTACAACCATTAATTGCTTTGAGCAAGTTTCGTCACCGTTTGAATTTGCTCAATATCGATAATTGAAACTTTGGCATCACTTAGGAGTTGAAGTCAAGGTGGAGATTGTTAGTTGGTTTGACTTTGACCTCCTAAGGGTAGTTTGGTAATATTAGTAGTAAGGGTATTTTGGTCATTTTGGGTAGTATCTTAAGTTTTAAGATACTTTATACTTAAGTTTTGTATGTCGGTTTGTTCTATATAACATAGCAGATATAGAACTTTGTAACCCACTTCATAATTTTGTTAATAATAAATACCAGTTTCTGCTCCCAAACTTCTAATCTTGTTATGTTTCTGTTATGATAATTTGTTGTTGGTCTTTAGCCTTTTGCTTCAAATTATGATTATCCCAAATAAATCATAACAAAATCGAACCAAATTGGTAACTTAATCGAATTTACAAAACCAAACCGAACAAAATTAATTCAATTTGGTTATTTTGACAAAATAAAAACCGAACCGAATTAAAAATGAATTCACATATATATATATATATATATATATATATATATATATATATATATATATATATATATATATATATATATATAGTTTTATATATTTATAAGAAAAACATTAAAACTCTTTCATAATATAAAATAACATTTTTTAGGTTCGAATATTTTTTTTTATGAAAATAATTTATATATTTAAATAAATAAATAATTAAAATTATGTAATTTGGATTATTCGGTTTGGTTTAATCTAATTTCGGTTCGGTTTAATTTTCGATTTTACTTAAAAGACAAAATAATCAAACTAACCAAACCGACTAAACAAAACAACCTGATAACCAAATCGATGAATACTCCTACCAAAATGTCTATTCACTAGGGAGTGTCCACATCTTACTAGTGGCTGATGGTTATTTTGTTATTGTATTTTTGAACCAACATATTAATCAATTGAAAAAAGTTAAAAAGATGTTTGTTGCTATATGTGGTAGTATTTGATTTGATAAAGAACGATCTATTTCTTCTTTTGAACAAGATAAGAACAATCTTATTCAACAAGTTTTCTAGTTTTTTATGGTCAAAGGAATAACATAAAAAAAACAGACATATGTTTAGAATTTCGAAATTTTTTTGGTCCCAAACCATATGTGCTTAGGATTTCTACGCAGAAATAATCAGACATATCAATTACTACAAGTGCACGAGTATTCCTTAATTCCAGTTGTTCTTGGAGAGATCACCCGTGTTTCATGCTTGGTATCCCCAAATGTGACAAGCAGAATTCACGAGAACCGTTAGGTGGTAAACCCGTACGGTCCTAACACCCTACTCACAAATGATTTAAACCAGTATTATATTACGTGCGGCTAAGTACTACATACATGTATTATACTAAAAATTGAACCAATACAATGCTCACAAATCCTAAGTTGTGTTGGACAATTATGATTGAAGAAAAACCGTGATATTTTGAATTATCTACTATATCTTAAATAATAACGTCGACAATATAATGACATTTTTGTAGTCGTAAGAACAACAAGATGTAACATCAACGCTTCTTTCACATCTAAGGGGGTGTTTGGTTGGGGCATATTGGGGGATATTGGGGGATATTGAATTTGAATTTCCTTCAAATATTGTGTTTGGTAACACAAATGAAGTAATTTACAATTACTTGAATTGCCAAAATTGAGAGAATTAGATTTCAAAAGTGAAGAATTTTAATTTACTCGGAAATTTTTTTATAAACTTTTTTTCTTATTGTTTTTTTATAAACTTTTAAATAGAATATTTATGTTTTTTATAAACTTTTTTTTATAAATTTTAATAAACTTTTTTATAATTTTTATAAACTTTTTTTATAAATTTTTATATTTTTTATAAACTTTTATAAAATTTTTTATAAATTTTATTTATAAACTTTTTTTTTTAAAATTTATAAACCTTTTTTTTATAAATATTTTAAATTTTTTTTTTTATAAATTTTATAAACTTTTTTTATAAATTTTTTATAAATTTTACAAATTTTTTATAAATTTTTATAAATTTTTATAAACTTTTTTTATAATTTTTTTTAAAAATTTTTATAAACTTTTATAAACTTTTTATAAACTTTTTTTAAAAAAATTTATAATTTTTATAAATATTTAATAATTTTTTATAAACTTTTTTATAAAATTTTTATAAATTTTTATAAAATTTTTATAAACTTTTTTTATAATTTTTTTATAAACTTTTAAATAGAATATTTATGAAATTTACATTTAAAAAGTAAAAAATATTTATAAATTTCGTCAACCAACGTCTTGAAGATATTTTAAATTCCGGAATTTTAAATTCTCAAGAATTTAAATTTGCTAGAATTTAAAATTCCGGAATTTAAAATTCCCCCAACCAAACGGCCCCTAAAGATATTTGCAATTTTGCGCTATAAAAATATTACCACTTGTTAGGCTAGGCAATTGGGCCAATTGGGTAAAATAAAAGATTCTTTACCACTCCGAACTACAAAATAATTTTTCCAATAATCTAATTATTATGTTTCCGTTTTAATATTATCGCCTATATTTTATTTTCGAATTGTCTTAAATTAATTGCCTACTATTGTAAACGAGGTGAAGGCCCTCGCCGCGTTGCGGCGGGTTTTGTTTAAAGTGGGCTACGAACAATATAGGATAGCTTAGATATACTGTTGCAACTCGTGATACTTAATAGTTGGAACTCGTTTCCGACATCATTAATAAATTCTCAAGCTTCAAGTTACATAAGCAAAAACCATTACACAGTTAGTGGAGAACACTACAAGTAAAGCTGTTCGGTCAAGTCACAATCATTTTTCATTGTATGCAGAAAATATGTTTTCCGATGAAATATCATGTGGTAAAGCATAATAACATAAAATCAATCACCAGAATGACATCCACAATTTTTTTGCCCTTAAAAATGGGCCAGGCCACAACCCCTACAATACATTGTGTCTCTATCTGCATCAATAATGCTCGTACATGATACAATTTCCCCTTATCTATAGTTTAGAGAATCTGAAGTTGCAGGTATAGGTTCGCCCCCTTTTTTAATCAGCTGCAGAAAAAGTGGACATTGTCATCACACCATAGGCGTCCACCACGATGTCAGTGTGCTCGTTGTTTTACAGTTACGATACTTGCATGAAGTCAAAAAGTCGCAAACCTTAGCATTTGAGAATCTTTTTAAGACATAAACTAACCAACACCAAAAAATGTCATGTTTGGGTTAACCTCACATGGGCATAATGCAACCATTTTACTACGGAAACTATTCTTTTATGCGCGTGTGCTAGCATCATTTAGTAAACATGTATGTCTAAAGATAAAAATAGGTTTGCATGTGCCGTTTGTTTTGAAACGAATAACAATCAGCTCAATCCTATGGTACAGCTGTGGTATGCATCAAGAATTAATGTATTTTTTTACCTGCTAACTTGCTTGATGGGAACTTTACGTATTCTTGGGCTATTAAGAAATTAGTAGCAACGATCGATTCCGAACTCCAAAAAGTTTCCAACCACAGGGCATGAACTCCTGAGCTCTCTATTTTCCATCGTCATCCTTTGTGTCCACAACCGTCACCCTTTGAACTATCCATATGCGCAACTTACTCTCTTACTTCACGTGCTTTGTCGCCGATTATACGTGACTTACAACACAGCAAATAGTCAGCCACTTCCAAACACCACAAAGCGGTATAAAGTTCGATAAAGTAGTAAGAACGAAAAACAGTAGATAAAGTTCAACATTTCACTATCAAAATCAAAGGTTTTCCACTAAAATCTAACATATGCAAATACTACAGATGCAAATTTTTTTAGTTATAAAGAAAAGGGCAATCACACAATTCATAAAATCATTCAGATTTTAAAAAGCATCATGGCTATGAGACAAATAATCTGATAAATCCCTAGCTGAATAAAAGACAGGTTTCTCACCATTGTTGGTAGCGTTATTGCTTTCAGGATCATTAACAGCCACAAGGGCTGATCTTTGAGGTTCTATCGTACGCTTTCCGGGCCTCCGTTTGTATTAGTAATTGTCTGCAGAAGCCCACGTGAAACCGCTCGACTCAACATCAGCAGAAGATGTTACTAATATCTCATTTACGCTCACCTGTAATTCCACATAAATAAAAGCAACGTGAAAAAAATTACAAAGTCACAAAAGTGGAATCACATAATGTGACTGAAATGAACCTACAATTGAGGCATATGATTTATTTTACCTTTTGAGTTGAGAGAGAGATCAAGTTTCGGCGATTGAAAGTGTAACATCGACATAAACTGGAGGAAGTTTATCGAAGCCGTATGCAACCTATTAAAAGAACTCGATAAGGCGTGTCTGCGAGTGCGTGCATCTTCAAAGAGCTTATGACTATCGACTTGGTGAAAGAATCTTTTATTTGTTCGCGTAGCTTGCACGTATAAGTTGTACTCTGTGAAGGATCCTTTTGTTCCATACTTGAATATCGTTGTGTCATCGAGTTGAATCTTTCCACTTGGAAGTATACTTCAATCGTCAGTCGATGATGTTGACCCGCGATGTTCAAGGATAGTGACACTGTATAATCGCCCCTCAAATCCCTTTTCTTTGTGTCAAGAGTCTTTGTGCAAAGGTGCGTACCCGGGCGTATTGCTAGACCATTGTCACAACGAAAGGAATCCGAGGGGAAGATGAGAACCGGGCAATATCTTAGACATCCCGTATCAATATTATCAAATGAAGATTGCACTATTCTACCGAGTGGAAAGATTCCAATCGTTGACACGACTATTTACTGGTAGATGCAACTCATATAACTTACGTTCATCAATTAAAGCTTACGTGCACACAACATTACACACTGAATATTGTTGCGTCAGCGAGTGGGCTCTTTCCACTCGGGAGTACATTTCAAGCATCAGTCACTAATGTTGAGACGCGATGTTCAAGATAGCGAGACCCATCAACTCGGCCCATTGAATTCCTTTTGCTATTGCAATGGATGTTGTGCAAAGGTGCGAACCGGGCGTATTGCTACACCGTTGTGACAACGAAAGGGTTTAGAGGGTGAATTAGAACGAGGGAAATATCTTAAACATCTCATATCAATATTAGCAAATGGGCGTGCAATATTCTCCGGGTGGAAAGATCCCAATCGATGACACGAGAATTCATTGGATAAGATTCTCTTTGCTACGATTTGTAAAAGTATCGCATGATTTGAATTAGAACGGCGACATAGTGGTGCATAAACAATAGTTGCCAGCTAACATTATTTGGTGTCAAACAGTTCGACCCGCTTTCAACTTGGTGAAAGAATCTTTCGTTGTTCGCGAAGCCTGTACCCGGACAAGTTCTGCTCTGTGAGGCTTCCTTTTGCTCCGCACCTGAATATTGTTGTGTCATCGTGTTGAATCTTTCCACTCGGAAGTATACCGCAATCGTCAGTCGATGATATTGACACGTGATGTTCAGGATAGTGAGACCCGTCTGATCGCCCCCTCAAATTCCTTTTTTTGTTTCAAGAGTCTTTGTGCAACGGTCTGCACCAGACGTATTGCTAGACCATTGTGACAACGAATGGAATTCAAGGGGAAGATCAAAACATGGCAATATCTTAAACATCCCGTATCACTATTAGCAAATGAAGATTGCAGTACTCTACCCAGTGGAAAGATTCCAATCGATGACACCACTATTTACTTGTATAAGATTCAACTCATAACGGCTGAATACATATGGACAATTCCAAACAACCGTTAGTCAAAAAAATGCAGCTACCCATGATTCTATAGTGGCATTCGAAATAGTATCATGTCACTATTAGAATTATAACGTATTGATATAGAAACTCATAGATGGTAGTTGGCAGGTAACATGATTTGCTGGCGAACCTTTTATATGTAGTATCCGCGGGTCTTGATTTAGCAAACAGCAACAGTAATACACACGTGATGAATACGCGCAACAAATACTACGTAGACGTACATGTATTTGTCACTTAACCTACAAATTCACTAACACGTCAAAACCAATAGGAAAACATAAATAATGGCAACGAATGAGGCTCAAATATATGTATACAATAGCGATACCAGGCAATCAAAATGGCTGCAGTCACACGTTCGATGTGACTACCCTGCCACGATGCGGGTCAAGGAAATGTATACGCATTGGTCAGAATATTGTCATCATCGCCTATAGACTGGTTGAAGGTTGATCAGTATTCAACCAAGAAAAAGCAATCCAAGTACATAAGTAGCAGGATTCATTTTTCTTGGCTGGATACTGACCGCAACATCCATTTGCCGAATACCGAACAAGAAAAATGGAGACCAAATAAGTACAGGACTAAGATCAGATCGCAGTCATACAGCTAAAAAGGCTCAGGCCAACAATTATTCAAGTGGTACTCAAAACCTCACGGCTGCAACCGTGAGGTCGCCATGCCAAGATATGGGTTTTGGTAAACAACACTTACAGAAACAACAATCGTTGACACATTTCATCATCGCCTGCAGTGTAATCAAACGTCGACGACAAACAGTTCTACACAACAGTAGATACCTTCGCAATAAAAAAACATAACAAACAACCTCGAATCAACATGCAACAACTAACCACGGCCAAAAGAAGACAACATGCAAGAAGAAATCCGACCTACCTACTCAAATAACGCAACCAGAGAAACAATGAGAAAACCTTCGTCTAAAGTTAACGAACGGTCACACATATAACGGCCTCAAAAGGCTCAAAAATGTCCGAATACAGGTCATAAGCAACAGCCCACGACTTGGCTCAAAACCCACCATACCCCGCTTTCCACTAACGAAGATAATAATTTTTTGATTAACCAACTTTCTGTTTTATATGTACAAATGCAGAACTAATATCAGATCGCAGCCATACAACTAAAAAGGCTCAGGTCAGCAATTATTGAGGTGGTACTCAAAACCCCATGGCTGCAACCGTGAGGTTACCACGCCAAGATATGGAATTTGGTAAACAACACTTACACAAACACCAAAACATCGCTCTCATCATCGCCTACAGTGTAATCAAAACCCCATGGCTGCAACCGTGAGGTCGCCACGCCAAGATATGGGTTCTGTTACATGTAACCTGAAATGTCACAACCTAATCAGTAATAACGAAAGTAATCCATATACCCAAGGATTAGAATAGGCAAACCTAAACAATAAATAAATAACAGGGTAAGGAAAACATAAGCTTCAGCTGCAATATGAATTATTGAGTGCGTTAATATTCTCTATAACCAATAGTTTGTGATGTAACTTTTTTCTCCACACTAAAAAAAACTGCTTCGCAATTGAATAAACCTATTTTAAGAATTCTCTTATACATATAAAACAGAAAGTCGGTTGACATCTCTCATCATCGCCTAGAGTGTAGTCAAAACCCCATGGCTGCAACCGTGAGGTCGTCACGCCAAGATACGGGTTCTGTTACATGTAATCCAACCAAAACCAAAACTAATCATCTTTTTTAGTAAGTCATAAAAACAAACAGTTGGTACCAAGCCTTACTCCATCATATAAACTACAAAACCAAAAACCACATCACCAATCACAATTTACAACAACCCCAAATCATGGAATTTAGTAAAATCAAACACAAATTAAGTAACAATTAAAAAACTGAATTTTAGTCACCTGCCTACCAAATGGGTTTGATTAGTTGCTAATACGCTTAAATAACAATCCCTTCAAGCCATTTCGCAGATCCAGAACACCGCTTGCAAGGCGGTGGACGGTATGTAAGACACGTACCATTTTTTTATGCGTGTACGTGTATGAAGCGGTGATGCTAACCGTTTGCTTAAGCTAACCGAGTAAAAAGCCCAAAAGTATAGCAGCCCACGTCCTGGCCCAAAACCCACCATTTCCAATCACGAACATAATATTTTTTTAAGTAACCAACTTTCTGTTTTATATGTATAAGAGAATAGTATTTGGAAATGATTAAGTTTACTATCATAATTTTCAATTAAAATTGTAATTCACAAAACTATATGAATACATTAAGAAATTGTCAAAGGGTAATTTTTCTTTTCGTTTTTTTTCTTTTACAAAAATGAAAGTTATAATAAATGCGCTTTTGTTAAATTCTTTATTTTTTGTCTGATAACACTACTTTTGACTCAACCACCACGCCCATAAGTCACGATTCATAAGTTATGTCGGACAAACAAGATTACACTCAAACCAAATGGCTTTTTGCCTGATAGAACGGTGAAGGGGTGATATAGTTGTACATTTTAGTTGACTTTCTAAAGTAACAAGGAAAAAAAAACCAAATTAAAGAAAGGTTACATTATATTAAGGTGACTAATCATATTAAAGTTTTGAAAACAACAACTTGAAATCTCTCTCTACATGGTAGACTGGCAAGAAGTTCCGGCTCGCCGGAACAAAGGAAGACTAAACAACAAAGGTGACGCCAAAGGTGTGGAGGATGTGACTAAGTTCTTTGTTTCCAACCTCCCAAACGGGTGCATACCAGGGGAAGTATCAGAGTTCTTTGGTTGCTTTGGTGAGGTCGTGGGCTCATATATTGCTAGGAAGCGGGACAAAGAAGGGAATAGGTTCGGATTCGTCACACTCAGGAAAGTCAGTAGCACGGTGGAGCTTGTTAAGAGGATGAACGGTGTCAAAATGGGGTCATGCAGATTGAAGGTTAACGTTGCTATGTTCGCTATGGAGAATATTGGAAGGAGGGAGGAAGAAGAAAAGGCAGGTAGGATGCACAATGCTAAGGCCCCGGTGGGTAGGAAGCAAGATGAATTCGTGGAGGAGCGTGACAAGACTGATAGGCATTCTCAATATGTTGGGATGTCTTTTAGAGATATTCTTGAAGGCAAACCAAGTGCCTCTCCAGGCTCTCAACCAAACCCCTCAAGTAAGTCTATCAAGGTCCCGGACAATGTAGTCGCGTTCTATGAGATCAGAGGCAAAGCATTGGAAGAGTCAGAGATCTTAAAACCCTCACGCATATGAACAAGACTTTTGTAGAGTATGGGTTCGGAGGGTTCGACATAGTGTACGTTGGGGGTCTCTCCTTACTTCTGAAATTTCACTCGAATGATGAAGCCATGGAGTTGTTGCTGAAAAAGGAGGTTTGGTGTCTGTGGTTTTCGGTGTTGGACTTATGGGAAGGCCAACCATTACCTTTCGAACGTGTGGCTTGGATTAAGATCCAGGGCGTGCCTATTAATCTAGCTACCAACGAAGTCTTCGATGACATAGCTAAGCAACTCGGGAAGATTATGCATCCTTCGCAACTATGTCTTAAGGAAGGGGACATCTCTATGGGTTACGTTGGGGTGCTTGTGGGGGATGGCGAGAAAATCAATGATTCTGTGACCCTTAGATGGAAAAACAAAACTTTCAAGACATGGATAACGGAAGAATCAAGAACTTGGGACCCAGAATGTGTGGGCACGGTAGCTAAAAGGAAGGAAGGAACATTCGTGGATGACGACTGTTTCGTTAACTCACAGAATCCTGTTCAAGCTCCGGTGCCGGACACCGGTGGAGTGGAATATGAAAAGGTGGACGATATTTTGGAAGAGGGAGAAATTAGGGCCCCTTTGCATGGGGAAGAGGCGGAAAACCAAAGGTTGCATGGGGAACATGGGACAAAGGTTAATGCGGCTCTGGAACATAATAAAATGGATTTGGACCTCGGGGTTGGGGTTGAATTCATTGAAAAGAATTTGGAGAATATTATTAATGTGGACGTATTTAATAAGTCTGCTGATAAACCATTCCTCTTCTCAACTGTTTCTAATGGACCCAAACCCAATTATAGGCCCAATAAGATCAAAATTAGGAAAAGAAACCATAGAGTGCATGGTTGCAACAACAACCCAGTGGACCTCAGCAGGCCCGAAAAAGGAATAGACAAGTAGTGGATGACCCTTTTCACTTGGACAGGTTCATTGGCATTGTTCAAGAAAAAGAGTCGACTGAAGGATCTTCATTGGAGTCTAATAGTAATAGTTTTGAGGTTGGGGATCTTGACCTTAATATTCCGGCTCAAGATCCGGTGATTTCGGTTAACTTAAGCTCGGCCCAGAGCGGTGGACCGGAGGATGCCGAGAATGGTGTGGAGATGGTTGCTGTTTTGGATAAGGAGGTTGAAGAGACAGTTAAAATTGGTGCGGCGTTGGGCATGGATTTGGCAGAACATAAGGATTTGGTGAAGAATTCAATTGAGGTTGAAGGTAACAATGTTGTTGAATCATGAATTTCTTGTCTATTAACATAAGGGGGTTAGGGGGCTCGGAAAAAGTCCCTTGGCTTAGTAAGTTGAAGCATGATCAAGGGGTGGATTTTATGGCCGTGCAAGAAACCATGGTCGGGGACTTATCTCAATTTGACGGGAAGAGAATTTGGGGTAATAATAATTATGAAAAGGAGTACGTGGGTTCTGTTGGTCAATCGGGGGGTTTGTTGTGTATGTGGGACAAGGGCTTGTTCAACCAATTAAACCGATTAAGAACCGATATTTCCTGCTTGTTTCGGGGAAGTTAAAGGGTAGTAATGATATTGTCAATATTATGAATGTGTATGCGCCGCAAGGTGTTGCTGCGAAGCAGGACCTTTGGTCGTCCATTGAAACCATCGTTTTATCTACAGCCGGTATGTGGGTCCTTTTGGGGGATTTTAACGCGGTTCGTATCCCGGAGGAAAGGTTGGGTTCGGTGTTCAAAAGTTCTTGTGCTAGGAACTTCAACTCTTTTATTCACAACAGCGGGCTGAAGGAATTTTCTATGAAAGGGAGGAAGTTCACGTGCATTCGGGAATATGGAAAGAAGTTGAGTAAAATTGATAGATTCCTGGTTTGTGATAGTTTCTTTAACAAATGGCCGGAGGCTTGTTTGAGAGCTTTGGCGAGTCCCCACTCGGATCATTGTCCTCTCTTGTTAACTACGACCTCTCGTAACTTCGGTCCTAAACCTTTTAGAGTTTTCAATTCGTGGCTTTCGAAGGGTGGTTTTGAGGACGCGGTGTGCTCGGCTACTTGTGTCGACAACGGGGGGGGGTCACTCCTGATGTTTTATTAATGAATAAGTTCGCTCAAATCAGGAATAATATAAAAAAGTGGAAAGTTGAAATGTTAAAAGAAGATAACAAGTTGGAGGAGGCTGCCAAAGCGGACATTGAGAGTCTGGAAATCGAAATGGAAAATAGGGGTCTCTCGGAAGAAGAAGAGTGGATTTATGTGGAGAGTAAAAAGATTCTTAAAGAATTGGAAGCTGATAAACGTTCGGATATTAGACAAAGGGCTCGGATTAGATGGGCGCTTGATGGGGATGAGAACTCAAGGTTTTTTCATGGTATTGTGAATTGTAGAAAGGCGAGTAATAACATTCCTGGCTTAATGATCGATGGGCTGTGGGTGACAAAACCTTCTTTGGTTAAGAAGGAGGTCTTCAACTTTTTTAAAAAGCGTTTTGTGGAGGATTACCCAAATAGGCCTAAGTTGCAATGTTGGAATATTAAGAGCTTGCCTGATTCAGATATGGATGTGCTAACTGAAAGGTTTTCAGATTTGGAAATTAAAGAGGCGGTCTTTGGTTGTGGGGAGGATAAAGCTCCCGGTCCAGACGGGTTTAACATGAGGTTTATCAAGAAATTTTGGCACCTGTTTGCTCAAGACTTTGCGAGCATTATGGAAGCTTTTCACAGTAGTGGGGAAATTAGTGTGGGGTGTGGATCATCGTTCATTACTTTGATCCCTAAAGGTAGCGACTTGGTGGAGCTTAATAACTATAGGCCATTTGCCTTGTGGGGATCATTAGCAAGACGATTTCCAAGATCTTAGCTAACCGATTAAAGATTGTGTTGGGCAAGGTGATCTCATCCTCACAATCGGCGTTTTTAAGGGATAAATTCATTCTCGATGGGCCTATGATTATCAACGAAACCATTACCTGGTGTAAAAAGAACAAGAAGCAATCCTTTATTCTCAAGATCGATTTCGAGAAGGCTTTCGATAATGTTAACTGGAATTTTGTTCTTGACATTTTAACTCAGATGGGTTTTTCTCAATTGTGGTGCAAATGGATCAAGGGTGTGCTCTATTCGGCACGTTCGTCGGTGTTGGTTAATGGCTCTCCAACCTTCGAGTTTCAATTTGGTAAAGGAATGCGTCAGGGGGACCTGATCTCTCCTTTTCTGTTCCTGGTTGTCATGGAAGCTCTGTCGTGTGTTCTTAACAAAGCGCAGGAGGATGGTTTGATTAACGGTATTAAAACCCCTAACGGTGGCCCGGTTATATCACATCTTCTCTTCGCGGACGATGCTATCATCATTGGTGAGTGGTCGGAGGAGTATATTGGCAATGTGGTTAGAATTCTTCGTTGTTTTTACTTCTGCTCCGGTCTAAAAATCAATCTCTCGAAGTCTAACTTGTATGGGATTGGAGTGAGTGAGGCGGAAGTGTTAGATAAAGCGAGTATAGTGGGATGCAAAGCTGGGTCGTTACCGTTCAAGTATTTAGGTATTACTGTCGGGGCTAATATGAATCGTATTAACAATTGGAAGCCTGTCTACGATGTTTTCGAGCAGCGGTTGTCTAAATGGAAGGCTAATAGTTTATCTATTGGTGGAAGAGTGACTCTTATCAAATCTGTCTTGGAAAGCCTTCCGTTGTACTTCTTCTCTATCTATAAAGCTCCATGCCAAGTTATTAAAGATTTGGAATCGCTTATGAGTAGATTTCTTTGGGGAGGCACGAGGGAGGAAGCTAATTTACAATGGGTCGCGTGGGATCGTGTTTGTAGGCTGAAAAAATACGGGTCTTGGCTTGTAGGTTGAGTATCAGTAATGTGGCTTTGTTAGCTAAGTGGGGATGGCGGTTCAAAAACGATAGAGATAGTCTTTGGAGTAAAGTCATTGAAGCTTTTCACATTACTAGTCGGAGCTGGGACTTTCTTCCTTCTCACAAAGCTTTGAATGGAGTCTGGAATAACATCTCGAAAGTCATATCCAGAACGAAGGTCATGGGGTTGCCTTTTAGAAGATGTTTCAAAGGGAAAGTTGGAAACGGGAATTGTATCTTTTTTTGGATCGACCCATGGGTTCTAAACATGCCTCTGAAGGATATCTGTCCTCGTCTTTTTCGGCTAGAAGCTCATAAAAGATGTATGGTCAGTGATAGGCTTATCAAAGCGCCACCTGGTTCCTCTTGTGTTTGGGAGTGGAAAAGGATGGAGTTCTCACGGTGATGAGATAGTGAATGGCGGTCCTAACACGTTGGTTGGGACTGTCGAGTTATCTGATTCCATGGATAAGTGGAATTGGGTTGGTATTGGTGATGGGGGCTTTTCGGTTGGCGCTATCGGAAGATGTTACAAACCGAAGTCGGACTATAGTGATTCTACGTTTTGAGTGGTGTAAATGGATCCCGAAAAAATGCAACATTTTTGGGTGGAGAGCCGAGATGGGGAGGATTCCTACGGCCGTTGCTTTGAGCCGTAGGAACATTCAGGTTTTGGACGTTTCATGCCCTCTCTGTGGAGATGCCGAAGAATCTGTGGATCATCTTTTCACAGGTTGCATTATCGCTTCGGTGCTTTGGCAACACATTTCCTCGTGGTGTAAAGTTCAGAACTTGTTTGCTTTCTCGTTAAAAGACCTTTTGGAAGCGCACAACTACGTCGGGTTGTCCGGAAAAGCTAAAGACATTTTCTATGGCATCATTATTATTGGGTGTTGGAGCATTTGGAAGGCGAGGAATTCCCTCAAGTTTAACCAGAAGAAGGTTAGAATGGAAGATATTTTCGGTGAAGTGAAGGTGTTGGGTTTTCTTTGGGCTAAGAATAGAGCCAAGTTGGCGTCTTTGTCTTGGGACAATTGGTGTAAATTTGTTATTATGTAGTTTTGTTTTGTTGTTTTGTGCCGCCCCGTTTCGTGGGTGGGTGAGTTTCTAATGAAATATGCCTTTCAAAAAAAAAAAAAAAGGTTACATTTTGACGCATTTATTACAGGGACTAACATATGTACAACAATAAACATGTAACTACTTAAAGCGATTCTTTAAATGCACTGTTTTGGGTTAATCGTTTAGATGAGAGACTATGGAGGTTGTTTCATTTCTTTCACGAGATTGATGCTTTCTTATCTGTGAGTTCTTATAGATTGGTTACGCATATTAAGCGAGAGCGTAATAATGATGCTGATAAGTTGGCCAAAGAAGGTGTAGCTCGATCAGTTCCTTTGGTTGTTTGGTAGATGGCTTGAGTGTCGTTCCTCAGGGTTTGTTTAGGTTGTTTGTTGGAGTATTGTTGTTGTAGGTCTTCTGTATTGTGTATGTTCATTGCAATTTTAATAAATACATCATCTTTAAAAAAAACAATAAACATATGTACAACAAACAATACTTATCATATCACCTCTTGCACTTTTGCACATGTACTCCATATAGTCTTTGTGGTTAATGTCTTTATAGCATTAGGTGCAGTGGCTTAAACCAAGCTGCCATATATACGTTATGTCATTATTTTCCTCTTTCATTTTTATATCACTCACTGTGACAACTGACATTTTCAGGTTAACACTTATCTATTAACTTGAACATTTTGTTTTAAACACGTGAATGTTTGATTTTACGTATAACCGTTAGGTTATCTTGTGTATAACGAGAAACATCTTTGAATGTATTCTGTCACTAGGCTAAGTTTAGTCTACGTCAATCAAGTACATTATTACTCTCATGAACATGATTTATAGGTCATTTGCATATGGTTTGCCACACCCCCAAAATGGGTCGCAGCGGAATAGTAATCGGGGCGTGACGTTCATGAAACAAAGTCATAGTTATGTCAAATGACCTAAATGAGTCGTTTTAAATATAAATTTGATTGAATAAAAATAAGTTCAACATTAATAAATCATAAGTTCACATGGTCCCAGATATGAAATAGTTTAACATTAAATTGAAAATCATGGTTTTATTAAAACACTTTAATGGCATGCTATGCATGTGACTCGATGTGATGCTCCATAGTTTACGAGGGTATAATGCTCAAAAAGCTGAGAACATAGACGGAACTTGAACTTTTTTTTTGGGGGGGGGGGGGCCGAATTTATTTTGGAAGGGCCGAATCGGAGATTTGTTTGTAACCTCAATTAAATTACCCCTAAAACTTATAATATTTACACCATGCGTAAAAAAATTTTGAGGGCGTGGCCCCCCTGGGTCTCTATGAAGGTTCGTCCTTGCCTGAGAAATACAAGATAAAAAGTCAACAATAATATTGGTAAGCTCATAGTTTTAAGTAAAAGATAGTAATTAGTGTGGACCGCAAGATTTTAGCGTATGACAGTTATAATAATACAACGTCAAATGGAAAGTAACACAGTTGCACTAAGCTCATGACCCCGAAGCCTTGACATGATATGTATGCATAATAGCACAAGTAAGTAAATAAATAATACCCCGGTAAGTGTCTAGCCAAATACTTAGTATGCCCTCAAATGTTATGCGTTCGTTTGACCGGTACCAACCCGGACGGGGTGTCAACCCAATAGATCTATTCAATACATTTGCGCTCACAAGTAACTAACGGTTGATGATATACGAGAGGAATTAGTGGCTAATGTGGTAACTTAGGCAAATAGCAAAGTTTATATACTTGTGTCTGTATATAAAAATCAAGCGGTGTATTTTCACCCTAAATGTTTCAAAATAGTTGTAAACATGTAGAAAAACGGGCCTATGAAACTCACCTTGAGTCTAGTAATTCATGAAATAATAAGTCAAGGTATAAAGTATGACATCTCCGAAACGCAACCTAAGTAAGTATGTGTTCGACTTAGTATTATGCTATATGAAATGAAATAATGCAAGTGTGTTTTCATAAAAATAGTATCACCACGGCACGTTTGTGTTTGAGTTTTATAAGTTAAAAATACTCTTTACGTCCAAGTCATATAGTTAAATAAGTTTCAACACTTAACAAGTATTCCCGCATTAACTAGTTTTAATAGTCATTATGTAAGAGTTTTCTCGTCTTTATTTTACGTATTTAAAACAATACTCTTTTTATAATTTATAAAAAGTTACAAAAATATTTCGTCCTTTTGTCGAGTTTATAATAGTATCTATTTATTATTTCTAAAAGTCTAGTTAATGATTTTGTTATTATATTGTGTCAAAATAATGTTCTTTTTAAAAGTCTATAGTTTCATCTTTTTGTCGGGTTTAAAGATAATAATTATTTTATTATTTGTAAAAGTCAATTTAAAAGACTCTTCGTCTCCTTGTCGCTATTTTTAGAAAATTAAGTTTATGTAATATATATAAGTGTAAAATTTTAACGAAAATTGGGCATAACCCGTTTGTTTATTCTCAATTTACCAAGTCTTAGACTTTTTCGGAAAATAACTAAATATATATTAACCTATGTCATTTACCAATTTTTACCCATCTCGTCTCTAACGGTTCAAAAACCATTTCAAGGTCCATAAATTGTAGTTTTACTAATAGTGCAGTTTTTCTTATAAAAGTACAATTTTCGTCGTAACTTCAAAATAACGTAATTTTCTCGTTTTAAGTCCCTTTTTAGTGGTTCAAGCGACCACGTTTAGCTTACAGTGTCTTTATTCGGTTTTTTATCTTATTGTTGAAAAACTTAAACTCATTTTGGTATGGTATCATAAATGTATATTTCGACGTTCTAACTACGTTTTCAACCACAAATCACAACTTCAATCTAAACCTAGTTGTCTTCCACCAATTGTTATCATTTCCTCAACCAATAACAACTCCAAACTAACCTACTTTTCCCTTTCACCGTTTGTAATAACAACATCACGTTATCAAGTATATAAGTAAAATGAACAACAATTAAGCCGCAATTGCAACACATGTAAACTTTGTACATGTAATTAAATACAAAAAGACAAACACAAACATGGTGATACAATTTTATAAATGTGTTATGTATATGTCGTGTATATATGTATGTATATAAGTAGTTCAAACATTCATCTTGCAAATCTCTATAATTAACTTGTACTTTTGAAAACTATATGTTTTAAGTATCAAGAAAGTACAAACATATACATAACACATTTATGAGAAATGCAAGGATTAGTGCGAGAACAACCCTAAGTGATATGTTATTACCCAAGATTATCAACCCAAATGACCTAATTAAGCTTCTAGTACCCAATATCTTCAATCCAAGCAAAGTTTGCGAATTTTGTGAGTGTTTGTGTGTAGGTTGACGGTGACAAAGGGGAACAAGAGGAAGAAATTTTGTGATGGTAGGTTGTACGTAAGATAAAGGGTTTGACAATCCTTGTATAATCATCTAAGCATGCATGTATCCAAAATGAAAGTCAAATTTTTGTAAGTATAGTGTAGTGTGTTAATACGAATAAGCCGTAAAAACGTTTATTTATATTTTACGATCTTCTAATGTTTTGTCGATAACAAACGTAAAATCATTTTAACGAAACAAAGGTATGATCGTTAATTATTAAACAATTGTCCTCTAAATAACTTCTTCCTTAAGAAGAATATTTAGCAAATGTATGATCGTTAATTATTAAACAATTGTTGGCATCATTATTAGAATCTAAGTTAAGTATTTAGTCACTATTTATAATTACTTAAGTAGTTATCTGTTGGAATTATATAACATGACTAATCATAAATATAAACAATAAACATCAAAGTAAGTGCGGAAACGTATAGGAACATATAATGAATAATTAATTAACTAAAGAATAAAGTATGCGTACCTTACTTGATTCTAGCCGAACAAGAATCAAATCCACAAACTAGCAATTAGGATGAACCCTAATTAGGGTTTATAGGATTATAAGAATTACCCCTTACCGTTTTGTAATTCAATCCAAGATAATAACAAAAGTATGTTATTACTATGTTCTTGTACACACGTACTAAACCGAATTAAAGTAATGCTAGTTTTTATCAAACAAATAACATGATTTGTGGAAAAGTAATGGATCGACACCCACAAAGGTGTTCGTCCGGTTTGGAGAAGAAAAAACACACACAAAACTATTTTTAGGGTTTAGCTAATGAGCACAAGAGATGGAAAAATAAAACCCCTAGCCTTGTTTATATACCCAAGTAAACTTGGTGAACAAGTTGGTTTTTCTTTCCTTCTTTCTCTCCTTGGCCGATCGGTTTGGATATCCCATAGGGATTCCGGAACCTTCCCAACTTTTGCAATTTAATCCTTTTCCATAAACATTTAACGACCGTTAGTCCATTACATTAATTACATAACGTCCGTTAGTTATTTCGTTTAATAAATAAATAAATATAACATTTATATTTAATTATTAACTTTAAATTCTCATACGTAAAGTGTGCAATCCCATAGTCTCGAGTTCGATCCTAACTCACGTCTATTAATTTATTGTCCATAAAACCAACAGCTCCCACTTGGACATATCTTAATAGAGTGATCACATTCGGTTAGCGTCTAGCAACACTTCGATGCCTCTAGTACAACTCAAGCAAGGCTCCTGGAAAACCTTTTAATGATTTCTCATTATTATTATCCTTTTGTTTCTAATACCATGTTAAATAAAGATATGGAATTAAGTCATTCTTTATTCAACCATTCTGTTTCTCGTTATTAGTGATTGAACAAGATTACCAAATCTTCTGAACATATTCAGGGGAGAACTTTGGGCATGGCCATGCAAACATCTTGTCAACCCTACGAGGGGCCCAAGAAGATTAAACTCCAAAATAAATTTGAAGGAACAAATTCTATCTTGACTACAAGAATAACCCATGAACTTTGCAACACTTCTGGAAACAACCCTTATGACTACCCACGATAGCGTTAAGTTGTTCCACGTAGTGCACTACATTCATGACACTTATTCGGTATCTCAAGTCTGAGGATAACTATTCATAATTTACTTATAACAATATCCACAAAGTAAATCATGTAGTTGGGATAAGTCCTATATTCAATTCATTGAATATCATCTCAAATTGGTATGCATTCTCATCAATATACTTTCAAGTATATTCTACCATATCTCTCAGATTTGTCTTAGTTTAATGATACTCCCATATCATTAATTGACAACGGACGATTTAGAATAAATAAATTTACTCACGGATTAAACATGCTAATATAGGATACAATATATTATAAAATCAATCATACCAAGTATTTGATTTATTATAATAATTGTTTAACATCCCTTATCCAAATACCAACTAGATCAATGCATGAAAATTCCAGTTGATGAATTATGCCTCAAGTAATGACAACCATACTTGTTGACAAAGCATAAATCAGCCAACATGATCTATCGTAATTTTGAGAATACTTATTTCAAGAATTCAATTAATGAAGTCCTTGTATGTGTGCATTCAACAATTCACATAATAATTCATAAAGTGTGTAACATCCTCTATCACAAATTTATGACAATTTAAACTTTCAAACATTTTAAAGTTTAAAGTATTCTTATTCTTTTAATGTATAATGCAACAGGCTTTTATTAGCACAACTAGTTCACATGGCCATTAACAAGGATGTAATCTTACCATGACTAGTATTGAGTGCCATCTCAATTAAACCAAGATCATTGTATACAAACAACAATATGCTCATTAAAACTCCGTAAACTTTAATATCTTATTGTGTAATGTTTGATACTTTCCTAACTTTCAAGTTTAAAGCTGATGACAATTTGCACAACATTTGACATATTGTTCATCCATAGAATCTAGGAGCAATTCCAGGCTGAGGATGTAATTCTATTAGAATATTCATTACACAAGTTATCTAATAACTTTTAGTTAGATATCAATGTTGTCAAATCATCTATCATTCAAGAATGATACAACAATTTAAATACACTACATGATGTACATGATGAATCTACAGGTCAACCTTAGAATTCATTCACGTTCTATCTTGTCAAAAGATATTTACCCATTTTCCAAATGATATATCATGTTTTATTAGAATCATTTATTTTACTGCACATGTTTATTAATAATAAACATATATTCCAAGGTTATATGTTTTAATTCTTAAATCTTATAAGTGTAGTTTCATTCCAATCTAAGACTTAACATTTAGCTTACAAGGAATGTTACTTCATATATGTTATACAACATATAAGATTTAAAACCTTAACATAATACTCCCACTAGCTTTTAGGAATACTTAAAATTTATCTTATTTCAATTATAAATCGAAACAAGGATTTAATAATTAAACATAAGAATAATTTCATAGATGCATGCATTTATTCATTCATGAATTATTGCACTTCGTACACTTCCAAAGATTATATGAATTCAAAAAACCTTTCAATTACTTACCGTCCTCGCTCAAGTAATTTCTCAAGAAAGAGTTTTGATATTCCATTGTCATATTTCATATTAATGAAATCCAGTATGACAATTATCATCTTTATATATTTAATGTGTCTTGAAAAGAATATTCAATCATAATTAATTGCTTAAGTATGATTAATAATCTTGTCATAAAACATGAATTAAATATGTGTACAATATTGTCCATATGATTTCTACATAGAAATTCAAATCACTAGGGTTTTTCATCTCTTTGAAGAAACTCATTTTCATTCTCTAGTCTAACTATTAAGATAAACCAAATTTCCAAAATTGATTATCTTTATGGACAGCATCTTTAACATTCATAGTATGAGTAATTTACCCAATTCAATATTTGGTAATCCATCATAATGATTATCAGTTTACTATAATCCTCAGAACTCATATTTCTCACATACATGTCAAATATCGAGATATCCTTGCATCTATGAATGAAAATTCCATCATTATGAGGTTTATCATTTACATGTCTAACCTCATCATGATATTTACTAGTGTGTTTTAGAAGATTATGTATCTTGTAATTTTATCTTTCAAGATAAAAAAAAAAAAAACTCCCACTTGCCTTTTGTAATATATAGACTATCTATATATACTTAGCAATTAGAGCAAAACTACGTTGTTCTCTTTTTGGGACATTACAAATACACATTGATAATTCCTGACTTAAGTTTGTTAACAACCTATTCATAAGTAGTTTAACAAATTCCGAATCTTCAATTTTAAAACTTAATGTGATTCATCACATTCCATAATGAAATGGTGTTTTATTAATCTTCTAGGTTGGAGTCATATTGAGTATATTCAATCCATACTCAATATTCTAACCTTGTTACTTTTTAAGAAAGAAGTTATGGTTATCTTGAATCAAACAAATCAAATATACTTTGATTCTCCTAACTGAACATACCATCAACTTGTGGTATTCATTAGAATTAATATTGTAAGACAATCTAACAATATATAAGATAAACATATTCCTTTTGGCTTACCTATTTACCAACTAAGTCAACTTAATGGTATAATAGACTTTCCAAGCCAATTTCATGCTTTATAACACAAGTACCTTTTAACCAAGTCACTTCATATCCATGTCTCAACAAGAAACATAAACTGTTATAATCCCATTATACGTTATAAATCATTGATCAACTCAATGACTTCTTGTATATGTCTTAATTAGAAAACATAACAAGTTAACGTCTTACTTTATTATAAGTCTTAAAAGACTTTATGTTTATGTCTTTACAATGAATCATAAACATGTTTAACTAAAGTAATTATGAACACAACTCTTAGTTTCAATAGTAATTTCAAGTTAATTTATATTACTTCATAATAATGTAGGACTACATTATTTTTCATTTATGTCATTCCAAAATACATAAATAAACAAATTGAAGTAGTATTAGATTACTTCATTTATGTCATTCTAATAATACATAAAAATCTAATTTTAAGTAATCTTATATATCAATTTTGACACATGTTCTAAATACTTGTCTAATTTAGAAACTGTAAATATGTCCATGCAAGATCTCACTTTACATAGAGATTTACTTTGTTGTTGCAATCTCGCCAAGTTCTCACATGACGTAAATTGCAACACCAAGTGTTTCTTGAATTAGATATGTTCAAGTTATAATAGAACATTAGTCTCTTTCCTTGCAGTCAAGAGAATCCGTTAAATCATATACTTATATGTTGTACCTTGCACACAATATAGATTTCTCCCACTTGTGCATGGAACAACATCATGTAGCAGATAAACAACACGACATATGTTTGTTTATGTGACTAATATGATTGTGTCATTGATATTAGCATAACTAGTAGATGTAGAACCACTTCATTGTCTAATAAGGAAACTTACATGACTATCCTTGAAAACATAAGTGTCTACAAGTGGAAAGTAATTATCTTAAGACATTTTAGAGATAATCTGGGTTACTACCAAGATGACAAAGCTTGTAACTCCTACTGAATAAGAGATCATTACATTAATTCCTTATTCAGTAATAAGAACAAAATACTCCCACTGGATTTGACAACATTGCAAGTGTTTCATTAACCAATGAAAGAAAATAGTGTTCTATTTACTTCCCTACACTTTTGATAAAGTCCATACATAACAATTACTTATGTACTAAAAGAGTGTATTCTACTACGTAGATGATGAATTATTCATCAATGCTATTAACTTGAAAAATTGGGCATGCAATTTCTTTCTTAATAGTTCTACTATTCCAACAATTGTAAGTAGTACTTTTAAATGGTCAAAACAAAACAACTATATAAAATATGCTAGTTTGTATTTTACCAATTATACAGTAATTAGTCTAGCTTCTAATTTAATAACTCAGAACATATGCAATTTTCTTAACTATTAAAATATGCTTACGAGTTATGTATTTAGAATTTAGACAATTCTAATTGTCCTATCATACCTTTCTTCATTCATGAAAAGGAATAGGATTGAATCTCACTCTTTCTTATATAAAGAGGACTAGGTTTATCCTTTTAGCAAAGTTGACTCTACCAAAAACCCTTACAGGTGTAGATCAATTTACCAATACAAGAATAACCTTCGTTTACGGTTTAATGTTGCATTAATACATTTAAAGAATTAGCAAAATTCAATTTTAGTATTTTCGATAATTAAACTTTTCAAGAAAATAAAATACCCAAGGTAATATTCATATAACCATAGAATTTTCTCGAAAACTAGGATCCAAATTATCGTAGTTCCATTACATCAGTTGATCTGCTAGTAACGAAAGCACATAATAGGGTAATATGTCGAACAATAATTGGCAAACAATTCCAATTCCTAGATCATTATGGGATTTATATTTTCCAACGCTATTGCAAATATAAACATGTTTCATCCCATCTTATGCCATTGAGTCCAAGATCTCACTTCCTACTCAACTTAAGTGTCTAACTTAAAGAACTGCAAATATGTCCATGTAAGGTCTCACTTAACATAGAGATTTACCTCTCCATCACAATCTAGCCAAGTACTCTCATGACTTAAATTGCAACTTCAAGTGTTCCTTTTAATTAGATGGCATATACCTTAATTTAAAAGGGTACTAGTTTTGATTTTATGTGGTCAAATCAAATATGTACAAAGATGTCATGCATTCATCTTGTAGCATAATTTTAATAAAAAAACTTTTTATTACCAATTCATAAAGATCAAATTATCAAAGTTTTGATTGAGGTATTGGGTTCACCAATCAAGGAATTTAGTGTTAATTATCATCCATTATACCGTACTTTTGCATAAGTGTAAACACTTAGTGTTTCGGATAATTACCACCGAAGTGACGCATGGAATTAAAACTAATTCGCCCTTAAGATGAGCTTGTACTTTTATGGCTTACTAAGTAGCTCCATTCGAACTTACAGAGGGCAGAGGACCAGGTAAGCGCAAAAGCATAACCTTAGACATCCATTCAGTGTGACTGTGCGCACTTCTTAAATAACCCCTTTATAGTTCATTCTCATGGGTGAGCCGTTCACCATTGTACCAAAGTCACCAATCAATTAAACTTTTGAAAACTTAACTCTTTCAAAACAAATCAAATTTCGCCATTGTTTAGTCCGTATTATTTTTCTATTCAAAATTACCCTTTGCTTAAAACCGCCTAACATAATAAACAAACAAGTAATAAATAAAAATAAACTACTAAAAACAATGCACATAATAAACAATTTATACGTGTAAACAAGTAGCCACATGCAACTTATTCGATAAAACCCTATTAATAATCAATGTCTAGGTTAAATTAATGTATATATTAATTAGGGCTTTCACTCTCTCAATTGAGAGTGAGCCACATACATCGACGAATCGATTGTGTAAACCCATAATTAATGATATACCAAATTGCACATAATTGATTCATTAATGTATATAATTGGAGTTTTCCCAATTCAAGATTTATCATAAATTTACATGTGTATAAAACTTAACAATTAATTTTCGCATAACCAATCTTAACAATTAAATATTCAAAGCAACTTATCCATGACTAACATGCATGTATAATCATGGATACATCATAACAATTATACAAATAGTCACAAGATCGCATACAATTCCATGTCACATAACACTTTATTCATGAATTTATCACGTAACAAATATATTAAATCTAGGTTTCGATATAGATAACATAACAATTAATATAAACCCTAAAAAAAAATTTAAGGAAATCGATTAAAAAAATTTAGGGTTTCCACCCATAAAAAATTTTCGATCCATAATAGATTTTTAAAACCAAATTAGGGCAAAAGCCCTAACCCTAAAATTAGGTTTATATAATCATAACCAAAACCCTAGAATAAATCATATCAAACACAATACAATATCCGTTTTTACGTGTTTAGTAATTAATTACTCATTAAAACCAATGGCTCTGATACCACTGTTGGAATTATATAACATGACTAATCATAAATATAAACAATAAACATCAAAGTAAGTGCTGAAGCGTATAGGAACATATAATGAATAATTAATTAACTAAAGAATAAAGTATATGCCTTACTTGATTCTAGCCGAACAAGAATCAAATCCACAAACTAGCAATTAGGATGAACCCTAATTAGGGTTTATAGGATTATAAGAATTACCCTTACCGTTTTGTAATTCAATCCAAGATAATAACAAAAGTATGTTATTACTATGTTCTTGTACACACGTACTAAACCGAATTAAAGTAATGCTAGTTTTTATCAAACAAATAACATGATTTGTGGAAAAGTAATGGATCGACACCCACAAAGGTGTTCGACCGGTTTGGAGAAGAAAAACACACACAAAACTATTTTTAGGGTTTAGCTAATGAGCACAAGAGATGGAAAAATAAAACCCCTAGCCTTGTTTATATACCCAAGTAAACTTGGTGAACAAGTTGGTTTTTCTTTCCTTCTTTCTCTCCTTGGCCGATCGGTTTGGATATCCCATAGGGATTCCGGAACCTTCCCAACTTTTGCAATTTAATCCTTTTCCATAAACATTTAACGACCGTTAGTCCATTACATTAATTACATAACGTCCGTTAGTTATTTCATTTAATAAATAAATAAATATAACATTTATATTTAATTATTAACTTTAAATTCTCATACGTAAAGTGTGCAATCCCATAGTCTCGAGTTCGATCCTAACTCACGTCTATTAATTTATTGTCCATAAAACCAACATTATCTATATCAAAGCCATCATCAAGAATAGTATTCTTCGATCGATTTATATAGACTACACTACTAACTTATGATAATGACATTTTGGTTATTTGATAACCACAATCATTATTCATCACAAAGGGTTTATTGACACTTCAGCTATGTCAATAAATATCTATGTGAAACTTCTTACATTATAATAAAATGGGATTTTACTATAATGTTTGAAAAATAATTCCCAAAGAATTATGACTAATTATTAAAAAGGAAACCACGTCAAATAGGACTAGCATGACATCGTCAAAACATCAATCACACGTCTTAGAACCCAAAAAATCAAAACTCTAGATTTTTTAGAACTCCCAAACCAAAGTTATCAAGGAATGCTTGAGCTGATTTTTGCTGTCATGCCGGATCCCTGGACTTATACTAGCCGGATCCAAAATGAGAGGGATCCGCGGGATCCGTGCAACAGAAGACAGCTTAAATGAAAGAATGATCACTGTGGATGTTCCACAAACTATTTTCCCCTTAAAGACTCACGAACAAAAACCTATCTACTGTTCACAGGAGCAACTTGATCATCTTTCTCAAGCATAACAATCACTTGTGTAAGTATAATCTTCACTACATTGTTAATTTAATTCCTTGATTTCTAGGATTACAATTTCTTCATCTTTAAGAGTTGGGTTCAAATGGGTTTATCATAATTTGTCACCACATTATTTTCTAAGATAATCTAAATCAAAGAATTAACATTGTTAATACAAATTAAACACATTTCTTGAATTCAACAAAGATGATGAGAGAAAAATTGTGATCAAACCCTCTAGGTTACTATTCACAATTAACACCACATTGTGGTTGTATTGTTTAGGAACAATCATGCCAAGCAACAAACAACAAGATTACCAAGACACCACTCACTACATACCTATGTACCATAGGAAACATGGGCTAAGTCCAGACGATAGGAAAGCCATTAAGATGCTTGAAAAGAGACTCTTTCACGAAGGTAGAGTTGTTGATCCATCATTTCTTGCAAATACCGACATAAGGGAACTTTTTGGAACTATTGGGTTTGATTGTCTGTTGGACATAGACGAACAAATTTGCCCGGTCTTTGTACTTGAGTTCTACAAGACCATGAGAATAGTTAGAAATGAAGATGGATCCATCTCGATCGTTTTCACCATCAATAAGCAAGAGTTTAGTCTTTCACTTGTAGAGTTTGGAAGAATCATAGGGGTTCCATACCAAGGTGTTTACATGTACTCCAATGAATGGTCTTTGGAACAACTACACACAATGGTTGATTATCATGCTATCTACCACACCTTGATCCCGGAAGCAACCACGGTGAGGGACACCATTTTCATGCCAAGAGCATCGCCATCAAGAGTCACAAGGAACTCGAAGGTGATCTATAGGGATCCTTTCCAAATGGAGCTTTCGGAAATGTATGGATTGTATAGGAAATGGGAGAATGTGGTGTGTCTAGTAGGTAACAAGGACCACCTCAACGCATGTCTAAGCTTCATGATCTATTGCCTAGTGACCGAGACCCGTTTCAACGTCGCTTACTACATGATCAAGAGAATGGAAAGTGTAAGAAGTATGGACAAAATGATGCTCCCATACGCGATGCTCCTAACCCGTCTTGCCAAATTCATCTTTGCATTAGATCCTTCTCCACAATCCTTTGATCATAGCTTTTGCAATAAAGTTGTGGTACCATTAACCGAGGGTAGAACAACAAGGTTTATGGTGGAAGGCAAGAGGCCACATCCACCCACGGATTCCTCGGACGAAAGGGAGAGGCAAGAAGGAGGTGAAGGTAGTAGTAGCAACCCACTTGGAAATACCGATCTTGACCCCTTGGACTACATTAACCAATTGCCAAACATTCCTAATGAATCACCCGAATGGCAACAAACCAATGGAATCTTCAAGTGCTTCACCAATTTCTTGAGGAAGAAGAAGTAAAGATGGTATGATAAAGAGTGGAGGACGGGTAAGGATGTGAAGGAGAAATGAGGTAAGGTCATAGGACCTTAATTTGCAAATAACAATTTCAAACAATGGTTTGTAATACTTTAAACAATGCTTGTAGTAGGTAGGTATCGCCATATCTTGGCTCTAAACAACTCTAACTTAGGAACTTAAAAAAATGAGATTTTACGACACCTTAAGTGGTCGTCGTCACTCATTCTTGGAACTTTTAGCTCTTCCTACTTTGCTATGCCTTATATTTGTTGAGCTCCTGCATTTAGTCCTTAAAGAAACAACTAGGAGAAGCATTTGCTAAAAAGTGCAAAGTTGCACATTTTCTAAAAGCCTTCTGATATGCAGTGGGCGGATCCCAGCTTTATAACTAGCCGGATCCCTCCCAGAAGGGAACCGCGGGATCCGTGTCTACATATAAGCAATACAGACTTACTCACATCAAAATAGCTCACTAGATCACCTCACACTAGTCAAACATGAGACATTAGAACCAACTAAGTATTCCTCAAACATTTGAAATCTACATACACACCCATAGCTTACCTAGGATATATTTCAAAGTATTTTTGATATATCAAACCATCAAAACTCACCATATTTCCGCTTCAACGCTCACACATTATTTATCACATCTCATAACACTTAGTTTGGTATATCCATCAATTTTAGCAAATTGATCTTAATCACTTTTGACGCAAAATTAGGTTCAAAACTAGTTTTTCATTTTTTTTTGTATTTTTAAGATTTTAGTAAATTTTTCTCAAGTCATCATCTGACTCCTAGGACTAATTGCCATCATTTCTTCATATCAAATCAAATGGTATCCTTGTCAAATACTTAGTTAGACTACCTAAAATCAATTTTCTTACCCAAAACCATCATTAAGCACCATCACCTATTATGGTTGAGCATTTAAGACATTCAATAGTTAATAACTTCAAAATTAAGTCAAAACCTCGAAATACATAGGTAATAAACCTCACAAAAGCATAATCATTTCACCTAGAACCTGTCTGACAGGCGGATCCCTGGTTTGTAACCAGACGGATCCTCGGTGAGAGGATCCGGATCCGTGGTCGCAGAAAGCTAAAACCAGCTTCCCTCTTCAAATTTGAACCACCTTTTGGTTATTTAACCACTTTTTGCTTTCATTTATTGTCTCTCTAGAGCTGATCAAAATCCTAAGTGCATGCTTAACACTCTTAGTGGACAAGAATTTAATTCTCTCATTCAAATTACCTTTTATAAACCAAACACTCTTATGGTTAGGGCATCATTTTCATCTAGCTCTCAAAAATCAACCACTAAAAGCTTATTTAGCATCACTATCATCACCATGACTAAGGCTCTTAGCAACAACTCTTCAACAAAAGGATCATCCAAAAGAAAGGGTCAAATGATCCATGAAATCTCATCCACCGAATCATCTCCCATTAGAGATAATAATGCTAGAATCCCACATCATCAAACTCATCCAACAAATGCTAAGAGAACCGCAAGGATTAGCATCAAACCTTTCGGACTAGAAAAAGGATCATCTAGTTCAAAACCAAACATGGCTAGTTCTAGCAAGCCATCTAAACCCTCATTCCTTAAGCATGGAATACACTCCGTGAATGAACCTCTTCCTCACTCAAATCTCAATTCACTAGAGCATTCACCACCAAGAGCATCCCACTCACCGACGTTCTCGTTAAATAGAGAACCACCCACAACACCAAATAGTCCATCATGGGAAGCAAGGAACAATCATGGACAAATTCATATGGAGGAATTTCCACTACCACCACCCTCACCTATAGAAGAACCTTATCCCACACCTCAAAATGAAATCCCACTATCATTCGTAGAGCCTCCTCAAAACATCCACTTTCCCCCGATTCCCAATCAAGACAATAGTTGTCCAAATTGTCTAGTCACCCAAGGACTTGTTCAAGAAGTACGAAATGAGTTACATTTCATGTTTAATCATCTTCTTGAAAGATTGGACCAAATCAACAAGTCTACTCACCCTTAGACTCGAGCACTTTGTTGCATTCAAGGCTTTAGTAACTTATTAATAGAAAATGTATGGCTAGATCATTCTCTTAGTTTTAGAGATTTGTTTGATTATCTCTTGGTTTTATTGAATGATTACTTATATGCCACGTTACTTTGTGTTTATGCTTGCTAATTATATACTTATCTCACCTCATCATTAGCATTGTTTGGGATATCCTCATTGCTAAACAAACTATCATCAGACAGCCGGATCCCTTGAAATGGCCTAGACGAATCCCTCCATAAAGGAACTGTGGGATCCGTGGTCCAGAAGCACAAATTACTACTAACTTGAGTTTTATTTGAAGGAAATTATGCACTATACTCTTGTTTTTCTAACCTTTATTTTGTAGATTTTCAAAATACACATGAAGATTTTGACACCATAAACTAGGGGGAGCTTTGTGTCAAACCATATTGCAAAACCATTTGCAACATAATCCTTATTTGGATTATACTTCATGACACCCCATTGCAATATTGCAATCATCAAGGGGGAGCATTTTCATCACAAGGGGGAAATAATTTGCAAACAAATTTGCAATTCATTAGCTTATAAGTTTATGCTTACTTGACGCCCTCTCAAAGGGATGGACTCGTCAAGGGGGAGTTAAGACGAGAACCATTCCCGTCACTTACTCACTTTACATCTTTTCTTTTTACATTTGTTTTTAACTTTGTGTTAGTTTCTTTTCGACGCTCTTTTTGTTTCGACAAAAAAGGGGAGAAGAGAGTAAAAACTCCAATTCGAACTTTTACGAATTTTAGTTTTTCCTTAAAATAATTTTATGTTTTGTCATAAACAAAAGGGGGGAGATTGTTAATACAAATAAGCCAGAAAACGCGTTTATTTATATTTTACGATCTTCTAATGTTTTGTCGATAACAAACGTAAAATCATTTTAACGAAACAAATAAAATACGTAAATAGTTTGAGCCAATAGTTTTCTAACACACTTACGTTTTCACATAAAACACTAAAACAAGTATAAGTGATTTTATGATTTAGAGATACATATGTACAACAACTAGTGTTTACATATTTGGCTAACATATACTTAACTAAGTATATACTAAAATGGATAAAAACAAGTATATACTAAAATGGGTAAAAACAAGTATATACTAAAAAGGGTAAAATCTAACAAATGGTTTTGACCCATAACCCATGGTTTTGTCCAAACCACTTAACTAGGTTCATTGAATTCTAGAGATACATTGTATCTAGAAAGAAACCCATGGATCAACCCATAACCCATGACCCATAACCAAAAATACCCATGGGCAAAGAGGAGCGTCCCACGGATCCCTAGATTTACGCTAGCCGGATCCCTTGTGGGAGGGATCCGTGGGATCCGGGGAACAGTGAACTTTCTCCTCTATAAATAGTGAGCCATTTATTCCTTTTGGCTCACCACTTTCTCACATACTTTCTCCAAGTATTGTACCTCTCTAACCACTGATCCTAATGGATCTTTCTATGTAGTTTGTCTTTTGTTTTTTTGTGATTCTCTAAGTTCCTCTTAAGGCGAGATCACCACCTCTTGAAGTCAAGCAAGCTCAAGTCCATAAGTTGCCATGCTTCGTCATCATCAAGACTACTGAGGTTCTCTTGTTGATAGTTCTTTCTTTCCCCGTAGAAGTGTTGTGTTGAAGGCATTAGTGAAGGATGCCGAAAGTGTCAAGACGAAGGCATTAGTGAAAGGTGCCAAGCGTTGTGTTGAAGGCATTAGTGAAGGATGCCGAAAGTGTCAAGACGAAGGCATTAGTGAAAGGTGCCAAGCGTTGTGTCGAAGGCATTAGTGAAGGATGCCTAGGAGTCAAATCAAGTGGTATTAGTGAAGAATACCGAGGTCGTATAATCGATGAGGTGCATCGTTATACATATAGTGATAGTTAATATTCAAGGATGGTGATATCCTTGATGGTGTTGTAATAAGGAGTGGGTCTCCTTAAGATTGGGTGGTGTTTTGTGTTGGGTAGTAGTTCCTCCATAAGCAATGGAACTAGGTGCTTAGCCTAGTACCTAATAAAGGGTAGGCGACGTTGTGATAGGATTAGTTCTCCTTGGAGTGAAAGAACTCGGTAGTTAGCCTAGCACCGTATAAAGGGTAGGCGACGTTGTGATAGGTGTGGTTCACCTTGGAGTGAAAGAACCCGGTGGTTAGCCTAGTACCGGAAAAAGAGTAGGCAACGTTGTGAAGGCTTCTCCGCCATAAGGAGTTGGTGTCGTGTAGTGTTTACAAACTCTCGAGTAGGTGACTCAGGGAGTGGAGTAGGGCAAGGAAGGTGTCCTTGTAGCCGAACCACTATAAATCCTTGTGTCGTGGTTATGTGCTTCTTACTCTCTATCTTTCATTACACGTTTATATATCTATCTATCAACGTCCAACATAAACAACTAAATGGAGTGACATAAGTTGATATAAATATTGTTAATACAAATAAGCCGTAAAAACGTTTATTTATATTTTACGATCTTCTAATGTTTTGTCGATAACAAAAGTAAAATCATTTTAACGAAACAAATAGAGTACGTAAATAGTTTGAGTTAATAGTTTTCTAACACAATTAAGTTGTCACATAAAACACTAAAACAAGTATAAGTGATTTTATGATTTAGATACATATGTACAACAACTAGTGTTTACATATTGGGTTAAACATATACTTAAACTAAGTATACTAAAATGGGTAAAAACTAAGTGTATGCTAAAATGGGTAAATACAAGTATATACTAAATGGGTAAAATACTAGCAAATGGTTTTGACCCATAACCCATGGTTTTATATATACCACTTAACCAAGTTCATTGTATCTAGAAAGAAAACCATGGATCAACCCATAACCCATGACCCATGACCCATAACCAAAATAACCCATGGGCAAAGAGGGATGACCACGGATCCCTAGCTTTGTGCTAGCCGGATCCCTTGTAGTAGGGATCCGTGGGATCCGGGAACGAAGAGAATTTTCTATAAATAGAGAGCCATTTCTTTTTCTCTATACATGGTTTTTCACACATACTTCCCCAAAGTATTCTAACCCTCTAACCTCAGATCTAAGTGATCTATGTAGTTTGTCTTTTGTTTTGTGTGATCTACTAGGTTCCTCTTAAAGGAGAGATCACCACCTCTTGAAGACTTGCAAGCTCAAGTCCATGAGTTGCCATACATCGTCATCATCAAGACTACTAAGGTTCTCTTGTTGATAGTTCTTCCTTTCTCCATAGATGTTGGGTTGAAGGCATTAGTGAAGAATGCCGAAAGTGTCAAGATGAAAGCATTAGTGAAAGGTGCTCATCATCCGTGTCAAAGCATTATTGAAGGATGCTAAAGGTGTCAAGACGAAGGCATTAGTGAAGGGTGCCAAACGTTGTGTCAAAAGCATTAGTGAAGGATGCTAAAGGTGTCAAGACGAAGGCATTAGTGAAGGGTGCCAAGCGTTGTGTCAAAGGCATTAGTGAAGGATGCCAAGGGATCAAATCAAGTAGCATTTGGGGAGAATGCTTAGGTTGTATAATCGATGAGGTGCATCGTTATACATATGTGTATTTGTTTATCTACAAGGATGGTGATATCCTTGATGGTGTTGTAACAAGGAGTAGATCTCCTTGAGATTAGGTGTTGTGTCGTGAAGGTGTAGTTCACCTAAGGTGTGAAAGAACTAAGGTGCTTAGCCTAGTACCTAATAAAGGGTAGGCGACGTTGTGATAGGATTAGTTCTCCTAAGGTGTGAAAGAACTCGGTGGTTAGCCTAGCACCGTATAAAGGGTAGGCGACGTTGTGTTAGGTGTGGTTCGCCTTGGTGTGAAAGAACTCGGTATTTAGCTTTGTACCAGAAAAAGGTTAAGCGGCGTTGTGAAGGCTTCTCCGCCACAAGGAGTTGGTGTAGTGCTTACGAACTCTCGAGTAGGTGACTCGGGGAGTGGAGTAGGGCAAGGAAGGTGTCCTTGTAGCCGAACCACTATAAATAACTTGTGTTGTGGTGATGTGCTTCTTACTCTTTATATTTCATTCACGTTTATATATCCATCTATCAACGTCCAACATAAAAAATCAAATGGATTGACATAAGTCAATCTAAATATTTAAAAGGAAGTTTTAAATTGGTAAAACTATTCAACCCCCTTCTTGTTTTCCACAATTGGCATCGAGCGTTACCAAGTTTCTTAAAGTATGTTGTACTTTAAAGACTTGATACGATCCGTGTATGTTTGAAAACTACAAAGAAGGATTTTTTCTTGTTGGTCATATTTTCTTTTAAATCATTTTGTTGGACATTGATAGATGATTCTAATCATTTTTGCTCTTAAGAAATCTTCGTGCTAGAATCTCTTCAAAGTCTTCATTCAAAGATTAATGAAGTCAACATTCAAGGAAGGATCTAAAAAGTAATCACAACCTATGTACACCAAGTACAAATGATTACTTTAAAAGCTCATGAAGTATTTTTGGCATTATACCAAATCAAGAAGCATAGAGGTATGTTTTACTCTTCACTAGATAGGTTACATGAGTCCCATTTATTGTCATAAGTTATATTTGCTTAACTAATCACTAACATCATTAGAAGTCTCTTTCGTCACCTTTAGTCTTTTTCAACATAGGGGATGATATTATTTTTTTTTCACAAACTAACGCCATCACATATGAACCCTCGATATGTAATTCATCGAAAATCATCATTCAAAAACAATCATCATCAAATACCTCCATTTTTTGGGCAAGCTAATTTATAAGCCTACTACAAAAATAATACCAAACAACTCCCCTTCGTCCCACAAGAGTCGGATCCCTCTAGTTGTACTAGCGGATCCCAAATACAAAGGATCCGGGGAACCGTGGAACGTAACTCACCTATACGCCAAAAATTCACCACCGATCTTTTTTCCTCTATTCACATAACACCAAAACGACTAAGCTACTGAATCCATCCTCATTAGCTTCCATACTCTCAAGTATTCCTTCCTAGAACATCATTGTAAGTAATTACATTAACTTGTTCTAATTTTCATCATCCTCATCCTAGGGTTCATGGTTTCTTAATTTTTAATCAATTAATTTAATTAGGGCTCTTTAAATTAATCATGAAAAGGGGCTTTTAACAAAATCACATTGTGTTCACAACATTGTTAATACAAATCAAAACCATAAACCCATCCCAACTAACTTTACCTAATTGGAAAATTTGTATTTTTAGGACCAACCAATGACCAAAGCTACTCAACAAGATCATCATGACACCGTCCACTACCTTACTCATTACTATCGTAAAAGGGATTGACCAAAACCGACCGTAAAATTTTCAAAAGCCTTGTAAAACGACTTATCCACGAAGGTCGTGTAGTCAAGGAATGTTTCCTTGAAGATACCGACATTCGTCAAGTTTTCTCGACAATCAACTTTGATTGTCTCCTTGACATAGATGAACAAATTTGTCCGGTTTTCATTTTTGAATTTTACAAAAGCTTTAGGATCATTCGAAACGTTGATGATAGCATTTCAATCACTTTCATCATCAATAAACAAAACTTCACTCTTCCTCTCAACAACTTTGCTCAAACTCTTCTCATTCCTTGTGAAGGAATTTGTATGTACTCTCAAGATTGGGCAATTAACGCTCAAAACCTTGCACTTGATCCTAAGCCTCTCTATAACACTCTTATTGATGAACCCGAAACCATCCGAGACACTATCTTCAAAATAAGAGCCGACCAATCCCGCTTCGACCAAAACAAGAAGCTCATTCACCGTAATCCCTTTCAAATGGAACTTTTCAAAATGCACCCCATGTTTAGAAAATGGGAATAAATCCTTAGGGAAAATGTCATTAGCCTAGTTGGAAACAAAGATCATCCAAACGCATGTCTTGTGCAAATGATCTATTGTCTTATCCATCAAAGGCCATTTAATCTTGCCTATTACATGTGTTGGGATATGAAAGTGCTGAAGATATCAAAGTACTGAAGATATGAAAGTACTGTAAGCTGCAAAGTACTGGGAAAAGTCAAAGAGTCAAAGTATTGCTAAAGACAAAGTCAAAGTAATCGCAATATGAAGTCAAAGTATCGCAAGAACAAAAGAATGTTGTATTATTTATGGAAAGAATTGTATTCTATGTTTAGATTACTTGTCGCATAAGGTTATAAATTGTAAACCGACTAGGATATCCTTGAGCCTATAAAAGGACTCCTAGATTGGCATTAGAGGTACGATTGCTTATGATTTCAGAAAAAGAGTTTTAGAGTTTACGAATTAGTGTTTTAGAGAAAATTTCGATTATCTTAGTGTTGTATTAGAGTATCGCATAATAAGCGATTTAGAGTTTATAATAAAAGGTTATTCTTCTTAGTTTTGTTAAGTAAATTCTGCGTACTTGATAAAGATTGCTCGTGTTTCTTTGTTAATAACTTAGGATTTATCCGCGGTTATTAAACCTTAACAAGCTAGTTAAGTTAGTTTGATTAAAGTATATCGATCCAACAAGTGGTATCCGAGCTTGTGTGGAAACTCTGACTAGGAAGAAACCCTACTTCAACAATATTCAAGATGTCGACTGTTCCACCACCCTCAATCACCTCACTCGTAATTCCAATAATCAAGAAGGAGAATATGATCTCGGTGCATGAAGATGAGGCAAGATACATTGCCATTACGCACCATGCTCTTTGGAATGTTATTGTGAATGGGAATGAAGTTGTAGCACCCCATTGATATTCTGGACAACCAAAGGCACCTAAACCGGTCTTACTAGCAAAGAACCCTAAGGAATCAAGAGAAGGCTCTAAACATTCTATTGTCCGCCATTCCGGATGGTCATCTTCTCAAGTTTCATGATGCTAAAGATGCTAAGCAGCTCGGGGCTGCTCTCAAGACCAGATTTGGAGGGAATGAAGCCTCTAAGAAGATGCACGAAACTTGTCAAGCAACAGCTTTGAAACTTTCACAGCTTGGTGAAAGAGAGAGTCTTGATGCTGCATATGATAGGTTTCAGAATCTACTGAACATGTTGGAGCTATACAAAGGCGTAAGTATCAGTTGAAGATGCTAATTTGAAGTTTCTAAGGAGTTTGCCATCTTCATGGCATGTGATTGCTACAATGATCCGAGGACAACAAGGTTTGGATGTCATGGACTTTGATGATCTATATCATCAACTTAAGGTGTATGAGCATGAGATGAGTGGTCAAACAAGTTCTAAGTCTCACAATATTGCTTTTCTATCATCCTAAAGAAGGCCAAGACTTCCAAAAGTCGCTTCTTCTCAAAGTAATCTTGTTTCTCAAAAGCTGTCTATACACCCCTTCATATGTTCAAGGCCCCACCAACTACCACTATGGCCTCGGATGAAGTTATGTGCTCCTTCTTTGCACAACAAGCTAGTTTACCTGTCACTTATGAAGAAGATCTAGCGCAGATTGAAGAAGATGCACTTGAAGAAATTGATATCAGGTGGCAAGTTGCTATGATCACTGCAAGGATCAAAAGTACATGAAGAAGACAGGCAAAAGCATTGATTTCAAACCAAAATAGGGCATAACTTTTGACAAATCTAAAATTGAATGTTTCAATTGTCAAAAGACTGGTCACTTTGCAAGGAGTGCAGTTTGCTAAGTATCAAGCAAAAGAACATCCGAGAAGCCTAAACTTGAGCTTAAGGAAATTCCCATTACTGAAACAAAGGCTTTGGTTGCTCAAGAGAAGTTATCATAAGTTGACCGAGGAAGAGTTTGATGATGAACCAAAGACTTATCAGATGGTTGCAGGGAAGATGCGATACACAAATGGAAGCATTGACCGAGTAACGCTTTTGATGAAGAATCGAACATCTTTGCTTTGGAATCGATGATGGCTTTGGAGGATTTGACCGAGCAAGGAAAGTGAAGATGATCCTGTTCAACTAGCATTGGTGGCTACTTCACCAACTCAATCTCCTATCTCTGAGGTATGCTCAAATTGCTATGATTTTTATCATAAATTGCTTAGCGGTTATGTGATTGAGAGAGATAATTGTGTTAAGGCTAGGTTCGAGGTAAAGCAGTTATCAAATAACCTTAGAATCTATGGAAGCCAAAATTTTAGCACATGAAACTAATGAAGTAGCTTGGGCTGAAAAATATGCACAACAGATTACCGCTAAAGCTTAGTGAATGGAAATTAAACTGTAAAATTGCCGAAATTGAGAAATTAACTAAGGAAAGAGATGATTTGTTAGCTAAGTTTGTCGCTTGGGGTGAAGTCGGTTCACATGTTTCTTATGTTCAAAAACAAAGAAAGAGCCTATCTTAAAACTGGATTAGGTTTTGGAATGGATTTCAGTAAGATAGAAGAAAACCAATCTAGTAATCATGATGAAGGTGAGTATGAGGATATAACCACTAGTGATGAAGAACTCATTAATTATGTAGATACATCTAGTAATGATGGTTCAATAAGTGACTCACCTCCTCAATATAAGAAAGCTAATGATTATCATGTCGCTCCACATCCCATGGCATTCATCAACCCCTTAGGCCTGATGTTTCTCGCTTTGGAGTAGACAATCTAGAGTTCGGAAAAAGCTAGTTGCTAAATCTAGGTCTAAAAATCCAAAGAATCATTTGAAAACAATGATCAAAATCAAGCAGTACCTTTAAATCAAAGTATCGCTCCACAAGCATACCTTCTTCAAAACCTTTTCAAAACAAGATCGCTAAACCTTTTGGGATAATTTTGGTCAAAACAGGTTTAATCACTCACCAAAAAGGCAACATAATTTTGGGCATAGACATAGAAGCTGTCACTTTAACAGTATGGGTCAGAAACTGTGTTTTGTGTGTTATAGTCCTAATCACTTAATCAAAGATTGTAATAAACACTCAGAATATCTAAGCAAGTTTCCAAGGAATAAGTCTACAAATCAGAAACTTAGAGAGCACAAACCGGCTTTGGAATAATTCAAATAGGGTTAATCACAAGAACTTCACACGCATCATAGATACCCACATCGAGAAGACCTTCAAGATCTCACAAGATACTTTCCAAAGTCGCCGTAAACAAGGTGTCGATAACACTACTTGGAATAGGAATTCTAGGAGATCTCACTATCAACCTAGAAGGTATCACAATTCATATAGGGAATCTAGATCACAGGAACCACCTGTTAAAACCTGAATGGGTAAAAGGGAAAGTATCGCTAAGGGACAAACAAGACGCTCAACAAAAAGTGAATCCGATGTTTGTGTGACACAAGAAAATTCTAAAAATCTGGTGAAAGAGATTTATGTTGAAAAACCATAAAGTTTTGAAAATCCACATGCTAAAAATCAAAAGATAATTATGGATCATCATTTGAAAGATAGTGGTAATTACATACTCAAAGAATTTGAGTTTGTAACTCCACCAGGGGAACACAAGTCAAGAATGGCTTGGGTTCCTAAAAGTTCTAACTCTTTTCTTTATGTGGCAACCCTAAGAGGAGCTTAAAGATCATCTTATTGTAGATAGTGGTTGCTCTAGAAGTATGACAGGAGACAAAGAGATCCTGTCTGATTTTAGGAAGATTAATGGAGGAAAAGTTGCATTTGGTAATGATCCCAATGGAGGAAGGATTACTGGGAAAGGAACAATTAAAGTTGGAAGAATCGATTTTGAGAATGTCAGATATGTGAAGGAGCTTAAGTTCAACTTGTTGTCAGTCTCTCAAATTTGTGATAAAAGCATCCCGTGTTATTCATGACACGAATGTCTCATCCTTTCCTCTGACTTTAAACCTGTTGATGATGACTTGGTAGTACTTAGAGTACCAAGGACAAATGATGTGTATAGTTTAGACATGAAGAGTCTACATTCTTATGGAAGAGCCACATGTTTGGTGGCTAAAGCAACATCTGAAGAGGCACATCAATGGCATAGAAGATTGGGCCATGTGAATTTCAAGAACATCAACAAACTGGTCAAAGGCAATTTAGTTCGAGGTCTACCTTCAAAGACTTACAAGAATGATCAATCATGTTTGGCATGCAAGAAGGGTAAACAACACAAAGCTTCCTGCAAGAAGCTTGAGGAAATAATTATTAGAGAACCATTGAGCTACATTACATATGGATTTATTTGGACCTCTCGTGGCAAGTTTAAATAAGAAAAAGTATTGTTTGGTTGTTACTGATGATTGTAGTAGATTCAGTTGGGTTTTCTTTTGGGGCTTTAAAGATGATACCTTTGATGCTATTAGACACCGATTATTGCTCTTGAAAACCAATTGAGACTCAAGGTAAGAGGTATTAGATGTGACAATGGGACTGAATTCAAGAACAAACTTATGGATGAATTTTGTGCAAACAAAGGCATAAAAGGGGAGTTTAGTATTGCTAGAACACCAAAGAAATGGTGTTTGAGAGAGAGGAAGAATAGGACCTTGATTGAAGCTGCAAGGACAATGTTAGCGATTCTCATCTCCTATTCAATTTTGGGGTGTAATCTTGCATGCTATGTACTTAATGGTATCTCACCAAACCACGATGAAGACACCCTATGAATTGCTGATGGGCAATAAACCCAACATTCGATTTATGAAACCTTTTGGATGCCCTTTTACTATTTTAAACACTATTGATAATCTGGGGAAGTTTGATGGCAAGTCAGAAGAAGGATACTTATTGGGTTATTGTACTAACAGTAAGGGCTTTAGAGTCTACAACCGAGTTACAAAGAAGATTCAAGATTGTCTTCATGTTGAGTTTTTAGAAGATCAAGACAATGAGAAAGGTAAAGGTCCTGATTGGATGTTTGATCTTGAGGTTTTAACTCCATCTATGAACTATGTACCTGTTAGAGAAGAAAATCAACCAATGCACAATGGAGAAGATTTACAATATGTTGTTCATGGAGTTCATATTAGACCGATGTCGTTCTGATGAAGATCCTGTTATTCCAAAACAAAGTAATCTGAAGTTCCAAACCAAAGTATCGTTGTTTCGAATCTTCTTTATCTGCTGAGGATAAATCTATTCAAGAGGAACTTAATCAGATGCTTCTTCAAGATGTTTTAGCATATTCTTACACTGATGAACAAAGGAGAGCTTATGAAGAGGCAAAGAAGAACAAGACTGCAGAGTACTCTCACAAAGACTTTGACAAGTTTTTGTACAAAGTATCTGCACTGCTGACAAGTACTTTAGTCGATCCGGATGATCATACCATGCCCGGATTAGAAGATATGATGATGAATTTGAAGATGAAGGTATTTTCCCAAATTCCAATGAAGGTGTTGATGTTACTAATTTAGAGGATAATTATGAAGTTCCACAGTCTCCAAACTTAAGAACTCATAAGGATCATCCAACTGATCAAATCATTGGTCCTTCTACTTCTAGAGTTATGACAAGACACAAAGCTAAGGGTTTCACAAAACCTCACAATGCTTTACTTAGCTTTGTGTATAAACAAAACAGGTTGAATCATCAGGACCATCAAACCTGCTCTTTTACTTGTTTTATCTCTCAAGAGGAACCCAAGAATATTGCTCAAGCATTGACTAAAGAAAGTCGGGTTGAAGCTATCTTGGAAGAACTTCTTCAATTTAAACTTCAAGAAGTTTGGGTTTTATGTGATCTTCCGGATGGGAAGAGAGTTATTGGCACCAGATGGGTTTTTAGGGTCAAAAGAGATGAAAGAGGTAATGTTATCAAAATAAGGCAAGGTTAGTAGCACAAGGATATAGACAAGAAGAAGGAGTAGATTATGATGAAGTTTTTGCTCCTGTAGCAAGAATTGAAGCTATTAGAATATTTCTTGCTTTTGCTTCTTATATGGGCTTTCAAGTTTACCAGATGGATGTTAAAAGTGCCTTTCTATATGGCAAGATTACAGAGGAAGTTTATGTCAAACAACCTCCTGGTTTTGAAGATCCTAAACATCCAAACAAAGTCTACAAGGTGGTTAAGGCTCTTTATGGCCTTCATCATGCACCTAGAGCTTGGTATGAGAGACTCTCCACATTCTTATTGCAACATGGATATAGAAGGGGAGCTATTGACAAGACTTTGTTTATCAAGAGAGACAAGAAAGATATTATGTTAGTTCAAGTTTATGTTGATGATATCATCTTTGGGGCTACTAAACAGTCTATGGTTAAGGAGTTTGAGAAGTCGATGCAGTAAAGAATTTCAAATGAGTTCAACGGAGAGTTGACTTTCTTTTAGGACTTGAGTTAAGCAAGTCAAAGGAAGGTATTTTTATCAGTCAAGACAAGTATGTTTCTGACATACTTAAGAAATTCAATTTTGATGATATGAAGGTCATTACTACACCTATTAGATCTATCAATTCATTGGGCAAAGATGAAGATGGACACCTGTTGAAGTCAAGCTTTATAGATCAATGATTGGCTCTCTTATGTATCTCAACGCATCAAGGCCCGATATAATGTTTGCAGTTTGTCTATGTGCTAGATATCAAGTCTCACCTAAGATCTCTCACATGAATGTTTGTGAAAAAGAATTTTCGTTATTTGAAACAACAACCTAAGTTGGGGTTGTGGTATCCTAAAGAGTCACCTTTTCACTTAGAGGCTTTTTCAGATAGTGACTATGCAGGTGATAATTATGATAGAAGATCCACAACTGGTGGTTGCCAATATCTTGGAAGAAGGCTAGTCTCCGGCAATGCAAAAGCACAATTGCAAAGAACATCATCTATGGGTTTAATATGTAGTCACGCAAGTTGTTGTGGTCAAGTTTTGTGGATGCAAAATCAACTCTTGGACTATGGGTTCAATTTCAAAAATACTCCTATCAATATTGATAATGAGAGTACAATTTGTATTGTGAAGAATCCTGTGTATCATTCCAAGACAAAGCATATTCAGATTAGGCATCACTTTCTCAGAGATTGCTATGAGCACGGCTCATCAATGTTGTTAAGGTTCACACGGATGACAATGTAGCTGATTTACTCACAAAAGGTTTTGATGTGTCACGATTCAATCACTTGGTCATGAGCATTGGAATGATTAACTACTAAGTTATGTTTGAGGGGAGGACTATAAGGTGTTAGTATAGTCATGTGTATTGCTTGAGGGGAGGATTCTTGTTTATACTTAGTTTATATGAAGGAACTTGGCAAAGTAATCGCTTTTCTTGAAAGTAACGCTTGGGAAAGTATTGCTTATGTGGAAAGTATCGCTTGTCGTATTAAAGTATCGCTCCAACGGTAATATTGATGGGTAATTGATAGTAACTTGTAACTTTGTTATTATAGGTCGTGATTTTTCAAATCCTACCTATAAATAACTACTTCGATTTTCCTCTCATATTATTACTTTACATCTTTTCCACACTTATCTCCCAATCACCATCTCTTTATTCTTCGATAATTTCAATTTGTGCTTACATAATCATCAATGGCGAATCGACCTACAGTTTCAAAGCATAATATGGTAGCAAATTTGGACAAGACTGAGGCGAATATGGATTTTTATGATATTGTTGATTATCTTACTGGGTCGCCTATTAGTTATGCTCTTTTAGTTGAACCGGATATTATTGAACCATGGATTCAAGAATTTTGGGCTAATGCTAGAGATAACATGGAGGAGGATGAAGATTATATTAGATCTACGATTCTTTGGACGGACTATCAAGATTACGAAGCCTCTATTCGAAGCATTTATTATTTGAAGATGAAGATGGGGCTTTTCGATTTGACAAGCAACTGATTTGGGATACTTTTAGGAATCTTGGTTATGAAGGCTCTTTAACGTAACAAACATTCAAGAAAGCATTATTCCGTCCTCAATGGAAGTTCTTGATTCATGTACTGCTTCATTGCATAAGTTCTAAAAGCACTTCTTGGGAGCAGCTTTGATCCAATATAGCATCTCGCAGTGGTTGGACTAGCTAATGACAGAGTGTTTAATTTTTCAAGGCTTATTTTGGATGGGATGCTATCACATATATCCTCCGGGTCAAAATGGTCGATGTATCCAAGGTTTGTACTGTGTTTTCTTAAACAAGCAATTGGTGATGTTCCAAAACCCGCTGCTTTGTTACCTGTTATTGTGCAACAAGCCAAAATATTTACATTTATGGCTAGGCGAAGTGCTTTGTTCAGAGGTGGAGATATTCCATTAACACCTACAATGATGGAAGTTGTTCAAGCCGCATGCGTCTTTGAGAGGATGAAAAAGTGAAGGTACCGCTTCGTACATGGTACCGCTTCACAAAGTGCCTCTCAAAGTTCGCTTCTCCAAGATCCGCTTCACAAAATGCTTTGCTCACAAGGTCTGATCTGCAAGCCTCACAATCTTGCATCTGCAAGTACCGCTTCTATTGAAGGTAATCTTGATCTTTACTGGTCTTGCTTCTCCAAGCCCCGAGGTTCAAGCGAGATTGAAAGAACACCTACTCCATCTCCACAACATTCTCGCTCCTCGCTTCGAGGAACATTCACATCTTCAAGGTGATGATCATACTATACCTCGTGAAGGTTTAACTTTGGATAATTATGCTTTGACAAGGGAGCTTGTTAGGTTGAACAAGACTGTTGAGTTTCAAGCTAAAGCGCTTAGGAAATTAAAGCGTAAGTATATTTGGTTGAGGAATTTTATTAAACCATATATTCAAGGTTTCAACTTATGGGTTAAAGAGGAAAACAAACGTCGGAAACAACTTCGAAAGGAATTAAAACGAAAGAAGGTTCCTAAATCATCTTCTGTCAACTTGGGAGGAATTTAGAAAAGGAAAATTTGAAAGAAGATGTTGCGAAGAAGAAAGAATCTGTAAGCATGCAGAAAAGATTATTTCGATTCGAGGAAGAAGTGCAAGTTCAAGGTACCTTGATGGTCAAGGTCAACATCAAAGTCAACATCTAAGTAATGTTTTTCATGATACATCTAGGCAAGAAGTGATAACACCAAGGGGATTGAATTTTGAAGAAGAAGTCTGGTCCTTCTACAATTGTTATAGAAGAAGAGGAGGAAGCTACATTCAAACCTATTCATTCTGCAAGTGATGATGAATTAATTGCTACAATTTTAGAAGATTTGTCACAACCAAGAGGAGGAGTTACTATTAGAGATGTACGAGAAGAAGAACAACCAAGAACTTCTCAACCTGCAATTGATCCAAAAGATAAAGGGAAAGGTATTCTGGTTGAAACAAAGAAAAAGAAACTCACTTTGGTAGAACTTAGAGCAATTGAAGTTGCTAGGAATGAAGCGACTAGAAAAGTTCAAGAAGAGTTAGATGCTAAAGATAGAAAAGAACAAGAAGCTCAAGAAGCTCTGAATAGAGAAGCAACTCAAAAGGTGCAAGATGTATTAGATGTTGAAACTATCTGAACCTTTACCCCTACACCTGTTAGATTTATGCCAGAAGACCTAATTTAGCTAAGGAGGAATGCTATGATGGCTTATCGAAAAGTCAATGGTATAAAGGATTACGTAAGTTTAATTATCTTGAGATGAAAAGATTATATGATGTCGCTAGGAGGATTATAAGAAGAATGTTGCGATATTAAAGACTTTAGAGAAGAAGCTCATTGACCTAAACCGAAAGGAAAAAGAGCTTAAAGAGAAAAAGAAAAACTGAAGTTAGAGATGTTCAGTTTTCAAAGAAAGAAAAGGTAGAATTAAGATCCGAGACTAGTGATGAATTGAAGAATTATCTCAGAGTGGTAGATTTTGATTATTCAAAAGAAGATAATGACATGAAGATGAACAGATCAAAGATCAGTGTTTTTAAAGTTGTGAAATCCAAGAATGGAGATTACATGATTTTTCATAAAGAAGATGAAAGTTTCAAAGTTTTCAAAAGGCTATGGGATTTATCTTGATATTATAGATAGAGTAGACCTATTCTACTTATATCATGTTGTGAAGACTTACTTTGAAAATAATCCATTGGAAGGGATTGGTTTGGTTTTACATGGTGATCTCATAACTCTACGGGAAACTCAAGAAGAGAGCACCGATGATATCCGGAAGAATCAAGAAAGCGGGAAATAGTTTCTTTGGAGATTCTTTGAAGAACTGAGTTCATGTTTTGAGCCGGAAAATGGAACAATGATACACATGTTTGCAGAAAGAAGATACCCTCTCACACTTGAGCTCATGAGAAGAATGCTAGAGCATGGATTGGAAGTAGAAGAGGATAATGAAACCGCTTGCATGGTTATCAACTTGTTTATAAACTGGACTACCATTGCCGAGAATGATCAATAACTGGTATGAATTTTATTTGAATAAATACTTTTTGATATATAAGTACTTTTATTCAGTAATGCTGATCGACAAGACTTTAATCAAAGTATGCTTTTTCGATCTAAACCGCTTAAATAAATTTTAGAAGAAACCTTTTTTTGCTAAGTAATAAATATTTTGAATTAAAGGTTGAATAAATGGTTTTTGTAATGATAACATCAATAGGTTATCAATCCACCATGGTTACAAAAGGATTGACTAATCCATGAGCAAACGGCTCTGGTAAAGATATATCAAATCCGCTTTTAGTTGACAACTTGCTAATAAGTTGGATGGTATTCAACTCACCATATCAAGTAATGTGAAGAGTTGGCTAGCCCACAAGTAATTGGCTTGTGGTAAAGGTTGTGGAAAAACCATTATTGGTAATTAGTTCACCATTAGATAGAAGAACTAACTAGTCCAAAAGGGTACAGCTTTTGGTAAAGACAAAACAAATCTGTTGATAGATGGTGGTTTGCTAAAAATCATATGGTTATCAATGTACCATGGTCTTACACACCAAAACATTTGGCTACTCCAGAGATAATGGCTTTGGTAAAGAGATCTAAATCCATTAATTTTTCAATGATTCACTTGAAAGTGATGAGAATAGTATGCAACTTAAACTGAATTAAATGTATAAATTGTCATATGTTGTGTGTTTCTTTGAAAAGATGGAGCTTTGGATGTTCTTTGTAAAGAGAACAATTCTAAGAGATACTTTGACAAGCACAGATGTTACAGAGATAAAAGCTTAAAGACTAAAGAACAATCCGTTTTTAAAAAGATGAAGTCGTTAAAGATATATTCACAAAGGAACTTGAAGTCAAGCAAGTAGAATTCAAGTTAGGGAGGATTGTTGGGATATGAAAGTGTCAAGATATCAAAGTACTAAAGATATGAAAGTACCGTAAGTCAGCATCTTGGGAAAAGTCAAAGAGTCAAAGTATCGCTAAAGACAAAGTCAAAGCACCGAAATATGAAGTCAAAGTACTGCAAGAACAAAAGAACTGTTATATTCGCTTATGGAAAGAATTGTATTCTATGTTTAGATTACTTGTCGTACAAGGTTATAAATTGTAAACCGACTAGGATATCCTTGAGCTTATAAAAGGACTCCTAGATTGGCATTAGAGGTACGATTGCTTATGATTTCGAAAAGATTTTAGAGTTTACAATTAGTGTTTTAGAGAAAAGTTCGATTATCTTAGAGTTGTATTAGAGTATCTGCATAATAAGCAGATTTAGAGTTTATAATAAAAGGTTATTCTTCTTAGCTTTGTTAAGTAAATTCCGCGTACTTGATAAAGATTGCTCAGTGTTTCTTTGTTAATAACTTAGGATTTATCTGAAGTTATTAAACCTTAACAAGCTAGTTAAGATAGTTTGATTAAAGTATATCGATCCATCAGGCCATTTAATCTTGCCTATTACATGGTAAGGAGAATGGCTGGGGTATTCAAAGCTTCCAACATGGTACTTCCGTATGGTATGCTCCTAACACGACTTTGTAAGTATGTTGGTACATTGCAACCATCTCCTATCAACGATGATCATTATCTTTCCGACCACGTCATGGTACCTCTTACCAAACGACCCTCTAAACGGTTCATGGTCAATAGAGAGCAACCGGAAGCTCTCTCGGACTCCTCGGCCGATGAAGAAGAAGAAGATGAAGAAGATGTCGACCCCGTAGCCAATATCAAATTGGAATTCCTTGAATACCACAAACAACTTCCGACCATTCCAAACGAGACCGCGAAATTTAAGCAATTGAGGGGCATGATTCAAAACCTCGCATACAACCTCACTAAGCCGTCAAAAAGGAAAAGAAAGGATTGACGAAAGAGACAATAGGATTGTGCTTGTTTTCTTTATCTTATGTTTAAATGATTACATTTTAGCTCTTTCGGTTTATGATTACTTGGATATTGTATTTAACTAGTGTTTTGTGATAAACATGCTTGTTTCTACTGTTTATCTGTGGATTTACTAGTGTGCATAAACTGCGCATCATTTCTGTGTAGGTTCTGTGTTGGTTCCGATCTGCAGATGCCGGATCCCTAGGATTAGCCTAGCCGGATCCCTCCCTTGAAGGAACTGTGGGATCCGTGACATCGACAGCAATACAACATTCAATACATCAAAATCTGCTTCTAGATAACATCACATTAGCTTAGCATATGATTTTAGAACCCAACTAAGTCCACTTCTAGGATGAGAAAGGCTTAGACTCACTAAAGGCTTACTTAAGATCTTAGTCTTATTTTATCAACACATCTAAACTCACCATATTTCCGCTTCGACTACTCACAAACTATTTCTCACCTCTCAAAACACTTAAGAAGATAAGCTAAGCAATTTTAGGAAATTGCTTCTAGTCATTTATATCTCAAAGATAAGACAAAAATTAGTTTTTCAATTTTGTAGTTTTTAAGAATTTTTCTTAATATCACCTCAAGCCTAAATCTGATCACTAGGATCATTTTTTTGACTTGACACCTTCATAACTCTTAATGTTATCCTTAGACAACCATTGGTAGTCATCTTGTCCCATCCCCCTTCCATAAAAGCAATCATTTGCTACAACACTTATTACCTCTAATCATTCAAGTACCCTTTCATCCTAAACCTTTAGGAAAACTGAAACATTCAAAATAAGATAGGCTTTAGCTCCTAAAAACCTCATTTCAAACTGTCATAATCGCTGAGAGCCGGATCCCTAGGATTAGCCTAGCCGGATCCCTTCAAGGAAGGAACCGTGGGATCCGTGTGTTAGTTTATGTCAAACATAGCTAAAACAATCATCTCAACTCATCTTCCTAACTCAAACACTCCATCTCATCTTAAATAAGTTCCTCGATCAAGGAAACTCAATCTCAACCTTGTGCATGTTAATCATCACATTTCCAAGAACATTAGTGGATTAAGTCTTAAATGCAATTGCAAAACTCTTCTCCTTATAACCCATATTGCCAAGAACACTTTAGTCATCAAACACAAACATAATTATCAGCAATTGCAAACATTCTTCTTAGTCATCTCATCATGAGAAAAGCTCCTAGTGCTTACTCATCCACTCAAGAACCACCAAAGAAACTTGCTAGAATCATACACGAAGTTTCCTCAACCGAATCATCTCCGGTTAAGTCCACCAATGCTAGGATTTCCCCTACACCAAGGAAACCAATCAAACTAATCCCCAAGAAGAGTGTTCCCACTAAGATTTCATCACCAAATTCTACTATACCAAACATACCCTCCTCAACTCAACCAACATCATTAGTGCCTAGAGCCACCTCACAATCATCCCCACACTCTCACAATGTAGAAGATTTACCCTCTTGGCCATCTCATCTTTCACCATTACCAACTAGTTCACTTGAAAAGATTGAGCAACAAAATCAAAGTGTTGAATCAACACTTGCCCCAAAAGCAAACTCTATCATTCCTCCCAATAATGCATTTTGGATTATGAGAAAACATCAAAGGCAACCACCCAACCAAATGGAAGTTGATGCTTCCTTACCTCTACCCTCAAACATTGTAGAACCACCACTTAATGAACCTCCATCAAATCCTCCTTCATTTGAAGATCCTCAACCCACTTCACTTGAACTTTCACTTCAAAAAACTCAAAACCATGACAAGGATTGCTATCATTGTAAACATGTTGAAAGGTTGATACATGAACTACGTGAAGAGCAACGTTTCATGTTTTATCACCTCCTCAAACGTTTCGAAGAGGTTAATAAGCCTAAACTACAATGAGCATCACATTCAAAAACTCAACTTAGAACGTTTAGGAAACCTTTTTCATCCTTGATCATCATTTAGTTTAGTTGAACCTTGAATTGGGGTAATTCATTAGCATTAGTAGCACTTGTTTGGCTAGTTCATTCTCTTAGTTTTAGAGATTTGGTGGTGTATCTCTTGTTTTATTGAATGAATACTTATATGCTATGATTATTTTGTGTTGTGCTTGATATATTGTACATATATCTCATTCTCTCAAAATAGCATTTCTTGACATTTCTTCATAAGATATCAACAGATAGCCGGATCCCTTCGAGATAACTAGACGGATCCCTTCTTAAAGGGAACCGTGGGATCCGTGGTACAGAGCACAAATTTATACTAACTTGAGTCTCTTTTGCAGAAAATTATGCACTATACTCTTGTTTTTCTAATCTTTGTTTTGTAGTTATTCAAAATACACATGAAGATATTGACACCATAAAGCTAGGGGAGCTTTGTGTCAAACGACATTGCAAAATCATTTGCAACTTAATTCATTTTTGGATTAACACTTCATGACACCCCATTGCAACATTGCAATATTCAAGGGGAGCACATTCTCGTCACTTAGACGAACCATTTGCAAACTTAGTTACAAACACAATTAGTTTATTTTACGTTATGTCCTTGACGCCCTTACATAGGGATGGACTCGTCAAGAGGGAGTTAAGACGAGTACCATTCCCGTCACTTGCTCTCTTTTACATTTTTACATTTTTCTTATAAAAATTGTGTTAGTTTCTTTTAACACTTTTTGTTTCACAAAAAGGGGGAGAAGAAAGTAAAACTACAAATTCATAATTTTTACGAATTTTAGCTTTTTCTTTAAAATAATTTTATGTTTTGTCATCAACAAAAAGGGGGAGATTGTTAAATACAAATAAGCCGAAAAACGCGTTTATTTATATTTTACGATCTTCTAATGTTTTGTCGATAACAAAAGTAAAATCATTTTAACGAAACAAATAGAGTATGTAAATAGTTTGAGTTAATAGTTTTCTAACACAATTAAGTTGTCACATAAAACACTAAAACAAGTGATTTTATGATTTAGATACATATGTACAACAACTAGTGTTTACATATTGGGTTAAACATATACTTAAACTAAGTATACTAAAATGGGTAAAAACTAAGTGTATGCTAAAATGGGTAAATACAAGTATATACTAAATGGGTAAAATACTAGCAAATGGTTTTGACCCATAACCCATGGTTTTATATATACCACTTAACCAAGTTCATTGTATCTAGAAAGAAAACCATGGATCAACCCATAACCCATGACCCATGACCCATAACCAAAAATACCCATGGGCAAAGAGGACGGACCACGGATCCCTAGCTTTGTGCTAGCCGGATCCCTTGTGGTAGGGTTCCGTGGGATCCGGGAACGTAAGAGAATTTTCTCTATAAATAGAGAGCCATTTCTTTCTCTCTATACATGGTTTTTCACACATACTTCCCCAAAGTATTCTAACCCTCTAACCTCGGATCTAAGTGATCTATGTAGTTTGTCTTTTGTTTTTGTGTGATCTACTAGGTTCCTCTTAAAGGAGAGATCACCACCTCTTGAAGACGTGCAAGCTCAAGTCCATGAGTTGCCATGCTTCGTCATCATCAAGACTACTAAGGTTCTCTTGTTGATAGTTCTTCCTTTCTCCATAGATGTTGGGTTGAAGGCATTAGTGAAGAATGCCGAAAGTGTCAAGATGAAAGCATTAGTGAAAGGTGCTCATCATCCGTGTCAAAGCATTATTGAAGGATGCTAAAGGTGTCAAGACGAAGGCATTAGTGAAGGGTGCCAAACGTTGTGTCAAAAGCATTAGTGAAGGATGCTAAAGGTGTCAAGACGAAGGCATTAGTGAAGGGTGCCAAGCGCTGTGTCAAAGGCATTAGTGAAGGATGCCAAAGGATCAAATCAAGTAGCATTTGGGGAGAATGCTTAGGTCGTATAATCGATGAGGTGCATCGTTATACATATGTGTATTTGTTTATCTACAAGGATGGTGATATCCTTGATGGTGTTGTAACAAGGAGTAGATCTCCTTGAGATTAGGTGTTGTGTCGTGAAGGTGTAGTTCACCTAAGGTGTGAAAGAACTAAGGTGCTTAGCCTAGTACCTAATAAAGGGTAGGCGACGTTGTGATAGGATTAGTTCTCCTAAGGTGTGAAAGAACTCGGTGGTTAGCCTAGCACCTGATAAAGGGTAGGCGACGTTGTGTTAGGTGTGGTTCGCCTTGGTGTGAAAGAACTCGGTATTTAGCTTTGTACCGAAAAAGGTTAAGCGACGTTGTAAAGGCTTCTCCGCCACAAGGAGTTGGTGTAGTGCTTACGAACTCTCGAGTAGGTGACTCGGGAGTGGAGTAGGGCAAGGAAGGTGTCCTTGTAGGCGAACCACTATAAATAACTTGTGTTGTGGTGATGTGCTTCTTACTCTTTATATTTCATTTCACGTTTATATATCCATCTATCAACGTCCAACATAAACAATCAAATGGATTGACATAAGTCGATCTAAATATTTAAAAGGAAGTTTTAAATTGATAAAACTATTCAACCCCCTATTCTAGTTTCCCACATAGTGGTGTGAGCTTTAGTTAGTTACGTGATCGGGTAATGCAAAATGCATGTACGCGTGAGTTAAAATGCAAAATACATGCGTTTAACGTGAGACTTGTAAAATTAAATGCAATATCTCATAAAATAACTCTAATAAAGTCGTAATTTACTAATTTAATATAGATCATGCTCGGTCAAGTGCCGGTACGCATTCAAGGTTGTTTTTCACGTTACGCGGGTTTATTATCTCCCAGTTTTAGGTTTAAGTGAACACGTAAGTATTAAAAAAGAGTGTTTTGGGTTTTAGTCCAATATTGACCTAGGAAAATGCCGGTTTATGGTAAATGTCGCTTTTCGGTTCACGTGGTCTTAAATGAACGGATACGCGTAAAGGTAAATAAGTAAACTTCCAAAGTAATAGCTTTGAGTAAAAAGGTAAATAATAACATGAAAAGTATGATTTGCTACATGGTTTTACAAGTTTTACATAACGTCTTTCATACTTGCATTATATTTCATGCATGCATGCAAACCTTAACCAAACTCACCACCTTACTACTATATACAAATACATTTACATACTTTTTCAAAAATTAATTTTTCCTCCCCTTTTTCTAAGCAAAAAACCGGGCCACACCCATTATAGGGTACTCCAACATTCATTTTCTAACCTTGAACCTCACATTACCCTAAAAAAGCTCAACATATTCTCCCCTTTGTCACCTTTATGTACACAACTCAAGATGGAGTCTTGTTACTCCATTTCCTTTCTCGGATTTGACCACCTTGTGACACCAAAGAGCCCTCTTGACCATTCCTAAAACTTCACTATATAAAGAACCATTTGTAACTAATTTTCACACACTCAAAACACATATCACACTCATTTTCTCTCTGCATTTTCAGCAGCAACAAAGGTCCAAACAAGGGTGTTTTAGTATTGGTTAAGGTTGATTAAGATTTTACACAAAATGGTTGTAAGAAAGCTAGGGGTTGGTATTGAAATTAGGGTTTTCTTAGAGTTCTTAGTGATTTATTGTACACTTATTGATCTCCACCACCATTCTTGTAAGTGTATCATGGTACTCTATTTCACTCATATTAAACATAGCATGCATCATTCCATATCACCTTTGTGGATTCGTAGTATCGAAAGTTGATTTAAACTTGTTTGCGAATATACTAAATCTGGGCAGAATTACCGTCAATTGCTAGCTAGTTTTAACTACTTTAAAAACAGTTTTGGCAAAACTTTTTTCACCTCGGTGTACTACTAGCTCTTAGGTACATTTCCCCTGAAATAAATAAATTATAAAAATTTATTAGTATTTTTAAACATTTTCACGAAAGAAGTTGTCTAACAACTCAAGCTGCTGGAGTACGTGTAGTGTGGCCAATATTTGGAGACCTAAACTTGGTATTTATGGATGTAATTATTGTGGTTTTAAAGGTAAGACATAGAAATACATCTCGGAATTCGTTTCGTTAAAAGTGGTTAAGAAACGAATAAGTTATTGCCTCACGAAGTCGAGTAAAATTTCTGAGTAAAACTAATGTTTCAGACCCGTGGCATGTATGATCCTTTTGGGCAACTAAAACTTAATTTCACTAAACAATACCAAGTTTTCTTGAAATTATATTTAAAAACCTAAGTCCTAGGCTTTGAATGACAAAAATTGGTCAAGTAACGAGGAAGTTACGACCTCCCGAAGTCATTAAAACTTTTCTAACACCCTTATCTTGAAGGTTTTTGGAACCCAATTGATAACATCAAATAGTCATGATTTTCTAAGCGTTAATTTCCCCCTTTATCATCACATTTTGAGTAAAATGCTAGTGAAAACATCCTTATTCCTTATTATTTCATTTCAGGACCTATTATTTTGAGTAAGGAAGCTGTAATTGGACGTTTTCATGAGTTGTCGCTTAACTACGGCGTAACCAAGTAATGAAGTTACGACGTAACTAAAGATTATGAAGACTACGGCGTAACCCTCTGCTTAGGTTACGCCGTATTGAAGAAATGCTCAAGATCTACAAAAGCTACGGCGTAATCCCAGCTTAGGTTAAGTCGTAATAGCTGATAAACACCCAATTAACAAAGACTACGGCGTAACCCTCAGCTCAGGTTACGCCGTAATGAAGAAATACACATAATTTATGAAAGCTACGGCGTAACCCCAGCTAAGGTTACGCCGTAACCGTGGATTAACACAAAATATTGAATAGTTACGACGTAACTACCTAATAAGGTTACGCCGTAACTAGTATTGGAGCCTATAAATAGTCAAAGGTTTCACCAGTTTTAATCATCTCTCCTTTCCCAAACCTTCTAGGGTTTGGGGAGATCAAACACAGAAGAAGAAGCATGGCTTAGGATCATTAAATAACGAAGTCCTTGTCTACGATTTCTATTGTATTCGAGTTTGAATTCCTTTTATATTTTTATAGAACTTATACTATGAATTCATGTCATTAATTGAAGTTTGCATTTATATTGTTGTTATTCTTTTTAATTCTTTATAGACATTTTCTAGTCTTTTCATAGATCGCTAGCCTTTGTAGTATTATAAGCTTGGTAGTATCTAAAGGGCTGGGAGATATGACCAACTGACCCCACCGATAGATTTAAGTATGGGAGGAATTGGCCATAGTACAACCACTCTTCGTGTGCGAACTGACCAAATGATTACCTATCAAGTGGAGGTATTTAAGAGGTTAGGGGGAATCTAAGTTCCTAATGGCCGGGTTCCCACCGTCTAGATCTAGTAGATATGGTGCTTAATAACTGCAATTAGGTTGCCGAATGATCCCGGGTGACATGTTCATCTTGATGACGAATCTAAGAACCATAGGCCATGACGAATTGACCAAAGGAGTCTGGTGATAATTAACCACTATATTGAATCTTTCATATTGAGAATCAATTCATATTTGTATTCATCGTTAAGCTTCGTTTATCTTTCTCTTTTCCCTAAATTTCTGGTGTCTGTGTAAGTGGAATAATAGAATTTCGATAAATTATAACAACCTTATCATGCCAATATATTATCAATATCATTTCTAATCATCTTAGTTCTTTCAAGGTCACAGCTCTCTTGGTACGATACTCGGATTTACCTAAGGCTTTACTACATCTGATTGGGTTCTCTGTCCGTTAGTATGTGTCTATCCTAAGTTATCTAAGTTTTATAAATATTAAAAGCAGGATGAAATAGCACATCAACTTTTTGCCGCCGTTGTCGGGGAGCAGTTAATGGAAGATCTAAGGTATATCATATATAACTCATTAAGAGATTTGAGCACTTCCATAAGGTACGTTTCTCAATCTCTCATATTGCAATTTTACAAATTTATCTATCGATGCTATTAGTTACGGCGTAACTTCTTTTCAGAGTTACAACGTAACCGTATTATAATTCTTAAAAAAATTAAATATATAAAAAAAATTTAATCAATTAGTTACGACGTAACTCCTACTTAGAGCTACGATGTAACCACTATATAATCAGATCTTTAATTAAAAAATTAAAAATAATATTATAAATTACTGCGTAATCTATATAAGGATTACGACGTAACCATTTTACAAAAATTAATATTCTGAAAATATTAGTTACGGCGTAACTACTTATCAATTACGCCTTAACCTCCTGGCGGTATAAAACCTTATACGGATAAAAAAAACTAGGTTTTACACAAACTCTTTCACCGCCTACCAAAACAGTGCTTTTTTTTCTCTCAAATTTTTTTTCCATCAAGATTTCTTCATCTCATAATTCACCATGGCTGGTAAGATCTATTACTACTCTTTTTGATTCGTTTATCTCGATTATTCAATTAGGGTTAATATTTTAATATTTTAGGGATCTTGCTTATTTGATTATATTATTGCTATGGGTTTGATTAATTGATGATTCTGATGATTTTCCCATGTTACTTTGATTCGTGTCCTATCACTATGGGTCATTTAGGATGTTCTAACTTATTTTAAAAGAGGTTTTGGGTCAAACGCAAACCTATTAAGTTAGGCGCGGTCCATCAGCACTAATAGGTTAAACATTTATGAAAACTTTTTACCACTTGAATTAATTGATGGTTCCGGCGTAATCTATTGAATAATTTGACCATCTGAGGTGCTGAGTTTCTAGGGAAAGTTACGGCGTAATTGGGGGTCAGTTATGTCGTAACTTCTGATATTTGTTATTACGGCGTAACCATTGTGTTAAGTTACGCCGTAACTTCTGGAATTATCTAATTACGGCGTAACCATAATTGTAATTACGCCGTAGCTTTACATCAGTAAGGTATGCACTTACTGTTTTCTGTCTTATTTATAGGCGCAAACAACCCCGCTCAATGGTTTAGGTTCATGGCATATGAAGATGCTAGGATTAGGAAATTGTGCCTTAATGAGTTCGAGAAATTAAGGAGGAAAGATATTAGTCAACCGGAAGCTCTTGATTTTGAAGCGTTTGATAGTTTAGCAAATGGGAAAGCTGGTAGGAAGTTGAGGAAATTCTGCAAGATTAAGTTCACATGTACAGCAGGGGAGTTCACATGCAATGCGTGGTTAAGGCTTTTTAGGATCACCAAGCCGGTCATTCTGGAATATGTCCGGGAATTCCTTGCTAGTGTTGAGTTTTGAACTGAGATTGAGGATGATGATGTGGAGTCGTTGATTTTCCAACTTGGAGGTGTGAGAAGGAGATTGACTCTAAGTAAATTTACTGTGAGAATGGGCTTGTATACTGAAGAAGAAATGGAGTCAGAAGCTTTTCGAAGGTTTTACAACACTTGTTGGAGGCGTAGGGATGAAACTCAAGACACTGCAGCCTATTTCAACCAATTTGCTATTATGGAAGGTTATGATTCTAAGCAGCCACCATCCTACAAAATGGTGAGGAGCCCCATTCGTCGATTGGTGCACCGCCTCCTCGCTTGTTATATTCGAGCAAGGCACTCTGCCAAGGAAAAAATGACTATGGATGATCTATATCTCATGGAAGGCATGGAAGGGGGAATAACATCGATGTTCCCTACTATTTGGCGCGGTTTTTGGGCGGAGGTGCTAAGGGGTTTGCAGGTAGGAGCCCAATTCAGGGGGCTCATTTCATTGGGAGGTTGGCTAGGAGCTAGGATATGATGACCAATGCAGCTTTGGCTCGAGTGTCCCTGTGGTAGAGAGACTAGCTTGATTGGACTGAGTAAGCTAGTTGAGTTCGGGATTTGCACCCAGGACATGTATGGAGTGATTGAGCTAGCTAGGACAGGCCCGAGGAGAGAAGTCGGGGAAGGTAGTGGTGCCGGTGGTAAAGCCGAAAAGGATGTCGAGGAGCAGGTGCGTAGGGGACGAAGAAGGGCATACATGAATGTGGGGGAAAGGTTGCAGATCATCGACGAAAGGATTGAGGGGATGTCCACCTATTTTAACGAGGAGATTGATAACCTCGGGGTGGGTCTTTATAGTCTTAGTAACCAGTTTGAGGGTTTTGCAGGTACCGTAGATCAAGTGCAGCAGCTCCAGCAGGACTTCTTTCATTCGAGTGCAGATCGGACTATCCAAATGCTCCAGAGCATGCACTTGAGCCACCCTAGGTGGCAAGGTCCGGAGTATGTGTACCAGCCTAACATCCCCGACATTGGCATCCAAGGAGGAGTGGCATTCATGCCGACCGAGCCCACTCCTGGCAGCACTACCAAAGACTCCGTTCGATCCCACCCAGATCCAATCCATGGATACCGATCTTCACGGGGATGAATGATTCCCCCGTTTGATGGAACAATTTGAAACAATTTGATACTTATGTCTGTAATAACTGAATTATTTGGATATTTGCATGCTTAATTATCGATTGTACCCATAGGGTACAAATTTTCCATGTATTCTGTGCAGGTTTTTGATTCTGTGATGCAATTACGGCGTAATCTTAGGGTCAGTTACGCCGTAATCTCTGCTACAGTAGGAAAATTTTGAAGCAATACAATAGTTAAGGCGTAGTCCCCGGAAACGATACGCATTAGCTACCCCATGACCCACCTTCAACCTTTAGTGAGACATCTTGGGCAAGCATTTGAGAGGGGAGTTTATTTCTTTCTTATTTATTTTTCATTTCTATTTTATTTTTCCTTTTTCGTACAAATGAGACTTTGTACACTTCAAGTGGGGGGATAGGAATAGAAATGAAGTGTATGATTACTTAGCTTGCTTGCCCTAATTTTCTAGTTGGTTTTCAAAAATTTAAGCTCATTTGAAAATTTTTGTCATATTTGTAACCAATCTAGAATTACATAAAGCCGAGCACACTATAACCCTTATTGCCATTGGTGAGATTTAGCCTTTTCGTTTTCCCCATTCTACCCAAATCACCAAATATTGAGTGTGCCGATAGTATTGTAAACTTTAGAACTTGGCTTTTACATCACTTCGAGACCATCGACAAGTAGTGTATCAAGTTAGCTTGGTGCATTTGGAAAAGGCGATTTGAAAAAAGTAAATTTTTTAGGATTAAACCCAAAAAGCCCATATGTGTTCACTTGTGTGCGTTTATCGATTAGTCGCATTGGCTTTTCGACCTCCGTGTTAACCCTTTTTGTTGCACTCACCTTTAGTACAAGATACCCCTAGTTATACCCCTTTTGAGCCTATCCTTTCATTTTCTAACCCTTATTTTCGTTACACCCTTACACCTTAGCCTACCGTGTAGTCTTACCTTTTTATCTTGAAGTCATTGTTCGCCCTGGTTCAAGGTTCAAAATAAATTTTCGAGAGGCTACCTAATCATCTACATATCACTGAAGATCGTCAAAGACCCCTAAGTTATCTCCTTATGCTCAGTTCAAGTGGGAGGATGCATTTAAAAAAAATTATTATTTGTGTTACAGTGCGGAAAATTATAAGCACTATAAGAATTAAAGAAATTGGCATTGAGAATAATCTTCTCTGCACATTTCGAAGGTTGGAAGAATAGTTCAAGAATGAATAATGGTGGATTCCAGTGACATATATTGATCATATGAAGATGAACCTCGAATTAACGGTGTGGCGATGACAACTCGGTTTTAAGCTAAGACTATTTGTTTTCTTTTTCTTTTACACCCATTAAAGTATCCCATGCCTTACCTTACCCTTTTTGTCGTGAAGCGTGTCTAGGTGATGCAGCGAGCAATCCTTGATGTCTTGGCCATGGATTTGGTCATGTATCATTAATTTTGTCCACTTCGCTGTGACACGTTAGTAATGACACTACCCCAAAAGCCTTTGAATCACTATAACCCAACATTGCTTTCTAAAATCTGTCTTAACCTTAGCTCTAGTGGTGGAGTTGTGTGTAATTGCCAAGCTTATGATAGAATACTTACTATGTCCGTGCAATTGAATGATCACCCCGAAATTAACACTTAGAATAGGATGAGAGTGAGAGTGTTTTCGTTCCCATTTCGTGAAGTGTTCGGCTCTTATTAATATTCTAGCATGGAAATCTTAACCGCGCATTCATTGAGGATGTATTTTTTGCAGTCTAAATTGGTCTACTTAAGGGCAAGTAGAGTTTAAGTGCGGGGATATTTGATAACATCAAATAGTCCTGATTTTCTAAGCATTAATTTCCCCCTTTATCATCACATTTTGAGTAAAATGCTAGTGAAAACATCCTTATTCCTTGTTATTTCATTTCAGGACCTATACTATGTAAGGAAGCTGTAATTGGACGTTTTCATGAGTTGTCGCTTAACTACGGCGTAACCAAGTAATGAAGTTATGACGTAACTAAAGATTATAAAGACTACGGCGTAACCCTCAGCTCAGGTTACACCGTATTGAAGAAATGCTCAAGATCTACAAAAGCTACGGCGTAATCCCAGCTTAGGTTACGCCGTAATAGCTGATAAACACCCAATTAACAAAGACTATGGCGTAACCCTCAGCTCAGGTTACGCCGTAATGAAGAAATACACATAATTTATGAAAGCTACGGCGTAACCCCAACTAAGGTTACGCCGTAACCGTGGATTAACACAAAAGATTGAATAGTTACGACGTAACTACCTAATAAGGTTACGCCGTAACTAGTATTGGAGCCTATAAATATTCGAAGGTTTCACCAGTTTTAATCATCTCTCCTTTCCCAAACCTTCTAGGGTTTGGGGAGATCAAACACAGAAGAAGAAGCATGGCTTAGGAGCATTGAATAACGAAGTCCTTGTCTACGATTTCCATTGTATTCGAGTTTGAATTCCTTTTATATTTTTCTAGAACTTATACTATGAATTCATGTCATTAATTAAAGTTTGCATTTATATTGTTGTTATTCTTTTTAATTCTTTATAGACATTTGCTAGTCTTTTCATAGATCGCTAGCCTTGGTAGTATTATAAGCTTGGTAGTATCTAAAGGTCTGGGAGATATGACCAACCTGACCCCACGATAGATTGGCGAAGTATGGGAGGAATTGGCCATAGTACAACCACTCTTCGTGTGTGAACTGACCAAATGATCACCTATCAAGTGGAGGTATTTAAGAGGTTAGGGGGAATCTAAGTTCCTAACGGTCGGGTTCCCACCGTCTAGATCTAGTAGATTTGGTGCTTAATGACTGCTATTAGGTTTCCGAATGATCCCGGGTGACCTGTTCATCTTGGTGAGGAATCTAAGAACCATAGGCCATGACGAATTGACCAAAGGAGTCTGGTGATAATTAACCACTATATTGAATCTTTCATATTGAGAATCAATTCATATTTGTATTCTTCGTTAAGCTTCATTTATCTTTCTCTTTTCCCTAAATTTCTGGTGTCTGTGTAAGTGGAATAATAGCATTTCGATAAATTATAACAACCATAAATTATAACAACCTTATCATACCAATATATTATCATTATCATTTCTAATCATCTTAGTTCTTTCAAAGTCACAGCTCTCTTGGGTCGATACTCGAATTTACCTAAGGCTTTACTACATCTGATCGGGTTCTCTGCCAGTTAGTATGTGTCTATCCTAAGTTATCTAAGTTTTATAAATATTAAAAGTAGGATGAAATAGCACATCACCAATATCCATTTGTACTCGTTTTCCCTAAACGATTTTACTTGCGAATCTTTATAAAACTCTACTTCAAGTTTATATGTGTGATAAAATTGTCTAAAACTCATATGATGATACGCTTACACAGCGCGTTCGGGGTCAAAGGAACTTCCTTTTCGTCGAGCAAGTTTTATAACACCTTAGGCAGTGAACATAATCGCTGTAGTGTAGTATTAGGGTAAGCCACGGGTATTGATATCGTTCTCTAGGGGAATAGGAATGCTAGTGAGAAATTACTACGCTAAGGTTGGGGTTGAGGAAGATTATTTTTTAGCTTTTTATATTTTTTAGAAAATGGAAATTACGAATCTCGGGGTTTGGATTTGGGGGTTTGGTATTTCTACCGATTACTTCTACTATTATCTAATCTAATTAACTAAGCTAGGGGTAGTCTATGTATATTGTTGTGTGCTCGTATGATGATTTAAGAATGTGTCTACTTAGGTTTTATTACTCCCTAGTTATCTCCTATTGATGGTTGAATTGTCACGCCCTTATTCTTAATCGCGTTGTGTGTCTAAAGTCGTAGGGTATGCGTTTATCCCTAACTCTTTAAAGCTGCCAAAGGTTAATGACTACAAAATCTCTAGGATTCATAAACTTAACACTAAGGTACTATTTGGATGTTTAGCCTACGATTCCACTAGTGACTATAAGCTAAGGTTCACAAAGATTAATAACACAACGGATGACCTATCGCAATACTAGATAAATCACAATTAAGATAAGAGACAACCAATCAATATTCAATAACTAAGTTTCATATTCCCTAAGCAAACACACAAGTAAATTAGCCGGACATGGGAAACATGCAAGAATACACACAATCAATTGAAGACATAATTGAATTAATGAAGTAAAACACTTATCTTGATGTAAGATAGGGTATGGAACCCTAAAATACTGTACAAGATAGCCTTGGTTCGGTTTAGGTTTTTACTCCACAAAACTACTCTCTAATAACTGAAAAAATCGATGTCTATATATAATGTTACAATATGCGACGGCGTCACTCTTTAATTGTGACGCTGTCGGGTCGCCGTCATTAAGTTTTCATCTTGGCCACGTTAACATTGTGACGGCGTCACCTTATGCCTGTGACGCCGTTGTCTTGACCTATGACGCTGGATCAAATCTAGGCCGTCGAAAGCCGCGACGCCCTACTCTTTAAAACCTGATGCCGCCACTTGATAATTAGCAATTTGGCTATCGGGCCGCCACAAAATGCACGACGGCGTCGCCATTTTGGCAGCAGACGCCGCCCACTTTTAGGTTGTGACGCCGTCCCCTTCAGCCTTCAGCCTTCAAGTGTCTCGATTCTTGACTTTGGCCATTTTCTTCATATATTCGCGCCTTTTCATCCGAATAAGTGTCATTCCAGCAGTTTGCCTTCAAGAGACCTAAAAAGTGAAAAGGAACGAAATTAAGTAATAACGGATACAAAAGTGATCAATTAAGGGCTTAAATGACCCCTCAAAAGTGTACCTTTTAAATCCTTATCATATGCATATCGAACATATCATATCATTCCTAACGCGTCTTATTGAATTAAGTCCCGGTTAGGACATTTTATTTCATTCAAGTTTATGTACTTATTCTCGTTGTCATTACTTTATCGAGGCGAGTTTCATAGCCCCATTTTTACTTGTTTAATACTCGTTTTGAACTACTTTAGGGTGAGAATGCATTGCTTGTTTTGCTTATGGACACAAGTACTTAAACATTTACGTATTGCCTAAGTTACTACTATTGTCGTTAGGTCTCTACAATCTTACGTTGTAAGTACGCAAGTTGTGAATAGATCTATTAGGATTGACACCCCCATCTGGGTTTGTAGTGCTTACTTGACTAGGTAGGTAAACAGACGCATTTCATTTGAGTCAACACTAGGTGTTTGGCAAGGCACCTACAAGGGCAAATACACAACATAAAACGTTAAGGCTTCGGTGTCATGATCTTAGTGAAATAGTAATAACTTTCATGATATTTTATGTATTATAATAATCACAAAATCATCCATGATATTGTATGAGTTACAATAGTCATAGAAATCTTGTAGTACATAGTACTTTTACTTAACATTAAACCAATGATTTCACCAACTTTATGTTGATATTTTAGCATGTACTTCTATGGTCTTTAATTTCAATTAGCTTGGATTGCATGAAGTATCGAATTAGAGTTGCATTTTGTGGTTTCTTCGTGAAGAAGACTTGTTGCATGACTTACGTTCGATTGTGAAACATAAACTTCTTTATAATTTGTAAACACTTGGGTTATGTCTTGTAAAACTTTATTTCTTGGATTGAATGTGTATTTTTTCAGATGAATCATGTAGAGGTCGTTCTTTATATCTTGTATCTTTATGCTAAGAAGTCATACCCCAGTTATCTTCCGCTGCGATATTTTAGAGGTGTGATACTCACACACTCAAAAACACTCTCCTAATTCATTCAAGCCAAAATCATACTTTTGGGACCCACCATACCAAATTAAAACACATACTCAACATAAAACGCAATTAAAAAATAACACAAAATTCTTCATTCGGCGCAAGCCAAATACTTGGCATTTTGTTGAGTGCAGGAGAGAGGGTGCAGCAGCACCAATTTGGCTCAGGCCAAATGATGTTCAACTATATTTGGCGCCAGGTTAAAGTTATTGCACCAGAAGCTCTTAGGCGCATTTTTTGTGGCACGAATTATTTACCCTTGTTATAGTCTTGAATAAAAAGGTCGATCACATAACGACAAACCACTATGAATTACAAAAGTTTAAACAATACAATCGATATATTATTTAAACTTTGTCCATTATAAAAATAAGTCGCCATTGCTACATTATGTTGGTGGTGTTGTGGTAGTATCGGTTGTTGTTGGTGGTTGTGGTGGTGGTGTTGGTGAACATGGTGATGGTTGAGGTGTTGGTGGGTTATGGTGTTGGTTGTGGTGGGTTATGGTTAGTGCTGGTGATAATTGATGAAGGTGGTGGTGTTAGGTCGCTCAAAACCAGGTTACCGGTAAATCAGGTCGAGCAAGACATGGTAACCTTTTAATTGTCTTCATTGCAAACAAAAAAAAGTTAGGTATACTAAATTGAGAAAAAGAAAGTGAAACACCTTAAACTGAAATTGGGTACATATTGAGTATATTTTTATATGGTTTGCCCTAAATATAAATACAAAATATATAATGAGTAGTTATAACATAAAATGTTAGATTTGAATTGTTCATTATAAAAGCCTTCAATGGTCAAACATTGCATGGGTGTTATGATATGATGCTAGAGTTGAGATCAATATATAACACACATTCTTTATAAATCCAATAAACACGTATCTAAACTTTTCACTAAAAAAAATATTAAAAATAATTTAGCTTTTTTATAAAAAATAACTCATTTTGTAAACGGCAAATCGTTAAGCGACAAAAAATACATCATCGCGATGAGAATTTTTTTTAATCTTTCAGGACGAACACTTCAATATACTTACGATATTTTCTTTTTGAGTTTTGTTTTAATGTTAAAATTTGCGATTGGAAAATCGCATGTGATATTAAAATAACAAATCACATGTGATTTTTTTAGGTGTAAATTTCAATACTCACAAAAAAATCGGAAAAATATCAAAAGTATATCCAAGTGTCCATCTATAGAAATATGATTTAGTTCTCGACAAGATGATATGATTCTTTTCGTTGTGTGAGATATTTATTTTTTTTAAAAGAATATGAAGATTTTCGAGTAATATAATACATACCCAAATTAATACAGCGGAAGCAATCGAACAATGTTTAGATTAGGGGTGGCAATTCGTATCGGGTTCGGGTTGACGGGTTCGGGTTGTCAGGTTATCGGGTCAGGAAATCCCAACCTAAACCTGACCCATTTAAATCATCGGGTCAGCTATGTCAACCCTAACCTGTTTAGACATAACCCGAACCTAACCCATTTAACCCGTATATATACTTGGGTTGGCGGGTTAAATAGGTTACACGGATTGAATATGTTAAATGGGTTGAATCGGTTCAGCGGGTTTCGGGTTGACCCATTTAACCGTTTTTATACACAAAATTTGGCACATTACACGAGCTAAACAGGTTTTCGGTTTGACCCGTTTAACACATTTAACCTGCATAATAAAATATAAATAACTTTGAGTTTATGAAAAAAAATCTCAAACGGGTTGGCGGGACCCGCTTATTTTATTCCCAACCCGAACCTGACCTGTTTAATAAACGGGTTAGATAGGTCGACCCAAACCTGACCCGAAATCTATTTAGCACAACCCGAACCTGTTAATTTTCGTTTCGGTTTCGGGTTTGTCGGGTTGAAATTGCCATCCCTAGTTTAGATCACGGTCAGCAAGACGATCACAATATGGAAAAGTATTGACAATATCACAACCTAAGTTCCCCTTTTTGTGTATTTTTTGTTCTTATGTGTATTTTCAGGGAATGAAGAGTCGGAGGTTATATACTACATAATGACAGTTTCAACCGCTTTTTTTCAATTACTGGAAGTTATCTTTTGGGCGGGTTTGATCCGAGTTAACCCGGATTCGAGTTCCAACAGAATAAAAGTGTGTGTTTTTTATTTTGATGAAGAAATAAATAATCAAAGTTTATTCATTAGAACTTTAAAAAATTTGTGTTGTATATTAAACTATGCCATGTTTATTTACTTTACAAAGACATATAAATTAACCATTAGATACACGTTTTAATCAACTGGAAAAAGTTAAAAGGATGTTTGTTGCAAAAAAATTGATCATTCCATACGTGGTATTCGATCTGATAAGAACAATGTATATTTTAACAAGTTTTGTAGTTTTTTGTTGGTCAAAAGAATAAGACCTAGAAAACTCATACATACGTTTAGGATTTCGATAAATTCTGGTCCAAAATTATACTATTTGCTTAGGATATCTATGCAGAAGTAGAAGAAATTAAAAAGGTAAAAATATAAGAACCGAATAAACATAATGCAACTTTTAGTTTTATTTGCCAACTGAAACTAGCCAAGCAAAACTAAGGTCTTTCGTGTCATAGAAAGACGTCGCGAACAAAAAGAAGAACCTAATTTACATGAATTCATACATAAAATCTCAAATCGTAATATTTATGGTGTCTAACAGTATAACCGTGTGAAGAACAAAACGATGAATCACTTGGATTTATCATCCGAAGTGGGAAATGATCTTTTAAGCTTGTGAGTCTCGGTTGGTACTTTGACGTTAGTGGCCAACCCTAAGGCTTGAAAAAAGGTTATGATGTACCAAGCGATGTCAATTTGCCACCATTCTAACCCGTGTCGAGCTGAGAACTCAAATGCGTGGTGGTTGTTATGCCATCCTTCTCCAAAAGTAAGCAACGCAACCCACCTTCACAAAATTTAGGACAAACAAACATGTTAGATTTCAACACAAAATTAAGTAAACAATGTAATTTTGAGGTTTATGAAAATTACCAATTGTTCTTGGATAGATCACCGGTGTCCCATGCTTGGTATCCCCAAATGTGACAAGCAGAATTTACGAGAAAGGTGAGGTGGTAAACCCATACAGTCCTAACACCCTGCTCACAAACGATTTAAACCAGAGATTATATTATCTGATACTAAGAACTAGCCACATGTGTTATACTACAAATATGCTTGTGAGTGACTCAATGACAACGCTCACAAGTCACAAATCACAAATCACAAATCACAAGTTAATGTTGGACAAACTATGATTAAAGAAAAATCGTGATACTTAAGAATTTTCTATATAAAAAAAACGTCGACAAAATAATGACATTTTTGTAATTGTGTGAATAACAAGATGTAACATCAACATATAATACTTACAAGCTAATCTAAAGGTTTAAATGCTTCTTATATTTTTATACTTTGTTCTAAATCACATCTAAAGATATTTGCTATTTTGCACTATAAGAAATTAAGAATAATTAGCACTTGTTGGGCTTAGGCAATATGCACTTTCGCACATGCATTCCATCTAGTGCAGTTTTGTTGTACGGATTATTTTCCCTTTATTATATTGAATATTATATTCTTGAATATAAAGGTCGACCGCATAACGACATTTTTTAAATGTATAAACAAATATTCCTTCTGTTCAAAGATATTACGCCACAAAAAACACATGATTTAAAAAATTTTGAGACCACTAATTCTTCAACTAATCAAATACTGTATCATTTTCACTTAGAAATGGCAAAAGCACTCGAAATGTGCGGAGAAAACCGAACCAGTTGGGTCAGATTGGTGGTTCGGATGCGGGTTTGGGTTTGAGTATTCATAGAAAAATTTAGCCGGATATAAGTTCGGTAACGGGGTATAGAAATACCTGTTCGATTACCCGTTCCCGTATTCGTTTACTTGAATTCGTACCGCTCTGTCGCTATTATAATGAATTAGAGTATATATATTATACAATATAGAATTTCTTCCATTATATATTTTATACAAGTATCTATATTATTTAACATATTTGAATTTTGTACATGAGTTATTCAAGAAAATTAAATCATTTGATACGATAATTGTATCTTTTAACTTCTTAAAATATATTAGGGTATTTTGCTTTGTTTTTTCGGTGGGTTTCAGTGTAACTTAATCTTGATACCCAACATTTTTTCCATAGAATATTAAATTGGGGAAACCCAACCGATGAATAATATTAACCGGTTATCTAGAGGTTATTTGGGCGGGTACAGTTGCGGATATGATAAATGGATGCGGGTACGAATGCACTAAAACCTGCTCCGAACCCGACCCGTTGTCATAGAAAATCTCGCTCAATAAACTTTCTTTTAGTTATTTTAGTTAGTTGACACAAGTAAAAGACTACTAGTATTATTTAAGACATTACAAATTGAAAATGAGATAGGAGTATTGCTATCTTTCTAAGTTTAATCAAGTAGCTCGTCAATTAGTAACCATCAATCCTATCCATCATGTTGTTCCTATTGTTCTACTTTCAACAAAATGATTATTAAACTTTAATTATCGTTTCGCAACTTAAATATACAAACCACTATGAATTACAAATGCTTAAACAATATAGTAGTGAATACATTATTTCAACTTTTGCCACTTATAAAAACAAGCCACCTTAGCCACATTGTCTCGATTGGACAAAGACTTTTACGCATGTGGTATCTTTCATGCAACTTTGTCCCTTTGTATCGATTTATTAATCATATAAAGCATAACTTTATTTTGACGACTTACTCAAAGGTAAAATATCAGAGAAAAAGGTGACTTATATGACCCATGATGCATATTCTATAAAGTATAAACCAAAGACATTAAACATTAAATTAATGACCAGAGTCCTCTTGACCTAGCCGTATTTAATTAGCCCAATAACTTAAAGATTGTAGACTCAAATCTCATTAAAAACATATGTAAGATTGAATTTATAAAATATGTGACGTAAGTTGTAAACAATTGTCGTTCAAAAATAAAAAAACATTAAATGAACATACCATGCCCCAAACGAGATACGAAAATCCACCCCAAGCATACAAAAGAGCTCCACATCCAAGTATATGCCACATGTATGTTTTTCTAATAAACATATAAAACGCCTGCTTTTTTAAATCTTCTACATTTTTACGTTCCTTATACTGCATCAAAACAAACACAAAAATCCAATTTAACGACTTTTAATATCATTAGCACGTTAGAGATCAGAAGCAGAGACAGGAGGGGACAGGGTGGGCACGTTCAATAACGGAGCTTGAACATGTTAATTTGAGGCAAATTTTAGGAGGGGTAAAAATATAAAATAATATATAAATATCTTATAATTTTATAAAAGTGGTACAAATATATAATAAAAACACAAATTTTGGAGGGGCCAACACCCCTCCTGCTTTACACATCCTCCATCCCCACGTGCTTTTCTAGCAAAAAAAATAATAAAAAAAGTTACGGTGTAAATTTTTGAAAATATTGGCTATTTTGTAATTTGTCCCTTCTTCTAACGAGCCGATTTGTAATGTAGTTTATAAAATTTATCAAAATTTGCCCGTTTGACGATAACTTTCTGGCTCCGTTCTTACGTATGAGATTCGAAAAGAAGAAAATGTACGTAGATCGAAAGCATATATAGTGTATTAGTAAAATGGTGACACCTTTTCAAGAATATATCCACTGTCGAAAAGCCAACCCATATGACTAAACGTGAGTTTCAAAAAGGGTAAAATGGTTCATTTTTATTTGAATAGTTCAGCAGAGTTGAGCTCAATGGTCATTGTTGGCTTGTTGCTAGAAAACACTGCAAGTTGGGACTTTATCTGTAAATCAGTAGATGGTTCGGAGAGATTCTATCCATCACTTCTCATGTTACTCAGGGAGGCCAAAAATGTAATTAAGGTGGTGTTTTTGTTGGTTTTATGGACAATAAATTAATAGACGTGTGTTAGGATCGAACTCGAGACTACGGGATTGCACACTTTACGTATGAGAATTTAAAGTTAAATAATTAAATATAAATGTTGTATTTATTTATTTATTAAACGAAATAACTAACGAACGTTAAGTAATTAATGTAATGGACTAACGGGCGTTAAAGGTATTTGGAAAAGGACTAGATTGCAAAGTTTGGGAAGTTTCCGGAATCCCTTGGGGATGCCTACCAACGATCGGCCAAGGAGAAAAGGAAACAAAGCCAAACTTGTTCACCAAGTTAGTTGGGTATATATACAAGGCTTAGGGTCTTGATTTTGCATCTCTTGTATTCTTTAAGCTAAACCTAAAACTTTGTTTGTGTGTTTTCTTAATACAAACCGATCGTACATCCCTTTAGGGTGTCGATCCTCAAACCTTTTCCACATCAAGTTATTTGTTTAATAAAACTAGCATTACTTTAATTCGGTTTAGTACGTTTGTACAAGAACATAGTAATAACATATTTTTGTTATTATCTTGGATTGAATTACAAAACGGTAAGGGGTAATTCATATAATCCTAATTAAATCAAATTAGGGTTCATCCGTTGCTAGTTTGTGGATTTGATTCTTGTTCGGCTAGAATCAAGAAAAGGTACGCATATTCTTTTATGTTAATTAATTATTCGTTAATACATCCTTTACACTTCCGCTTGAATACTTTGATGTTTTGTGATTATTTATTTGATTGTCATGTTATATAATTCCAACAGTGGCATCACGAGTCATTGGTTTTTAATGAGTAATTAATTACATAAACGCGTAATAAAACAAATAATTGTATGTTGTATGATATGTTAATCTAGGGTTTATGTTTAATTTTTGTTTGGTCGATTTTTTTTTAATTGGGGCGTACCCTAATTTTTTTTAGGTCGACACATACATAAATTTTTTTAGGGTTTTGAAAATTGTTTGCTAACCTTATTAAAACCTAGAATTAATATTGATTACGTTATTAATTCGTGAATAATTGTTATGTGACATGGGATTATTGATATGCGATCTTGTGACTATTTGTATAATTGTTATGATATATCCATGATGATACATGCATGCTAGTCATAGATAAGTTGCTTTGATAATTGTTTAATTGTTGAGACATATTTATTTACGATAAATCATGGATTGGGGAAAACTCCAATTATATATATTAATGAATCAATTATGTGCAATTTGGTATATTATTAATTATGGGTTTACGCAATCGATTTGTCGATGTATGTTTGTTACTCTCAATTGAGAGAGTGAAAGCCCTAATTAATATATACATTAATTTAACCTAGATATTGATTATTAATAGGGTTTTATCGAATAAGTTGCATGTGGCTACTTGTTTACACGTATAAATTGTTTATTATGTGCGCATTGTTTTTTTTTGTAGTTTATTTTTTATTGGTATTACTTGTTTGTTTATTATGTGCGACAGTTTAAGCAAAGGGTAATTTTGAATAGAAAAATAATACGGACTAAACAATGGCGAAATTTGATTTGTTTTGGAAGAGTTAAGTTTTCAATAGTTTAATTTGATTTGTCAGAAGCTGAAGCCGACGGCGTCACAACCATAAGGTGACGCCGTCACAAGGTGACGTGGTCAAGACGAAACCCTAATAGCGGCGATCCGACGGCGTCATATTTAAAGAGTGACGCCGTCGCATGTTGTAACTCTATATATAGAATTCGAATTTTCAGACTTTTAGAGAGGTAGTTTTGTGGAGTAAAACCTAAAACCGAATTTTGGCTGTCTTGAGCAGTATCTTAGGGTTCTCATACCCTATTTTTCAACAAGATAAGTAATTTACTTCATTGATTCAATTATGTGTTCAATTGTATGTGTGTATGCTTGCATGTTCTCCATGTCCGGCTAATTTACTTGTGTGTTTGCTTAAATCTATTAAACCCAGGTATTGAATATTGATTGGTTGTCTCTTATCTTAATTGTGATTGACCTAGGATTGCGATAGGTCATTCGTTGTGTTTTTAATGCTTGAGTAATCTTTGTGAACATTAGTTTATAATCACTTAGAGTTATTGTAGGCTAAACATCCAATGATAACCTTAGAGTTAGTTTATGAATCTTAGAGATTTCGTAGGCAATAACCTTAAGGTAGTCTCAAAGAGTTAGGGAAAAAATCATACCCTACGACCTTAGAAGACACAACGCGTTAAGAATAAGGACGTGACAATTCAATCATCAATAGGAGATAACTAGGGAGTAATAGTATCTAGGTAAACACATCTTTAACCATCATACGAGCACACATCAATTAGACATAGACTACCCCTTAGCTTAGTTAATTAGATAATTAGAATAGTAGAGTAATCGGTAGAAATACCAACCCTCCCCAAATCAAATACCCCGAGATTCATAATTTCAATTTTCTAAAAAATATAAAAAAAGATAAAAAATAATTTTTCTCAACCCCAACCTTAGCGTAGTAACTTCTCACTAGCATTCCTATTCCCCTAGAAAACGACATCAATACCCGAGACTTACCCTAATACTACACTACAACGATTAGGTTCACTGCCTAGGGTGTTGAAAAACTTGCTCGACGAAAAAGAAGTTCCTTTGACCCCGAACGCGCGTTGTACGCGTATCATGCAGCGGCACCGATTTGGCTCTAGCCAAATGATGTTCAGCTAGATTTGGAGTCGGGTTAAAGTTATTGCACCAGAAGCTCTTAGGCGCATTTTTGTGGCACGGATTATTTACCCTTATTATAGTCTTGAATAAAAAGGTCGACCACACACTATGCATTACAATATTTCAACTTTGTCCATCATAAAAACAAGCCACCATTGCTACATTGTGTTGGTGGTGTTGTGGTAGTATCGGCAGTCGGTGATAGTTATGGTGGTGGTGTTGGTGAACGTGGTGGTGGTTGAGGTGTTGGTGGGTTATGGTTAGTGCTGGTGATGATCGATAAAGTTGGTGGTGTTGGGTCGCTGAAAACCAGGTTACCGAAAAATCAAGTCGTGCAAGACATGATAACCTCTTAATTGTCTTCAGTTGCAAAAAAAAAAAGTTGGGTATATTAAATTGAGAAAAAGACAGTGAAACACATTAAATTGAAATTAGATACATATTGAATACATTTTTATATGATTTGCTCCGAATATAAATACAAAATTAATGATGAGTAGTTATAATATAAAATGTTAGATTTGAATTGTTCATTATAAAAACCTTCAATGGTCAAACATTGTCTCGGTGTTATGATATGATGCTCGAGTTGAGATCAATATATAATGCACATTCTTTATAAATCCAATTAACACGTCCCTGATAAAAAAAAAATAATAATAATGTTTTTAAAATAACTTATTTTGTAAACGGTAAATTGTTAAGCGACAAAAAATATATCATCGCGATGAGAATTTTTTTTAATCTTTTAATAGACGGACACTTCAATATACTTAAAATATTTTGTTTTTGAGTTTTGTTTTAGTGTTAAAATTTTTGCGTATGAAAAATCGCATGTGATATTAAAATAACAAATCACATGTGATTTTTTTAGGCGTAAATTTCAATACTCACAAAAAAATCGGAAAAATGTCGAAAGTACATCCAAATGTCCATCTATAGAAATATGATTTAATTCTCGACAAGATGATATGATTCTTTTCGCGTAACGGTGTGTGAGATATTTATTTTTTTTAAAAGAATATGAAGATTTTCGAGTAATATAATACATACCCAAATTAATACAGCGGAAGCAATCGAACAATGTTTAGATCACGGTCAGCAAGACGATCACAATATGGAAAAGTATTGACAATATCACAACCTATGTTCCCCTTTGTATGTATTTTTTGTTCTTATTTGTATTTTCAGGAATGAAGAGTCGGAGGTTATATACTGCATAATTACAGTTTCAAGTTTCAACCGCTTTCTTTAACTGCTGGAAGTTATCTTGTGGGTGGGTTTAATCCGAGTAGGGATGAGCATTTCGACCCGAATCTCGAAACCGAACCTGAACCGTACCAAAACCATACTGGAACCGTACCGATTCCCGATGTAGGGAACGGTACCGGGACTACAAAATAAGGTGAAAAAAATCGGGACCACTAATTCGGTACGGGACCGGTACCAAATCGAGAAATTCCCCAAAAAAAAGAAGGGAAAACCCGATTTCCTGGTACCGATACCGGTACCGGTATCCGAATCCCGTTCGGTACGGTACCGGTACCACTAATTTATGCTCGGGAAAAAATCGGTACCACTAATTCGGTACGGGACTGATATCGTGCTCATCCCTAGATCCGAGTCAACCCGGATTCGAGTTCCAACAAAATAAAAGTGTGTGTTTTTTATTTTGATAAAAAAATAAATAATCAAAATTTATTCATTCGAACTTTAAAAAATATGTGTTGTATATTAAACTATGCCATGTTTATTTACTTTACAAAGACATATAAATTAAGGGTCCTCCTATGCAGGCACCCCATGGGTAGGGGGTGGCTGAATTTTTGCCTCGATTTCCGTGCCAATCATTAGTATCCAATCATTGGTATCAATGATTGGTTTCTCGATTCGTCTTGTTTTTCACAACTTATTTTTTACCACTTATTTTTTACAAGTTTTTATACACTTTTTACATAGTTTCTTTTTACGTTTTTTGTTACATGTTTTTTATAAGTTATACCACTTTTTACAACTTTTTGGTTTTACAATTTTACAAGTTTTTTTGGTTATACAAGTTCTTTTTATCTTTGCAATTCAGGTTTAAAACTTTTTAAAAACCGTAGTCGGAAAATTTTGAGGCTCAGTTCGAAGGTTGCAAAAGTGAGATTTTATCCCACTTTACCGTCCATTCGGTTTTTATCATCATCGCCTCGGAAAGTTTTTAAAGTTTTTAGGCTCAATAATCATCATCGCCTCGGAAAAGTTTTAGGCTCAAACCGAAGGTTGCAAAGTGAGATTAGATCTCACTTTACCATTCGGTTTTTATCATCATCGCCGGAAAGTTTTAAAGTTTTTAGGCTCAATAATCATCATCGCCTCGGAAAAGTTTTAGTCACAAACTGCACAAAGTCACCAGTTCACATGAACCGCACAAAACTACAATCACAAAAGCGCACAAGCCTCACAAATCTGCACAAGCCTCACAAAAGCTGCACAAGCACAAGACTCACCGGTTTCACGGGTTTCACAAGTTACACAAGTTACACGTTTTGAACAAGATTCTCTCAAGTTACCACTGAAAAAGTTCACATTCGGTACTAAGATTCTCAAAAGTTCACAAGGTGTACTAAGATTCTCACAAGTTACCACCCCATATGAAAGCAACAACACCAACAACACCAACAACAATCCCAGGTGATAGCAACAACACAAACAACAATACCAGGTGAAAGCAACAACACCAACAACAATACCAGTGGTCCAGAAACAACACCAACAACAACATAATCCTAGGCCAACAATACCAGGTGAAAGCAACAACACCAACAACAATACCAAAGTGGTCCGAAACAACACCAACAACAACATAATCCAGGCGGCACCCCATATAATCCCAGGTGAAAGCAACAACAACAATCAAGTGGTCCAGATCAACAACTAGTGGTCCAGATCAACAACAACAATCAACCACCATGTCTAATTCACCATTTAACACACAAGATGTAAACAACTTATCAAAGGCTCAGATTATTAGCTTTATAGCTCATGTTGGTGAAATTCAGTTTTGCCTCGCCAAAACTCTTTTAAGTTTTTTAAAAAAACCATCATTGCCTTTTTATTTCATTAAAGTTGCAAAATGACCTGAATGGTCACTTTACCATCCAAGAATGAAATTTTTTATATAAAAACAAAGTTTTTTCATTCTGATTGCAAAGTGAATCACTTTACCATCCAAGAATGCCAAGAAAAACGTAGGGTGTCTCGCCAAGATATAACATGGGCTTTGCCCACAAAAAGGGTCCTCCTATGCGCAAACGCAAAACAAACATACAAACAAGAGTTTTTTTAGATCTAAAAGGCAATGATGATTTTTTTTTAAAAAAAACTTAAAAAGAGTTTTTAACAAAAAACATAATGTAACCAAAACTGCATCACCAGTACATCATCACACAAAAAAGTTTTAGATCTAAAACTTTAACAAAGTAACATCGTAAACCACCACAGCCTCTCCAAGACATCAATATTTTAGATCTATTTATTTTTAAGATAATAAACAAAGTTAACCTTTTTTACAAAAGTTTAGATCTAAAAAAGTTTTAGATCTAAAAAGTTTTAGATCTAAAACTTAACAACGTAACATACGTAAACCACCACAAAGATCACCACTACAAAAAAAAAATTAGTTTTTTTTTAACAACGAAGCATTCTTTTTAAGAAAATCACAAAATTTAACGTTTTTTTTTAACAAACCTCATGATCTTTTCAACAACGTATACGTTTTAGATCTAAAAAAAGTTTTAGATCTAAAAACTTAACAACGTAACATACGTAACCACCACAGCCTCACAAGTACCACCACTTACGTAACCACCACATCATCACCAACATCACAACATCTAATTATTTTTTAAGAAAATAAACAAAGATAACCTTTTTTTTCCAAAGGTTTAGATAAAAAAAAAATTTAGATCTAAAAAAAGTTTTAGATCTAAAAACTTAACAACGTAACATACGTAAACCACCACAGCATCACCACTACCATAAAAAATTAGTTTTTTTAACAACGAAGCATTCTTTTTAAGAAAATCACAAAATTTAACGCTTTTTACAAACCTCATGATCTTTTCAACAACATTATGCGTTTTAGATCTAAAAAGTTTTAAATCTAAAAACTTAACAACGTAACATACGTAAACCACCAGCCTTACCACTACAACCACATCATCAACAATCTAACAAGTAAAATACTTGTTAGATACAAATTTTAGATCTAAAATGTTTAGATCTAAAACTTTTTAGAGAGAGAGAGATTGTTAGATGCAAAAGTGAGAGTTTACGTTTGAAGTGAGAGAGAAGGGATAACTACGCCTACCCATGTGCGATCAATTGGTAGAGAAAGAAACACGCATAACGTTCGAGAACCACACACGTATACCCACAAAAAGACGCGTCTAAAAACGCGGTTTTAATAACGTAAATAAAAGTATTAATAACGTAAAAGTAATGAAAAGCGTTTTAATAACGTTTTTTAGTTTCAAAAAAAAAAGAAAAGAATAGAGTTATTAAGAAAACTTTTTTTTTACAAACTTTTTTTTAAAATTAAAAGTATTAATAAACTTTTTTAAAAGTAAAAGTTTTATATGAAAACATGTATTTACAAAAAAGTTATTAAAAGTATTTTTAAATATTTACACAAAAGTATTTATAAAAAAGTATTTATAAAAAGTTTTTATAAGAAAACGTTTTTATAAAGTTTTTAAGAAAATGTATTAATAAAAAGGTTGTTGTGTTTTTATATTGTATAGGTTTTGATCTGAAGTTGATTTAATTAATTGGGTGCGATCTTGGCGAATCGATTGGTTTTGTTATTGTTATTGGAAAAAGTAAAACAGATAGGGGCTATAAGTACTCTATCGAATTTTTGTGTTCTAGACATGGGACGTCTTCACGTGAAGGTTTAGAAGATGAACTTCAACGGCAGACTAGTACCAACAAATGTAATTGCCCATTCAGATTACTAGCGAAATATTGTCTCCGGTTGTGATTCTTCGTGTGGGGAACAACGATTGTGCTCACTTCGTTCTTGCGGTTCTTGATGAAGACTCACCACTCCCGTATAATCACCCACAATGGAGACATTTTAGAAATGTCGAGGCCGCGCCATGGGAACATGTGTTTGCTCAATGACAGAGGATGTTTAGATATCACGTAGAAATGATTATTGATTTATATTGTAAATGACACAACATGTATAGACGATTCGCGATTTATATTGTAAATGACACAACATGTATAGACGACATCTTGATTTATATTGTAAATGACAAAACACGATAGAAGCGATTCGCGATTTATAGCAAGCGACTCGTCATCTTTTGTTACTGATTTACGCTCTGCCTCGGTTCTTCCTCATATTTTGTTACAGGAATCGGATGACATTTGATGGAGGGACATTCATTGTGTCAACGTCAACCACACACCGCTTCGTGTTGAGAGTCCGATTATGTGCTTTCTTCACAATCTTATGTGCCTCCTCTCCGGCTATATCTCCAGCTGCAGATGAGGATAATTTTATACACCGTCCTCCGATTCTTCCTCATCTTTTGTTACGGCCGCTCGCGTTAGCGAATCGGCGAGAGATTGACGGATTGAGGAGACTCATTTCAGAGTTAGAGTCTCGTGTGGGACAGATGGCAACATCATTGGGCGACTACAGTCGTGATTGATCTTAGTTTCTAGTTATATTGTAATTTTGTGAACCATGTATCAACTATTAATCTATGACAAGATTGGTTATTTATGTATTTGAAGCTTCTAATTTTGTGAACCATGATATTACTAATTTATGTTGTGAATAATTGTACAAATTCTTTTGGCCAGATGCAACAAGAAAATCCTTACTTGTGTTGTTGTCAACGTGGATTAATAATTGAAAGAACATCTCACAAGCCCAAAACTTGTGAAAGTATTATACATGTCCTTTCTCAAAGGTAAATAATTAAACGTTTGCTTATTTGCGTAAATATATCAATAACTTGTTTGTTTAGAATACACTTCTTATAATTGTTTCGTTATGTAACAGTCAGGGACTAAAGACTATGGGTGTCAATACTTCATGTGGAAAGAAATATTTCAACAAAAGTACTTTTGTGAAGCCTCTTCTTCAACGCAGTGCTCAAAGTGCGAAACTAAAGATACAACGATCAACATGCTATTGACTGAAAACAATTTGTTGCAGGCAAAAATAAAGGCGTTGGAGGCATCACAATTGGCAAGAAATCCGTTGATCACGATGTCGGTAGGAGTGGAATACTCTATGAGCTTATAGATGACATTAATAATCTTCATGTGGAGTAGATTTCATTTTAATATTGAAAACATTTGTTGTTTTACTTGTTTAATGTTTTATTGTTATTGTTTAATTAAATGGAAACAAATACACAATTAAAAAGCATAACGTAAAATAAATATCATATAAAAACACTACACAATTAAATACATTATACATATAAAAACACTACACAAATTAAATACACTATACAATATACCTAAATTAAACACTACACACACAATAAATTAAACACTACACACACAACTAAAAAAAAATATATATATATATATATATATATCAAAAAAAAAATGCATGAATGGGACCCACTCTACTGAGGTCAAGGCTTTCATTAGAAGCCCTAAATATTAACCATTAGATACACGTTTTAATCTATTGGAAAAAGTTAAAAGGATGTTTGTTGCAAATTAATTAATCATTCCATACGTGGTACAGTATTTGATTTGATAAGAACAACGTATATTTAACAAGTTTTCTAGTTTTTGTTCGTCAAAAGAATAAGACCTAGAAAACTCATACATTTAGGATTTCGATAAATTTGGGTCCAAAATCATACTATGTGCTTAGATATCTATGCAAAAATAATCAGACATTAAATCCGTAATGTATTAAGTAGAAGAAAAAGGTAAAAATATAGGAACCAATAAACATAATGCAACTTTTAGTTTTATTTGCCAACTGAAACTAGCCAAGCAAAACTAGGGTCTTTCGTGTCATAGAAAGACGTCGCGAACAAAAAGAAGAACCTAATTTACATGAATTCATACATAAAATCTCAAATCGTAATGTTTATGGTGTCTAACAGTATAATCGCGTGAAGAACAAAACAATGAATCATTTGGATTTATCATCCGAAGTGGGAAATGATCTTTTAAGCTTGTGGGTCTCGGTTGGTACTTTGACGTTAGTGGCCAACCCTAAGGCTTGAAAAAAGGTTATGATGTACCAAGCAATGTCAATTTGCCACCATTCTAACCCGTGTCGAGCTGAGAACTCAAATGCGTGGTGGTTGTTATGCCATCCTTCTCCAAAAGTAAGCAACGCAACCCACCTTCACAAAATTTAGGACAAACAAACATATTAGATTTCAACACAAAATTAAGTAAACAATGTAATTTTGAGGTTTATGAAAATTACCAATTGTTCTTGGATAGATCACCGGTGTTCCATGCTTGGTATCCCCAAATGTGACAAGCAGAATTTACGAGAAACGTGAGGTGGTAAACCCATACAGTCCTAACACCCTGCTCACAAACGATTTAAACCAAAGATTATATTATCTGATACTAAGAACTAGCCACATGTGTTATACTACAAATATGCTTGTGAGTGACTCAATGACAACGCTCACAAGTCACAAATCACAGGTTAATGTTGGACAAACTATGATTAAAGAAAAATTGTGATACTTAAGAATTTTCTATATAAAAAAAAACGTCGACAAAATAATGACATTTTTGTAACTCTATGAATAACAAGATGTAACATCAACATATAATACTTACAAGCTAAACTAAAGGTTTAAATGCTTCTTATATTTTTATACTTTGTTTAAATCACATCTAAAGATATTTGCAATTTTGCACTATAAGGCATGAGGGAGTGGTACCCTCTAATACCCTGAGAGTCATCACCTCTATCCAATAAAAACCTTCAAACTCAAAACTACCCCAATTCTACCCTAACACTACCCTAACTGCACGGAGTGGTCCCGATCCTACCCTAACACTACATTTCATAAAAGACAAAAAAATAGAGAACAAAGGTTATAATCGGGGTTCTATTTGATACAAAATTTCAAGTGCACTAACTAGTGGGGACGGTGTACCCTAATACCCTAATACTACTCGATCATCTACCCGATGACCACTCCGTCCTCCCTAATAATATTAGCACTTGTTGGGCTAGGCAATATGCACTTTCGCACATGCATTTCCATCTAGTCTTTGCAGTAGGTGCAGTTTTGTTGTACGGATTATTTTCCCTTTATTATATTGAATATTATATTCTTGAATATAAAGGTCGACCGCATAACGACATTTTTTAAATGTATAAACAAATATTCCTTCTGTTCAAAAATATTAAGCCACAAAAAACACATGATCTAGAAAAAAAATGTTACTATTAATTCTTCAACTAATCAAATATCATTCTCACTTAGAAATGGCAAAAGCACTCAAAATGTGCGGAGAAAACCGAAACCCAAACTGGTTGGGTCGGATTGACGGTTTCAGATACGGGTTTGGGTATTGATAAACTTTTAACCGGGTATAAGTTCGGTAACGGTTCTGATAACACATGTCCGATCACTTATACCCGTATCTGTTTACCTGAATTAGTACTCGCTTTATTGCTATTATAATGAATTAGAGTATATATATATTATATAGAATTTCCACCCTTATATATTCTATATAAGTATCTATATTATTTAACGCATTTGGATTTTGTACATGAGTTTTTCGAGAACATTGAATCGTTTGATACGATATTTGTTTCCTTTAACTTCTTAAAATTTTTAACATATTAGGGTGTTTTGCTTTGTGTTTTCGGTAGGTTTCAGTGCGACTTAATCTTGATATCCGTCATTTTGTTCATATAATATTCAATTAAGGATAACCAATACTTGCAAAGGAACTCGAAAAACCGATGAATAATGTTTACCGGGTATCTAGAGGAATGAGGCCGGAGTTGCATATATTCTAAACAGGTGCGGGTACTTGTTCACTAAATATTAAAAGACTACTAGTTATATTGGTGGACACAAGTAAAAGACTACTAGTATCTTTAAGACATTACAAATTGAAAATGAGAATATAATTTTAGGAGTATTGCTTTCTAAGTTTAATCAAGTAGCTCGTCAATTAGTAACCATCAATCCTATCCATCATGTTGTTCCTATTGTTCTACTTTCAACAAAATGATCATTTAACTTTAATTATCGTTTCGCAACTTATTAATACAAACCACTATGAATTACAAATGCTTAAACAATGTAGTCGATATATCATTTCATCTTTGTCAATTATAAAAACAAACCACCATTGTCTCGATTTGACAAAGACTTTAACACATTCATACGCATGTGGTATCTTTCATGCAACTTTGTCCCTTTGTATCGATTTATTAATCATATAAAGCATAACTTTATTTTGACGACTTATTCAAAGGTAAAATATCAAAGAAAAAGGTGACTTATATGACCCATGTTGCATATTCTATAAAGTATAAACCAAAGACATTAAACATTAAATTAATGACCAGATGTCTCTTGACCTAGCGGTATTTGATTATTCCAATAACTTAGAGATTATAAGCTCAAGTCTCGTCAAGGACACATGTGAGATTAAATTTGTGAAATATGTGATGTAGATCGTAAACAATTGCATTTCAAAAATAAAAAACATTAAATGAACATACCATGCCCCAAACGAGATACGAAAATCCACCCCAAGCATACAAAAGAGCTCCACATCCAAGTATATGCCACATGTATGTTTTTCTAATAAACATATAAAACGCCTGCTTTTTTAAATCTTCTACGTTTTTACGCTCCTTATACTGCATCAAAACAAACACAAAAATCCAATTTAACGACTTTTAATATCATTAGCACGTTAGAAATCAGAGGCAGGCACAGGAGTCAGGGTGGGCACGTTCAATAACGGAGCTTGAACATGTTAATTTGAGGCAAATTTTAAGAGGGGTCAAAATATAAAATAATATATAAATATCTTATAATTTTATAAAGGTAGTACAAATATATAATAAAAACACAAATTTAAGAGGGGCCACCACCCCTCCTGCTCTATACATCCTCTATTAGCACGTGCTTTTCTGGCAAAAAAAAATTATAGTGTAAATTTTTAAAAATATTTGGCTATTTTGTAATTTGCTCACCCTCCTAACGAGTTAGGAGCCGATTTGTAATGTAGTTTATAAAATTTATCAAAATTTGTCCACTAGACAATAACTTTCTGGCTCGTCCTTACGTATGAGATTCGAAAAGAAGAAAATGTACGTAGATCGAAAGCATAGAGAATTAATAAAATGTTGACACCTTTTCAAGAATATATCCACTGTCGAAAAGCCAACCCATATGACTAAACCAAAAGCCATTGATCGGCGAATGCGCATCTTTTTCTGAATCGACAAACTGATGATGATATCTATGCATGCTCACCCAAAATATCGGATCTCTCTATTCATGCAAATAAAAAATTCATACATCTGGTTAGATAACAGATCTCAAGTTTATATCAACATGACCGATCATATTTTCAAAAACAAACAAAACCAGATCGTTTGTGAGAAAACATTACCGGTCATGTTCGATCCAAATTTTACAAAAGAATATATATATATACCTGGGCAGCTAGGACACCGAAATAAACACACGTGTATTCGAGCCATTTGGGCAGTTTAAGACTATGATGAGCAAGAAGCCGATGATAAGCAAGAGTTACACCTAGTATTCCCGTAAGCAAATAACCAATAAACGCGAGGCGAAAAGCATCCCAAGAAAACGTAAATGGTGCAAAAAGTGCTAGCACATGAACCGTAGCAATCCATATAGCCACTTGTATATCTATCCTACGCCATTTTCGTCCCCAATGGTTTCTAGTACCCGTGACTACGACATCGGAAAATGGTATTTTCGCCATTTTCCGATGCTCGTCGTCATGATGATCGGATGACGACTCGGAGGGCGATACCAACAAATTTCTCATTTTTACTCCGGCAAGTTGTTGTTGTGCGGTTCTTGTGGGTATAAATAGCGAAATATATGGGCTCAAGTGGAGTTAAAGTTTGCTAAAAAAAAGTGGAGTTAAAGTTAAATATGCATTATTATATAACCCTTGAGGTTAAGTTTACGTTATAAAATGAGCATCGAGTTGGTTAAATTTAATGTACGAAAATACCCTCTCCTCGATCCGAATATTATGAGATGCGATGGGAAATTGTGGAGTATAAAATAATTGTCAGATTTTTTGTAATCATCTGATTTTACACGTTACTCTTTGCTTTATGCTTTGTTTTACATATTCCTTAAACAATATTCTATGATTTAATATTGCAAATTAATTCAAGTAAATCAAATTTGTGGATCATAGTCGTTGCTAGCAAATCTCATCTTGAAATTAGTGCATGTTATAATATACTCTATTTATGTTAATAGAAAATGGTTAGTTATAGAAAAATCATACTACGTATAAAGGTAACTTAAAATTAACCGTAAATGGAAAGGTTTTTTTTTTTATTATTATTATATATTTTTTTTATCTATTTGTTCTATTTGAGAAAATAAGTTTTTAATTTTGATGTACACGACTTAATCGTGATATTCACATGATCAAGACTTACCACCATACAAACCTTTTAGAAATGTTAAAAGTGACGCTTGAAACTTCATATTGAAGTAACTTAAAATTAACCGTGAGTGAAAAAGTTTTTCTCTATTTATGTTATTTGAAAAAGATAAGTTTTTAATTTAGATGTACACGATCTAATCGTGATATTAAACCTTTCATAATATGTTAAAATGAAGCTTGAAAAAACATATTGAACTAACTTAAAATTAACCGTAAATGAAAAAGTTGTTCTCTATATATGCTATTTGAAAAAAATAAAGTTTTTAATCAGATGTACACGATTTAATCGTAATATTTGCATGATCATGTCTTACAATCTTACAAACCTTCTAGAATATGTAAAGGCGAAGCTTCAAAAATCATAATGAAGTAACTTAAAATTAACCATAAATGATTTTTTTTCTCTATTCATGTTATTTGAAGAAAAAAAAAGTAATTAATCTAGATGTACACGATCTAATCGCAGTATTCGTGTGATCATTCCCGACAATCTTACAAACCTTTCAGAATATGCTAAAAGTGAAGCTTGAACCTGAAACTTTTGTGATACGATCAATATATATATCCGATTTGTTAGTTGTATTTTTAGTGTTTATATGAAGTAATTTATCTCAAAATACAATTAGTATTAAAGAAAGGGTTTTATGACAGTTAGGCTGCGACTTTGTTAAACAAGTTACAACTATTTTTGTTCAATTGGGTTCTTGGAGTTTACGGGTTTGACATTTAGGTTACTCGAGCGAAGCGTGTTCATTCAGGTTCTGCAAAAAAGCAGTGTAGGAGTTGGAGTTATCATAGTGTCCACGTAAGCTTTTGTGGCCCCATTGTCCAATTTCGGATATCCACTTACCATTCTAAAGCAGATAGGTTCTGAAACTTTGCGATTTTATTCAAGGATTCTTGAAGTTCTTTTTTGTTCAATTGGTTACTAATATATATTTATTTACATGGCTAGCACTCTTCTCTTTGCTTGATCACAAAACTCATAGAATAGTTTAATTAGTTTAGGGTCCGTTTGGTTCCCATAAAAGGAATAAACTATGACTTTCAAAGTCATGCAAGTGTTTTTTTGTTTTGTTTTATGCCCGGTAATGAAATGGGTATATCATAGTCATAGATTAATTCTGTACTAATTTTGTCATGAAATCCATTCAGGTATGGGGCCATCTTTTACCACTACAAAATTGAATATCTATCTTTTTCATACATATTTTATCAACCAACATAAATGTCATCAACTTTTTTCATAATTATCATTCCATCTCATTCCAAATCCGATCATTTAGCAACAAACCAAAGCGGGCCTTAATTTATCGTTTTACTAGTTATAATTAAATCAAATCAAAACCCCTTTGAAACTTGTAAAAATCACAAGTTGTTGTACGTTTTCATCCGTTTTTATACGTTTTCATACATTTTAAAAGAATAGCGATTTTTTTAAAAATATTATAAATTTTGATTTTTATAAAATTTAAAAAATAAAAATAGTTTTTAATTTATTACAATAAAATTAAAATTTTTATTTTATTAAAAACTCAAACTCCCAAATACAAGAATATGATTATTCAAGATTCAAAGGGTTTTGTGTTTTGATTAGTTCTTCATGCTTAAAAAGAAAAAGTATCTCATAACATCTGAGATTGTTTAACTCATGGGAAATTATTAAAAATAAAGGATACATGACTTATGGTTTTAATTGGTTATGAATTCTCATTTTTATTTAAATGAATGAATACGGTTTATAGTTTATGAATGTTTAGGTTTTAATTTCATACGTTTATGTTTTTAATTATTTATGTAACATTTTAATTTATGATGTAAGTCGATGTGTTTAGTGAGTGAGGATGTTTTGGTGGACAAAAGATAACCTAAATTAACAAAGTTGCATAGTTGATGCCTAATTGAACAAGAAAACTTTAGTAACTTAAGTGAACAAATTCGCAAAGTTTAGTAACTTATTTGTAAATTAATAAAAATAAAAGTCAGTACCCGTGGCTAGCCCGGGTATCAAAAGGTTAAAAAATAGATCGGTCCTAATTTGTCCGTAGCGATAGTCCAATACCTGTTTGCACAAAATAAAGTTTGGTAACTTAAGCGAATAAAGTTGGAAAGTTAGGTAACACGATATAAAACCCTTAAAGAAATATCTACATCCGTCTTAATAATTGAAAACTTTCTTTTTAAGTTTTTAGTTCAACTTTGACCAAAATATTTTTGTTTGTATAATATCATACTTGATGAAATATATATGAATAAATTGTGTTTTAAATATATTTTCACTTGGTATAATTTTCACCAAGTATTATATAACACAAATAAAAATATTAACGGTCAAAGTTGAACAAAGAACTCAAAAGTCGAAGTGAATGATATAACGGGAAGTATACGTAATTACCGGCGTAAGGAGTGTCTCGAAAAGCTGAGAGGGTGCTGCCACCCATCGACACAAAGGCTCGTGCATGCGACTACCAGGGTCTAGCTGTGGATTCCCACTTACCATGACAAAAAAGTTTACAATATATTATTGTGTGATATTTTCAGATTTCATCATATTTTAATGTAGATATTTGTAATCAGCCTTTTTATTTTATGACAATTTTGGAAAAGTCTATGAAAATGTCTTAGGTTTATACTCCGAATATAGGCATGTTGGACAGACACTATTATTATAACTAAAGTAAACTTTTGGATTTTTTTTCTTCATAAAATGAATAGTAATGTAATTCACTAATTGCAAATAGACCCACTCATAAAATCACACAAAAATTCACATGCTAACGTGTGAGCAAATGATTGGTTTAATAAAAGAGATGAAAAAGAAACTGTCAGAAAATACACAAATCACCCGCTGACGTATTAATGAGTGGATTTTTTGTGTGAATTTTGTTAGTGACTCTAACATTGCTCTTGCAAATATGTATCTTTGTTAAAACATGAGAGAAAAAGTGTGAAATACAAATCCTGTCAATACTCAATATTGTAGACTATCAATTTCGTTACATGATGATGAGCTGATCTTCTATTCACACTGTTTGAAATAGTTTTTTCCACAAGTCAAAAGTACTTTTACTACTTTATACTAATTGTGGACTTTTTACTAGGGTGCATGGTTGTCAAACGCGTTAGAAAGTATTATTGTACCCATGGAGTCGTAACTAAGAAAGTTGGTAAAAGTGGTTTATAACCGTAGGTATGTGTTAAATGACAAATCACCGTCTTCTTTTTCTTTTGTCATATTGGGATGAGAAAGTGTATTCGTATTTGCTTCTGGTCTCTTTCAGCGAGTAAGACCGACTCAATGGCTTCATGAGATATTGTCAAATGCATGGTAAGAGACCTCTGTCAAAGTTGATAATTCAGTTAAGAAGGTTTACAAGTCGTGGAAAGCATTCGAAGCTTCTTCTGCCACTTGAATATAGTTTCTTCCACATGATCTTTTATCGCCTTAAATAATGGAAGATATTTATTGGCAGCTCGTGAAAAAAATCGACTGGGAGTTGCAATTTTACCATTCAGGCTTTGTGTTTGAGTGTGAGTCTATGGTAATGTCATATCCGATATGGCTTGGATCTTCTTTGTGTTTGCTTTTATGTCTGTGGGCAGATGACGTGCGCCAAAATTGACCCTAATCTACTCCAAAAGTACATTTAGCTAGGTTTAGCTTCATGTTGATTCTTCTCTAATTCAGGAATGTTTCCTAGGTTCTTCGGCGATAAGTCTTCAGTCTCGCTCTTTATCACCATGTCATCCACGTAAGCTTTCTGGTTAACTACGATCTGATTCTTGAACTCCTTGTCAACCAGTGCCTCGTACGTGGCCCCTACACTCTTGAGACCGAAAGGCATCTTTGTGTGGCAGTATATTCTTCATTTTCTGTAAAAGGTTGTCTTGTCTTCATCTTACTTTTTCATAAGTATTTGATGGTAACCTTTGTAGGCGTCAAGAAAATATTTGTATTTAAAGCCAGAGAGGGATTCCCCTTTCCAGTCGATTGGAGGTAGTGGATAATTGTCCTTGGGGTATGCTTTGTTTAGGTCAGTGAAGTCAACACACATGCGCCATGTACCGTTTCCCTTCTTTACCATGACTGAGGAAGAATGATTCCATCCAGTATAAGGTCATTTGCTGGGAATTATATTTTGTAAAAACAGATTTAAGTATGTTTAAGTCTGTTAGTGTTAATTCTGGTAGCTTTAGCAGTTAAGTCTGGTAGACCAAAATTAAGTCTGTTAGTAGTTAAGTCTGCCAGTACTATGTTAAGTATGGCAGAACAAATAGTCGATAGTTAAGTCTGTTTATGTCTAAAACAGAATAGTTTGTTAGAGTTATATTAGGAATAGATTAGGATGTGTAGAGATATCTTAGGAGAAGATATCTTTACCCTTCTACAAGTTTGTTAGTCAATTAGGGTTTTCTTGGTGTATAAAAAGATCCCTAAGGTGTTAGGTTAATGTACGAGTTGTAACCATTAGCATTTGAGCAAATTAATAGAAAATACGAAGTTAGTTATTTTGTGTGCTTCGTACTTTGTGTGTTAAGATTCCGCATTAACACATTAAGATTTTGCAAAGAGTTCTTCATATAGTAATTTGGATTTATTCAAGATTACTATTAGTCATTCAAGGCTACTAGGATCCATAAACTTTTGGACCTACAAGTGGTATTAGAGCCTGTTGAAGGACTCGGAATTGAAGAAACAAAACTCACCAACAATACTCATCTCATCTCACTCAAAAATCCTAAAGAATGTCTCTTCATGATGATTTCTCAAATCATCTTAGTGATGAAGAAGCTACTGACCATGAAACTGAAGCATAAGAAGCAGGATCTAAGAAACGAAAATAGTAACAACAACAACAACTTCCTGCAACAACAACTATCTCCAACCTCAAACTTCCTATTCTGAAAAAGGAAGAGTACGACATCTGGGCATGGAGATGGAACATTATCTGGAATATGTAGATAATGAGGTCTGGAAGTGATCCAGAATGGAAATTCAAAGAAGAAAATTTCAAAAGGTAAAGATGGCATAGTCAGGGTTCTTCCACCAATCTCTACTGCAGATATACTTGCTGTAGAGAAAGAAAGAAAGGCAAGAACTTTCTTATTGATGGCTATACCAAAGGAACATCTCAGAAGGTTCCACAGTATGGATGATGCTAAGGAGATATGGGAGGCTATTAGAACCATATTTGGAGGAAATGCTAACTCCAAGAAGATGCAAAAAGCTGTTTATAAACAACAGTTTGAACTTTGAAGCTTTTACCATTAGCAGTTCTGAAGGTCTGGAGAAAGGATATGACAGATTCCAACAACTCCTATCACAGTTGGAAGCACATGGATCTGAAGTGTCTAATGAAGATGCAAATATGAAGTTTCTCAGATCATTGCCCAATGAATGGTCAAACCTTGTAATGATCATGAGAACTAAGGAAGATATTGACACTCTTTCAATAGATGAATTGTACAATAATCTTAGGGTTTATGAACAAGACATCAAGGGGAATTCAAAGGCTTCTTTAAGTGACAACAATGTTGCTTTTGTCTCTCAAGGCAAGAATACTAAAACCAGAGTTAAGTCTGGTAGCGATTTTAGTTATGGTAGCTATACAGTTTCTTCAGGTTTAAAGGAAAAGGATGAGGCTGCTGGTTTTGCTGATAAGATCATCTACTCATTGTTTTCTAATCAATCTGAAAACATTCTAAATGAAGACTTATATCAGATTGAAGATGAGGAGATGGAGGAGATGAATATAAACTGGCAGTGTGCCATGATTGCCTTAAGGATGCAGAAATTCTTCAAGAAGACTGGTAGGCAAGTGCGTTTTGATGGAAAGGGACCAGTAGGGTTTGACAAGTCAAAGCTGAAGTGCTACAGGTGTCAAGAAAGGGGTTACTTTGCTAAGGAATGTACAACAAAGGAGGCAAATGAAGAAAAGAAAAGGGATTTCTTCTATCCTAGGCATGCTGAGAAGGAAGACAAGAGTCATACGGGGCTGCTGACTTTGGAAGCAGGTGTGATTGACTGGGGAGAGCATCCTACTGATGGGACGAAAGTCAATCACGCTCTTATGGCCATAAGCTCCAGTAGCGAGGTTACTTTATGCTCAAAACTTTGAAATGATTCATACAATAAACTGCAATTTCTTTGTGATGAACAGATGGGTCAATTGGGTGATCAATAAGTTAAATTACTTGCTTATGAAAGTGCTGTTAAAACATTAGAAAAACAAGTAAATACTCTTCAAAAACAAAATGCATCTCTTAATGAAAAGCTTACTTTCTAAGGAAATGAAATTTTTGAAAAAGATGAGAAGCTTAAAAAATATAGAAGAATTGGAATGAAAGCAGTTAAAGATAAAGAAGAGTTGCAAAAGGTTGTTGACTCATGGCAAAATGGTGGTAAAAATATGTGGAGATTAATTAATTTAGGCATGAGCTTAACAAGTAAAATTGGCTTAAGATACGAGATACAATCAGATAAAGAGGTTCTAGGATATGAAGAGGAGATGAAAGAAATTGTTTTTGTAAATTCAAAAAGTGACTTTGAAGGAAAACCTGTATATCATAGATTTTCAAAAACTAACAATTACAAAGGAGTTCCACCACCAATTAATGATGATTATACTCCTAAACCTGAAAAAAGAATATGATAAGTTCTTATTTGATTATAGCAAATGGAAGAACCCTGAGACTCTTGCTTCTCAAGACTATTCCATTGAATTTACTAACTGTCAATCCAACGACAGCAAAGGATTCTGTGAGAAAAGTTCTGAAACCAGTGTCTCAGAATATAAGACCAGTGAGTATTCTTCCTGGTCAATCTAATGATAGTGAAGGACCCACTGGCAGTATCTCTAAATGTTCTCTAGAACTTAAGTCTGAACCCATAAGGATCTCTAAACCAGTTTTAAATAGTGAGACTTATGTGCCAAAACAAACTGAGCCTTTCACTTTTGTGTCTAAACCAGAAACAGTTAAACCTAGTTGTGTCCAAACTCCTAGGCAACAGACTAAAATTGAGACCCCTAAGATTCATAGGAAAGACTGGAATGGGTTAATGCAAAGAGAGTTTGGGGATGGATACTCTTTCACTAAAAAGAGTTGCTTTGTATGTGGAAGCCTAAGTCATTGGATTAGAGACTGTGATTATCATGAGAAAAGAATGGCTAGGGAGGCTAAGTTAAGAAAGAAAACGGTTGTACACACTGAAAATATTCTTGTTAAACCAGTGTGGAATAATGTGAACAGAATTAACCATGCTAATAATTTTGTTACTAGACCAGTACTCGTTAATACTGGTAGTACTTATGTTAATTCTGTTAGATCAATGGTAGGTACTGATGTTCGAGTTAGTACTGGTAGGCAAAATTTTAATACTGGTAATATATTTAGAGTTAATACTGGTCATGTTAAGCCTGGCCAAGCTAAAGTTAATTCTGGGTATATGAATGATAAATCAAAACCTACCAGTCCTTCACCCAATCCCAAGTTTAGAAAACTACGGGTGAACCAGTTTAATCAAAGACTTCATTATGGTTCTCAGTCACCTGTGAGAAGACCCATGTCTCAAAATGTAGCTCAAATGTTTCAATCTTATGCTGCAAAGGGAAAATGGGGGACTGCTGTTAAGCCCTTGGCAGGTTATACTTGGAGACAGACCAGACCAAACTTCAAGTATAATAGTGGACCAGTTTCTTTTAATCCTGACAAATCTAAAGGTCCACAAGGCAGACCCAAGCCTCTAAAGGCCTGGGTCCCCAAGAGAAACTAATTTCTCTTTTCTCTGCAGGAACATCCTTATTTGAACATGAGAGTAGAGGAATCTTTGACAACGCATGTTCTGGGCATATGACTGGTAACAAGGATCACTTGTAGGAGCTTAAGGAAGTCCAAGGAGTTTCTGTTACCTTTGGAGGAAGCATAGGCTAACCTATGCATAGTTAGATTTTTATGAAAGTATTATGAACAATTGTGTGGTGGTGTGATTTGGTGGTTTTGTGGACATCTTTTGATTTCTGTGTTTGCTACAATACCTTTGGTGTGCTTGAACAATTTTATTTGGCTTCTTTATGGCTTACTTCTGGTGGTTTTGAGTTAATTCTGCTTTTTAGACATGCATATTGTATTTCTATTGGTTTTAGATTAATTTTTCAGGGAAATGCAATGTCTATCAAAGATAGGGGAGGTATGGAAGCTATAAGGATGAAAGTGCTACTATTCAGAGTTAAAACTGGTGATGTCACACTTAAGTCTAGTTGACTATTTTAAGTCTGGTAGTGCAAAAATATTACCGTTAGTGCTGGTCGAGGGAAAATCCGTTTTTTACAGTATAAAAAGTACCGCTACCTACTATTAGGCGGTAATAAGTATATATATGGATACTTTTTAATAATAAAATCTATATTTATCCATTATTTACTTTCTCTAAAATCTTTAAAAGTTCAAATCTTTTCTCTCGATAAAGTCTATTTCACCAGCTTTAACCCTATCTTGCGCCGCACTACCAGTACTTCAAATTCACCACTTTCATGGCTCAATTCAAGTTTAATGATAAACACAACCAAGTGGGCTTCCTCAAGAAACCAACTGAAAGCACATGTTTTGAGAAAATTGTGGATTTCTTGAAGGGATCTCATATTGGGTATGCACTTACACATAATCCAATTATTTATATCTCAGCCATCGAGAAATTTTGGCAGACAGTAATTGTCATAACTCTTGATGATGGAACTATTGCTTTAAAAGCAACCAATGATACGTTGGATTATACAGTTACTGAGGAATCAGTCAGAAGTTATCTTCAATTGGTTGATGCCTCAGGAACTACTATGCTATCAAATGATGAACTTTTCAATGGACTTAAAATATTGGATATCCTACTGATGGCTCTTTTACTTTTTGGAAAAGTCACTTTACTCCTAAATGGTGTTTTCTTGTGCACCATCTTTTACACTGCTTGAGTTCTAAAAGTGGTGGATGGGACCAATTTGGAAGCACTATTGCTTCTGCATTGTTCTGTCTATCCACTGGTAGACTTTTCAACTTTTCAAGAATGATTTTTGATGACATGGTTGCACATGCCAATAAAGAGAAAAAGTTCTTAATGTATCCCATATTTTTGCAAATAATTCTTAATGTTGAAACATCCAACAAGCAAGAATACATTGTTGTTGCTTTTACCAAAAAGATTTTTGCTAATATGAAAAGAGGCTTTGAAGGGGTTGACAAGCCTTTTTTGCCTGCTATGTTGTCTGGTGATTCTAACCCTGTAGGTACGTCTGTTGCTGCTGAGTCTGAAGCACAAGAGCAACCACAAGAGCCTGCACAAAGGGTACCCACTCCATCACCACATAGAACACCCACACCATCACCTCAGAGGACATTAACACCACCATCACCACAAAGGACACCTACTCCACCTCCACCTTCCCCACCAGTATACGAGGAAGAAACACATGAAATTCCTCAAGCTGTCCTCTAAATCTCAAGCTGATACTGTGATTAGATTAGTTCAGAAAGTCAAGAAGTTGGAGGTAAAGTTCAAAGCTAAAGGCATAGAAATCACTGATTCTGAAGGGGAAGAAAATTCTCCCAAATAAGGGAGGAATATGGAGGAAGAAAGGGGGTCAGAGTTCAGAACTCCAATGAAATTTCCTGAGGAGACCATCAGTCCACAAAGTCGAGAAGCAGCTGAAATATTAGCCAGGAGTTTAAGTCAGAAGAAAAGAAAATCACAGAAAGAAGCTACAGGTTCTGAAGTTAAGTCTGGTGGTTCTTTTGCAGTTAAGTCTGGTAATGATCTTGGAGTTAATTCTGGCAGTGAAAAAGTTAATTCTGGTGAAGAAATTCCTTAAAGAGAAGGCAAGAGTCTCCTAAGCCCAAAAGGACCAAGAGATAGATCAGAGAGGATGAGGCAAGTATGGCAGAGATTGCCAGGATTAAAGCTGAGGAAGAAGCTGCTGCAACCAAGCGTGAAAGACAATAGATGGATGATGAGTACTTGGCTAGAACCTTGCAGCAATCTCCTAAATTAACTGAGGAACACAAGATAAGACAGGCTGAGATCTTGGAGTCAGCTAAATACTACACAGATGAAGATTAGGATACTATCAGGGAAAAGCTGGAGGTAAACAAGGAAATTTTACCAGACATTGAAGCCGAGGACTTTTCCAGGAAGATGGACATGATCAATGAGAAGAAGAGGCAGCTAAGAGAACAAAGGTACAGAGAAAGGAAAAACAAGCCTCTGACCAAAGGAGAACAGAGAGAATATATGATCAACTTCATCAAAAGTCAGGGGACATCTAGCTGGAAGGTTACTCAATTGAGGAAGCTGACATCTGATGAACTTAAAACTGAATTTGAAAAGGTGGTTGTTCAGGTTTATTCCAATGGATTCGGAGATGGAAGCTTCTAAGGTCAAGGGAAAAGGGTTTAACCTTCAGTCTGAAGACGCCAAAAAGCAGAAAGTGGAAGAAGTTGCTGAAGCAGAAAAGGTTGAGGACAAGCCCAGTATTGTAAAAAAGGAGGAAGATGCTGAAGCTAAAAACCCTATCATCAGGTGGACCAGGAAGAAGTCTCAAGGAAAGAAACCTTCCAAGAAAGAAAAGACTGAATCAAAAAAGGAAGTGGAGGCTTATATGGAGGACAAGGTTGAAGAGCCTCCATCTGAAGAGTTCACTATGGGTATTATCCTTGAGGGTCAAGTGGCTGCAAAGATTGCTAATATCAAGATCATCAAGACTGGTAACATGACATCTTATCAGGTGGTAAGGGAAGACCATACCAGTACTGTATATGTTAATTTTCCAGGTTTGCTGTCTGATATGTCTAGGGATGACTTGAAGTATTTGTATACACTAATGGTGGAAAAGCATGGTGAGAAGAGGCCTGAGGAAGAATATGATAGAGTCCTCTAGGGAGATTTGAAAACCATGTTTGAGGCACCAGATGCAAATATGAAATTTGGAAGCTGGCCTGTCAAGAACAAGTGATAAGATGGAGATATTTCCATACTTGTCAAGTGCATTTTTTGGTATTAGAAACTGCAAATATTTATATGCTAACAGAAGTGGAGTATCCACTTCCAAACAGGGTTTGTAGGATTATGCTTGAGAAGAAGCTGCTTGGTGAAAGAAAGGATGATGCATGTTATCAGCTTTTGAGGTTAGTTGAATCAAAAGCTCAACAACAATAAGTTTAAGTGTTTGAAAGAATTTTCTAAGTGTTGTTGGGTAGGTTTTGAAAGTTGATAAATAAAATGGATTTTTAGAGGTTTTCACTTGGTTAAAGTACTTTGTACTGTCACAACAAATGGTTATCAGTTCACCATGTCTAACCCACACAAGAGCTGACTAATCCATGAGCAAACGGCTCTGATAAAGATATCTCAAATCCATTTATGGTTGACATTTTGCCAAAAAATTATATGGTGTTCAACTCACCATATCTGTGTGGATGAAGAGTTAGCTAGCCCACAAGATCATAGCTTGTGGTAAAGGCTGTGGAAAACCATGAATAGTCCAAAAAGGTACAACTTTTGGTAAAGACTAATCAAATCTGTTGATAGCTGCTGATTTTGATATGCTTACAATGCGCGTTCGGGGTCAAAGGAACTTCCTTTTCGTCGAGCAAGTTTTTCAACACCCTAGGCAGTGAACCTAATCGTTGTAGTGTAGTATTAGGGTACGCCATGGGTATTGATATCGTTCTCTAGGGGAATAGGAATGCTAGTAAGAATGTACTACGCTAAGGTTGGGGTGGAGGAAGATTATTTTTTTTATCTTTTTTATATTTTTTAGAAAATGGAAAGGTACGAATCTCGGGGTTTGGATTTGGGGGTTGGTATTTCTACCGATTACTCTACTTATCTATTCTAATTAACTAAGCTAAGGGTAGTCTATGTCTATTGTTGTGTACTCGTATGATGATTAAAAATGTGTTTACTCAGATTTTATTACTCCCTAGTTATCTCCTATTGATGGTTGAATTGTCACATCCTTATTCTTAACGCGTTGTGTTTCTAAGGTCGTAGGGTATGCGTTTATCCCTAACTCTTTGAAGCTACCAAAGGTTAATGACTACGAAATCTCTAGGATTCATAAACTTAACACTAAGGTATTCTTTGGATGTTTAGCCTACAATTCCACAAGTAACTATATGCTAAGGTTCAACAAAGATTAATCAAGCATTAATAACACAACGAATGACCTATCGCAATACTAGGTCAATCACAATTAAGATAAGAGACAACCAATCAATATTCAATAACTAAGTTTCATATTACCTAAGCAAACACACAAGTAAATTAGCCGGAAATGGAGAACATGCAAGCATACACACAATCAATTGAAGACATAATTGAATCAATGAAGTAAAACACTTATCTTGATGTAAAATAGGGTATGGAACCCTAAAATACTGTACAAGACAGCCTTGGTTCGGTTTAGGATTTTTACTCCACAACACTACCTCTCTAAAACTGAAAAATTTGGATTCTATATATAGTGTTACAAAGCTGCGGCGCGTCACTCTTTAATTGTGACACCTTTGTCGGTCGCCGCCATTAGGGTTTCGTCTTGGTCGCGTCAACTCGTGACGGCATCACCTTATGCTGTGGCCGCGCCTTCAATCTCGACACCATCCGGATCAAATCTAGGCCGTCTAAGCTGCGGCGCCCTACTCTTTTAAAACGATGTCGTCACTTGAAAAATGTCAATTTGCTCTCGAGTCGTCACAAGAATGTGTCCAGCGGCGGCGTCATAAATAAGACTCGCGCCGTCCCCTTTCAATTCAGCAGATTGAGTGTCTTGATTCTTGACTTTGGCTATTTTTTTCGTATATTCGCGCCTTTTCGTCCGAATAAGTGTCATTCCAGCAATTTGCCTTCAAGAGACCTAAAAAGTGAAAAGGAACGAAATTAAGTAGTAACGGATACAAAAGTGATCAATTAAGGGCTTAAATGAACCCTCAAAAAGTTACATTTTAAATCCTTATCAGATTTGCTAAAAATCAGATGGTTATCAATGTACCATGGTCTTATACACCAAAACATTGGCTACTCCAATAGTGATGGCTAATTGGTAAAGAGACATCAAATCCATTAAATTTTCTATGATTCACCTCTCACAGGAGTTAACACACTTGAAAGTGATGAGAATAGTATGAAACTTTCATGTTTTGATGTACAGATAGTCACAGTTGCTAAAAATACCATGGAGTGCTAAATGTTTGCTGATATGATGCTGCACAAAACACATAATGAAGACAATCTCAAGGATGCAGCTTAAAGATAATTCCAATATCCTCAAGAGTTTTAAAAGAACTTGAAGTTCACAAGTGAAGATCAAGTTAGGGGAGGATTGTTGGGAATTATATTTTGTAAAAACAGATTTAAGTATGTTTAAGTCTGTTAGTGTTAATTCTGTTAGCTTTAGCAGTTAAGTATGGTAAACCAAAATTAAGTCTGTTAGTAGTTAAGTCTGCCAGTACTAAAGATGTAAAGTCTGGCATAACAAATAATCGATAGTTAAGTTTTTTTATGTCTAAAAGAAAATAGTTTGTTAGAGTTATATTAGGAATAGATTAGGATGTGTAGAGATATCTTAGGAGAAGATATATTTACCCTTCTGCAAGTTTGTTAGTCAATTAGGGTTTCCTTGGTGTATAAAAGAATCCCTAAGGTGTTAGGTTAATGTACGAGTTGTAAGCATTAGCCTTTGAGCAAATTAATAGAAAATACAAAGTTAGTTATTTTGTGTTCTTCATACTTTGTGTGTTAAGATTCCGCATTAACACATTAAGATTTTGCATAGAGTTCTTCATATAGTAATTTATATTTATTCAAGATTACTATTAGTCATTCAAGGCTACTTGGATCCATAAACTTTTGGACCTACATCATTAACACAGTGTTCGTGGATTCTGACCTTTCAAGGCAGAGGTTCCTCTTTTTTTGTCTGATGGGTGGTGCATATTGGTTGAGACATAGGCTATGTTCAACAAATTCTCTTGGAACTAGTGTTCAGAAAAAAACATTAAGACTATTCGCTAGCAATTGAAAATGAGTTGATTTTTTACCTAGGGATAGGAGGTGTTTTCCGATGGTGATTGGTTGTTATGGGTATTTTTCCTTGATGACCACTATTTATTCCCTGTTGTTATCTCCTTCATGTATAGTTCTCTCAGACGAGAATCCGATGAGAGGAATAGTTGCAGAACATATCAGTTTCCTGTCCTTTTTAGGTAGTTTCCTGAAACAATGATCATACATGATGTTGACTGAGTTGCCCCAATCCATGTAGATTATGCTTATTTTGTGTGAAGTAATTACGACTGTAGTGACTACTAGATCTGATAAAGGTAAGAATCCTTCCCACGGAAATTGCTCCTTGGTTGTCGTAGTCGATTCCTTAAGTACCTCACTGTATCATTTCTTAACCGGTAGCCAGGTTTAAATCATGCGTACGTGAGGTAGTTTTTGAGTGTGTGGTTTGTTTTTGAGACTGTATTGGTTTTGTATATCCTTCATGTTTTATGAAACAAAGAGATTGTTTTTATTTTTTTTATGATGAATGTGAAAATGGGGAAATTTGGTCCTGTATGTATTGAAAAAGTGAAAATTTTAAGTTTTTCGATGCTGGGAAAGATGAAAACAATGGCTTTGTTTACGTCATGGGTCCCATGGATTACGCCATGTTTACGTATGGTACGTAAAGCAATGATTTGGGTAAATCAATGATGTGAGATGAGTGCGATCATAAGTTCAGTTACCCACGTTTGGTAAGGACCCCGAGTTAAGAACTTTATCTTGAACTGGGTAAAGACTCACATACGATTAGGGTTTTGTGTGTGAGAAATGGAGAAGATAACTTGAATCTTTCTCATGAAATGCACTGATATTTATAGGGATGCATTTGAGGTTGTATGTCTCGTGTATGTGATCTAATGATCCTAGATGGTCTACGTGATAAACATCCAATGGAGGAGACAACAATGACACTTGGAGTGACATCATTGGCTTATGTGGTTATTGGAATATTCGAAAAGATCTACACGTACTAACGAAACACCTGCGACACTACCTCTACACGAATGAGGTAGCTACATGTGGTGTTAGTGCGTACCGATTTCATGGATAAGTTCTAAGACTCGTTCTTCCTCGAAATTAGTTTTCCAGGCAAGGTCCACTTTGTGTTTGGCTAATGTTTGTCTAGGAAGGTGATGTTGATGTGGGCTTTTGATATTGTGGGTTGGTTATGGCCATAAGGGCTTTAGCCATTTGGGCTGAAATATCTATACGCTATCAGAATTTATAAAAGGATCCTCTCATTGAAGGTGTAGAAAGAGGTTCATCTTAGAGTTTGCACATAGTAGTCTTAATTTTGTAGCATAAATAAAAGCATCCACATTGGGAAAATTATCTCTCAATTAACTTGTAATCTTTTTTTGTAAATTCTCTCTAGCAATATAAAGTTTTCTCCCAATTCCCTTGTTCTTTTCTTTAAAGCTCTCTTTAATTGCCTAGTTCGGTGAGTGTTCAAAAAAAGTTGGCTTAGTCGAGACTAAGTGTCGCACGAAAAACCATTATCGAGACAAGTCTGTGATATATAACCAGCTCATTTTGTCAAAGATACCCTGACTTAGAAAGAAGGGTTATGCTATTGCAACACCCCATAGGGGGTGTTTGTACTTTGGTGGGCTAGCTGTTGGTGGCAGTGGGGGAGGAGGGTACTTTTGTGTTTTTTCTCGATTTCCGTGCCAAATTTTTGTTATAAGTTTTTTTATTACAAGTTATTTGGTTTTTTTTACAAGTTTTGTGTTTTTACAAGTTTTTCTTTTATAACTTTTTACAAATTTTTCTTTTTACAAGTTTTTACAAGTTTTTTTTTGTTTCAGTTTTATAACTTTTTACAAGTTTTTTTTGTTTCAGTTTTGTATTTTTACAAGTTTATCTTTTATAACTTAAAAAAAAACGTAGTCGGAAAATTTTGAGGCTCAGATTTTATCTCACTTTACCGTCCATTCGGTTTCGGTTATCATCATCGCCTTGAAAATTTTAAGGCTCAAATTCGAAGGTTGCAAAATGAGATAAAAATCTCACTTTACCGTCCATTCGGTTTCGGTTATCATCATCGCCTTACAAGTTCTAAATTTTATCTCAAACTGCAGCAAGTTCAAAAGATTCTCAAACTGCAGAAGTTCACAAGTTCTAAATTTTACACATTTACACGTTTTCATTGTGCAAAAATTGGTAAGCAATATTCCCAAACTGCAAAAGTTCACAAGAAAGCAAACTGCAGAAGTTCACAAGAAAGCATAAACTGCAGATAATTTCACAGTTCATGCTTATAATGCCACAAGAAAGCAACAACACAAGTCTCACATTCCACCAACTAGCAACAAGCAACAACACCAGTATCTCTTTGCAACATTCCAACACAAGAAAGCAACAAGTCTCACAGTCCACCACAAGAAAGCAGACAACACAAGTCTCACAGTCCACCACAACAAGCAACAACAACACAAGCAACAACACCAACAAGCAACAACACCACAAACAACAACACCATGTCTAGTTCACCATTTGACACACAAGAGGTAAAAAACTTACCGAGATATTAATAGGCTCAGATTATTAGCTCTTTATATCATGTTGGCTGCAAATTCGAATGTTGCAAAGTGAGATAGAAACTCACTTTACCGTCCGTTCAGTTATGCTACGCCAAAACTCTAAGCTTTCTTTTTTTTTTTTTTTTTATAAAAATTATCATTGCCTTTCTTTTTAACAAAGTGCTTATTTCACAAAATCTTCTTATTTCACAAAATCATCATTGCCTTTCTTTTTAGCAAACTGCTTATTTAACAAACTGCTTATTTCATTGAAAGTTGCAAAGTGAGATAGAAACTCACTTTACCATCCAGTCAAGAAACTAAAGAAACATCACACATTTGCTTAAGCAGTTTCAAGAAACCATCATCAACTGCTTAAGCAGTTGTGATGGTTTCAAAACAGCTTAAGCATCACACCAACTAGCTCACCAAAGTACAAACACCCCTTAATGGGGTGTTGCATTAGCATCACCACAGAAAGTATCACCAAACAAGTTTTCAGAAACCATAAACATCACCACAGAAAGTATCACCACAAACATCACGATGGAAACATCACCACAAACTCTTTTTTAGATCTAACAAGTTTTTAGATCTAAAAAAAATAAGCAACGAAACCAACCACAAAAAGTTTTTTCACAACAGAAACCATCAAGTTTTTTTCAAGATCTAAAAAATTTTCAAGATCTAAATTGTTTTTTAGATCTAAAAAAAATAAGCAACAAAACCAACAAGTTTTTTCACCACAGAAACTACCACAAACTCTTTTTTAGATCTAACAAGTTTTTAGATCCAAAAAAAATAAGCAACGAAACCAACCACAAAAAGTTTTTTCACAACAGAAACCATCAAGTTTTTTTCAAGATCTAAACTGTTTTTTAGATCTAAAAAAATAAGCAACGAAACCAACAAGTTTTTTCACCACAGAAACCACCACAAACATCACCACAAAAAGTATCACCACAAACATCACCACAGAAACATCACCACAAACTCTTTTTTAGATCTAACAAGTTTTTAGATCTAAAAAGATAGTTTCATTTAGAGAGAGAGAGAGAGAAAAACGAGTGATTAGAGAGAGAGAAAGTGTGATATGAGCGGAAGTGAGAGAGAGTCAGAGATATGAGTGAGACAAAAGATACCGGGTTGGGGTGGGTAAAACCGGGGGCCACGCACACGGTAATCAAATTAAAACGCGTTTTTTTTTTTTTTTTTTTTTGCAAAAGGTATACAAAAGTTGTATTTTTTATAAAAGGTAAAAAATGTTTTTATAAAAGTATACAAAAGGTAAAAAATGTTTAGTAAAAAAAGGTATACAAAAGTTGTTAAAAATATTTTTATAAAAGTTGTATTTTTTATAAAAGGTAATTTTTTTTTAAAATTTGTGTTAGGAATTGGAAATTCCATGTGAAAGTGTCGGTCACCCCAATTATGGTCTAGCATATGTTAGCTCGTAGACTTGTTGTTATTTACGTTGTTTAGTATTTAATTAGTTAATTAGTAGCGTAGATTAGTTTAGAGTAACACCGTGGAAGAAGGACGGGTCTTTACCCACTGTATGCCTGATCCACAGCCCGACAGGAGGGCGTATTGTTTGTAACTATAAATATCCCTTCCATCCTTGGAAGGGGTGGAACTTTCATATCCTTAATCTAACCTTCTATGTTTTCTTTCACTTTCTCTCTCTAGAAAGCCTCTCATCTTTCTACTTTCTCTTTCTAAAATCTTGTCATAATTCAAACCATATTTGTGTGTTAGTGTGTTACAATAATCAATAACTAACAATTGATATCAAGAGCCATGGTTTGATCTTGGATACTTGGTTGTTGTTTGGTTTTCTTATGATTTGAATTTTTGCTTAAAAATACATCAAGTTTGAATTTTTATGTTTAAATCTGTTAAAAGCTTGTACTTTTGATGTTTGAAGTGTTTGATTAGCCTAGTTTGATCCTTTACTTGGTTATTTCATATGTCGTGGGGCTGTGTTGGTTATTTTCAGGTTGTTCATTAAGTTCATGTTACAACTGCGACTTGTATTTTTTTTGAAAGTGACCCACGAGTTGTTGTTAACTGCGAGTTGTTGTTAACTGCGGTTTGTCTCAAATCCAATTGTGCGGTTTGTCTAATTCACTTGTGCGTTTTGACGTCACAAGTTGCAGTTTGACCAAAAAGAAGTTTCGTTTTTATCTAATCAAGACCAATCAAAAACTTGTTTCAACAGATTCTCAGATTCATATCAAAACATCAAATCCACAATCTCAGATTCATACATCAAGCTAGATAATTCAACTCGTATCAACAATACCAGATTCTAAGCTCTAATCTAAACTATTCAGATGTATTAACCCACTTCAACATCAAACCAACAACATAAAATATCACAACACACATCTCACACTTCTAATCACATTCTTTACATTTCTTTTTCATAACTTTACATTTCTATTCCTGATCTCAGATTCTATTATTTCATTTCTGCTTCAAATCCTTTTTCATTTACGAGCCAAAAAACTATATATATATATATGTTTTATCTGTTTCATTTTTTATTTTCGGATCATTAAGAAAGATCAAAACCATTAGGCTTTATCTATTTTCTTGATTCAATTAACAAAAATTATATATAAACAGAAACGAAAAAAAATAAAATAACGAACTGGTAAGATAACGAACAAATTAGATCTCAGTTTAATCTCTTGTGATTAACAAAGCTTCGTTTTAGAACAAAACCCTAATGAGATATTCATCATCGATCCTATAGAAGCATGTCACTTCAATTTTAATTTTCGAATCTCAAAGAAAGAACTAAAACAACTCGTGCTTAATCCTTTTATTTGATTCGATTTGGAGATAAAAGAAAAGATACACAAGACAAAACTTATATAGAAAATCAAATACCTAACCAAGGGTCTCTTTATTCGAACAGATCAATTATTCACAAGGGACGGATTTGTTTTTTTTCTGTTGAAGCTGCGTATCATTTGAGTCTAAAAGTGTGGCTGCGGTTTTTTTGTTGGGATACTAGGGTTAAGTGAGAGGGTTTAGGGTTAAGTGTGCTTAGTGTTATTTATATACCGGTTATTTAGGGTTGTCACAGATTGATTTTGGGCTTTCATTCAATTAAAAGATTTGGGCTGCGTTTTATGTAAAACGAATTGGGCTAAGTGTTAAGTTGATAAACTGATAATCTCACCAATTTGATAATCACATTCTCTTTCGTTTAAGTGAATTAATTCGTTTGTTGAGGTACATTCTCTTTCGAGGCTCCTGTTTGATAAAAGTTATTAATTTGTGAAAAGTCAAGTGCTTATCAATTATCAATTAATTTGTGATACATTTACGCTCCTACTTTCACATTACTTTGATAATCAATTCGTTTAAGTGATTGATGCAATTCGTTTGGGCTAGTATCTTCAATTTGTGAATTTGATAATCACATTTATCTTGTCTTGTCTCACGGTTTCGTCTTGAAAGATTATATTTCTCTGTTTAAATCACAGACTTGTAAAATCCCGTGCACTTTCACATCATGTCAAACTCCTCAGATTCAGTTATTACTAAGATACTTAAATTGTACGACATGATCGACGAACATAACATTCCCAATGATGAACAGCTGCTTAACAAGTTTGAGTTGGATAATGCTAAAGTGGAATCTTTGTGTTCAAACTCACATGATCTTTGAATTGGACGGTTCAACAATTGATTGACAAGGCTAAACTCAGTGCTTGGAACATTTCGACTACTTCTTTCACACCTCAACTTGTACTTCTTAAAGGGGAAGCAGATGTTTTTTAAGATGGGTTTGAGCGTGCATTTGAGACCTTCTTCGTCAAGATATTCAGACTTTCACAGGCACCTTGTTCTTGAACTTGGAACAACTAAAGACAACTTGACAAGGAAAAGCTTCAAGCGGATGGATCCAAAGCTGCGCACTTGGTGATCTACAACCAGTTCGGTCATTCATCAATGGAGTACCGTAGTGATTATGAAAGATGATATGACGAAAAAGATGCTTTGTTGTTCATCTTGGTATGGATGCAAGCTGAGTTGAGAAACATTTATCAACTCTTGGATAATGTTCGGAAGTATATTGAGGAAAAGGAATAGCACACTCTTGTGAATGATGTCAAGGTGAATGAAAGTTGGGTGCAATCAAGTGATTGTAATGTTGAATCAGGTAAAGCATCGGATGTTGGATCAGTTGTCGCTGAATGCAAAGAATCGAGAGACGGATGACTGACACAACTGTAGTTGATGATTCTTGTTACATGATGTGGATGCGGATATGGAACCGATAAATGAACAGGTGTCATGTGATGAGGTACCCTTAAATGTTCAACATAGTGCATCTGGTAATGTACCTAAACAAACTGATCTAAATGCTGAACATGATCCTGATAAATGTTCATTGGTTAAGGCTGAGTGTAATAATTTCAAAACAGATAATATGGTTGATAAAAAGGCTTTTTATGAACTTTCAAACAAATTCTCAAAACTTGAAAAATATTGCATTTCACTTGAAGTTGCAACACAAAGAAAGGAGGAAAGTTTTCAATCTATGAAACCAAGTAAAAATCTGGAATTTCCTGAATTTCGTGAATTTTTTGAAGTAAACGATTTAAAGCTTCGACTTGAGCCAAAAACTTCGACAATCAAAATTTGAAGAAACATATTTACGGTATGCATGTGAAAAGTAATTGATCAAGACTACACAAGACATTGATGCTATTATAACAAGAAATAATGAACTGTCAATTTATGTGGATAAATTACTAAAGGAAAATGAGACTTTGAGAAAGCATCACCTGAGAACTAAGTGACTCTGTCAAAGAAGCTAGAACTAAGTCAATGGAACAAAAAAACTCTTTGATAGAAAAAAGTGATGAACTCAAAGCTCAACGTCGGGAAAAGAGTTTAGCTATTGTTGCCTTAAAGAACGAGCTTAGAAAAACCGTAGGGAAAAGTGTGAACACTAAGTTTACAAAACCATATCAACCTTGGGAAGCGGGTTTCTCATCCCACTAGAGGCAGGTCCGTTGTTAAAACTCTTGCATTTATATCTGAAAGAACAAAATCTTTAAAGACAAGGCTTGCCTCCCAAGTTGATGCGATACAGGTTTTGTCAAAACAAGTCACCGCTTTGAGTTACCTAAGAATAATGCTTCTAGCTCAGTTAACCTCAACAAGTAGCTACTTCTACTCCCAACACCTCTAGGATTAGTTCAAAGCTTGATGTCAAAACCAAGCATTAAAACCCATAATTCATATGATATGAATGGCTTGTGGAAGAACTATTATCTAGAACAAGCTAGGAAAAAGGCCTGATTCGAAAAGGCGAATTCTAGGTGTAAGACCTAGGGTGATGAATTCCACGAGATTTCAAAACGCTTGCTAGTAGTAGTAAACCATTACCTAGGAACACTCAAAAGACTAGGGGTTGGCTTGCCTCTAAGAGTAGTTATATGAAGAAGAATGCTAAGCATGTTGAAAATGAAACTAGAAATTCGAGTCTTTTGAATAAGAAACATTTTCCTAATTCACATGCTAAGGTTCAATCCACTAAGACTACTAACATGGCTAAGGTTCAACATGTTATGACGCAAAACAATCCTAAAACTTCGCCTAGGTGGATCCCAACTGCTAAATCTTTGGAGTCTAGGAATAACGATAAGTCTTCCACTGTTGTTAGGAATTAGAAATTCCAGGTATTAAAGAGTCGGTCACCTCAAGTATATGTAATCGTTAGAAAGCTCGTAGTCATAGTACTTTTATGTTTAGTAGTATTTAGTTTAGTAACACCGTGGAGGACGGACGAGTCTTTACCACTTGTATGCTGATCCACAGCCCGTTGTGTGGCGTTTTATTGTAAGACTATAAATACTATCTACCTTCCAAGGTAGAGAGTTGGAGCTCATAATAATATCTTTCACTTTCTCTCACTAGTTCCCTAAACCTCTAACTTTCTCTCTAAAACACTCTTATCGCCTACTTGTGTTATCATGGTTTGATGTGTATGTGAAAATCAATATCTTACAATTGGTATCAAGAGCCATGGTTAGATCATATCTTGCACATCTTTGGATTTCTGGTGGTTTCATAGGTGGTTTTGAGTTTGAAAAAGTTTAGTGGTTTATGCATCATTTGGTTGATTTCTTGTGTTAAAGCTTGGATTTTGTTAGTACTTTTTGTTTAGAATCATCACAAGTGTTTAGGTTTTCATTTGGTAAGCTTGAATCATCTTGGTTGGGTTGTTTTGGATTGAAAAGTGATGTTTGTGAAGTTTTCTTGCTAGCGACTTGACCTACATATTACTTTTCTTGCTAGCGACTTGCTTTACATTTTTAGCGAGTTACGGTTTGTGGAGTTAGCGACTTAGACTTAGCGACTAACGGTACAAGTAGTGGATTCTCCACTACGGTTATTTAGCGACTTGGTAAATAGCGAGTTGCTATTTAGCGACTTGATTCTTTAGCGACTTGTATCTTAGCGACTTGGTGTTAGCGACTTGGTAAGTAGCGAGTTGCTATTTAGCGACTTGATTCTTTAGCAACTTGTATCTTAGCGAGTTGATTTTTGCGAGCGACTAGAAGCGAGTTGCTATTTAGCGACTTGTCTTTTGTTTAGCGACTTGGTGGAATAGCGAATTAGAAGTTGTGTGTTAGCGACTTGGTGCATTTAATTTTCTAGCGACTTGGGTGATTTTCTTACGGTTTTCTCTTGATTTAGTAAAATCCCGTGAAAGAATCTATTTCCGGTTTAATCATAGAGTTATAAAATCCCGTTTAATTTGTCATCATGTCTACCAACGTTTCTATAATCATCTCCACTGTTGCGAGGATGTTCAAGCGGTGGTTCAGATACTAGTCCACCCATGCTTGACAAAGCCTGACTACGACTCTTGGGCTCAACGAATCAGATTGTATTGTCTTGGAAAGGAAAATGGGGTTAACATTCTCAAATCCATTGATGAAGGACCTTACCGAGTTGAAACTACTAGAGATGTACTTGATACTGAAGATGGAACTTTGATTTACGGAATGGACATACCAAAGATGTATGATGAGCTTGACGATAAGGAGAAAAAGAGATTCGATGGATATCGGCTTCCAACATTATCTTCAAGGTCTACCAAGGACATCTACAAGCTTATCAATCACAACACCGAGGTAGCAAAGGCGTATGGGATAATGTCAAGATGCTTCTTCGGTTCGAGCTAACTATGGAAGACAGAGAATCACAACTCTATGATGAATTTGAGCACTTCAAGATGAAACCAGATGAAAGTGTCTATGAGTACTATGTGAGATTTCATAAGTTGGTGAATGACATGAGGAACATCAGAATGACCATGCCTAACATTCATTTGAACTCAAAGTTTGTAAACAACATGAATCCCGAATGGCACAAGTTTGTCACTTCCGTGAAGCTCACTAAAGGATTGAAGAATACAAATTATGAGCAACTCTATGCCTTCCTTCTTCAAAATGAGAGGCATGCCATGTTTGAAAATTAGGATTCTAGATGGGTTCAAAACCGAGGGAGAAGCAAGCTTCTAATGATTCATGCCTTTTACTCAAACAGTTGGGATTACCAAAGCTTCTCACAAGTTGTACCCTATGGGTAATGGTAATCATAAACTATTCGGATCAATGTTCAAACAAGCGATCTTTGATGCACATGGAAAACTTCATTAATCAACTAGCTCTCATGATAGTCAAAACATGAATTCTCTCCACAAACCAACAACAACCTCGAACGACATCTAACCCACACAATCAAGCTACTGTTAAAGATGGGAGGATCGTGTTGTGCAACCAGTTCAGGAAAGACAATATGATCAGGGAAGAGGTGGAGCTGGTAGGGGTTATGTTGGTAATCGAGAATCGAGGAAGAATGGAAATCAAGGTCAAACTAAGCTGATCAAATGTTATAATTGTGGTGGTGAGGGACACATTGCAAGGCACTGCACATCTCCAAAGCGTCCACAGAATCTGATTACCAGATAAGATCTTGCTTGTACAAGCTCGGGATAATGGTCTTTGCTTTGGATGAAGAGGAGTTGTTGTTTCTCGCTAAGGGCAATGCCAAGACCTATGATGCAGATGTGGATGGCGTATTCGGAGATAGGTCACAATCATCGAATGCCTTTCAAGTCGTCGGCGATTGTGATGCATACGACTATGATGTGGATGATGGACCTCACATGGCACACAATTTTTATGGCTAGCATTTCTCCAATGGTTTCTCCCAAGGTCTCTTCTTCACCACAAACTGGCCCATCCAAAGACAAACTCATCTCAGAGGTATTAAAACTATACGATGATGCTGATGTACAAAAGACGCATGACAAAGTACAATCAACTGAAACTATTGAATCAAATATTGAAAATATGGGTAATATCAATGTTGTCCCATATGATCAATATGTGAAACAAAGTGAAAGTGAAATTGAATCAAGTGATGCATCTCTGCGATCAACAATGACTATGTTTTTGATGAATACCTGCATGTGCCCTGATGATTCTGTTATCTGAATTGAATGCCTATAAAGAACGTGTTGCTATTTATGAACAACGTGCAAAATTTGAGTTGACCAACCGTGAGCAGGAAATGGATGACCAAATGCGTACAACTATTAGAAAAAGTAGGTTTAGAGAAGAAGTATTAAAACAAGAGTTAAACTCCTTACAAGAAAAGCTTTCTAAAACTGCTAAGCAAAAACAAGAACTTCAAGAAAATGTTAAAATGCTTAAGCAAGAATTTAATGCAAAGGAATCAAAACTTTTGAATGATTTTTCTAATCTAAAAACTTGAAAAACAAGCTTGAAAATAAGTTGTACATACAAAGGAAACACCATTAGACTGCTCACATGATCACTAAGCATAGAGTCTTAAGCGATAAGCATAGCATTCCCCTTGTTGAGGAACCAAATCGAGAGGTCATTAAAAAGGCTAGAAATGCTCATAAGGTTCTTTATGATGGCAATGAAATCCTTAAACCTATACAGAAACCTAGTTGCTTGAGTGCAGAGAGGAAGATAAGAAATCAGATGAAATCACTAGGGAAAAGTTAAACAAGAAACTAGATGATCCAAAATGTAAAGAAAAGAAAGTAATCATCACACCCCATGATTACAAAAGGGAAAATTGGATTGCCTTAAACAAGTTTAAGCCTCAGACATTGTTAACTCCGAACAAGTGTTACGGAAAATGGATTTAGATAAGCGAAAGCTAAAATATTGTTGAAACCAACCCCCCTTTGGAAAATGCCTAGAAGCGTGTGTATCCTCCAATACACCAATGCATCTAGTTCCTAGAACTATTGCCACTAAAAGCAAGACCTTAATTAGCCAATATGTTATCTTTCAACTATTTGTTGATTTTGAGAAAACTCGCAAGAAAAGGATCACACCTTGGTATACGGAAGGAGAAAGAGGTTTTGAGCAAACTAAAAATGTTATTTAAGCGAGGTCATGCCTTTCTTTAAACAACTAAAAGATCACTTTGAGAGTCTTAAAAGGGAATGAAATTCAGACATTAAATAAATGGAAAAGGAATTTGATGCAATGATAGTTGAGGTTAGTGACTATGAGCGAGCATTAAAATATAATGAGATTGAAAGGAAGAACTTGCATACACTAAATGAGAATATGATATCTGAATGTGTTGCTCAAGATGTTTTTTTCACTGCTACAAATTGTTCCATTAATGCTTCCAAATTTCATGAATTATCTGTTGCACTGAAAGTCTCCCATGATCGTGTCATTAAGCTTGAAAAAACTAATTCAAACTATCGAGAAAATTGAACTGGATGATCACGACAATTTGGTTAAACAATTTTCTAAACTAGAAGTTGAGCATTTTAATTTACAACTAAAATATCAACATCTTAAAGAAAATGTCAAAACTTCAAATATCAAGACATCCTCGGATGCTCGAGTTTGATCGGTTTTCAAATTAACAAGCGTGATGAAACGATTCAAGCTCATTGCAACACGATCAGAAAGTTGAAAGCCCAAATCTCTCAATTAAAGGGTCAAAAGAACAATATGACAGGCTCCCAAATGCCTCCTCCTTTAGATTCTCCGAATTCTCAAACTTTTCATCTTCAAAACTTAGTTAATGCCTTACAAAAGGAAAACGAGAGTTTTCTAGAAGAAAATGAAAAAGTTAAGCGACATTTTAAAGAGTTATATGATTCAATAAAAGTCACCGTGACCAAAACAACGAAAAAATAACGTCTCTACAAAAGGAAATTGAGAATCGAGAAGTCGAGGGAAATGGGAAACTACCACTTGTTTTCAATAAGAATGTTGTCTCAAAGTCACCCTTAGATTGCAAATACACTGTGGCAGTTAAATATATTCCTCCTCATCTTAGGAATAATGAACATGCCTTTCATGACTCTTGTGCTCACCTTAAGGATAGTCTAGAATGTCTCCGTGAGATTGTCGAAGAGGATTTCATTAACAAACCTCTTGATAGTGAAATTAGGTTTGCTTGCCTCGAGGCCAAACGATCTCAAGAGTTGCTTGAATGTGTAATTGCAACATGTCCAAAACCCTTAGGTGAAAAAGGCAAAGCTGTGAAGCCTTGTTCGATGCCTAGTGCCAAGCCTTCAAATCCGTTCTATGCCCAGTCTTAAGAAAGTAAACACTAATGTTCCTTCAAGTAGTTGATTCGGATATGTTAGTGCTAAGAGGTGAACTTTGGTGTGCCAAATAGCTCAAATCACAGTCTGAAAGTATACACTAATGTGCCTTCTAGTAGTTGAGATCCTTGCACATCAAGTTCAGAAATGCAAAAATTAGATCAACCAACTAATGTTCCCATTCCCTCTCTGGGAGTAATCGGTGACTTTAAAGCGAGCATGTCAAAGTCTCAAGACAATACAAGGAATGATAGGACCTTGCAAGCTAAGAATGTGCATTGGAAGAGAGTAGAAGACCAATCTAGGAACTTTAAGCTTGTGTTGAATAAAGCGAATCGTGTTGATTCTAGTATTAGCCTTAAGCGTCTTGTAATTAATTCAAATTCGATACTATTTGCAAACCTTGTAATGATGTTTGCTTGAATTACATTTGCTAATCATGAATGTGGTGTGAATGCTTTGTCTAATCTTTGTCAAATGCCGATTAAAATTGTTAAGGCTAATAATCGTGCAAAGAAGGCAAAAGGCAAAAGCGAAAGATTGTTAGAAAGCGTTGGAAACCCACGGGAAGAACATTTATAAAGATAGGTTATTATTGGATACCTTTTGGCCATAAGAATAATCAGTTTTACTCTCAAACTGCTAAGATTATGCCCTCTAGAAAATGGATGCCTCTTGGTAGAACTATTCCCTTAAGAAGTGAACATACTTTGAATAGGTCAAATACATACACCAGCATTGCATCTATTCCCAATGATTCCATTGCTTCTACTTATGATATGGATGTTTCTATTTCTGATGTGGGTGTTCCAATTTCTGTTACTAACCAAGTGGAACCCATTCTTGCATGGGGATCCCAATTATCGATTATCCATTCTTGTGCGTGTTCAATGCGGATCGTTCAAATCGTTACGTGGTACACGGACTCGTACATTTCCAAGCATATATTGGCGACGTCGTCGGCTCATGAACTTCGTGAGCAAATTCATCCGGACAGTTAGATTCGGGAATGATCATTTCGGTGCTATTATGGGTTATGGTGATTATGTTGTTGGTGATAGTGTTATCTCTAGAGTATACTATGTGGAAGGTCTTGGTCATAACCTGTTCTCTGTTGGTCAATTCGTGACGATTCGATCTAGAAGTAGCCTTGAGAAAACATACTTGTTTTGTTAGAGAACTTGATGGTAAGGAACTTTTAAGAGGAACTCGTGGTTCAAATCTTTACACCATCTCTATCGATGATATGATGAAGTCTTCTCCAATTTGCTTGTTGTCAAAGGCTTCTAAAACAAAGTCATGGTTATGGCATCGTCGTCTCAATCACTTGAACTTCGGCACCATCAATGATCTCTCGAGAAAGGACTTAGTTGTAGGTTTACCTAGACTAAAGTATGAAAAGGATCATCTTTGTTCGGCATGTCAATTGGGAAAAAGCAAGAAGTATGCCCATAAACCCAAACCTACTAACTCATCAGAAGTTCTTCATACAATTCATATGGATTTATGTGGACCAATGAGAGTCTGAGAATATCTTTGGGAAGAAATATGTGTTAGTTGTGGTTGATGATTACTCTAGATTCACCTGGGTCAAGTTCTTAAGGACAAAGGATGAAACTCTTGATATCATCATCAAACTCATCAAGCAGCTGCAGGTTCGACTTAACAAAACCGTCGAATTATCCGGACGGACAATGGGCTGAGTTTGTTAACAAACAACTTAGTGAATTTTATGAAAGCATTGGAATCGGCCATCAAAGAAGTGTTCCACGAACTCCTCAACAGAGCGGTGTAGTTGAAAGGCGAAATCGAACTCTTGTAGAAGCCGCTAGAACAATCTTTGATTTACTCAAAGGTTCCAATGTTTCTCTGGGCTGAAGCTATTGCCACTGCATGCTACTCACAAAATCGTTCCCGATTCACACTTTCATGGAAAGACTCCATATGAACTTGTCCACCACAGAAAACCTAATCTCTCTTTCCTTCGTGTGTTTGGTGCATTGTGTTATCCAACTAATGAGGGTCAAGACTTAGGCAAACTTAGAGCTAAAGCGGACATTGGAGTATTTGTAGGGTATGCACCAAACAAAAAGGGATACGAATCTACAACAAAAGAACCCGAAACATCATGGAAACAATTCACGTTACGTTTGATGGGCTGACCGGTCAAACGGCTCCTGGAACAATTCGATTCTGGACCCGCACTTCAAAACAGTCCAATTGGTTCATCCCTTGTTCCAAACTCTTCTCAAGAAACTCCATATGTACCTCCATCCGAAGATGATTTAAAGAAATTGTTTGATCCTATGTTTGATGAACTTTATGATCCAAGTACTAATGAGGTGTTGATCCCTACAACAGAGGCTGCTCATATTCCTGTGAATGAAGTCAATCCCTCAGTCTCAATATCTTTAAGTCAAGAAGCAACTGCTGCTGATCCTTCAGTCTCATCAACAAATCATCATTCTTCAAATGTACATCATGGAACTTTTACGGCTTCAATGATGAAGTTAATCCCTTTGCTACTCCTGAAGATGCTCCATTTGAAAACATATTTGCTCCCGAATCTTCATCAGAACCATCTTCTTCAGGAGACATCAACTCTGCTACTTCAGTCCCCCAACAACTGCCACATGAACACCTCAGAAAATGGACTCATGATCATCCATTAGACAACATCATTGGAAATACCTCTCGTCCAGTATCAACACGGAAACAACTTGCAACCGATGCCTTATGGTGCTTCTTCAACTCCGTACTCTCTAAGATCGAACCAAAAGATGTTAAAACCGCCATGAATGAAGATAGCTGGTTCAATGCTATGCAAGATGAAATTCATGAGTTTGATCGACTAGATGTATGGGAGTTAGTACCTGCTCAGATTGTGCTATGATTATTGCTCTAAAATGGATCTTCAAAGTGAAACTTGATGAGCATGGTGATGTGTTGAAGAACAAGGCTCGATTAGTTGCTAAAGGATACCGTCAAGAGGAGGGTATTGACTTTGAAGAATCTTTTGCTCCAATTGATCGAATCGAGGCAATTCAGAATCTTTCGGCTAAATGCTAGTAAGAACATGGTAGTCTATCGAGATGGATGTGAAGGCGGCATTTCACGAACGGAGATCTTAAAGAAGTCGTCTACGTCACCCCTGAAGGATTTGTAAATCAAGAGCATCCTACTCACGTTTATCGTTTGAAGAAGGCCCTTTACGGTTTAAAGCAAGCTCCAAGGGCATGGTATGATACGTTGTCAAAGTTTCTTCTATCAATCGGATTTAGCAAAGGCGAGTTGATCCAACATTGTTCACCAGGAAGTCAGGCAAACATTTAATTCATGTTCAAATATATTTTGATGATATTATTTTTGCCTCGACAGCCCCAATGGAATGTGATCGTTTTTCTAATGAAATGAGTTCAAAATTTCAAATGTCAATGATGGGACAAATGTCATTTTCTTGGGATTACAAATTTCACAAAGTCCCGGAGGCATTTTCATAAATCAATCTAAATATGCCACTGAGATCTTAAAGAAATTTGGATTTGATTCAAGTGACCCTGTTGACACTCCCATGATTGATCGAACCAAACTAGATGAGGACCACTCGGGGATCATGATTGACCAAACAAAATATCGTAGTATGATTGGATCCATGATGTACCTCACAGCTAGTAGACCAGACATCTTGTTCTTTGTTTGCATGTGTGCTAGATACCAGGCTAAGCCTACTAAAAGCACCTTGAAGCGGTTAAACGGGTCTTTCGGTATCTCAAGGAACCATCAATATGGGACTTTGGTACCCGAAGGACACCGGTATGTTACTAACGACCTATCACGGAGATCTTGATCATGCGGTGTCAAGATACTCGTCGAAGTACATCACGGAGGTGCTCAGTTTTTGGGTGATAAGCTTGTGAGCTGGTCTTCAAAGAAGCAAATGAGTACTTCTATTTCCTCTACAGAGGCTGAATACATAGCCATGTCATCTTGTTGTGCTCAAGTCTTATGGATGAGATCTCAATTATCTGACTATGGCTTTGAATTCAACAAAATCCCTCTGTACTGTGACAATAAAAGTGCTATTGCTCTCTCATGCAACAACGTTCAAAACTCAAGAGCAAAGCATATCGACATTCGACATCATTTCATCGGGGAACAAGTGGAAAAAGGTGTGGTGGAACTCTATTTTGTGAGGTCTGAATATCGGTTAGCGGACATCTTCACCAAAGCTCTTCCAAGAGAACGTTTTGAGTTTATTCTTCCACGTCTTGGCTTGAAAAGTCTTCAACCCGAAACACTCAAACGTCTTCAGGAGGAAGACGAGGAGTAAAGGTCTATCTTCATCTATATCCTGTATATATCTATTCGAAAAATCAAATAGAAAAATATAATACCTTCAAAAACCATAAAAATCTGAAAAATTCGAAAAATCTTCAAAAAATATTGTCAATTTGTCATGCTTTTTCTCGGTTCGTCAATATCTACGGTCTTTGTGCTGTCATTCAAAAAATGACACGGGACTTTAGATGTTGTTCGAACTCAAAAAATCTTAAAAAAATTATTTTTGGGAGAAAGAGAAACAATGGTTTATTGTCATTTCAGGCAGTAACCCGCTTTTTTCAAAGAAAGAAACGAGCCATACTTTATCATGTTTTCAAAATTCCATGCTCTGATTCTTTAAACATTTATCTGGCGAAAACTGCTTTGAAAAATAACTCAGTCTCTATTTTTGATAATCATCCGGACTTATTTGTCAAAATATCAATCTCTCAATCAACAACCTATGTCATTGATTGAGGGGAGAATGATTTCAATTAAATTAAAAGTTATTTGGCATTCAATTGTTTTCAAAAGATATTCAGGCATGTTTATCAATGGAGTTTAAAGTCTTAAAATCCGATCATTATCAGTTAAAACGCTTTCATAATCAAGTCACAATTCTCCTTAAAAGCTTTCAAAATCAATTTAAATCTATAAGAGATCACAAATCTCAAATGATTTGATAATTGTGATCGGGGGAGAATGTGTGATTTAAATTGGATTTAAACTGATAATTCGGTAAATGGTTTTATAAGGATGTACAAGCTCTCCTTCCCACATGTGACAAACGATTTCAAATTTTCCATGCACATGTTGAGGGGGAGCATCTATCTTAAACCTATGATTTGAAACGTGATAACTTATCTCAAGGTGCAGGTTCCCTCTAGTATGTGCAAAACTCTTTTCAAATCTCGAGGCACATATTGAGGGGGAGCAAAATCATGAAAACCTCATCCTTATAAGGATGTACAAGCTCTCCTTCCCACATGTGACAAACGATTTCAAATTTTCCATGCACATGTTGAGGGGGAGCATCTATCTTAAACCTATGATTTGAAACGTGATAACTTATCTCAAGGTGCAGGTTCCCTCTAGTATGTGCAAAACTCTTTTCAAATCTCGAGGCACATATTGAGGGGGAGCAAAATCATGAAAAGCTCATCCTTCCCCAAAATGCTTTATCTACTTGTCTTGGTTAGGGAAGTGATGTTGATATCTTTTAGAAAAATGGTAATCAAAGAAGTAATTTCTTTCTCTTGCCTCCGTGTGCAAAACGATTTCAAACATTTGATGCACATGTTGAGGGGGAGCACTTATTCTAAAAATATCAAAAACAATTCAGGTACAAAATGCTTTGATAAAATATCATAAGTATCTGGATTGATTTTCAAATGATTTTCAATTGGTTCCTATGGCAGATGAACAATACCAAAAGACCGACCAACTTTACATTATGTATGGTGATATAAGGACGATAAGGTTAGGTATGTGTTCCCATGATCCGCCAGAACAGGAGGGATCTACCCAGGGACTATCCACTAGTTAGTGTAGAGTTCTTAGGTATGATGATAAAAGGAGAAAAATGAGATATGGGAAGAGTGCGGACTGAGACTGAGCTAGTACTGGAATAAACCCAACAAGGTTCTAGCTATGAAGTCTCGGTAAGCACTGAAGGGGTTGAAGAATTAAAAAGAATTGAATGAGAAAAGGGTGAAAACAAATAGCCCTTCATATATTCAACCTTAGAGGCGAACCGGGTTCAATTCATATGCTACTGATGGTAACATCGGTATTGAAGACAAGACGTCATGGACCCAGTGGCGCACTGCACTTCAACTTTCCAAACCACTCAAGTTCCTCTTAAAAGGACTTGTTTCATTCTCACGGGGAACCGACATTATCTATCGACTTTCTCTTAGAGATTGTTGATATTGAAGGAGGAGACCCTCTCCCTAGTCTCCGATATAGGATCCAAATATGCACAAATTGAGTCTAGTGCCACGAGATCATCAATAAATCTCATTAGGACACTTTCAATGAAGACTCTGTTTCACACAATGTGGAAAGAGATTATATCTTGAGTCCTACGCATTATCCTTGTGGTATTGCCGGAACATCTGAGTGATGTGTTTACATATTCACTGTGAAGATGGAAAGCCTTCCGGAGCCAACATCTAACAAGCTCCTGGTAGGTGGCATGTGAGATCTATTATTTAGATCAACCATGTGACAAGCGAACGAAAACAATGGGGCGATTCAATCTTTTGAATCAATCTGGTTCAGGTTATGGATTGACGGATACCTTTGAAAAACCGGTCTTTGTGCTTTAAAACTCTTTTCATTAGCACGTCGACCGTGTACTAATTTTCAAATCAAAAGGTGTTTTATGATTGATAATTGATTTTCATTAAAACCTTCGTTATATTGCAAAAACAATTTCTATTGAGCAATACACGATTGTTTTTCAAATCTCTTTTCATCAATAAGTGGACGTAAATTCGCTGGTTCACTCACTCCGTGTTGTCTTCTTTGAGACTTTCGGTTTGAGAACGGCTAGAACAGCTGCGAAACCCTGTCAAGGAGATTCTTCGGAATTATACACGATCACAGGCGGTACTTGTACTGATCAGCGGGAACCGTGGGCGTGTACCTCAATTCATCGAAAGTGATCAAAGACACTTTCGTGCGTTTTATTGCTAACTGTCTTATGCAGGTACACCCGACGTTTGCGGTGATCAGAATGGAGCGGTCAATCCATAGCCGCATGCTCACACAACACATTCATATCAAAAGAAATCATGATTGGTGCATCAATGACTCTGATATTCTAACTCCATGCTTACGCTCTGCTGCTGCCAATATCATGAATCAACGAATGCTTCCGCTACTCTGATGAGAAGATATCATGATCCGGAATGTGAGCATGTCGGTCCGAAAGTCACAACATCACATAATACCAACACCACAATGGATGTATCAGAGATTTTCTATTAGGTGATGATCTCAAAAGCTGGCTCAACATTATTATCACGTGGATCAGTAAAGACCTCCACTTGGATTAACCAAACATGCAATGAGTGGAATCAATGACTACGAGCTTGGGAGCAAAGTACTACATCAAGAATGCAAGATCAATTGTTAATGTAATATCCGATTGTATTCAATGTCATTTTAGTATATGTTTGAGGTGACCTCCCTTAGGGGAGATTGTTAGGAATTAGAAATTCCAGGTATTAAAGAGTCGGTCACCTCAAGGATATGTAATCGTTAAGCTTCGTAGTCATAGTACTTTTATGTTAAGTAGTATTTAGTTGTAACACCGTGGAGGACGGACGGGTCTTTACCCACTGTATGCTTGATCTACAGCCCATTGTGTGGCGTTTTATTGTAAGACTATAAATACTCTCTACCTTCCAAGGTAGAGAGTTGGAGCTCATAATAATATTTTCTTTCTCTCACTATAGTTCCCAACTCTCTTCCTTTCTCTCACTAGAACTCTCTCTCTCTCTAACATTCTTATACGCCTACTTTGATCATGGTTTAGAGTGTTTGTGAAATCCAATATCCAACAGGTTTTTCCACAGCCTTTACCACAA
>OU343220.1:304141402-304161873 GCA_910596185.1 Chrysanthemum makinoi | reverse complement strand
ATGGGTTATGGAGTCAAGCTCAATGGATTATGGGCTTTGGGTTGTACTGACTACATTCAATATATTTGCCCGATGGGTTCATGATACTTAAGTTTCTACCCATTTTATATGTACCCAATATACTACATACTAGTTATGTGTATATTTTACCCAAATATGTAAACACTAGTTGTTGTACATATGTAATATTAAATCATAAAATCACTTATACTTGTTTTAGTGTTTATGTGAAAATGTGAATATGTTAGAAACTATTAGTTCAAACCATTTCATTATTTTATTTGTTTTAGTTAAAATGATTTTACGTTTGTTATCGGTAAAACATTAGAAGATCGTGAAAATATAAATAGCGTTTACTGACTTATTTGTATTAACAATCTAATACTTTTTGTTGATGACAAAACATAAAATATTTTAAGGAAAAAACTAAAATAAGTAAAGTTTGAATTTGTAGTTTACTTTTCTTCTCCCACTTTTGTGAAACAAAAGAGCCTTGAAAAAGAAAGCAACATTGTTTTTTAAGAAAAACGTGTGAAATAAAGAGTAAGAGAGCAAGTAGCGGAAAGGATCTCGTCTTTACTCCCCTTGACGAGTCCATCCCTAGAAAAGGCGTCAAGAAAGTAATACTAAGCTAGTTTGTTTTCAACTAAGTTTGCAAAAGATTTCGTCTAAGTGACGAATGTGCTCCCCCCTTGATGATTGCAATTTTGCAAAGGGATGTAATCCTAATATTGCAAGTAATTTGCAATGTATTGTTTTGACACAAAGCTCTCCCTAGCTTTAGGGTGTCAAAAGGCTTCAAGTGTAGATTGAATAACTACAAAACAAATGTTAGAAAACAAGTATAATGCACAATTTCCTGCATATGTGATCCAAGTTAGTAGAAAAATAGCTTTTTGTCTCACGGATCCCCGCGGTTCCCTCTAGTAGGGATCCGTCTATACGAGCAGAGGGATCCATATAGTGATGATTAAATTCGACAAATGTGATGTAACAAGTAATGTTAACATCAAAATGAGATATGTATTCAACCAACAAACATATACTCAATGCAATATGGCAAGTAAACTATCATTCAATAAAACATAAGAGATGATCAACAAATCTCTAAAACTAAGAGAATGATTTAGCCATATTCTACTAATACTAATAAGTGACCAAAGCTTAATAAGCAACAAAGTGCTTGAGTCTAGGGATGAGTAGACTTGTTGATTTGGTCCAATCTTTCAAGAAGATAATTAAACATGAAATGCAACTCATTTCTTACTTCTTGAACAAGTCGCGGGTGATTAGACAATTAGAGCAATTATTGTCTTGATTAGGAACAAGATGTTTTGAGGAGGTTCTACAAATGATGGTGGAGGTACATTGAGTAATTTAGGATGAGGTTCTACTAGGAATTAGAGTGGTGGTAATGGAAATTCCTCCATATGATCAAGTCCTTGGTGGTTCCTTGTTTCCAACGATGGACTAATTGGTGATGTAGGTGGTTCCTATTTTAACGAGAAGGTTGGTGAATGAGAAGTTCTCGATGGTGAATGCTCTAATGAATAGAGAGAGGCTCGGTAAAGGAGTGTAGTCCATGCTCTAGGAATGAAGGTTTAGACGGTTTGCTAGAACTAGGTACATTTGGTTTAGAGCTCGATGATCCCTTTTCTAACCTAAGAGGGTTAATGCTAATATTGCGGTTCTCTTGGCAATTGTTGATTGGGTTTGTTGAGGTGAGATTCTAGCACTATTATCTCTTACGGATGATGATTGGTGGATGGGAAGTCCTACCATTTGTGGGTTTAACCGGAGAGGATTGGTTGAGGAAATTTAGTGTATAACACGAGCAAGTTTCTTGGGTGGTTCTTGGTTGGATGAGTTAGCACTAGGAGATTTCCTCATGATGAAATGACTAAGGAAAAGGTTTCTAAATGCTGAGAATTATGTTGTGTTTGATGACTAAGGGATTCTAGGAAGATGACTTATAAGGGGAAGGATTTAGCAAGTGCATTCAAGACTTAAATCTCTAATATCCTTTGGAATGTGATGATTAGTATGCACAAGGTTGAAGTTGAGTTTCAGCGATCTAGGAACTAATTTAAGATGAGATGGAGTGTTTGAGTTAGGAAGATGAGTTGAAATGATTGTTTTATCAATGTTAGACATAAACATCATCACGGATCCCACGGTTCCTTCCTCGAGAGGATCCGTCTAGGCTAATCCTAGGGATCCGCTTCAGCATTTGTGAAAGAGTGGAAATGATGTTTCTAAGATCTAAGACCTATATCATCTTGAGTGTTTCAGTCCTCCTAAGATTTTTAAATGAAGGGGGCTGTAGGTACTTGAAGGTAATGAGTGATGTAGCTAATGATTGTTATTTATGGAAGGATTTGGAACTTTCAAGAGTACCAATGGATGAGCAAGGATGACACTAAAGATTTCTAAAGCTAGATGTGAGGGATCATGTGAGAATGATGAGTGATCATAGAGAGCGGAAGAGTAATGGATAAAAGTGAAAATGATAGATCTCAAGCATCTTTAGAGTGTGATCTAGGTGAGTTGAGTAGGAAAGGATCTACTTAACTTGATAAGGACTTAATTTGTCTTAAGACACTATGTTTAGCTTAGTGTGAGGTGTTCTAAGGACATGATTGTAATACAATGATTGCAATGCATTTACGTTTGCGGATCCACGGTTCCTAGAGTAGGGATCCGTCAAGCTCAAAATTTTGGATCCGTCTATCTGCTAGCGAACCTTTACAAAAGGTATGCAATGACTTTGACAATGCATCATATTTCAAGTTTAAGAGGTTCTAACACTAATATATCAAATGAGATCGAGCTCACAAATAACAAAGAGGTTTATCAAACTTAACAAGCACTATTCAAGAAACTCAAAACCTATTTACGATCTAGATTAGTAAATCATTTGTATTAACAATGGCGTCGCAGTAGATGATGGTGTTCAAGACAATAGGGTTGTTTTGGCCAAGAGCAATGAACTATGTAGTCATTACGGATGGTGATTAGCATACAATGAACTTCGTCCATGAAGTCATGTAGCTCTTCTCGATCAAAGCAAGATAATGGCTTGATGAGGCAAGTGGTTGTGATTAACTAAAAGAAAATTTTATTTTACAACTTGTTTGATTAGTAATTCTAAGACAATGCAAAGTATTTCCATTGTAAACTTACTTTAGGAAAACATAGGATTATAAATTTCCCAAGTGAGAGAATGAATATGAGATTTACTACTTGATGCTCAATTACGGCTAAACCACGACCATTTTTCGGGTGATTCCACATACCCAACTTCTATCAAGGAAGCAATTCAACCGTTAGGTCAAATTGAGTTTCTAGTGCAATAAGTTCTCCAATATTCATTCTCAAGTTAGGAAAATTTATATTCCTACAATGGCCTATCGAGGAGTAATAATGATGATACTTTGATTGTTTAATATTATACTTGAGACAAATAAGGTGTGAAAGGCGTCATGTTAAAAATAAGTTTAAAAGTTGTCCATATGGTAAACAAAAAATGGTTGGATGAGCTAGTTCACATATATTGTTGGAAAGCTTTAGTTTGGACTTTAGGATATGAACAATTATATTTGCGTTTACAAAATAATTTACTTGAGTATATCGGATGAAATAATCAAGTTGTCAATCCTACTATGAAGCTTGAAGAGCGATCATGAAAAGGAAAATGGGAGAGTACATCATCAACACAAATGTAGGTTATGATCAAATGTACATTCTGTTGGATATTGGATTTCACAAACACATCAAACCATTAACACAAAGTGGGCTTATAAGTGGAATTCTAGAGAGAAGTTATTTGGGAACTTAGTGAGAGAAAGTGAAAGATATTATTATGAGCTCCAACTCTCTACCTTGGGAGAGTATTTATAGTCTTACATAAATAAGCCACACAGCGAGAACGTGGATCAGGGCATACAGTGGGTAAAGACCCGTCCGTCCTCCGCGGTGTTACTTAACTAAATACTACTTAACTAAATATTACTATGACTACGAGCTTTCTAGCGATTACATATACTTGAGGTGACCGACTCTTTAATACGGAAATTTAATTCCTAACAATCTCTAAGGGAGGTCACCTCAAACATATACTAAAATGACATTGAATACAATCAGATATTACATTAACAATTGATCTTGCATTCTTGATGTAGTACTTTGCTCCGAGGCTCGTAGTCATTGATTCCACTCATTGCATGTTTGGTTAATCCAAGTGGAGGTCTTTTCTTGATCCCGCGTGATAGTAAATTTGAGCCGACTATAGAGATCATAGGCAATCAAAGATCTCTGACATCCATTGTGGTGTTGGTATTATGTGATGTGTGACATTGGGGCCGACATGCTCACATTATGGATCATGATATCTTCTCATCAGAGTAGCGGAAGCTTTCGTTGAATCATGATATTGGCGCAGCGTAGCGAAGCTTGGAGTGAAAATATCCGAGTCATTGATGCACTAATCATGATTTCTTTTGAGTTGAATGTGTTAAGTGAGCAAGCGGCTATGGATTGACGCTTCATTACCACGTCCCGGTAAAAGCGTCGGGCGTACGCATACAACGAGTTAGCAATAAATGCATACGAAAGTGTCTTTGATCACTTTCGTTGAATTGAGGGTACACGACCCGCGGTTCCCGTTGATCGATTACAAGTCTTTTGTGATCGGTATAATTAGAAGAATTTCCTTGGCCGAGTTTTTCATTTGCTCTGTTGTTCTCAAGTAAGACATCTCAAAGAGACAACCGGAATTAGTGAACCGGCGAATTTAGTCGATTGATGAAAAGATATTTGAAAAACAATCAGTATTGCTCAATAGAAATTGTTTTGCAATACGTGAAGGTTTTAATGAAAATCAATTATCAATCATAAAACACCTTTTGATTTGAAATATCCATTACGGTCGATGTGCTAAAGAAAAGAGTTGTTAAGCACAAAGACCGGGTTTTCAAAGGTATCCGTCAATCCCTAACACGAACGAGATTGATTCAAGAAATTGAATAAGCCCCATTGTTTACGTTCGGTTGTCATGGTTGATCCATATAATAGATCTCACATGCCACCTACGGGGAGCTTGTTTGATGTTGGCTCAGAAGGCTTTCCATCTTCATTGTGATGTGTAGACACATCACTTTCGGATGTTACTGCAATACCACAAGGATAATGCGTAGGACTCAAGATATAATATCTCTTTCCACATTGTGTGAAACAAAGAGTCTTCATTGAAAGTGTCCTAATGAGATTTATTGATGATCTCGTGGCTCTAGACTCAATTATGTGCATATTTGGATCTATATTAGGAGACTAGGGAGAGGGTCTCCTCCTTCAATATCAACAATCTCTAAGAGAAAGTCGATAGATAATGTCGGTTCCCCGTGAGAATGAAACAAGTCATTTTAAGAGGAACTTGAGTGGTTTGGAAAGTTGAAGTGCAGTGCGTCCCTGGGTCCATGACGTCTTGTCTTCAATACCGATGTTACCATCAGTAGTAAATGAATTGAACCCGGTTTACGCCTAAGGTTGAATAAATGGAGGGCTATTTGTTTTCACCCTTTTCTCATTCAATTCTTTCTCATTCTTCAACCCCTCGGTGCTTACGAGATTTCATAACTAGAACCTTGTTGGGTTTATTCGATTACTAGCTCAGTCTCGATCGCACTCTTCCCATTCCTCATTTTCTCCTTTTATTATCATACCTAAGAACTCTACACTAACTAGTGGATAGTTCCTGGTAGATCCCTCGATTCAGCGGATCTTGGGAACAAAAACCTAACCTTATCATCCTTATATCGTACATAAAAGTAAAGTTGGTCGGTCTATTTGGTATTGTTCATCTGCCATTGGAACCAATTGAAAACCATTTGAAAATCAATTCGGATACTTGTGATATATTATCAAAGCATTTTGTACAGAATTGTTTTTGATATTTTAAACGAGAACTCCCCTCAACATGTGCATCAAGTATTTGAAAATGTTTTGCACACGGAGGCAAGAGAAAGAATTAACTTCTTTGATTACCATTTTCTAAAAGATATCAACATCACTTCCCAAATCGAATCAAGTAGATAAAGCATTTTGGGGAAGGATGAGATTTTCATGATTTTGCTCCCCTCAATATGTGCTTCTAGGTTTGAAAGGAGTTTTACACATACTAGAGGAACTGCACATGAGATAAATGATCACGTTTCAAATTATAGGTTTGAGATAGATGCTCCCCTCAACATGTGCATTGAAAATTTGAAATCGTTTGTCACATGCGGGGAGGACATCATGTACATTCTTATAAAACCATTTACGAATTATCGGTTTAAATCAATTTAAATCACATTCTCCCCGATCACAATTATCAAATCATTTGAGATTTGTGATCTCTTATAGATTAAATTGATTTTGAAAGCTTTTAAGGAGAATTGTGACTTGATTATGCGTTTTAGCGCTAAGGATCGGATTTTAAGACTTTAAACTCCATTGATAAAACATGCATGTACATCTTTTGAAAACAATTTAATGCCAAATAACTTTTAATTTAATTGAAATCATTCTCCCCCTCAATCAATGACATAAGTTGTTGATTGAGAGATGGAATTTTGACAACTAAGTCATCGATGATTATCAAAAATAGAGACCGAGTTATTTTTGGCATTTAGTTTTGTGAGATAAATGTTTATAGAATCGAGCATGGAATTTGAAAAATAGTGAAACATGGCTCATTCTTTCTTTTAAAACGGGTTATGCACGAAAATGACAATAAACCATTTTTATTTCTATTTTTTTATTTATTTTTCTCTTTCTCCCAAAAATAATTTTTGATTTTTTGATTTTTTGATATATATATATATATATATATATATTTATTTTAATAAAAAATTCGAACAACATCTAAAGTCCGTGTGTCATTCTTTGAATGACAACATCAAAACCGTAGATATTATCGTCGAGAGAAAACATGACAAAATACAATATATATTATATATATATATTTTTTTTTTTTTTAAATTTTCAAATTTTTATGGATTTTGAAAGTTTTATATTTTTCTATTTGATTTTTTCGAAGGTTTTATAATTTTGTATTTTGTTTTTCGAATAAATATTTACAGAGATAGATAAATTAGTTTAAGAGAATGATGAAATGAGTCTGAGAGATAAAGATATCGTTCAGCGCGTTGTAGAAGAAAGGAATCAACATCTCTTAAACTTTATTACCAAAGCATTGAGGCTTCTAAGAAAATCGTCACGGACATGAGCCTTCTCAATTTGAATCTTTGGTAGCTTCCCCAAACGAAAAACATGAATAAAACCATTTCCTAAGAGTAGAGTTGAATACAAAGCGGTCTCATTGATTGAAGCTCATCACCACTCGAAGAACACGAGAACAGGAAGTAACAAGTTGAAACATTGATCGTCTCGATGGTTATCAAATCGGATTAACGATTACGACCGATCACATGAACACATTGTGCATCGATGTACACCTTACTCTTCAAGATTGACCGATTGTCTATTTAGGGAACAATATATCAACATCTTCATTTTACCAAGTGCATTCCGGTTATATAACATATAACCAATCAGCACATAATGTACACATGTACCCAACAAGAGTAGAGGCGATGACATCCATGTAACATGTTGAGTCACTAATCATCTCTGTGGATGTCAACTCTGAAATAACCGAATTAGCTCGATCAAGTGAACATGTTGTGCATATAACCGGAAGCACTTTATCAGAAACCGTATATAAGATGTGCGATGAAGCATTATCATCTCACGTTCAAATATTCTTCTCACATTTTCTTTGGTACTGCGAAGTAACATAATATATCCATAAACTTGAAATCTTGTAGAAGAACTCAAATAGCCAAATGAATCACGTGAGAATCAAGCTGCTACATAAACTCTCTCTGAATATCTTTATCAACCCATATGTAGACAATTTGAAGTGACCACATTTGAAAAACCAATATACCAAACTTGAAACGAAGTCGAATTCCCTATATGTGTCTTAAGCTTGCACTTAAAGATGGAAGAACGATTGTGAGAATTATGCACCAAGCAAATCTCTTAAGTACTCAATACTCAATTAAAGTAAGAGACATTAACACCTCTTGCGATTATCCACAGCGTAATATCACGTGACCTTGAGTAAAACAACGTAACTCTTAATAGTGATAGTTAACCAGGTCTTCAACCATCCACCTCGACTAGCGGTAACTAGATAACCCAGACTTCAACTCTAATTCTTAAGCTCGAGCAAGTTATCAAATAAGATCACGCCTTTGTGACGTCAACTTCAACCTCAAATAAGTGATAAAAGAGTAACTCAGTAGTAATCAACTTGTGTCAAATGCCCAACATGTGAATAAACATAAAACCGGATGTACATTCACCCATTGAATGAACCGGAACAAATGATGCCTCAACATCAATGTATTCTTCCTGAAAGTATTCATGTAGAGAAGCGATATGGAGGATACACCAATAACTTCAAGCGGATGAGGTAGACATTTTCCTTGAAGTTCATGTGGTTGATTTATAGCATGCTGATAGGAGAATAATAATCCATGAAGATTTGGCAAAGGAATACCAAAGAGTGGATCATTATTCATGAACAATAATCCGTGAATATTTGGCAAAGGAATACCAAAGAACGGATCATTATTCATGAGTGCAAAGCTATGTATTATGATAATCATTATCATGAGGAATAAGCGGAGATGGGCTTTTTGAGTAGTGTGAGTTGTACTTCTTTGATGATCATCAAACATATCTTGAACTCATGAATCACATATTTTTTGATGAACATCAAATACCGTAAGGTTGTAAATACTCATCAAACATATCTTGAACCAATGAATCCCAAACAATTAATCCCATTTATCCTTGGTAGTGAAACATTAGAAGCGTTGGAGAGAGTCATCAAACTTATTAGTATAACCATTATTCAAACATCCATCATCATTTAGTATATTCACTCTTCTCCCCCTCAAAAATTGAATCCGAAGTTGCCATTTTTGATTTAGCAAGTGAATAATAATATACATTAATGAATGTAGATCAACTTGTTGAATGAGCATGGGAGAAACATGAAGCTTGTTGATGAAGAATGTCGATGAGAATGGTCATAAACATGAAGATTTCTCTTCTTACGAAGATAAAGCTGAAAGCGTACACTTTCTTTTCTTTTGAGAGCGGGTACGAAGAGTTATCTGCTTGACGCCATAATGATGAAGTCACGAGGCACGGCGGTGTGAGCAGGCGTCATAGCCCGATTGAATATCAATGTTGAGTAACTTGAACCCGTGAGTTATGAGATATCAATCCTTTTGTTATCCATACTTTAAGCGATCCATGTATTGAAGGATCGAGTATGTCTGCAACGGTAAGGACTACACAACGCTAATATTACAAACTTGATTTGCATATATTATGGTTAGTGACATCTGTATCACATTGGATATTGGATTTCATAAACACATAACAAACAATAATATGGGTTGAATTGTTTAGAGGTTTTAGAGAGAGAAAGTGGGAGCCTTTCTAGAGAGAGAAAGTGAAAGAAATCATAGAAGGTTAGATTAAGATGAATGAAGGTCCAACCTCTACCGGGAGGTAGAGGGTATTTATAATTACAAACTAAGCGTCCTCCGGTTGTGGATCGGGCATCAGATGGGTAAAGACCCGTCCTTCCTCCACGGTGTTGCACTACGCTAAACTAAACTAATAACTAACTAATAAAGTGATAAATAACGTAACTAGACAAGTCTCGAGCTAACTTATGCTAGATAACATTTGGGGTGACCGACTCTTCACTATGGAATTTTCTAATTCCTAACAATCTCCCCCTAAGGGAGGTCACCCCATGTTTTACATTTTGAATCCTAGCATACTATTTTATCTTTGTTCTTGAGCTCGTAGACTTCAATTCTTCATTTCAACAATCTTTGTGCTTTAGTAGTGATTCTTCAAAGTCCGCACTGATTTGTACTATTAGTGGAGGCCTTTAAGCGATCCATCTTTGATGATCTTGAGCTTTCTTTGAGATCATCGACCCACGATAAATCTCTGGATCATCCATAGTAGTGTTGCCATCATGTGAAGTTGTGACTTTGGACCGACATGCTCACACTTTTGAATCATGACATCTTTCCATCAGAGTAGCGGAAGCCTTAAGTTCATGATATTTCGCAGCGTGAAGCATAGTATAAAATATATCGAGCGGGTTATGTAGATATGCAGTCATGATTTCTTCAAATTAAGTGTGGATCTTTGTGAGCATCGGCTTTGGATTGACTCCTCAATTACGATCGGTACCGAGTCAAATGTACTGCAAACAACGATTAGCAATAAAACACGAAAGTGTCTTTGATCACTTTCGTTGAATTGAGGTACACGACCCACGGTTCCCGTTGATCGATACAATCTGCCTGTGATCAGGTAGGATTCCTAAATCTCCTTGACAGGGTTTGCGGTACTTATTTGTTCTCAAACCGGAGCGTCTCAAAGAAGACAACACGGAGTGAGTGAACCCGGTAATTGAGATTCAGCGATTGATGAAAAATGATTTGAAAAACAAATGCGTATTGCTTAGAAGAAAGAGTTTTGCAATACGACGAAGGTTTTATGAGAAAGATCAATTTTCAATCAAAAATACTTTTGTATTTGAAAAGAGTACACATTCGACGTGCTAGAGAAAAGAAGATTTGCACATCGTACGGTTTTTCCAAAAGATTTTTCAATCGAGATACTTTTTGAATTTGAAAATGAATACACATTCGACGTGCTAGAGAAAAGAAGAGATTTGCACATCGAGCGGTTTTCCAAAGCATTCGTCAATTCCATTCCGGACCAAGGTTGATTCAAGATTGAATCTCCCCATCGTTTCTATCCAGTTGTCACAAGCTTGATCTTTTTGGAAAGATCTCACATGTCACCCACCAGAGCTTGTTTGATGTTGGCTCTAGAAGGATTTCCATCTTCATTGTGAATATTTTACATATCACTCGGATGTTATGGCAATACCACAAGGATAATCGCGTAGGACTCTAAAATATACTTACTTTCCACATTGTGTGAAACAGCAAGTCTTCAATAATTTTGTGTCCTAATGAGATATTGTGGATGATCTCTTGGCTCTAGACTCAATCAGTGCATATTTGGTTCCTATACCGGAGACTAGGGAGAGGGTCTCCTTCTTCAATATCAACAATCTCTAAGAGAAAGTCGATAGAATGTAGGTTCGTGAGAATGAAACAAGCCCTTTTAAGAGGAACTTGAGTAGTTTGGGAAGTTTAGTGCAGTCGTCCTTTGGGTCCATGAGCGTCTTGTCTTCAATACCAGTGTTACCTTAGTAAACACTAGTAGCATATGTATTGAACCCGGTTCTGCCCTAAGGTTGAATTATTGGAGGGCTATTTCTTTTCACCCTTTTCTCATTTATTTCTTTTTCATTCTTCAACCCCTTGATTGCTTACGAGACTTCATAACTAGAACCTTGTTGGGTTTATTCGGTTCTAGCTCTATCTCGGTCCGCACTCTTCCCATATCTCATTTTTCTCCTTTTTTCAATATACCTACGGACTCTACACTATCTAGTGGATTGTCCACAGGTAGATCCCTCGGTTCTGGCGGATCGTGGGAACAAATACCTAACCTAACCATCCTTATAACACCATGCATAAAGTAAATTTGTCGGTCTTTTGGTATTGTTCTTTCCTTCCTGAAACCAATTGAAAAATCATTTGGAAAACCAATCAAGGTACTTGTGATACGAGATCAAAGCATTTTGTACCTTAATAGTTTTGATCATTTAGAAAACCTCCCCTCAACATGTGCATATGATTTAGAAATTGTTTAGCACATGGAGGCAAGAGGACTTTGAAATATTTTCTTTGATCACAATTTTCATAGAAAAAGCCATTTGATTTTCTTGGTAAATTCTCCCCCTCAATATGTGCATAGGATATTTGAAATCATTTTATCACATAGAGGCAAGAGTTCTTTTGAAGCACATCCACGATTACAAAAGCCATTAAGAAACCATTTGAAAACTCAATCAAGGTACATTATGTTAAAACATAAAAGCTTTTGTACCTCGATAGTTTATTTTTCTTTAAAATGCTCCCCTCATATATAGCGAGATTCGAAAGCGTTGCACATATATGAGAGAAGCGAGCACAATTGAATCAAAACGATCATCTTTTATCAAATTTCATTATTAAATCACAAATTCTCCCCGATCAAAAATATCAAACCCTTTGAGATTTTGGATCCCAAGTGATTTAATAAGGTTTAGAAACATGGGAGAAAATGTGGCCAGGTTTAAATACTCATCATGTTTTTGGATAAATCCTCCTCCTTAACATGTGCATTGTGTATTTGAAATTGTTTGGCACATGGAGCGAGAGTGCCTTTAAGGACTAAAACCAATTCCATTAAAACAAATTTGAGATTTAAATCACGATCTCTCCCTCGATCAAAAATTTCAAACCATTTGAGATTTGTAATCCCAAAAGATTTAAATCATTTAGAAAATTTTAGGGGAAAGACGTGGCATGATTTAATTTTGAAAATATGATAGGACCATTTAAACATTAAAGATTGTTAGTGTCCGGTATGATTGTTTTAAGAGATCTTTTAGGTAAAATAAAACAATTTCACAATCAAACAAAACAGAAAAAATTTCATTTTGAAAGACCTTGATTTTAAAGAAAATCATACCATGACATAACATTAAATCTTTAGATCACCACTTATTGTTGTACAAACGGACTCTTTTGAAGAAATATTGTTTGAAAATATTTTATTTTAAATCACTCTCCCCCTCAATCGATGACGAAGTCGATAATTGAGTGACTTAAATTTTGATAAAATGAAGTCCGGTGATTTTCAAAATTAGTCAATATATTTTCAAAACAATATTTTCCATTTTCAAAACAATTTAATCAAATTATTCAAAATTGTTTAAAAATGGTATCTTGCACAAAAATACGTTAGGTGGTTGAAAGCTTACATTGTTGTTCTTTGTAGGGCTTGGAAGAAAAACCATCTGCGATGCGATGAGACTTCTTCTTACGTTGCATTTTGAATGCCAACTGAGGTCAAATTAAGCTCCGTTTCTTCAATCACTGATGAAGAAAACCATCTGCCGATGCAGTGAGACCTCTTACGTTGCATTTATGCCAACTCTCCATAGAAGTCAATTAAGCTCCGTTTCTTCATTTGTCAACCCAAGATATAGTTACCCTTTCCTTCGGCATCAAACATTATATTATGTGGGATCCGGATCGAACATTATACTTATACCAATATACCGCATCGTTAGTGAACACACATACAGATATATGGTGGTCGACATCACCCAAACAACAATCGACTAATAAAAGTCAATCCAACATATCAATCAATTCATATATGGCATGGGAATAATGTGTTTATCAAACTCTAATCATCTAATCCTAACAATCATATCCTAGAAACCTAGTCCTTCAACATAGGCAATTGTATTTTTAATAAGCACGTAGGATGATTAAGAAAGTCCGTTAGATGATATAAATTTGAAAACATTATCCCCCTCAATCAATGACTCATTTTCTGAAAGGTTTAAAAGCGCTGAAGTCATTGATTGAGTTTTCAATTTTTACTAAAACTCTAAAACTGATTGATTTTCAAGCAACTCATTTTCCACCATTTTGAAATACAACAAATATTTTTCGAGAAGAATTTTAGGCGGAAAAACATTTGTGTAGGAACACAGATCCTTGCGACATACTTTCCTTGTTTTGTTTTAGGATAAGTGCCGAAATTTTGAAAAATGGTTTAGTAGCGGCACTTTCCTTTCTTGAAGAGCGGGTTGCTATCAGAAATAATAGCAAACCATTGTTAAAGCACGGGTTCTGATCGGAAATAGCTGTAAGCCATTATTTGAAGCCGGGTTACTGTCTGAAATAAGCGTAAGCCATAGTTTGTGACATGTTTAGAAAAGAATATTTACACCTCTGCTTTCGAACTTCATCTAAAGTCCGTGCCATTATTGAATGACATTTCTAAGACCGTAGATGTTATCGATACCAGAAGACATGTCTTGAGAAAACATATTTTTGGTATTTTTCAATTTTCTGATTTTTATGGGTTTTGAAGGTTTTATATTTTTCTATTTTCTTTTTGTTGGTTTTATATTTTTGTATTTTGTTTTTTGATAAATATATACAAAGATAGAGTAGATGATATAGTAAAAGAAGATGATGATCGAGTAGAGATAAGGATATCGAAGCGACGTTGTAGAAGATAGAAGTCATCATCTCTTAAACATTCACCACCAAAGCTTCTAGGGCTCTTGAATCGAAGAAAGAAATTGACCCATCTGAAAGTGAGACTTTGGCTACTTCCCCAAACCGAAAATCCTTTAGGCGATTGAAGCTCTATTTCAAGCTTGCCTTAGCCAGGTTCACAGAGAAGCACACCATTATCATAAATCTGTTGCTCCATTTAAGAGATAATGAGGATCTCCATTGAGGTTATATCATCAAGAAGAACAACAACGTATCATCCCACTCATAAATAATCTTCTCAAATTTCATAGCCACGAAGTCTGGCGCTATCCATTCCAGGTGTCAGAGACTACTTCCCCGCGTAGTTGAATTGATGTAGTCGGTCTCTTAGACTAGAGCTCACGAACCGAATACACATGCAGAAGACAAAACTTATACCATCAGTAGCGGATTAAGTCCAATAGCCAAGAATAACCGTGTATACTTTTCTCTCCACGAAGAAAGTGTATGAAGCTCAAGAACCGAAGTACAGAATGCCCAAAGAGAGAAAAAACGATAACATTGAAGCGGGCCGAATCGCGATTATCTCTGCGGGTGACAATCTCTGGGATGTCAACTCGGAATAAGTGATTATATCTCGAATCAGCGATTAAGCCCTCAAGTGAGACAGTGGCGTCCCCAATGTACACAATCTCTCCTCGATGAATGCGATAGCATCATCACACTTGTGTACCTCTTTTATCATCGAAACAACTCTTCCATCTCTTCCCCACATAGTTGGAATAAAAAAAACAAGCAGCCATGAGTCAAATCTTGAGTTTCTCTGCGGTAATGACAATAGTCTTCCTGGGATATCTTCAATCACTTAGAAGTATTAAGCTCATCAAGATTACTCGGCGTATAGATGTGTGTCTCCTTCCCCCTTCTGGTTAGACACTTGAGAATCGACAAATCATTATAAGCCGTATACTAGAAATTTGTTGAAGATCGCGAAGTCTTGTGAGAATCAACTTGAAGACTCTCTCGACTATTTTATCAACCCTTATGTAGACAATTTGAAGTGACTCTTGAAGAAGAAAACCCGATATACCATACTTGAAACTGAAGTCAACTTCCCCATATTTGTATCTTAAGCTTGTACCTAATGATGGAAGAACGTGTCAGAATTTATGCTTCAAGCAAATCTCTAAGTACTCACTACTTAAACAAAGTATGAGACATTAACACCTCTTGAGATTATCCACCCGTCATATCGTGTGACACGAGTAAAACAAAGTAACTCCTAATAGTGATAGTTAACGGTCTTCAACCATCCACCTCGTGGCGGTAACTAGATAAACCAAGTCTTCACCTCAAATTCTTAAGCCCGAGCAAGTTATCAAATAAGAACACGCCTTTGTGAAAGTCAACTTCAATCTCAAATAAGTGATAAATGATTAACTCCAAAGTAATCACCTTGTCAAATGTCAACAATAGTCAATATAAACGTCTCAGTCACGCCAAAAAATATGAGCAAGTCTAATTGGGAATTGAATCTGACTTATAACTTTCCCCCAATTAGTGCTCCCCCCAACCCAACAATCTGTTTGATAAATGCCGGATAAAGAAGAAGTCTTTAGATCGTTAAAGCAACTTCGTCTTTAGTCTTCTAACATGTGCTTGAAAATGTAGAACCATTTGTGGCTTCGACCTTCTTCAAGATTGTCGGTTAGGGAATAGATAGTTAACATCTTCATTTCACCAAAAACACAAGAACATCACCAAAAAGCATCCCAATTAACTTACATCTTGCAAATCCTCTTAATTAAGATCCTTCCCAATCAAACAAGAGCGAGAAAGATGTTCATCAAAATCGACAATCACCCTTGGCGAACACACAAAATGGTAACACCAAGCAAACAATCACATCAAACAAGAGCGAGTTGTTGGAATCATCATGTTAATGTGCGCGTGAAGCATTAACGGGCTTACTTGTCAATAAACTCATATCGGCTTGTGAAGATGTCAACCAACGGCTCTTAGAAGAGAAAAACTCCATGTGAAGAGGACCCGATAAGAAGAAGCCGGTTCTTACATGAGTTTAGAGCCGTATGACCATTTATATTCTCAAATATCAATCAATAATGCAAAAATTCACATTCTTCTCCCCTCAAGAATTGCATACGAGTTGCCATTCTTGATTAAATAAGTGAAAATCATCCGAATGTTCTATTCACACTTCTCTCCCATAAAATCGGCACTGATGTCGCATCTTCATTATAATCGAGCAAGTGGAATGAGAAAACAATCAGTGGTAGCCCGGTTCACTTTATGACTGAAGCACATGGAAAAAACATGAAGCATTTTGATGAGAATGGTCATTAATTAGAAGATTTCTCTTCTTGAAGATAAAGCGCCCGAACGATACACCTTTCTTTTCTTTAGAGTACGAGGCAAAGAGCTTTGTGTTCATACGTCATGAAGATTTCTCTTCTTTGGAAGATATCTTGAGCGCGTACACATTTCTTTTCTTTTAGATCACGAGGCTGGTGATGTGACAGAGCGTCATAAGAAGATTTCTCTTCTTTCCAAGATAAAGCATGGCGAAGCGTACACTTTTCTTTTCTTTAGAAACGAGGCTTGAACGTAGTGTTCAAGCGTCATATCGAAGAATATCAAGATTGAGTTACTTGAACCCATGAGTTATGAGATATCAATCCTTGTGTTATCCATACTTTAAACCAGTCCATGTATTGAAGGATCAAAGTATCTGCAACTGAGTAAGGTCTACGCACTAACATTACAAGCTTGATTGCATATATATTGGTTAGTGACATTAGTATCCAAACCCTTTGAGGTTTCACGGTCAACCTTGATTTTGTCATCAGAGAACAACTTTCCGGTAGGAATCCACCTAAGTCCAGCATCCTTAAACATTCTACCAGGCGGTATCCACTTATGGCAAGGTCTAGGATTGTTAGGCTTCTTATGCACAATGGAAGACTTATCCTTATTCCTAGTTTCCAAAGATTTAGCAGTTGGTATCCATCTAGGCGAAGTTTTGGTTTGTTTTGCTTCACAACATGTTGGACCTTAGTCGCATAAGTAGTCTTAAGGGATTGTACCTTAGCATGTGAATTAGGAAAATGTTTCTTTTGTGGAAAAGACTCGGAATTTCTAGTTTTGTTTTCTACATGCTTAGCATTCTTATGCGCGTAACTACTCTTAGATGTACGCCAATCCCTAGTCTTTTGAGTGTTCCTAGGTAGTGGTTTACAACTACTAGTAGTGCTTTGAAATCTCGTAGAATTCATCACCCTAGGTTTTGCACCTAAAATTCCGTCTTTTGAATCAGTGCCTTTTTCTAGCTTTTTCTAGATAATAGTTCTTCCACAAGTCATTCATATCATATGAATTATGGGTTTTAATTCTTGGTTTTGACACTTGTTTTCGAACTAATCCTAGAGGTGCTGGGAGTAGAAGTGGCTACGTGTTGAGGGTTAACGAAGCTAGAAGCCTTATTCTTAGGTAACTCAGGTGAAGTGGATGGTTTTGACAAAACTTGTTTCTCATCAACTTGGGAGGCAAACCGTGTTTTTGAAAATTTTGGTCTTTCGGATATAACGCATAAGTACGCCTAACAATGGACCGGTTTCTAATGGGATAAGAAACTGGTTTCCCCAAGGTTGATGGTTTTGTAAACTTAGTTTTCACATTTTTCCCTACTGCTTTCCTAAGCTCATTTTTAAGGCAACAATAGCGAAACTCTTTTCTTGAAGTTGAGCTTTGAAATCATCAATTTTTGCTATCAAAGAGTTTGTTTGTTCTATTGATTTAGTTCTAGCATCTTTGACCGAGTCACTTAGTTCTATATGATGCTTTCTCAAAGACTCATTTTCCTTTAGTAATTTAGCCACATAAATTGACAGTTCATTATTTCTTGTTATAATAGCATCAATGTCTTGTGTATTCATGACTAAATTACTTTTCTCATTCAAGACAGAAATATGTTTCTTTAGATTGTAAATGGTTGACTCTTTGTCTTGAAGCTGAGCTTTCAAAGTGTTAATTTCAAAAGTTCCGGAATTCAGGAAGTTCCGGTTGTTTACATGGTTTGTTAAGTTGAAAACTTTCTTCTTTACTCTGAGTCGCGATTTCAAGAGAAATGCAATGCTTTTCAAGATTTGAGAATTTGTTTGAAAGTTCATCAAAAGCCTTCTTATCAACCATATCTTTTATTTTGAAACACTTAATCTCGACTCAGCCTCATATGAACATTTATGAAAGTTATGTTCAACATCATGATCAGTTTGTTTAAGAACTTTAGCAGATGCACTATGTTGAACAGTAAAGGGTACCTCATTACATGACTCTGTTCAATTTACAGTGCTGATATCTGCATCCACATCATGTGTAACAAGAGTCACGAACATTTGGCTGTTTCAAGCTTATCTGTCTCGAGCCTCTGTATTCATGTCAACTGATCCAACATCACTGGTGCCATACCGGTCTCAACACAACAATTTATTGATTGTACCGAGATACATTCGCCTTTCGATTACAACATCCACTTCTTGTGAGACAGAGTCACTGAGCATTTGGTTACATCATTCTTTTGTTGTTTACTGATATTCTGCATTCAACAACACCGACCTTTCGATACATTTCCCAACATATCACAAATAACTCAACTGTACGACTCTCATCTACTTTTGCATCTTTCGAGTAACTTCCTCAATATACTTCTCCACATTATCCATGAGATGGATAAGTGTCTCCGTGAACACGCTAATGTCCATTCCAGTGTGTCTCTTGAAGGACATTTCAGTCATGTCTTGATCATAATCCGATGTGAATTCCCTTCTAATGAATGACTGAAAGTGTTTGTAGATCACTTGAAGTGCAGCATTGGAACTATCCTTATGAACCTTCTCTTTGTCAAGTTGTAGCTCCAATTGCTCTAGGTTTAACAGCGAGTTCCTGTAATGTGGAAAAATCTGACGAAGAGGGCAATGCATGTTCGTTCCATTGATGTGGGTAGAAGTAACATGAGGTGAGAGTGAAGTTGTTGATAAGGTTCAATGATGCTTTCCTTTGCATGGCATTCTGTAGCATTGTGGTGCATTTCTGTCTTTTGAGTCGAACCCGGAGATATCATATCCTCATTGATTGATTCAATCATCTTTAATCGTTCGATGTAGCATATAGTATCATTGTTGTCCACATCATCATACAATTTAAGCACTTCAAATCAGCGGGTCGAGTAGAATAAGACATGATGTGATAGTATGCACGGGATTTTACAAGTCTATGATTTAAACAGAAATAGAATCTTTGCGAGGTTTTACTAAAATCAAGACCAAACCGTTAACCAATGACCAATGGAACGTGTTAAGATGGCTGATGGATCGACACAATGATAGACAATTGTGTGTTAGGACTTATGATTGTTTGTGGGATAAGCAGAGATGTTGTTTGGTTGAGATTTGGATTGGTTTATGCACGATTTTCCTGAGAAATTTGGGTCTAAAACATAAAAATCTCAATAACTTACTTTCAGGCGGATTTAGCCCTCGAAGGTTGACCCGAATAAACTTGAGTTAATTCGGCGTGACATTCTCCTCGTTTCACGATCGTTTGATGGGTAGAACGCTGAAAACGGAGTTACGGATCAAAAGTTATAGCCGTTTGAAGTTTTGTCGGTAAAAGTCAACAAAACTTCGCTAAGAATTCTTGAACCAAGTCGCTAAGACCAAGTCGCTAGGACCCAAGTCTCTAAGATAATGCACCAAATCGCTAACACCTAATTCGCTACACCCCCAAGTCGCTAAAGTCCCAAGTCGCTAAGAAAAGCAAGTCGCTAAGTAGTAACTCGCTACAGACCAAGTCGCTAACCAAATTTTGGCAGCAATTAGCTACACAAGTCGCTAGAGACACAAGTCGCTAAAGAGCAACTAAGCTCTTTAACGACCAAGTCGCTACCACAAGTAGCTACCCGTAGTGGAGAATCCACTACTTGTACTTTAACTCGCTAGATCTAACTCGCTAGCTCCAACACTGAAAGTCGCTACAAAAATGTGAAGCAAGTCGCTACCAAGAAAATATTCCGTGAACTAAGTCGCTAGCTTGAAAAACTTCCAAAACACACTTTTCAATCCAAAAACAGCCTTCCAAATCACAACCTAAACACTTATGATGATC
>OU343220.1:303993028-304141302 GCA_910596185.1 Chrysanthemum makinoi | reverse complement strand
TTTATGTGCTAATTATAAATTTTTGAAATTTCAGTCTTAATTTTCCGTAGTAACTGGGAAACAACCATTCCACAAGCATTATATCCTAGTGTAGTTGAGTCATATATAGTTTTACCGCTCATTTTAATAAAGTTTCTCGCTTCATTTTCTTAAAGTGTGCAACTTTATTTATCAAGAAGAAGAAACTCAACATTGGATGGAGCTTATCACGCATACATTCTTCTTGGGAAAGAATTTAACCACTATTTCACACAGGATCCTATCGAGCTAATCAGGGGAGTACTAGTTTTCTTTCTCTTTTAATTACATTTTATTATCATAAATTTGATATTTTCATGAACATTGGGGACAATGTTGGGCTTATGTGGGAGGGAGAATAAAACGAAACTAGAAACTATGCTTATCCTTGAATATTTTTTGTCCTATTTCATTTATGTAATAAGCTATGAGAAATATTTGTTAGGGCAATTTTAGCACCAAATTTAAAAATTTTCATGACATGTAAATGGTGGGACTTTAGTCTTAATAAAGCGTCTCATGGATAGGAGTTATATGACTAGCACAAAAACCTTTACCACTCAAATTCCACCCAAAAATTGAGGTTCTGCCTCAGATCTTATGGATTAAAGCATTCACCTTAATGCCGAAAGTGTACCGTAGTATAATAGATTCTAGAACTTGTTTTGTGATGCATTCCGAGATCGCTAGTGAGACTACACTTTGTGTAGTTAGGAATAACTAAATGATAAGAGGCATTAGGATAAACCTTGTTTGATACCCGTATTATAATTACTTCTTCCACAATGGTTGAGTAATTACCCCACACCCTTGCGATGTACTCATCTTTAGTACACAATACCCCTAGTTAACCCCTCAAAGCCTATCCTTTTCGCTCGTCAAGCTTCGTTTTTCCTTGAATATTAATGAAGAGCATTGTTTGTAATCCACCCCCAAATGTACACCCAAATCGACTTAGCCTACCTTGTATGTACTCACCTTTAGTGCATTATTGTTATCATACTAAACCCTTAGTTCAATTATCTAGTTACTTGCATGGTTGCTAAGTCGAGTCATATATTTTATATACAGTTTTGGGACGATTGGGACTCATGGGTAAAGTAAAATTTGTTAGGAATTAGAAATTCCAGGTATTAAAGAGTCGGTCACCTCATGTATATGTTATCGTTAGAAAGCTCGTAGTCGTAGTTATTTCTAGTTAAGTAGTATTTAGTTATGTAACAATCGCGGGGACGGACGGGTCTTTACCCAATTGTATGCCCGATCCACAGCCCGTTGTGTGGCGTTTATGTAAGACTATAAATACTCTCTACCTCCCAAGGTAGAGAGTTGGAGCTCATAATAATATTCACTTTCTCTCACTAAGTTCCCTAAACCTCTAACTTTTTCTCTCTAGAACTCACCTTTATACGCCCACTTTGAGTTATGGTTTGATGTGTATGTGAAATCCAATATCTTACAATTGGTATCAAGAGCCATGGTTAGATCATATCTTGCACATCTTTGGATTTCTAGTGGTTTTTAGGTGGTTTTTGAGTTTGAAAAAGTTTAGTGGTTTGTGCATCATTTGGTTGATTTCTTGTGTTAAAGCTTGGATTTTGTTTGTACTTTTATGTTTAGAATCATCACAAGTGTTTAGGTTTTCATTTGGTAAGCTTGAATCATCTTGGTTGGGTTGTTTTTGGATTGAAAAGTAATGTTTGTGAAGTTTTCATAAGCGACTGATATACGGATTTTTTCTTAGTAGCGACTTGCTTTACAATTTGTAGCGAGTTGCGCTATTGAGCTAGCGATTAGCCTAGCGACTAATACAAGTAGTGGACTCTCCACTACTGCTGACTTGGTGTTAGCGACTGGCAGTAGCGAAGTTGCTATTTAGCTTACTTGATTCCTTAGCGCATTGATTCTAGCGAATTGTCGCCAAAATTTCTAGCTTACTTGAGGCTTAGCGAAGTTGCTATTTAGCTTAATTTGTCTTTTGCTTAGCTTAATTTGGGACTTTAGCTTAATTTAGTGGAATAGCTTAATTAGTGTGATAGCTTAACTTGGTGCATAATTTTCTAAATACTGAGTGATTTTTACTTTTTCTTGATTTAGTAAAATCCCGTGAAAGAATCTATTTCCTGGTTTAATCATAGGGTTATAAAATCCCGTAACTGACATCATGTCTACCAACGTTTCTACAATCATCTCCACTGTCGAGGATGTTCAAGCAAATGGTTCAGATACTCGTCCCACCCATGCTTGATGAACCGACTACGATTCTTGGGCTCAACGAATCGATTGTACTTGCCTTGGAAAGGAAAATGGTGTCAACATTCTCAAATCCATTGATGAAGGACCGTCGAAGTTGAGACGACTAGAGACATACTTGATATAGCCAAGATGGAACTCGATTTTGAATGGACGTGAAAAGATGTATGATGAGCTTGATGATAGGGAAAAGAGATTCGATGCTTATATCAGGGCTTCTAACATTGTTCTTCAAGGTCTTCCTAAAGACATCTACAAGCTAATCAATCACAACACCAAGCAAAGGCAAGATGGGATAATGTCAAGATGCTTTCTCGTGTTCAATTAACTATGGAAGACAGAGAATCACAACTCTATGACGAATTTGAACACTTCAAGATGAAACCGGATGAGAGTGTCTATGAGTACTATGTGAGATTTCATAAGTTGGTGAATGACATGAGGAACATCCGAATGACTATGCCTAACATTCAGCTGAACTCAAAATTTGTGAACAACATGAACCCCTAATGGCACAAGTTTGTCACCTCCGTGAAGCTCACTAAAGGATTGAAGAATACAAACTATGAGCAACTCTATGCCTTCCTCCTTCAGAATGAGAGACATGCTATGTTTTAAAAAATGATTCTTAATCATTCAAAACCAACTGTGGAGAGACAAGCTCATCTAATGACTCAACCGCTTCTACTCAAACATCTGAATCACAACCAAAGCCTCACAAGTCATACCCATGGGTAATGGTAATCACAAACTCATTCCTGATCCAATGTTCAAACAAGCCGAATGCCGATGCACACGGGTAACTTCATTAATCAACTAGCTCTTCTGATTAGTCAAAACATGAATTCTCTCCCACAAACCAACAACAACCTCATAACAACATCTAACCCACACAATCAAGCTACTATTAAAGATGGGAGGATCGTGGTGCAACCAGCCCAGAAAGACGTATGATCGGGAAGAGGTGGAGCGGTAGAGGTTATGTTGGTAATCGAATCGAGGAAGGAATGGTAATCCGTCAAGCTAAGCCGATCAAATGTTATAATGGTGGAGAGGGACACATTGCAAGGAACCGACATCTCCAAACGCCACGAATCGCCGACTTCAGAGATAAGATGCTGCTTGTACAAGCTCAGGATAATGGTGCTACTTTGGATGAAGAGGAATTGTTGTTTCTTGCCGAGGGCAATGCCAAGACCTATGATGCAGATGTGGATGAGCAGCCTATTTAGGAGATAGGTCACAATCATCAGAATGCCTTTCAAGTCACTGACAGATGCATACGACTGATGTGGATGATGGACCCATCAAGACACACAATTTTTATGGCTAGCATTTCTCCAATGGTTTCTCCCAAGGTCTCTTCTTCACCACAAGCTGGCCCATCCAAAGACAAACTCATCTTAGAGGTACTAAAACTATAATGATGATGCCGATGTGCAAAAGATGCATGACAAAGTACAATCAACTGAAACTATTGAATCAAATATTGAAGATATGGGTAATATCAATGTTGTCCCATATGTGAAACAAAGTGAAAGTGAAGTTGTACCAAGTGATGCATCTTCTCCAGTCAACAATGACTATGTTTTTGATGAATACACCGTGCTGCCTCGATGATTCCGTAAGTCTCGAACTAAATGCCTATAAAGAACGTGTTTATTTATGAACAACGCAAAATTTGAGTTGACCACTCGTGAGCGGAAATGGATGACCAAGCGCATAATCATTAGAAAAAGTAATTTTTTAGAAGAAGTATTAAAACAAGAGTTAAATTCCTTGCAAGAAAAACTTTCTAAAACCGCTAAACAAAAACAAGAACTTCAAGAAAATGTGAAAATGCTTAAGCAAGAATTTAATGCAAAGGAATCAAAACTCTTGAAAGATTTTTCTAATCTAAAAACTTTGAAAAACAAACTTGAAAACAAGTTGTACATACAAGAAAACACCATTCAGACCGCCACATGATCACTAAGCATAGAGTTTTAAGCGATAAGCATAGTGTTCCTATTATAGATAAACCCAACCTCGAAGTAATGGAAGATAGCTAAAAATGCTCAAAAGGATCTATGATGGCAATGAGATTCTTAAACCTAGACAAAAACCTAGTTGCTTTGAGTGCACAGAGGAAGATAAGAAATTAGATGAAATCACTAGGAGAAAAATGAACAAGAAACTAAATGATCCTAAATGCAAAGAGAAGAAAGTAATTATCACTCCCCATGACTACAAAAAGGAGAATTGGATTTCCTTGAACATGTTTAAGCCTCAGACATTGTTGACTCCCGAACAAGTGTTCGGAAAATGGATTTAGATAAGCGTAGCGTGAAAATATTGTTGAAACAAACCCTCCCTTAGAAAATGCCTAAAGCAATCGTGTATCCTCCTCCCAATACACCAATGCATCTTGTTCCTAGAACAATTGCCACTAAAAGCAAGACCTTAATTAGCCAATATGTTATATTTCAACTATTTGTTGATTTTGAGAAAACTTGCAATAAAAGGATCACACCCATGGTATAATGAAGGAGAAAGGGTTTTGAGCAAATGAAAGAATGTTATTTAACTGAGGTCATGCCTTTTTTAAACTTCTGAAAGATCACTTTGAGAGTCTTAAAAAGGGGATAGAAACCGATATTAAGGAATGGAAAAAGAATTTGATGCAATGATAGTTGAAGTTAGTGACTATGAGCAAGCACTAAAATATAATGAGATTGAGAGGAAGAACTTGCATACACTAAATGAGAATATGATATCTAATGTGTTGCTCAAGATGTTTTTCACCGCTACAAATTGTTCTATTAATGCTTCCCAATTTCATGAATTATCTCGGTCCCGAAAGTCTCCCATGATCGTGTCATTGAGCTTGAAAAAACTAATTCTGAACTAAACGAGAAAATTGAACCGATGATCATGACAATTTGGTTAAACATTTTTCTAAACTAGAAGTTGAGCATTTTAATTTACAACTAAAATATCAACATCTTAAAGAAAATGTCAAAACTTCAAATATCAAGACATCCTCAGATGATCCAGAGTTTGATGCGCTTTTTCAAATTAACAAACGTGATGAATGTGATTCAAGCTCATTGCAACACGATCCGAAAGTTGAAAGCCCAAATCTCTCAATTAAAGGGTCAAAAGAACAATATGACAGGCTCCCAAATGCCTCCTCCTTTAGATTCTCCGAATTCTCAAACTTTTCATCTTCAAAACTTAGTTAATGCCTTACAAAAGGAAAACGAGAGTTTTCTAGAAGAAAATGAAAAGTTAAACGACATTTTAAAGAGTTATATGATTCAACAAAAGTCACCCGTGACCAAAACAACGAAAAATAACGCCTTTACAAAGGAAATTGAGAATCTGAGAAGTCATGGAAATGGGAAAATACCACTTGTTTTCAATAAGAATGTTGTCTCAAAGTCACCCTTAGATTGCAAATACACTGATCGTTAAATATATTCCTCCTCATCTTAGGAATAATGAACATGCTTTTCATGACTATCTGTGCTCACCTTAAGGATAGTCTAGAATGTCTCCGTGAGATTGTCGAAGAGGATTTCATTAACAAACCTCTTGATAGTGAAATTAGGTTTGCTTGCCTCTATGCCAAACGATCTCAAGAGCTGCTAGAATGTGTAATTGCAACATGTCCAAAATCCTTAGGTGAAAAAGGCAAAGCCGTGAAGCCTTGTTCTATGCCTAGTGCCAAGCAGAAATCCGCTTTATGCCCGCCTTAAGAAAGTAAACACTAATGTGCCTTCAAGTAGTTCAGATTCCAGATATGTTAGTGCTAAGAATGTGAACTTTAGTGTGCTCTGCAAATAGCTCAAATCACATTCTTAAGAAAGTAACACTAATGTGCCTTCTAGTAGGTCCGATCCTTGCACATCAAGTTCAGGAATGCAAAAATTAGATCAACCAACTAATGTTCCCATTCCTCTACAGAGTAATCAAGTGACATTAAAGAAGCAGTCAAAGTCTCAAGACAATACAAGGAATGATAGGACCTTGCAAGCTAAAAATGTGCATTGAAGAGAGTAGAAGACCAATCTAGGAACTTTAAGCTTGAGTTGAATAAACGAATCGTGTTGATTCTAGTATTAGCCTTAGGCGCACGTAATTAATTCATTCGATACTATTTGCAAACCTTGTAATGATGTCCGCTTGAATTGTTGCTAATCATGAATGTGGTGTGAATGCTTTGTCTAATGCTGTCAAATGCCCGGTTAAAATTGTTAACGCTAATAATCGTAAGCAAAGAAGGAAAGGCAAAAGAAAGATTGTTAGAAAACAGGGGAAACCCACAGGAAGAACATTTATAAAGATAGGTTATTATTGGATACCTTTTGTTCATAAGAATAATCATTGTTTCTCAAACCGCTAAGATTATGCCCACTAGAAAATGGATGCCTACTGGTAGAACTATTCCCTTAAGAAGTGAACATACTTTGAATAGGTCAAATACGCATTACCCCATCTATTCCCAATGATTCCATTGCTTCTACTTCGATATGGATGTTTTATTTCGATGTGGGTGTTCCACTATCTGTTACTAACCAAGTGGAACCCATTCTTGCATGGGGATCCCAACTATCAAGTTATCCATTCTTGTCGGTTCAACTGCAGATCGTTCAAATCGCTGCGGGTACCCGGACTCAGCCGTTCCAAGCATATGATCGAGACCTCACGCTCATGAACTTTCGTGAGCAAATTCATCGACACGATTCGGTAATGATCATTTCGTGCAATTATGGGTTATGGTGATTATGTTGTTGGTGATAGTGTTATCTCTAGAGTATACTATGTTTAAGGTCTTGGTCATAATCGCTTGTCAACCCGTGATTCGATCTAGAAGTAGCCTCGAAAAACATACTTGTTTTGTTAGAGAACTTGATGGTAAGGAACTTTTAAGAGGAACTCGTGGTTCAAATCTTTACACCATCTCTATCGATGATATGATGAAGTCTTCTCCAATTTGCTTGTTGTCAAAGGCTTCAAAACAAAGTCATGGTTATGGCATCGTCGTCTCAATCACTTGAACTTCGGCACCATCAATGATCTCTCCACAAAGGACTTAGTTGTAGGTTTACCTCGACTAAAGTATGAAAAGGATCATCTTTGTTCCGCATGTCAATTGGGAAAAAGCAAGAAGTATGCCCATAAACCCAAACCTACTAACTCTGTCACTGAAGTTCTTCATATGATTCATATGGATTTATGACCAATGAGGTGCGTATCTTTGGGAAGAAATATGTGTTAGTTGTGGTTGATGATTACTCTAGATTTCACTGGGTCAAGTTCTTAAGGACAAAGGATGAAACTCCCGATATCATCATCAAACTCATCAAAGCTGGGGTTCGACTTAACAAAACGCCGAATAATCCAACAGACAATGGAACCGAGTTTGTCAACAAACAACTAGTGAATTATGAAAGCTTGGAATCACCATCAAAGAAGTGTTCCACGAACTCCTCAACAGAACGGTGTAGTTGAAAGACTAAATCGAACTCTTGTAGAAGCCGCTAGAACAATGTTGATTTACTCAAAGATTCCAATGTTTCTCTCGGGTGGGCTATTGCCACCTTGATGCTACACACAAAATCGTTCCCGATTCACACCGTCATGGAAAAACTCCATATGAACTTGCCCACAACAGAAAACCTAATCTCTTTCCTTCGTGTGTTTGGTGCATTGTGTTATCCAACTAATGAGGTCAAGACTTAGGCAAACTTAGAGCTAAAGGCACATTGAGTATTTGTAGGGTATGCACCAAACAAAAAGGGATACCCAATCTACAACAAAAGAACCCGAAATATCATGGAAACAATTCACGTTACGTTTGATGAGTCGACCGTCAAATGGCTCTCGACAATCCAGCTCGGACCCGACTTCAAAAGTAGCCCCATTGGTTCATCCCTTGTTCCAAACTCTTCTCAAGAAACTCCATATGTACCTCCATCTCAAGATGATTTAAAGAAATTGTTTGATCCTATGTTTGATGAACTTTATGATCCATGTACTAATGAGGTGTCGATCCTACAAAGAGGATGCTCATATTCCTCGTGAATGAAGTCAATCCTCAGCCTCAATATCTTTAAGTCAAGAAGCACTGGCCGATCCTTCGCCTCATCAACAAATCATCATTCTTCAAATGTACATCATGGAAATGTTTCTGGCATCAATGATGAAGTTAATCCCTTTGCTACTCCTCAAGATGCTCCGTTTGAAAACATATTTGCTCCTGAATCTTCATCAGAACCATCTTCTTCAGAGACATCGACTCGCTACTTCAGCCTCAACAACTACCACATGAACACCTCAGAAAATGGACTCACGATCATCCATTAGACAACATCATTGGAAATCCTCTCGTCCGTATCCACTGGAACAACTTGCAATGATGCCTTATGGTGCTTTAACTCTCAGACTCTCAAAGATCGAACCCAAAGATGTTAAACCGCATGAATGAAGATACGGTTCAATGCCATGCAAGATGAAATTCATGAGTTTGATCGACAGATGTATGGGAATTAGTACCACCCGATTGTTATGATTATTGCTCTAAAATGGATCTTCAAAGTGAAACTTGATGAGCATGGTGATGTTTTGAAAAAAGGCTCGTTAGTAGCTAAAGGATATCGCCAAGAGAAGGTATAGACTTTGAAGAATCTTTTGCCCCGTTGCTCGAATCGAGGCATCGAATCTTCTTGGCTAATGCCGCTAGTAAGAACATGGTAGTTTATCGATGGATGTGAAACCGGCATTTAATGGAGATCTTAAAGAAGTGGCTTACGCCGCCAACCAGAGGTTTTGAATCGAGCATCCTACTCACGTTTATCGCTGAAAAGGCCCTATATGGTTTAAAGCAAGCTCCAGGGCATGGTATGATACTGTCAAAGTTTCTTCTATCTACCGGATTCAAGAAAGGAGCAGTTGATCCTACATTGTTCACCGTAAAGTCGCAAACATTTAATTCATGTTCAAATTTATGTTGATGATATTATTTTTGCCTCGACCGACCCAATGGAATGTGATCGCTTTTCAAATGAAATGAGTTCAAAATTTCAAATGTCAATGATGGGACAAATGTCATTTTTCTTGGGATTACAAATTTCACAAAGTCCCGAGGCATTTTCATAAATCAATCTAAATATGCTACTGAGATCTTAAAGAAATTTGGATTTGATTCAAGTGACCTTGTTGACACCCCCATGATTGATCGAACCAAACTAGATGAGGACCACTCATGGATCATGATTGACCAAACGAAATATCGTAGTATGATTGGGTCCCTGATGTACCTCACCGCTAGTAGAGACCGCACATCTTGTTCGCTGTTTGCATGTGTGCTAGATACCAGGCTAAGTCTACCAAAAAGCACCTTGAAGCGTAAAACGGGTCTTCGGTATCTCCAAGGAACCATCAATATGGGACTTTGGTACCCGAAGGACACCGGTATGTCACTAACGCCTATGCAGATGCCGATCATGCGGATGTCAAGATACTTCGCCGGCACGCCTCGAGGTGCTCGCTTTTTGGGTGATAAGCTTGTGAGCTGGTCTTCAAAGAAGCAAATGAGTACTTCTATTTCTCTACGAGGTTGAATACATAGCCATGTCATCTTGTTGTGCTCAAATCTTATGGATGAGATCTCAATTATCTGACTACGGCTTTGAATTCAACAAAATCCCTCTGTATTGTGATAATAAAAGTGCTATTGCTCTCTCATGCAACAACGTTCAACACTCAAGAGCAAAGCATATCGACATTCGACATCATTTCATCAGGAACAAGTGGAAAAAGGTGTGGTGGAACTATATTTTGTGAGGTCCGAATATCGTTAGCGCACATCTTCACCAAAGCTCTTCCAAGAGAACGCTTTGAGTTTATTCTGACTAGGCTTGAAAAGCTTCAACCGTGAACACTCAAACGCTTCGAGGAAGACGAGGAGTAAAGGTCTATCTTCATCTATCTCTTGTAAATATTTTTTCAAAAACAAAATACAAAATTATAAAACTTTCAAAAAAAAAAAAAAAAAATCTGAAAAATTCGAAAAATCTTCAAAAAATATTGTCAACTTGTCATGTTTTTTTCTCGCCTCGATATATCTACGGTCTTGTGCTGTCATTCAAAGAATGACACGGGACTTTAGATGTTGTTCGAATTTAAAAAAAAAATCAAAAAATCAAAAAATATTTTTGGGAGAAAGAGAAACAATGGTTTATTGTCATTTCGTGCAATAACCGCTTTCAAAGAAAGAATGAGCCATGTTTTACCATGTTTTCAAATTCCATGCTCGATTCTATAAACATTTATCTGCCGAACTAACTGCTTTGAAAAATAACTCAGTCTCTATTTTTGATAATCATCTGAACTTATTTGTCAAAATATCTATCTCTCAATCAACAACCTATGTCATTCATTGAGGGGGAGAATGATTTCAATTAAATTAAAAAGTTATTTGGCATTCAATTGTTTTCAAAAGATAATCATGCATGTTTTATCAATGGAGTTTAAATCTCATAATCGATCCTTATCGCTTAAAACGCTTTCATAATCAAGTCACAATTCTCCTCAAAAGCTTTCAAAATCAATTTAAATCTATAAGAGATCACAAATCTCAAATGATTTGATAATTGTGATCAGGGGAGAATGTGATTTAAATTGGATTTAAACTGATAATTCGGTAAATGGTTTTATAAGGATGTACAAGGTCTCCTTCCCACATGTGACAAACGATTTCAAATTTTCCATGCACATGTTGAGGGGGAGCATCTATCTTAAACCACAATGATTTGAAACGTGATCATTTATCTCAATGTGCATGTTCCCTCTAGTATGTGCAAAACTCTTTTCAAACCTCGAGGCACATATTGAGGGGAGCAAAACATTGAAAACCTCATCCTTCCAAAAATGCTTTATCTACTTGATTGATTAGGAAGTGATGTTGATATCTTTAGAAAATGGTAATCAAAGAAGTTAATTCTTTCTCTTGCCTCCGTGTGCAAAACGATTTCAAACATTTGATGCACATGTTGAGGGGAGCTCTTATTCTAAAAATATCAAAAACAATTCAGGTACAAAATGCTTTGATAATATATCACTATCCGATTGATTTTCAAATGGTTTTCAATTGGTTCCAAATGGCGATGAACAATACCAAATAGACCACCAACTTTACTATGTACATGGTGATATAAGGATATAAGGTTAGGTATTGTTCCCATGATCCAAACGGAGGATCTACCCAGGGACTATCCACTAGTTAGTGTAGAGTTCTTAGGTATGATGATAAAAGGAGAAAATTGAGATATGGGAAGAGACCGAAGTCCGAGCTAGTAATCGAATAAACCCAACAAGGTTCTAGTTATGAAGTCTCGGTAAGCACTCAAGGGGTTGAAGAATGAAAAAGAATTGAATGAGAAAAGGGTGAAAACAAATAGCCCTCCAATTATTCAACCTTAGGCGTAAACCGGTTCAATTCATATGCTAACATGGTAACATCGGTATTGAAGACAAGACGCCATGGACCCAAAGTGACGCACCGCACTTCAACTTTCCAAACCACTCAAGTTCCTCTTAAAAGGACTTGTTTTCATTCTCACGGGAACCGCATTATCTATCGACTTTCTCTTAGAGATTGTTGATATTGAAGAAGGAGACCCTCTCCCTAGTCTCCGATATAGGATCCAAATATGCACAAATTGAGTCTAGTGCCACGAGATCATCAATAAATCTCATTAGACACTTTCAATGAAGACTCTCTGTTTCACACAATGTGGAAAGAAAGATTATATCTTGAGTCCTACGCATTATCCTTGTGGTATTGCCGTAACATCCGAAAGTGATATAATAAACATATTCACAATGAAGATGGAAAGCCTTCTCGAGCCAACATCTAACAAGCTCCTGGTAGGTGGCATGTGAGATCTATTATACAGACCAACCATGTGACAACCGACGTAAACAATGGAGAGATTCAATCTTTTGAATCAATCTCGTTCAGTTATGGATTGACGGATACCTTTGAAAACCGTCTTTGTGCTTAAAACTCTTTTCTTTAGCACATCGACCGTGTACGTATTTTTCAAATCAAAAGGTGTTTATGATTGATAATTGATTTTCATTAAAACCTTCGTTGTATTGCAAAACAATTTCTATTGAGCAATACACGATTGTTTTTCAAATATCTTTTCATCAATCGCTGAATCAAATTACCGGGTTCACTCACTTCGTTGTCTTTGAGACGCTCCGGTTTGAGAACGTAGAGCAAATAAGCAACCCTCGCCAAGGAAATTCTTCGAATTATACCCGATCACAGCAAGATTTGTATCGATCAACGGGAACCGCGGGGCGCGTGTACTCAATTCAACGAAAGTGATCAAAGACACTTTCGCGCTTTATTGCTAATGCCTTATGCAGTACACCCGACGTTTGCAACACGTAATGGAGCAAATCCATAGCCGCATGCTCACACAACACATTCATATTTTAAGAAATCATGATTAGTGCATCAATGACTCTGATATTTTCACTCCATGCTTCGCTACGCCAATATCATGAATCAACTAAAAGCTTCCGCTACTGGATGAGAAGATATCATGATCCAATGAGCATGCGGTCCGAAAGTCACAACATCACATAATACCAACACCACAATGGATGTCTCGAGAGATTTTTTATTGATGATCTCAAAGGATGGCATAACATTATTATCACGCTGATCAAGAAAAGACCTCCACTTGGATTAACCAAACATGCAATGAGTGGAATCAATGACTACGAGCCTCGGAGCAAAGTACTACATCAAGAATGCAAGATCAATTGTTAATGTAATATCTCGCTTGTATTCAATGTATTTTAGTATATGTTTGAGGTGACCTCCCTTAGGGGGAGATTGTTAGGAATTAGAAATTCCATGTATAAAAGAGTCGGTCACCTCAAGTATATGTAATCGTTAGAAAGCTCGTAGTCATAGTTATTTACAGTTAAGTAGTATTTATTTATGTAATGCGGAGGACGGACGGTCTTTACCCATCAGATGCCCGATCCACGTTCTTGTGTGGCGCTTTTATGTAAGACTATAAATACTCTCTACCTCCCAAGGTAGAGAGTTGGAGCTCATAATAATATCTTTCACTTTCTCTCACTAAGTTCCCTAAACCTCTAACTTCTCTAAATCACTTATATGCCCACTTTGAGTTATGATATGATGATGTGAAATCCAATATCTTACAAAAATTTTATGGAGGACGGAAAGAACGTTAAATCAAATTCCTTATTTACGAATAAAATACTCCAAGTGTTTTGATCTTTCACCGGTCAAATTGTGTTAAAGTAATAAAACTCAAGTGTAGATATGCTCGTATAAATCCCTTATATTTTGGTGTTATCATAGAGGATGGTAGAGTAAAAGTGTATGAAAAAAAAAAAACATACGGGCTACCATCCTACATCTATTTTTATGTTTATGTTTTTCAATTTATGTGTGTGTGTTTCAAGTTATCTATAATTTGTGAGTCGAGATTGGCTTAGAACGCCTTCTCTTTCATGCTTGTAACATAAGATTTTTGACTTGCCACCACTAAATCGCCATCCAACCAAAACCCTTGTTTCCCTACCGTAGTTTCCCTAACGTTACAACCCTTTTAAAAACCTCTTAGATAGTTGTTCCTAGGTGCTTACACCAAAGCGATGGAGGTTTGATCTAGTCTCAAGCCTATGGTAATTTATGTACTATGACCGGTTAATGAATGTTTATCTTCCATTTCCATTTACTATATTTCATATACACCCGAGAGATGAGAGAATCCAAACACCCTTTGTGAGGTGCTAGTATATAATTTTCGCTGTTATTACTATTATCGTGCTTTTACTTGTTGTGAATTATGTTAAACCAATGCCTCATGCCCCCTAACTTATAAATTGATTGGCCAAAAGCACATTTGTTGAGGACAAGCAAATACCAAGTGTAGGGATATTTGATAAGGATTTAAAACGTATAATTTTAAGGGGTCATTTAAGCCCCTAATCGCCACTTTTTATATCCGGCACGCTTAATTTCGCTTCCTTTTCACTTTTAGGTCTCTTGGAAGTAAATGTGGAATGATGCATATTTAAAAGGAGTGAATATATGAAGAAAATGGCCAAGTCAAGATCAAAGACACTCAAGTCAGCTGATTTGAAGCCGGGCGCGCCCCAAAAAGGCTACACGCCCCTCTATACAAAATTAGATTTGTGACGACTTAGTAGACTTTTTGCTAAATTACACCTGACGGTGTCAGACTTTGAAGAGGAAGGGCGTCACTAATACTTTTCATCTCAGACGACCTAGATCCAGAATCAAACAACGTAACGATTAAAGACTGACGGCGTCACAAGTGTAAAATTATATATAGAAATCGAATTTTCAGAATTTTAGGAGGTAGACTTGTGGAGTAAAATCCTAGAACGATTGTAGTCCGGCTGGACAAAGATCTTAGGGTTCTCATACCCTATTTTACATCAAGATAAGTGTTTTACTTCATTGATTTCATTATGTCTTCGATTGTATGTGTGTATGCTTGCATGTTTAACATGTCCGGCTAAATTACTTTTGTGTTTGCTTAGATCAATGAAACATATTTATTAATTATTGATTGGTTGTCTCTTATCTTAATTGTAATTGGCTTAGGAGTGCACTAGGCTATCGTTGTGTTTAATTGCTTGAGTAATATTTGTGAACCTTAGCTTATAAATCACGTAGCGGAATTGTAGGCTAAACATCCAAAGATAACCTTAGAGTTAGTTTATGAAACCTAGAGATTTCGTAGACAATAACCTTAAGGTAGTCTCAAAGAGTTAGGAATAAAAGCATACCCTACTAACTTTAGAAAACACAACGTTAAGAATTACGACATAATTCAACCACCAATAAAAGATAACTAAGGAGTAATAGTATCTAGGTAAACACATTTTTAATCATCATACAAGCACATATCAATAGACATAAGACTACCCATAGTTTAGATAATTAGATAGTAGAGTAATCGGTAGAAGTACCAAACCCCCAATCCAAACCCCGAGATTTTACCATTAAAAATATAAAATAAAAATAAAAAATCTTCTCCTCAACTCCTTAAGCGTAATACACTTTACTAGCATTCATATTCCCCTGAGAATCGATATCAATACCCGAGGCTTACCCAATACTACACTACAATGATTAGGTTCACTGCCTAGGGTGTAGAAAAACTTGCTCGACTTAAAAATTCCTTTGACTCAACGGCCAGACGCCAAGATCGTGTACAAATCGGGTACAATCCTATATGGGGTGTGGGAGGAGCAATTTATAGAATGCCTCATTAGACTATCCCTAGAAAGAAACATTAAGGTGACGTTTGGTATGCGATTTTAGGATAAAAAGATTGGACTCAAAGTAAAAAGATATGTTTGTTTTGAATCTTAGGATTTTAAAATGTGATGCAAACCCTTCTGCAAAGGGTTGCAGAAAACCCAACCAAGGTGCTTGGATTTTATATTATCACTACCATGTTATTTCGTCTTTTTGTGATTTTAATCTCTTCCAACTTCTTTTTGCTTGTCCTCATGTGACAATAATTCATTTTTAATTTTGTCCTCATGTATATATTTTTTTTTATTATTATTTTTATTATAAAATTTATTTAATATAAATTATTTCTCTCTCTTAAACTTATCTCAAATCCAAATCCTAAACCAAATCCAAATATAATTCCAATCCCGTCTACGAACCAAACGGACCCTAATGTGAAGAACATACTCCTCAAAACGATGTAGTTAAAGCACAGCCCAAATGGCAACAAATGATTCTATAGTAGACCCAGCTGAACAAATGCAGGCCTCAAGTGATCTTGTGGCTTGGAATTATAGAAACTCAAATCAATAAAAGTCGAACAAAAATCCAAAATGTATTTTAACACATTGTTCCGACAAATTTTTTACACTCACATCTATGACCAGGTTTTAACACACGTACAACGTTAGATATTATTTGTGACCACTTGGGTTGTTAATAATAAAGTCATCATGACGTTTTGAAGACTAGAAGAAAATTAAGCAACTAAACAAGACTTGTTCCACCAACCCCATTCTCAACAACTCAATGTAAACCTTTTTGATCATTCGAACTTCGAAGTTATGTGAATCTTTTATTCATGAATGCTTATTATTTCCGTTCAAAAATGAATGCTTATTATTTTATTGTTGGATGACTCATTGTTTCAAAATTACGTTTGCTTAATGCTTGACTCCATTTGTTAAGCAAATGAGTACGAAGAAATGATTATGCTTCCAAAACTTATTCTGGCAGAACTATTGACATTGCTTTGCAAAATAAAAGCTAAAAATACATAAACCGCGCTCATAAAATTTCTTTAAAAACGATCCAAGGTATAAAGTATCTCGTCAATGCATTTTAAGCTTGTGCTAAATTAAAAGTGACGAGTCTTTCTAATAAGACTAAAATACACGGTTGGTCCCTAAACTTGGCAGGACGGATCGTGATGGGACAAAACTCGGCCTTTTCATCGCCACAGGTCCAAACCATGGCCATTAAATGCCAGATTCGTCCCTTGACCAATAACGGCGTTGTCAACGTTCCGTTATACGCAACAAAACCCGTAATCATGTTACTATCAGGGTACAATAGTCATTTTGTTTTTATCAGAGTAAATTGCCTTGTCCAATTCCCGCCATTATGTATACAATATAACAAACTGCGGTACTCATTGCTCATCCCCAAACTTGTTTTGAAGCCTACCCGTAAAACCCTAATACAATGTCTATCATCAAATCAAATAACTGAAAGAAGAAAATAACAAACAACCACCTTGGATTTACTCTGTATTGTGTAAGGGAATATCTTTATATGATGATCGTGAAACGGAGGAAAGAGTCAGCAATTGGAGATATTGTAAGTCTTTTTTAGAGCCTATTACAATTATATGTTATACGACTAATTGTTATTCCCTTTAGGTAACTTTAGCTTAACAATGTTTTTATACATTTTTATAAGCGGGTGAACCCGATCGCTTAACATGATGTTCATTATGAAGGTACATTCAAATACTTTCCGTGCAGATATATCAAGGAGGCAAGAAATGCCTGTTGATCTTGTGGAAATAAAAAGACGATCTGTTGATGAAATGGATGCTCATGACCCAAATCGGTTATGAGTCCGACAAACCAATTATTTCTACTTTCTTAAGCCTGGTTGTACATTAGACGACGATTTGTTTTCTTTGCGTGAAGCTGCTAATGTAGACTTGTTGAAAGATGTTGTCATTCAAAGATAAGTCGATAGACGTGTAGAAAATAGGAAGACTAGATTAGAACTTTCTGAAATGTCCCCACAATCAATTAAGACTGTGTTTTGGGAGATGGATGAAGATAGGAGAAAAGTTGCTACTGCAGTTTATTCAATCTTGTTGTAGACGTTGGTGTTAGATGATATAGATAATGAACTCCCTAGATCCGCTTATCCAACTTACACAATTGCATGTGGACGTCAATGCTATTGGTGAATCTAGCAATTTGCCAAACATTGAGCCACCTTTCCACCCATTCCATTTGCTACCCAACATGTTCATAACAGTGAGCGTGCTTTAGTAGTTATTGATGAGGACAATGCTATAAAGGAGCATGATAATGTTGAGGTTAACTGCTTTAGAGAGTGGGAAGCACTTAGACAAAGTTGAACAAAGACTAGTTGATGTCAATAAACAACTTTGAGGAGCCTCGAAAATTTTGAGGTTAATCGCTTCAATTGACTCAGAGAAGCATTTACACAAAGCAGAGCACTAGTTGATGTCAATAATGTGTTTGAGGAGCCTGATGTGGATGTAACTCGTTTCAATTGACTCGTGATAACATGGAAGAGATCCCGTTGTTGAAGTTACTCGCTACAAGCGAGTGACACTAGTGACTTTGGCAATGCAGTTCAACCAAATGAAGAGAACACTTGTCAAGAGAATGATGCACAACTTGGTATGGTACAAGTAGGTCAGAGTAATGATTTAGGTTAAGAAGGAACAACCAAGAATACAAGTGATGACAGTAGCTTGGTAAATGATTTACCTGTAATGGTTGATGATGTATTTTGCAGTGACCATGTTAGTTTCCAACACGCACAATTTGCTAATGGCGCCTATACCACTTTTTCTATGTTGGTCGAGTTTGGTATCGCATGGGAAGTAAAAAACCTAGTAAGAGAGCATTCAATAGAAACTAGGAGGGAGTTGTTTTCTGTGAAGAATGACAAAACAAGAATAAGGGTCGTGTAGGTTGTGTTCCACTTTCGTGCCCAACAGGTCCCGGACTGGATATAGGCCCATCTAGAAGTCCATTAAGCGTAAGGTATAAATGGATTGCTTTCTCGCAAAAAGTACCCTTCACATATACCGCCCATGGCTATTGTTTGTCAGCAGAATGGTGAGAAGTGTATCCGTCAGTAACATATAATGAGCAACACACTTGTTTGCAATCAAGGGAAGTCAGAGCTTTTGACCTTCGCTATATCTTACAGAAAATTACATCACAAGTTGAAACAAATCCACGCTTTTCCCTCACAGTGCATAATCAACTTACCAACCAATACGACCTTCAAGTGTCCTCAGCAGGAAGGTTTAAGGGCCAAAACCTAGCAATAATGTACCATAAGGGGTCAATTCAAGCTACAATTTACCATGTTGAGAGATTATGTTCAAGAGTTGCTGAAGACAAACCCTAATACAACAGTGGTGATGAATGTGGAACGACCTCCGATGAGTCTCTTCCAACCGCAGAATTCAAGAGATCAGATGTTTGTTTAGGTGCAATCAAGCAAGGATTTAAAGATTGTGGGAGATCGTTGTTTGGGCCTGGCCGCTTCCAATTCGTGGTCCTTTCAATGGTCAAATGATGACAGATGTGAATTGATAAGCAACAATGGTATATACCCTTTCGCTTATGCTTTTGTTGATTCAGATAACATAGAATCATGGACTTGGTTTCTTCATTGTTTATCCGATGATATAGCACTTGGGCCAATTTCAAGCATCACTTTTATTAGTGACATGAATAAGGTACTCTCTTAACTGCTCATGAATTTAAGTCTCTCTGCTTTGAAACAGAAAGAAACATATTTGATTTTGTGCGTGATATAAGTAGAGCTTTAGCGTAAGTTTTTCAAAGTGCGTAACATGATTCTCAGATAAAGCATTCATGACAAAATGAAACTGCAATGGAAAGGTAGGGCCTACAAAGACCATTTGTGGAAATGTGTAACAAACCTCAATGCTGTATAGTTTCGAAAGCTATGGCTAATCTCAAGAAACTTAATCAACCAGCCCATGATTGGTTAAGTAAGATACCACCGATCCATTGGTCAAGGTCACATTTTTCATGTAAGTTATCTATCTATTTCACTTACTTTGTATTCAGAAATGCAGATAAACAGTTATAATTAATACATGTTTATTACTTGTCATCTTTAGGGAGAGCTACTCCTGATGTGTTACTTAATAACATGTGTCAAGTGTTTCATGAGAAAATAAAAGAGGGATTAAGCAAACCAATTATTACACTTTAGAATACATCGGTAATACTGTATGAAAGAGGATAATGCATGTTCTTATGGTGATTGAGAAGAGTGATGGGCCACTAACACCAACTGCACAACACATGCTAGAGGCTATTAAGAAAAAGGCTGTTAAGTATAATGTTTTATAGAATGGGGGATCTAAGTTTCAGGTTAGTGGACCATGGGGTGACCAATGTGTAAGTTAATGTTGCAAGACTTGTACTTTGAAGAAGGGAGATAACAGGTTTACCATGTAAACATGTTGCTACCAATTGAATATGGCTTTAAATGGCCAACAAGTAGGAGCAGAGAAACATGGGCTCATCCTTGTTACTATCTTCTCACTGGGAGGCTACCTACAAACACCATGTCAAAACCTATAACTAGCAAAGTACATTGGGAAAAATCAACTATGCCAACAAAAATTGTTCCAATCAAATCCGAAACAAACCCGCCACCGCAAGAGGTAGAAAAGAGTTAGGATAGCTCCTGAAATCAAGAGATTGTGAAGGATGGTAAGTTGTCAAGGGCTTGGAAGAGTGTTAAGTGTAGTATTTGTGGCATTGCTGGACACAACAAGGTAACATGACTAGGGTATGCTGGAGCCGCAAGTGGAACGCCAATAAGGGAAATGTCAAACGGTGCCTACTAAAGCCGCAGAAAAAAGAAACATCCTAAAGGTAAAAGGTAGCGCAGATAAAGAAGTCAAGTGTTGTTGTTAAGTTTTGCAAGTAGCCTTCAAGGAAGTGGTGTTCAATCTGAAAATCAAGAGCCAAAGAATCAAGATCCTATCATACATGATGCATCCTGCCACAATCCCAAAGAACATCAAGATGAAGCAATTGCCGATCCCAAAGATGCAAGAGCAAGGCCGTCAATCCCAAAGAACATGATCAACCCCAGCCCGATTCTCGATGTAGTCAACTCGATGTTCAAGCAGCCTTCAACCCACCGCTACACGTAAGAATGACTACAAAGCAGTCGACCGGAAAGAATGATGGCCTCACCATAGGTCAAATCATATGCTAATTATCCGGACGATGTTTCATCTAGTTTATTTCCTATGGACAAGTTATGTACTCTAAAAACATATGTGTGTGTTCTAACTCAGTAGTTCTCATGCTTTGAAAAGTATGCAATTTTATGCAGTTGGAATTATATCCATTTGCATTAACTAGGGAACCATGTCATTATTGTGTATTTTTTTAGATTGACTAAGCTTGATGTGTGAATAATTTGCATCAAAAGTAACCAAAGCTAAATAGAACCTCATAAGAATGTTGACATTTAAAAGTCAACCCTAAACAAATTGCTAAGCATCTCAGATACCCATAAGGCATTGAAAATCGAAACAAACAAAACTCAATACTTCATAACAAGGTTACTACAATTCAAGATACAGAACATTAACCAACTAGCCTCATTACATAAAAGGTTTATAAGTTATCCCAATGCATAAACAATCAAGAACAACATCCAACTTAGCACCAGGTAAATCTTCCACTTCCACACATCACCTTGAGCAGCTACTAATCTTGCCTCAAGCTCATTTCTCCCCTCAAAAGGCCTGGTATGATCATTCTTGAACGCAAGATTTCGGATCATACCATCTTATCCACCGACAAGAAGACCCTTATTGATGATTATGACAAGTCATTAAACAACCACCATTGTTACAAACTTACACAAGAAATATTAAGACGCACTTACTTGAACATGACAACCAAAGAATCGACTGGTTGGCAGAGGTCCACGGCGCTAATAGCTTGCTTACCACACCACCAAAGAACGCACCATCTTGAAACAATTATCGTTTTGAAGAAGACCGGTTTTAAAGGATAGTTTAGGGATGGGTGATAAATGTAGAACAAACCGTGTTACACACATATACTAGCTACGCATTAATCGCACAACGGTTTTATTTAGTACGCTACAGTGAAAGATGGTTTTGCCCTCACCAACATAACGTTGACAACGGCATTATTGGTCAAGGGACGAATCTGGCATTTAATGGCCAAGGTTTGGACTTGCGGCGATGAAAAGGCCGAGTTTTGTCCCATCGCGATGCGGCCTGCCAAGTTTAGGGACCAACCGTGTATATTAGTCTTCTAATAATATTCAGGATAAAATTGGAGGTCCTCAAAATTTTGAGCCATGGTGAGTACTACAAAAGTTGGTAAAAGTGATGTTTAACAAAGGTTAAATGTCATAAAAACAAAGTCAAGCAATAATTTATTTTCAATAAGAGTATCTAATTTTTTTTACTAGCCACTTTAAGTATTTTCATTAGATATTTAACGATCATCCTTAAGTTTAATATTTCATGTGCACCGTTGCTGCCACCACCAATCACGGTCGCTACCACCAATCCCACCCATTACTATCACCACTAACCATCCGCCCCTACCACCGACCATAACCCCACCACCAACCCCCGCCCGCCACCACCAACCACCCCGAGAGTGGTGGGCGGGTATGGTGGTGATGGCAGCAGTGGGTTGGGTTCGGTTGGTAATGACAACATTGTTTGTTAAAGGGTGACAGTGGTGGTGACGACAGTGCCAGGTGGCGATGGTGTTGGGATAAAACGGTATATGGGTAGGGTGGTGGCAGTGGTGGTTGGTGGTGGTGGTGGCGGTGGTGGTTGGTGGTGATTGTGATGGGTGGAGTTGGTGGTAGCGACGATGATTGGTAGTGGTAGCGGCGACGACGGTGAATTTGAAATGTAGAACTTACGAATAATCATTAAATATTTGACGAAAATAGTTAAATTGCTATCTTTTCATGAAAATAAATAAATAAATAACTACCTTGATTGGAAATAGCTATTAACTTATGTGTTTTTTTGCGGCATTTTCCATTAACAATAAATTTGTGTTATAACAAATCATCCTTTCGAATTGTTCTTCCTTTTCGCCATATGAGCATAATTGTTGCAAGGTTTTTGATTGTCAATTAATGTACAATTTTCTTTGTTCCAAATAATGTACAAAGAAGAATGATCAAAGTTATTGAAATTTCAAACTCCAGAGTCCAGACTAACGACTTTAAAAAAGGGTCCTGCTATGCAGGCACCCCATGTAGGGGGTGTTTGCATTTTTATATGGTTCCCAATCATTGGATGAGGCGACGGGGGAATGTTTTTTCTCGATTTCCGTGCCAAAATCTTAAAAGATGGGGTGTTTGGGCTGCTGTGGTAGCAATAGTTTTACAACCTTTTTTTAAAAAGTTTTACAACTTTTTTTTTAGTTTTACAACTTTTTGTTTACAAGTTTTGTTTACAAAGTTTTATAACTTTTTTTACAAGTTTTTTTTTTTGTTTTACAACTATTAGTTTCAGTTTTATAACTTTAAAAAAAAACGTAGTCGGGAAATTTTTTAGGCTCAGATTCGAAGGTTGCAAAGTGAGATTTTATCTCACTTTACCGTCCATTCGGTTTCGGTTATCATCATCGCCTCGTAAAATTTTAAGGCTCAAAAATCATCATCGCCGGAAAATTTTAAGGCTCAAATTAAGGTTGCAAAGTGAGATTTGATCTCACTTTACCGCCCATTCGTTTCTTATCATCATCGCCTCGGAAAATTTTAAGTCACAACTGCACAAAGTCACAAGTTCACAGGATTGTCAAACTGCACAAGTCTCACAAGTCCAAAACTGCACAAGTCTCACAAGTCTCAAAAGTCTCAAACTGCACAAGTCTTACAAGTCTCAAACTGCACAAGTCACTTGACTAACTGCATAAGTCACAAGTTCTCAGGACACAAGCCTCACAAGTTCAACAAATTTCACGTTTACACGTTTTCAATATGCAAGTGGTAAGTAGGATTCCAAAACTGCAAAAGTTCACAAGAAAGTAAACAATATTCTCAAAGTGCAGGCACTTCATGCTTATAATGCCACAAGAAAGCAACAACACCAACCAGCAACAATACAAACTAGCAAGAAAGCAACAACACCAACAAGCAAATTCACCAACCAGTAACAAGCAACAACACAAACTAGCAAGAAAGCAACAACACCACAAGCAACAACACCACAAGCAACAACACCAATAAGCAACAACACCACAAACAACAACCATGTCTAGTTCACCATTTGACACACAAGAGGTAAGGCTCAGATTATTAGCTCTTTATCTATAGTTATCAAATATGAATGTTGCAAAGTGAGATATAAACTCACTTTACCATCCATTCATATTTGCCATGCCAAAACTCTTGAGATTTTTTTTTTTTATAAAAATCATCATTGCCTTTTTTTTAAAACCTATTTATTTCATTTAAAGTTGCAAAGTGAGATAAAACTGCTCACTTTATCATCCAGTAATGAAACTGCATAGGCACCCCAACAAGTTTCAACAGAAACATCACCACAACAAATAATCAGGTGACTCATTAGAGTATCACCTGCAAAACATCACCACAAAAAATAAGTCATTGCCACAGAAATATCACCACCACAAAACAGATAACCTCACAAAAACATCACCACCACACTTTTCAATTTTTTTAGATCTAACAAGTAAACTTTTCAAAACTTTTTCAGATAAACAGATACAACTTTTCAATTTTTTTCAAGATCTAAAAACATTTCAAAATATAAAAACTTGTTAGATCTAAAAAATAAGAAACGAAACAAGTAACCAACCTCACGTAAAACATCACCACCACACTTTTCATTTTTTTTAGATCTAACAAGTAAACTTTTCAAAACTTTTCAGATAAACAGATACAACAACTTTTCAATTTTTTTCAAGATCTAAAAATCTTTGAAAAATAAAAAACTTGTTAGATCTAAAAAATAAGCAACGAAACCCAAGTAACCAACCTCACAGAAACATCACCACCAACTTTTTATTTTTTTTAGATCTAACAAGTCATTTTTCAAAACTTTTTAGATAAACAAATACAACAACTTTTCAATTTTTTTGAAGATCTAAAACCCTTTGAAAATTAAAAATCTTGTTAGATCTAAAAAATAAGCAACGAAACAAGTAACCAACCTCACGTAAAACATCACCACCACACTTTTCATTTTTTTTAGATCTAACAAGTAAACTTTTCAAAACTTTTCAGATAAACAGATACCGCAACTTTTCAACTTTTTTCAAGATCTAACCTCACAGAAACATCACCACAACATATAAAAACTTGTTAGATCTAAAAAATAAGCAACGGAACCCAAGTAACCAACGATCTAACAAGATTATTACTTGTTAGATCTAAAAAGTTTTTAGATCTAGATCTAACAAACTCAACTAACAATCAACTGAGAGAGAGAGAGAGAAACGAGAGGATAGAGAGAGAGAGAGACCGTGTGATATGAGAGGTGAGACAGAGTATTATCAACTCAGGGAGAGAGAGAGAAACAAAACCATGTGCGCACACAGAAAACAAAACCACAAGAAACGAACGCGTAAACACTTCCAACACCACACACGTTTTATTAGTAAAACTAATATAAGTTTTTAAAATTAATAAAAGTAATATAAGTTTTTAAAAGTAAAAGTAATATAAGTTTTTGTATTAGTAAAAGTAATAAAAGTTGAATTAGTAAAAGTATTAAAATAAAAGTTGTATTAGTTTTAAAATAAAAGTAATAAAAGTTGTATTAAATTTAAAATAAAAGTATTATAAGTTTTTTAAAATAAAAGTTGTATTCGTTTTAAAAGTATTATGAGTTTTTTAAAAGTATTATAACAAGTTTTTTAGGAGTTGTATTAAAAGTTTTACAAAAGTTGTATTAAAAGTTGTATTTTTTAAGTTTTATAAAAGTTTTACAAAAGTTTTATTAAAAGTTGTATTTTTAAAAAGTTTATTAAAAGTTGTATTTATTATTTTTTAGGTGTTCCGTGATGAGGTTGTTTTAACTAATTTTGTGCAATCTACTGCTCAATCGAACGGTTTTCTTATTGTTAAAGGAAGAACTAAAACAAATAGGGGCTATAAATACTCAATCGAATTTAAGTGTTCTATACATGGGACATCCGCGACGTAAGGTTTAGAAGATGAACTTCAACGCAGACTGGTACCGCTAAAACTAATTGCCCATTCGATTACTGTAAATATATGGTCGAACGTACCGCTAAAACTAGTGGTTGGATCTTGAGGGTCAAGTGTCTGAGGCATAATCATGATTTTGTAGACTCGTTCCATGGATTTTCACATGCCATGTGATTAAAAGAAAATGAGTTAGTTTTGGTGGAGCAATTGACAAAACATCAAGTAGCACTACGAATTATACTTTCTTCACTAAAAGAAAGCGAACCGAATAACGTGTCTAGCATTAAAACGATATATAATGCACAAAACAAGATACGCGGCGCCATTCGTGGTGATATGACTCGATACAACTCTTTTAGCACATTTGAGGCGAAGATTATATATATTACCCCTGGGTAAATGACCACACTAATGAGCTTGAGGAAATATTTTTGTTCACCCGACCATATGCCCGGTGGACAACATTCTCGAAATCATGATGATGGACTCCACATACAACACCACGTTGTTTAAACCGCCATTCTTACAATTGTTGAGTTACTTCAACAAACGTAACATTCTCAATGGCTTAGCTTTTGAACGTAAAAGAGCCAAATTTCAAATGGGTGTTGGAATGTGTTAAGTTGGTAATATAAGAACAATATTACCCGCTGTTATCGCCACCGACAGAGATTTACGTTGTTTGGGGAATGCAGAGCGTAATTCCCAAACGCTAACAGACACTCGTCGATGGCATATCAATCAAAATGTGCTCAAGCATTTCTACACAAATTCGCTACGGAAGAGGAGTATGAGTCCGTTATATGGACATGGGATTTGATGGTTAAAGCTCAATCGAAGATGAGTTCACGACTATTATCGCGACCTACAGGATTTATTGGTCCAAAACGTGGTACTTACCTATTAATACATTTTTATTATTATTTAATAAATAACTACTCAATTTTTTTCACTTTATTAATTCATTGTTTTCTCGACGCTTTGGCGGTATTATAATAACCGGCCGCAACATTACGACCGCATGTTTATGTCGTACATTACCGATCAATATCGCAGCTCGCCGGACAAAACATGTAGAGTTGAGGGTCAACACGCGTTGTTGAAGTTATACTTAGGCTCCACGCAGTCCGCCTTAGACACGCTTGTTGTGTTCGGTCGACAAGATTATAGGCGCAAGAAACCGCGATAAAGACTCTTTGAATACAAGCAAAATCAAGAAACCGTGATTCGTGTAAGCACACTATTTAACGAATCGGTATAATTTCAAAAGATGCTTTACTACTCATACTGCTAAAGTAAACGGATGTGGACCCACATGAATGTGGTCATCTGGCCGTTAGTTTATGGTTTACCATGCTATCACGCAACATTACCTTTAGATTCATGGTATGTATATTAAATTTATTCCTATCAAGTTATTCTCCCCACAATACCGATAATTTATACTAGTCACTTTTTTCAATACAGGATCGCCTATTCCGCTTAATGCCGTTGATAATTTTGGAGAACACTAATGTTCCCCGCCTAGAGTCCGACATACTATACACCGTAAGAGCCCGAAGAGCCTCAAGGGCCTGAAGAGCCTCAATATTTTTTCTTGTCAAGATGACGTGAGAAAAATTCCAAAATGTTTTAACAAAGCATCGCTGCTTGTCAAGAAAAATATGTTAAACATGATCGAGGTATATACGCCCCAATCTCCATCAACTCGCCTGTAAAGAAAGTACTCGTGGACGCCCGAAAAGGACAAAAAGTCCAAGGCTAAACAAAATATCCGAGATTTGAACAAAGAACCCCACGTGGCACCGCAGAAGCTATACAAAACCTAAAAAGTCCGAGACTTAAATGAAGAAACTGGAGACATAGTTCATACGCGGGGAGAGCCTTCTAATGTCCTGCACTTGAACGAAGAACCTAGCAGGGCGATTTAAGACACGAAGTTGTACATTCCGCATGACGATAGCGAATATTTTATGACTCGAATTCCACCTCTTTTCCAACGATGGATCCTAGGGATTGTTAACGTGGAAGGTGATGGAAATTGGGTATCGAGTTTCGTGAGGTCTTGGTCATCCCGGCGATATGGCCAAGACTTCAAATATTGTCGTGGAAGAGGTAGACAATCACCGAACTTTACGAGGAAATGCGGGGACTTGGTTTACACATATTTCGAACTCGCTGAATTGGTTTGAATCGGTTCAAAGACCCCACGACATCGATGATTATTCCATACACGGAGCGGCTATTTTACAGCTCTTAGCCGTCCAATTGTATGCATATCCGATAGAGCATCTACTACGTGTCTTCCGCTTAGGTCGGTCCGAGACAACACAACTATTGTCCCCCGCTAGATTCTTCGGGGAAGACCATGCCGCCATTACGCTCATGCGTTCGATGAAAACTCACCACTCCCCATACTCACCCACAATGGAGATGGTTCGAAATAATGTGGCAAATGGATGGGAAACTCGCTTGTCGAACACAAAGCATGTAGGACGTAGTATAGACATATGTTGCAAACGATTACTAATTTATAGAAAACGACACGATTTGTATTGTAAACCACAAAACATGTATAGACGACATCGATTTATATTGTAAACGACAAAACATGTATAGACGACATGACATGATTTATAGTAAACGATTCGATTTATAGTAAACGACCCCTCATCTTTTGTTACAGATTTTGCTCCTCGCCCCGTTCTTCCTCGATTTTGTTACGAGAATCGGATGACATTCAAGTGTGTCGTAAACACACCCGCCGTGTTGAGAGTCCAGATTATGTGCCTTCTTCTCCATCTTATGTGCCTCCCTCCAAATATCTCCTCTGCAGATGAGGAGAATTTTATACACCGCCCTGGTTCTTCCTCATCTTTTGTTACAGCTTATCTCGCTGACGAAGTACGAGCGAGAGATTCGGATTGAGGAGACGCGATTTCGAGTTAGAGTTTCGTGAGACGTGATGGCGCATCATTGGAGGACTAATTACGCGTGATTGATCTTAGTTTCTAGTTATATTATGATTTTTTGTGAACCATGTATCAACTATTAATCTATAACAAGATTGGTTATTTATGTATTCGAAGCTTCTAATTTTTTGAACCATGATATTACTAATTTATGTTAATAATTATCTCTGTTGTAAAAATCGGTCCAGGCGGCCGATTAATCCCCGCATAATCGCTGATCGCTCACTAAGCGCCTTGATTTATCATAATCGGCCTATTTAATCGGTTTGGTCAAAGATCGCTCAAAAATTGGTCAACAAACCGATTAATCGGACAAAATCGGTCTAATCGGACAAAAGCGCTTAAAAATTGATCAACAAAATCACTTAAAAATCAGACAAAATCACTTAAAAATCAGTCAACAAACCGATTAATCGGTCAAAATCGATCAAACGTCGCTTAAAAATGGTCAACAAACCGAGTAATATTTATGTTTGACTTTGAACTTTGAAGAATTATGTATTATGTCTATATTCGAACACTTGAAATATTTAAACTCTGATGCAATACGCTTATCCCATACATATAAAATAATATAATATTTAAAATTACATTTTTGTGCATAAAAATTCCAATCCGATTAATCCTCGCCTAACCGATTAATCGCTAGGCCCTACCCAACCGCCTCACTAGCGCCTAGCGATTTTTACAACCTTGATAATTATAAAAATTCTTTTGGCCAGATGCAACAAGAAAATCCTTTTTTGTGTCGTTGTCGACGGGGACTTATAATTGAAAGAACATCCCAAAAGCCCAAAAGTTGTGGTAAGAAGTATTATGCATGTCCTCTATCAAAGGTAAATAATTAAACGTTTGTTTTTTTACGTAAATATATCAATAACTTGTTTGTTAAGAATACATTTCTTATAATTGTTTCACCATGTAAATGCCTGGATCAAGACTATAGGTGTCGATACTTTATGTGGAAGGATGTATTTCAACAAAAGTACTTTAGGCTCTTCTTCAACGCAGCTCAAACCGAGAAACTAAAGATAACACGATCAACATGCTATTGTCTCAAAACAATTCGTTGAAGGCAAGAATAAAGACGTTGAGGCATCACCGAATTGGCAAGAAATCCAGTTGATCACGATGTCACGAGAGTGAATAACTCTATGAACTTATAGATGACATTAATAATATTCATGTGGAGTAGATTTGTTGTAGTAGTATTTATTGTTTATTGTTTAATGTTTTAATGTTTAATGTTTTATTGTTATTGTTTAATTAAATGGAAACAAATACACAATTAAAAAAACATAACGTGAAATAAATACTCTACATATAAAAACACTACACAAATAAATACACTATACATATAAAAACACTACACAATTTAAACAATACTACAAATTAACTTTACACAATTAAATACACAAATTAACTACAAAATTTAAAAAAAAAAAAAAAGGACGTTGTACGGACGGGAGCCCCACCCTATGAGGGGCTTGGGAAGCAAATTTGGGGGTGCTTGAGTAGATTACCCCTTAAAAAAACAGAACAATAGTTGTGTATTAGTGTGTAACATACTCCTGGAAGCAATATTGTTTAGGCTAGCCCCAAAGGATACAAATCGACTAGTCGATCGTGTGTATTTCGATCGATTTGTTTCGATCTTTCTTGCTGTGGACAAATCGATCAAGGGGCAAATAGATCGTGTATATGATCGAATTCAAAGCTTATTTCAAATTAAACCGCTTGGTTTGCAACGTTAAAAATCCTACCCTATAAATACACAATACAAACACACTTCAATCCACAAATCTATTTCACACAATTCAAACTCAAAATACTTCTCAACACAAGATTTAATATGGCTTGCCGTCTCCCCATTCCGTTGAAGATATGCAAGTGTACGTTCAAAATCAATGCAATATCGACGATGAGGCTCGAAAAAACGCTATTATAAGCGTCATCGAATTGTTTGACCAGACGAAGGCGGAGAAGGAACAAATGAGACAAAACTACCGTAGCCAGAACATTACCCCAAAGAAAAGCCGTGATCGACAAATTTTTGAAAGATCAAGCCCGCAAAGATCGCGAGGTTACGACAAGTTGTGGCGTGTGTGTTTCATGATAACGAACAACATCGCACCAAAATCATTGGAGCTATCCGGAGAACAAAGACGATGGTGTAGACGACGAAGATTTGGCTCGCCTCGAGGGATTTGCTCGCGTTTCCCTCAGATGACTCAGATGGGAGCATTCTCGATTAGATTTATGATTTAGATTTGTATCGCTTTTATTTATGTAACGTTTTAATATGATTAATGAAATTTTATTTTGTATTAAAAAATGTTTTTAAAAAAATATGAACTTGGTTTATATATATATATATATACGCGATATAAATATATATATATATATATATAAATCGCATAAATAATTATAGATAGTATTTAGCAATGCAGGCCTTCAAGTGATCTTTGAGGCCAGGAATTATAGAAAACCCAAATCAATTAAAGTTGAACAAAAATCCAAAACATCAACTCAGGGAACCAAGTAGACTTTTGGCTCAACTTTAAAATATCCCATATTGAAATTTGAAAATAATGATGTCACACTAGCTTTTAGACACACGACTTGATATCCCACAAGGCCAATGCCAATTTTAGCGAAGTTTTGTTAAAATACATTTATATAGCTTTTTACGTAATATTTGTGTATTTCTAATATTTTTGTATATTTTTTCTTAAAATCTATAAATATATATGGTTTTTAAAAATTTTTATATTTAAAAATTATATTTTTATATAAATTTCTTATAAATTTTTATAAATTTTTTTATAAACTTTTTTATAAACTTTTAAAAACTTTTTATAAACTTTTCATAAACCTTTTTAAAAATTTTTATAAACTTTTATAAATTTTATAAACCTTTTTCATAAATTTTTATAAATATCTTATAAATTTTTATAAACTTTATAAATTTTTATCAATTTTATAAATCCTTTTATAAAAATTTATAAATTTCTTATAAATTTTTATAAACTTTTATAAAGATTTTATAAACCTTTTTCACAAGACTGTAGGGAACCAACATAGAAAACCGCCCAAAATGCAAATATCCCATGTATTGAAATCAGAAGAAAATAATGATGTCACATCTAGTTTTAATATATACTTATAATTTGTCACGAAAAACTATTTACACTCGCATCTCTAATCAGGTTTGAACAAACAATCTTAAACATATAACACAACAGTGAGCATACGTAATCGCGGCCACCACTATCACATCAATGTCAACTCATTACAACCTTTTTTCATGACTAACTTACATTGTGTTGTCAAGTTAGTTTTATAAAGGAAATGGAAAGTAATGAGAGATATCATGTTCTTGAGTTCTTTTATAAAGGAAAAGGAAGTAAAAGTGAGGAAATTTTAGGCTATTTGGAAGTAAAGTGTTTCCTCTCAAAAGTGAGAGGAAAGTGTTTACTTTACATTACTTCCATTTTCTTTATGAACAAAAATCAAGAACACACAAGGTGATCGCGATAAACATACCACATTTAAACACAAATATGACTTATAAAAAATATTTAATAAAAACTTGTTTTAAAAAGGTCAATATTTTCATGTGGCGGCTTTTCTTAGATAGGCTCTCTAATTGCTTAAACTTGTCTTCCCGAGGTTTGTAGAATCAAATGCGCATACTTTTTTCACTTGTGACACGACTACTTATGTTTGGCGTCTTGTTCGTTCTTAGACTGGCTTTTCGTTCCCGATCTTTTGCTCGTGTGAAGACTAGGACATTTGGTTTGATTCTTGGCACGCCTCTAAAGACGAGAAGTCTCGTGCTTATACCATCTTTGCGCCTACTTGTTGGACCCTTTGGCGTTATAGAAACAATATCACATTCAACTCTCATTCTACGAGGAAATGCGACATTTTTTATTTTATTTGTCTTCTTTCTTTTTCTTGGCTTAAATTTAGAGGTAATATTTGTAATAGCAGGAACGGTTGGTTGCAGTTGCCTCTATAATTTCTAGCGTCTTCCTGATTTTCCTTTTTTAATATATCATTGTCGTTCAAAGAAAAAGAAAAAAAGAAGAAAAAAAAAAAACCCACACAGACAAACATTTTCACATGACTCAATCGAGTATACGACTTAGTCTTTGTAAAAAAAACCATGTTGGACGCATTTATTGAAGAGGTGTAACAAAGGAGACTCTCTCTTAAAGTGACCGAGCAAGAACGACTATTCATTACGGATGGTTTGAGTGACTATTTGGGTCGGTACCCATTAGTAACTTTTAGATAACATTCATTTATTTTAGAGTTAACTACATTTTTGGTCCTTGTGGTTGTACCTGGATTCCACTTTTGGTCCATCTGTTCAAAAAGTTGCGATTTTAGTCCAAAATGCATAGTTTGGTTCCACTTTTGTTCCATTTTTCTAACGGTTAGTTCATGAGTTAAGTCATTTGCAACGTTAGTCCTTTATAAACGGCCGCTTGCAATCTAGTCCTTTGCTTTAGTTAGTCATTTAAAAAATTTCTAAAAAAAAATTGAAAAATTTAGAAAAAAAATTATAATTTTTCTTAAAATAAAATTCTAAAAAATCAAATATATTCTAAAAAGAAAACTTCTTTTTTTCCGAAAAAAATTCTAAAAAGAAACTTTTTTTAAAAAATAACTTTTTATTTTCCAAAACAAAATTTTCTTTTTCCGAAAATGATTTCGAAATATATTCTAAAAAAAACTTTTTTTTCCGAAAAAATTCTAAAAATATATTCTAAAACTTTTTTTCTAAAAAATTTCAAAATATATTCTAAATTTTTAAAAATGTATATACTGAAAAACGCTTTAAAATGATATATTGAAAATTTTCAATATATTCTAAAATAAACTTTTTTCCGAAAGAAACTTTTTATAATAAAGCAAAATTTCAATATTCTTAAAAATATTTTTCTTATTTATATCTTCAAAAAAAAAAACTTTTTCCTAAAATCAAATATATTCTAAAACTTTTTGCATATACATTGAAAAACGCTTTTTAAAAATGTATATACATTGAAAAAATTTCAAATATATTAGAAAAATGTATATACATTTAAAAACGCTTTTTCAATGTATATACATTTTAAAAAGTTTTTTAAAATATATTTTAAAAATATATTCTAATATATTTTTAAAAGTTTTAGAATATATTTCGAATTTTTTCGAAAAAAAAAAAAAGTTTTTTTAGAATATATTTTGAATTTTTTTCGAAAAAAAATATTTTTTAGAATATATTTCAAATTTTTTCGAAAAAGTTATTTTTAAAAAAGTTTTTAGAATTTTTTTCGAAAAAGAAGTTTCTTTTAGAATATATTTCTCAATTTTATTTAGAAAAAAAATCTAAATTTTTTTTCCTAATTTTTTTTTAGAATTTTTTTTAAAGGACTAACTAACCGAAGGACTAACGCTAAATGTTGCAAAAGATCTTGGTATAAGGACTAACGCTGCAAAACTAATCGCTATAAAGGACTAACGTGTAAACGACTTAACTAAATGAACTAACTTCGTTAGAAAAATGGACCAAAAAGTGGAACCAAACTATGCATTTTGGACTAAAATCGCAACTTTTTGAACAAATGGACCAAAAGTGGAATCCAGGTACAACCACAAGGACCAAAAATGTAGTTAACTCTTTATTTTTTTATTTTTAACAAAGCCATCATGAAGTTTTGAAAACTAGAATGAAATTCGACTAATTAAAGACATCCACACTAATAAAAGGTACCAGAAAATGTTTTAAACTAGTTAAAATAGTAACTTTGTTTAAGTTATTTGTTAGAAGTTGCAATTCCCTTTATTATTATCTTTTATTACTAATGACCTTATATAGAGTACAATGTTGCACCGAAAACTCTAGATAAATTTTATGGACCCAAACAAACAAACAAGCTTGGCTGACTAAATATATCCTTTAATACTCTCTCACAGTTTGAACGGTGAAATCACAAAGCCCATGCTGTAGTAGAAAAACAAAAACATAAACAATAAATTGTTGATGAAGACATCTGACAGCAAGCGAAGATATATCTTCAAAGAGAAGTAGAAACAAGCACCAAAAAAGCAAAAGCGATATTTTAATATCTCATTTATTAATTTTTTGAACTTGTAAAAAAAAAAAATAAATAAATAAATAAATCCTACCGATAGAATTGGAATTGTTAAAATTAACGAGCTACAAAGTTGAAAAATATACGTTAACCATATAGTGCCATCGATAACTAATCAGGACACCTTTTGAAATTTTCGAAAAAATCAACCAAAAAAATAATGTAAATCTTTTCTATAAAAATTGGGGGTTGATACTCACACCATTTTTTCTTATACATACATCACATTATACAACACTGTAATGCACACTGTACAAGACAGTAATGCACAATTGTGTAAAGTGTTAAGTGAAAAATATATGTTTTAATACATATTTCACACATCAATATCAATATTACATATAATGCATGAATGACATTATCTATATAAATTATGTGAGAAACTCCTAATTAGGGATGGCAAAAACCCTAACCCTATGGACGGAAACCCCAAACCGAACTTATGGGGCATAAAGGCATGCTTATCTGCTCGAGGCGGGTTTTGGGGCCTTAACGGGATTCTTATCTGCTCGGGGAAGCGGACGGGCACATCCTATCCCCCTAAACATATACATATATACATATACATATATCTATATACATAAAATATTGTGTTAGTATTTACGCATTAAATATAATTCTCAAAATTTTGTTAGTTTTTATCTTTGATATTTTTAAATTGTGATCATAGAAGCTGTTTTCAAGCCATACTATTCTATAAAGTTGTGATTTATTCCAATGATTATATTACTAATGGTTTTCATTATTCAAGCTATTCCATAAAATCATATTGTTAATAGTAGTGGAAATAAGAATAAACATGGAGCTTCTACACGAGTATCATGGAGTATCACTAAAAAAAAAAAGACAACCTCGATAAGGCTTAACAATCTAAAGGTGTGTGGGAGTATCTCGCCCCAATGGTTACCGATAAGATCCCACCATTGACCAGCGGCTTGGATGGTTTTGTTATCGGGTTTGGGGATGGGGATGGCCGCCCCACCCTAAACCCGCCCCATTGCCATTCCTACTCATAATGCATTATTAAGCAATACAAGTGTTAATGTATCATGACATTACGAATGCTTGTATTAAATTATTTTACCCAATATTTTAATACCTCATTTATTATTAATTTCGAAGTTATATACTTTTTTGTGCAAAAAACACAAATAAATCGATAATACTGAAATTGTTAAAATCTACGAGTTACAAAGTTTGAAAAATATGATTTAATTGTACGAGCGCCATCAATAACCAATCAATTCTAAGATTTTGTGCAGAAAACAGTATTGGCTTGAAAATGACTGTGCGCGCTTTTCTTGTAAAAACTTACAAGCACTAAGTACAAGATTTTTACGGAATGAGGTTATACTGTGTCAGCTAGATATGTGGTTACCCCGCAAGATTTTACAGGGAAAACGATGTTTCACTGTGATAGTGTAATTTTCTCATAATACGAATCCACAATATCAGGAGAAGATAATCATGGGCCTAATAATGTTTGCTCATAAATTTGTTGTATATATATTATAAGAACGTTAGCTGCCGTTCAAACAAAAATTCAGTTGTTGCTAAAACCATTAACATGTTGTTCTTTTAGAGTTAGAGGTAAGGTTATATTTCTTTTAGCCATGCTCCTACTCTCATAGTAAAACTGTCTTTTGTAGATTAGGTGTAGACTCAACAGCCCAAGTACGAATCATTTTGGATTAACAATACGGCCCATAAAATCATAAATGCGAGCTAAAATCCTAAAGCCCACTTTTTAAACTTGATGAGTTAATGGGCCTAGACCGTTATGTTTTGCTGAAAAATATGTGTAACACATAACACAATAATAGTCTTTCCATAAGGCACATAAATTTGCTTGATTATAGCATTTGCCCAAAGCAGTAGCTCATATGATTGATCCATCAACTAAACTTTCCCATATTCAAATGAAACAAAAAACCAATATTTAATTGTGCTTCAAAACCTAGAAAAATTGTACAAAGTTCAAAATTATTCTACAAACATAGCGAAGCTAAAAAAAATCAAGATGAGAGATATCCATTTGTATACAACCCATCTTTGTCCCTTTTTTTAGCCGCAACAATATTGTTCATGTAGTTTCCCGCAAGGGAATCGAACAACATGCCTGCACCTACTCCAACGGCTAGGTCAATGGTGTAGTGTCCTCTGGTGCTCAACAACCGCACCACTTGTAAGAGGTTCAAGGTGTCAAATAGAAGCGCCAACTTCCACCTACGCATCCTCCTCATATCAAGCGATGCAATGACCGATCCTGCTACATGACCAGAATAAAACAAGAAAAAGGACACGTTCCCCACCGGAAAGTCTGCACCCGAGCCCAAAAATTCCTAGCAAAATACAAAATATGTAATTGTCAATGCATATCGTAGATTTATTAATTTTAGCCGATGCAAAGATCTTGCTACATGACCTGAATACAACATAAATTAGATTATGTTCAACTTAATATTGTCGTACCAATCATTATGGACTTTTAAGTCACACCAAACTTATGCATTCTTCAAAAGATGGCCGGTAAGGCAACTTTTTTTCTTATGACACAACTTTTTCACATGGGATTTAATAGAAACACAGAAAAAAGTTTTTAATCTTTTCAACTACTAATTTTTGGAAGATTTATTAGTCATTACTCAAGATTACTAACAAGTATAACTATTTTCCAAAAGTTTTTTTCTTAAGAAACCTTCTAAACATTCTTTGATAACCAAACTATTTTTATAAATGAGTTTGTCTAACGGGGTGTCCATAAGACATTGCTTTAAATATACAAAAAATGAAATGAGTTCATTTAACCAAAAATCACATATAATTAAGATAATTTATATGTTTAATTAATGTCTTAGATGCATTTTTCAGCAAAGATACAACAACAACAACAACAACAATACCCAATCCTGCCGGGGCAGGGTATGGGGAGCTAGAATTTAGACAGATCCTACTCCTACCTCAAGATAAACTCGAGAGTAGAGATACTGCTTCCAATGAAACCTCCGACTTGTGCAAAGATAAGTTCAAGTTTATTTAATAAAATTTAATTAGTGCCTACTGGGCACCCGCCATTAAACAAACCCTTTATAAAATTAGATCAAATTAAAGTTTGCAAGAGAGTATCAGTAATGCTTGTATTAATCAAGAAAGTTTAAGAAAATAATGAATCAAAATGGTCTTTTTATATACTACGTACTTATTACGAATTAACAAAGCATGAATAGAAAAGGGACATCGTATTAAATTATTGGGACCAATATAAAACGATACATGAGACATCTTTGATTAAAGTTTCTCCCCCACACGTCAACTTGCTAGTACTAGCAAAAAATGCCACCTTCATATGGGTCTGTTCTGTTTTACTACCAAATTCATATTATTACTTCTTAATTAATGCATAATTTAACAAATCCAGAAATTTAATATACATCCTTATATATATCTTTTGAGAAAGTGTCGATATCTGATGAGAACCGGACTAAAGAATTTTAAGAAGGTGTTGCACAAAAAACGACAGTTTTAAATTTTCCTTTTACTTCGTGACTTAAATTCGGGTGTAGCCCGTGTTACACCCGACAACCATATAGGTCCGTCCTGTATCTGATAACTTAACAATCTTAATTCCTATAATATGAGACACATCATATTTTATTTTCAGTGTATGCATGTGGATGACCTCAAAATGTGTGGAAAACATTTTAATAGCTATAATGTGAAGTAAAATTTACGAGTCACATAATTTTATCAACCGTTTTCACTATACTGGATTTAATATAATTAATTAAATGAAACAAAACATACAATTAATTAGTTGACCTATAAAATAATTCTAACTACATCCTTACATTAATGAGTGAACGAGATAAGTACATGACTCATTATAAACCCAAAAAAAAAATATCATGCATCATCATAAATGGACGGTGGAGACTAAATATCTATATTGCCACAATTCAATTGATGTCGGCAGAAAAAAATGTACCTGTGGCAATGGAAGCTGTGTCGAATAGCCCAAAATCCCTCTGCATGTGAACATGAACACTGTTGCTATGGTGGCTCTTGGTCTCCCTTCAATCACAAATGTCCATAGTATGTACACCGTTTGCATCCCCACAAACACCTTTATTTCCAAATTATCATAATAATCAACATTAGATTTCTTTTGCATGTTGAAATTTAGGAACAGAAGAAGAACCAAATATGATCAGGTGCACAAAAGTTTATGAACCATAATGTAATATATCGAAAAAATCCATGAGACACAGGACCCCGCGAGAACCCACGGTTCCATCCCTGTTTGTCATACCATATCATATCCGGATCTAGAAATTACAAACAACTATATATATACAAATGTACTTTTCTTTCTAGCTAGCTAGCACATGCAACACTTGCCGTGTACCATATATATCAACGTTTATTACAACACAATATTAATTTGTAATATCAGCACTCATTTAGAAAAGATTAGGAAATTTGACAACTTTTTTATTCTTTAGCCGTATAAAATGCAGAGACGGAACCAGAACTAAATACAACCACGCCCGCAAAATTTTGTATGAGTATACTAACAAAACAACACTAGAAACACATTTCGATGGACCGAGTACATTTAAATTGCATTTAAGAAAAATCGATGTTTTTTCAAAATCTAACGATACAACGAAAAATTCATGGGTCCCGAGACCCCGCGAGAATCCTCTGGTTCCGTCCAACATGTATATGTACGTCTGGTTAATTAGCAATATTAGACTTTTGTAAACATGATTTGGACATGTGACAACATATAATCTATACCGTATTAAGACCGGCACAAACAGTATTAAGCACAGGACTCGAATCAAGAACACCATGCAACCAAACAGTAGCCACAAATCCAACATCAAACGGTGGTGAAGAAGCTGGTATCATCCTTAACGTATACTCAACACCCATAAAAAACAACAAACAAGCAGCAAAGAAACATGGCACAGGATGGTACTTGAACACACCAAACACATCTGCAACACTCCATTGCAGAAAAAACGCATTAGACAATGACCTCTTAGAATTCACATTGTTATTTGTTTTTGTAAAGTTAAAGCTATTTATGGAAATGTTGTTTTTGTTAGGTTTTTTGAGGAGAGTGGTTGTTTGTTGTGGTACGGAACGGTGGTGAAGCTTATCATGACCTTTCATTTTTGGAACTGAAAATAGTTTTTAGTGTGTGAGAAAATAATATGTGAGTGTGTGTGTGTATTTATAGTGTGTGAGTGGCGGATATTCCGATAAGAAATTATAGTGTGTGAGAAAGTGTGAGGTGGAGATCTTGTTATGAAAGAAGTGTAACGATTACTGGTTTCAGACCTGTACCTTGGAATGTATTAATTGTGTTACTATATTTAGAAATTTACCACCTTTACCTTCTCATGTCTTTACTACGCAGTAGTACTTTACTGTTGGGGAGAAAAATGAAAAAAGCTATTGGTTCGTTGTAATACAATTTTTGTTATAGACCAAGACCAAAACAAATGACAAAAATACAAGTGAAAATGTAAACTATATGTGGATTTAGTCCATTAATGAGATATTTGATATGTAAACTCCGGATTTAATCCACATTTAGGTTAGTATTATTAATTGCATTTTTTCTTTTAACTTTTTTAAATTGAAATATACGATTCATATTATTTATCATGAACGTCTGCAAGAATCAACGAGCTTGCTAAATTACAAACAACTCCATCAACAATAGAATTTACATGAGTATCTAAATTCTAATTAGCTATAATATAATCAGTCAGATTTTTAATGCTTTTAACAAAGGACTTGCACCTGTCAAATTGATGGCTTATTTTAAAAATATTGTGTCACAAACTAGCAATTTGAAGTAGAGGTGTATTTGTACAGAGTGATCGATATAAAACTTAAGGCTGGTCACAATGGAGGAGGTCTTCGTCGGTTGAGTCCCTCGGTCGAGCAAGGTCGACCCATTGTGGGTGTCTCGGTTGTCGTCGGTTGGGGGGAGAGAAAGGAGGAACTCGGTTGCCTCCTCAACCGAGTGGCAAAGCCACAAAATTCCAAAAAATCGTCCCATTTGTAATTAAAAAAAATAAATAAATAAACTTTACCACTTTTACAACATTATAAATACCAACCTCAAACACATTTTTAAACACACAATTTCAAACAACTTCTCATAAACACTTACAAACACATTTTGATAATTATGTCTTACGAGTTATTTTTTAATTCTTCGTCTTCCGACGAGGAAGAAGTTATGAGCTAGTTTACGGAGTTCATGGAGTTTACGCAGTATGCTTGGGACACTTACAAGCCGCCACGCCAAAGGCTCAACAAAACCACACGGCTAGGATCGTAGGTGCTCATAATCGCTTAGTTGCCTTTTCTGAAGAACCGTTGTATGACGAAAAAACATTCCGTCGGCGGTTCCGGATGCCCCGAGACCTATTCACTTAAATTGTGCAAGAGATAACCAATCATTCTCCTTATTTTCAACAAACTCCTGATTGTAGAGGGCTACTTGGTATTTCTCCATTGGTCAAGTGTACTGCGGCAATTCGTCAATTGAGATACGCGCAGCCCGATTCTCTTAACGAGTATCTGCAAGTGGGTGCAACAACAACACGCGATTGTCTCCGTCACTTTTGCACGGTTATCATGGAGTTATATGGTGCGAGTATTTTGCGAAAGCCCACGTATTCTGACCTTGAAAGATTATATGCTCATCACGAGCATAAGCATGGGTTTCCTGGGATGATGGGAAGCATTGATTGTACATGTTGGCCTTGGGAGAATTGCCCAAATAGTTTGAGAGGTCAATATGCTAAGGGTGATCACGGGCCACATCCATTCATTTTATTAGAAGCGTCGCCCCAAGATTTATGGATTTGACATGCGTTCTTTGGTGTCTCCTGGATGAATAACGATATAAACGTTTTATATCGTTCCCCTGCTTTCAATGATATCAAATCTGGGAGAAAGCGGAACTTGAATTCGAGGCTAACGATGTTGCTTACAAAAAGGGATATTATCTTACTGACGGGATATATCCGGAATGGTCTGTTCTTATTAAGTCCATTTCAAATCCTCCTACTGGTGATGAAAAAGAATACCGTGTACAAGAGGAAGCACGAAGCAGCGAGGAAAGATGTGGAATGAGCTTTCGGTGTGTTGAAGAAGAAGTGAAAAATGCTTAAAGTTCCGCCGAGGGCTGATAAATAGGATCTCGAAGATATTGTGTATACATGCATCATATTACATAATATGATCATCAAATACAAGCATGGCGGTTTGTCCTACATGGTTTCCACAAGAGGGCCACCGTGATCATGATCCGTAAGATCCCATGCGAATCCTAAGTAGTTACTCAGAGTTAACGGATCGATCAACTCATCTAAACGTAAAATCTGATTTGGTCGAACACATTTGGAGAAACCGTGGAAATGCAAGCAATCAATAGATTGAAGGCGAAGACGAAAGTGACGAAGACGAATCGACGATGAAGAGTTTTTGTGATTTTTCAGCTTTTAATAAGTATTGTAACGCTCTACGCTTTTATTAGTTTAAGTTTTTAATTATTGTTGTAATGTTAAGTATTTTTATTAATGAAGTTTAATTTTGTTTTTAAAAATATTTGAATTAAGAAAAAAAAAATCTCGGGTCACCACTGTGGCAACTAGGTCGTCGTCAGGTCGTCGGAGAGAGAAAGCTGTCACACCCTCGCCAGAGGCGGAAACACGAGGTGTAACGGAAAGGAACATAAGCACAAGATAATAGAACATACCAACGTTAATATTTAAAAGAAAGTGTACACCATTACAATAAGCTTTAGCCACATCTAAGCAAATATATTACAAAGTTTAGATTCCAAAATATTTCGTTCTATTACATAACGATTTGTAGTGACAAGTGAAAACTTCATTATGCAAGACTTGATAGAAAAACTTACTAACGATCACCAAATGAAATGAGAGAAAACGGTCAACTATGAAAATAGTTGGTGAGTAAACACGTTTCGTAAAATAAGAAAAACTCATAAGAAATATTCAAAGCTTTCGGTCATCGAAAATAATCCACAAAGCAAAGGCATTGTAAATCCACTCAGTTCGCCCAAGTTCCGCCATATAAACTTGCAACCGGTGTGTTCACAACCTATTGCACAAATATAGCGCGTCTAGTTTATGCTCATGCACACGTTGCCAAATGAGGTCACAAAGCAAAGGCATTGTAAATCCACTCAGATCCAAGTTCCGCCCATACAAAACTTGCAACCTGTATGTTCACACAACCCATTGCCAAAAGTAGTATGTATAATGGTCAAGTATAAGCGGTCATAATAGTTCACAATATAGTACCACGAATATAATAATTCCGGATGCTCCAAACATGGGAGACTTTGCAAGCGATGCTCCGAACAAGGGAGACTTTGTAGTGATGCTCCCGATAAAGCCAAATTATGCGGGTGCCACTACCCAAAGGTATACCGTGCTCTTCCCAAAGATATACTGGGTGCCTCTTCCCAAAGATATATGGCCTCTTCCCAAAGATATACTGGGTGCCTCTTCCCAAAGATATACTGGGTGCCTCTTCCCAAAGATAAACTCCTGAACTGAAACTTTTAGATTTTGATACAAACTTTCCAAAACCGTCGAGTTCGTTTCCTAACGATCGACGTACACCATTTTACGACTAGTTTTTCGGAGCCATTTTTGTCACTTTTATGAAATTTCAACGACATTATTTTACGACGAAAAGTTATAATTTCACAATAAATCACTAAATGATTATCGTAGGATATCATTTCAACGTAAATACTTGTAAAGTATTTTATAATATGACGAGATGTCATAAACATATATTTTGACGATAAACATTATTTCCAAAACGTACAAGTGGTATGGATATCATATGGAGTTGCATGCACGACATTGTTTCATGACTTATATTAGAGCATATCATTCATATTAGGTCATGATGAGATCGCACCTCATTTCAAGATATCTACTTTTGTCACCATAATCATTCAGACGTGTGAGTTGGCCCACTTTTACTCGTTTAATTGTTTTACAAACTCTTCGGGGGAGATACATGCTCAACTACTTGTTTCTACTTTACATTTATATGAACTTAAATATCCTTTGTTTCACTCTATGTGGCGTAAGTATAGATTATGCCCGAACTAAATTGATCACTATATTATGAACGCTATTAGTTGAAACACTTTCCTTGATTCTGAACCCTTCGACATGTATATTTGAACTCTTTTAAATTGATTCGGACCCTTTGACATATAAGTGAACACTTTGGACTTGATTTGAACTTTTGACATATAATTGAACTCTTTTAACCTGTAAAGAACCCTTTTGATATATTTTAAACTTGTTTGACATGATTTTGAACGTTTCGACTATCTTGAACCTTTTGATATGTTTTAAGCTCTTTGATTCTCAACTTTTGAACTCGACTTAAATCTTGAACTTAATTACTTAACTTTTGAACGGAACTCTTGAACTTAAATACAAACTTATGACTTGTATGAACTTATTGAACCGTACGTGTTATGACCTTGACCTAAAGTCTCCTATGTTCGGAGCATCACTATAAAGTCTCCTATGTTCGGAGCATCACTATAAAGTCCCCTATGTTCGGAGCATCACTATAAAGTCTCCTATGTTCGGAGCATCACTATAAAGTCTCCTTTGTTCGGAGCATCACTATAAAGTCCACATGCATGCCATGAAGTGAATGCCTTAGATACCTGAGATAAAACATGCTAAAAGTGTCAACACAATGGTTGAGTGAGTTCATAGAGTCGCGGTGTCGACGCGTCTCACCTACATTTTTTTGCACTTAACTATCGTTTGATTGTAACAAACTTATTTTGGTATCTTGGAAATCTTTTGGGACCTATGTTTTGTAAACTCTGATTATTTTATTAATCAAACGATATTTTCAAAACGACACTTTAGGTCGTTCAATATAACTGTGATTGTGATGCTATGACATCAATCCCCGTGAATTCCATTCAAGAAACGCACCAAAAAGTAATTTGGGGTGTGACAAAAGTCGATGTGGCAATCTAATTTAACTAGTTCGCCAAGAGTCCATTTCACTTTAATTGTTGAGAATTGTCTATCTTTAATACATATAAAACGAAAATTCTCAAACGTTAATATTGCTTAAAAACTTAGAAACGTAAATAACTTACAAAATAAGTTATGGTGTTTAACTAAAATACTCATGTTTAAAAAAGGAATACAATTTGTTAATTATTTAAATACTAAATTACAATTTAATTAACAAACTTTTTTCAATGTCACGTAGACCAATAATATATACATAAAAATAAAATAAAAACATACAAACAAATTAATGATATTATACATTCTCTTTGTTATGCGCGGATAATCGTTTCGTCTAGTCTATACTTTTATATCTATATTTATACTATATACAATGTTTAAGGATTTTTATTTATGAAAATCATAAAACTTTTAAATTTACACATCTTTTTTTATTTAGTAGCTTGATATTAAACTTTAAAATATAAAAATTGCACATTACTTAATATCATTAAAAAAAAATGTTAAATTGATAAAATATAACAATTATCATGAATAATATGTTTATAATTTGAAATCACAACTTTTAAAATTTACACATAATAATAAGATATATTAACCTCTTTACAATCTCACACCATAAACTCACGACACAAAAACTATCATCAATCAATAAAAATTGCCATCCACAAAAAAATAAAACGGTTATCCCCAAATATAATACTTGCCTTCGTGCTGTTTTGCGCGGGTTACATACTGATATATATATCTTGCTGTATATAATGGTTGTATCCCCGAAAACCTAAAATTTATTTTAAAAAACAAACGATTTAAGGAAACACACAAAAATATAAATGTTGATTAGAGAATACATTAATATAAAAGTTGACTTGAGAATACATGAAACTGAAACACGGTTTATTAATACTAGACGAGTATGCATGCATAGCAACGAGATTTTAAAGCGGTATATTTTGGTTAAGTGTATTGTGTAACGTTTTGTGTAACCAAAATGTCATTATAACTATCTGCCACTATAAAATCTCATTGTTATGCAAGAACTCGTCTATAAAAAAACATTTACTTAAAACTTACAACTTAAAACCTTAAAAAATAAAAAACAGTGTTGGATTAGGGCATCCACTATGATGGTTTATGAAAATGTTTATAAAATTATGAAGAGGTCTAAAATTTTTTAAACCATAGTGAACATATATTTCAAGCTTATGTGGAATGAAGAGGTATAAAATATTGAACATTTTCATAATTTAATGCATTTGAATTATGTGAGATGTTTATAAAACTTAAAAAGGTTTATACATAGCAAGGATAGGTTTATAAAACAAAAAAGGTTTATAAATTAATGTCAAAACATAATTATAAACCTTTAAAAAGGTTTACTATAATGGATGCCCTTAGAATACTCTTACTTATAAAAGACAGTCTATTAAATATTTAAGGGTTTTGGCTGCTAAATAGTTGCGTACTTTTTCAAATGTACCGTTTTGTGTACTATTTATTGTTTCACTTAATGTTGTGTACTTTCATATTTTGTATCATTTTGCACATTTTGATGACGTGTCACATTATAAATGGTGACACGTGTCAAACTTTCAACTGTTACACGTCATCAAAATGTGCCAAGTGGAACAAAACATGAAAATACACAACATTAAGTAAAACAATAAATAGTACACGTACCAAAACGGTACATTTGAAAAAATATGCATCTATTTTATGACCTAAACCCAATATTTAAATATTTAATTCACATTTAAACCACTAACTATTTCTACTCTCATTTATTCCCACCCATATATACACAAAGAAAAATTTGCACACAGAAACTACGCTACTATTCATCGTCGTTGCTATGCGCAAGTAATCGTCTAGTCTTTATTATATATAAAGTAAAAATATTTTTGCTTAAAACTTAAGAATGAGTTGTGTTCAATCATCAAAATGGCTTTTTAAAACTTAAATTTCAATATTTTGTTTACATTCCACATAAAAATTCAAATTATGTTGTCTTAATTAAATAGTTGCTCTAATAATGTTTTAACTAAAATTTTGAAAATATACATGACAATTCTAAACAATTTATTTTTTTTTTTTTTATTTTTTTTTTTTTGCTAAAACACACTTTTAACATCTTTTTTCGAATATAGTTTCTAAATAAAACGAGACTTTTTTTTTGCTTAATGATAACATTAATAATTTCTAAAATGCATATGTAAACTCTACTATATATGACATCATATTTCAAAGTTAATGTAATGTTTCCTTTTTAGTTTCTATTTTCAGAATTATTCTTTGAGTTGAATTATCACATGTTACAATCTTTCTAATTATAATTTGATTGTTTTACGTTGTATCTATAAACATTACACGAAACACTTAACAACAGTATTACAACTTAACTGTTTGTCATTATAAATCTCGTTACTATGCATAGATACCTATCTAGTAATATATAAATTGTTTTTTCTTAAAGTTTAAACGACTTAAAAGTGAGTAATGTGTTAGGTTTAAAGTCTTAAACTACCTTTTTAATTTTAGTGTGTTTAATAACCTACCAAAAAGAGTTGATTTATGTTTTAGAAAAGTTGTTATATGTTGTTTGTCGTATGTTGATGGAAGCTTACACGATAAAAAAAAAATGTTTTTAATTTAGTTTCACTAAAATGTTTTTATACGTTACTTGATATATTTTAAAAATTGTCATTTTACTTGAATTATTGTATGTTACAAAATTTTTTTAATTTTTTTACGAAAACATTTTTCAATTAGATTTGATTATTTTACGCTGTATGCATAATTGTTACACGAACACTTAACAAAAATATGATAACTATAATTATGCCACTATAAACATTCGTTATTTTGAACGGGTGCTCGTCTATGTATCGTAAAGTAAAACCAAAAAGAAATTGCAAATGTACATCAAGATGAAATAAGTTTGGCTTGAAACCTACCTACTCAAGACATTTTCTTTCGTGAACAATCTATTTTGAACGGTCGATAATTATAAACGATTAGGCAATAATCATTCATACCGGCTCAAAAATCTTATTGACCTAATATGCATCTGTTAACAGTTTTGAGTCGTATCAACCTCAAAATATTGAAACCGGACTTATTCTCAGTTATAAAACGTATTCCGCTGTCTTGACGCAAAACCTAAATAAAATGAAAATAGTTTCATTTGCCTTCCTATCTGTAAGAGAGGCACAATGAATTGGTCTCGTTATACTTATATACTTATATACTTATATACTTATTGCATCCAATGCCCAGCTAGAATCGTACATAAAGTATACTGTATCTATAGTAAACATAGATCGAAGTCAACCAAGACGACTTGCTTTTGGAAAATTTATTTGACATTGATCATGACCTGCAAATTCAACAACTTAAGTTGGTAAACTAGACCATTTGAAATAATAGGTTTTACATTTCAACTAGTCATTAATCGAACTTTGTAAGTTAATCAACAAACAAACTCATTAAGCCACCAAGTCATCCCTAAACATGAACTAAAACTCCATAGTGTCAACTCACGTTTCACTAATACTCGTAACTAACAAGAAAAATTGGTCTATGTTTATAAAATTTTAAAAAGAAAGTATCAGAGACAAGAAACAAGTGCATGAGTAGATAAGAAAAAAGATAAAATGGAAATCCACAAGTGTCAACTTGAAAATTGACCATTTAACCATATATACACACGTCGCTTTACTCAAATCTCATCCATCCGATTACCAACTCTCAAAAGCCAAACTATATGCGAGTAATCTAATACTAAAAGCTCTAACATCTCAAGAGTCGTTTAGCATCAAAAACTTGTGACTATCATACTAAAATGTGTAATATATTAAGTAAATCCCTGTTAGAGGCAAGGACGGACAATTTTCAGGAAGGTATTGCACAAACTCTTTCCTTTTGTAGATGCTAAAATTCGCCCCATAAAGTATTCTTGAGATAAGGTAAAGTTGAATTCTAAAAAAATAGCATGTATATCGGGGATTGCACATACAAAAAAGCTACACATTTTGAAAAATATTACATTTCGCGACCTAAAATCGTGTGTGACATGTGCAACACCCAGATACATGTAGGTTTTTCCTTGGTATGAGCCTGTGTGACGAAAGGTTCAAGCCTTATCGATTAGTTGGTTGGTCAAAAAGTCAAAAACCACTGTTAAAAATAAAAATAAAAATATAAAATAATAAAATAAAATAAAATATATCTTATTAAGTCATAACTAAATAAATGAACCAAGATCAAGGTTGCTAATTAATAAATTATCTAGACTTCGCTTTTAGACGACAAATCACACATGAAAACTGTTCTATGAAATTAAAACCAATGAGATGTATAAGTTTAACTTTTACTCAATTTATTTGTAAGAGATATGATATGTGTAATGTATCTGACTTTCTAAAACTATAAAACAAATGCAAAGTTATACTAATAAAAAAATGTTAGACCAGTGATGATTAGCAATACTTATATATTTATATGCACGTACGGTTGAAGTTAGGTAGGATATCTAGCCGAGTGCTTTGATATTATAAGCTTGTAGACAAGATCGACTGAATTAGTGTAACTTACAAGCGTCGTAAAACCTAGGGTAAATATATATACACTCGTATAGAATGAGGAAGTATTAAATGTTAGTTAGTTGCATTAAGAAGCAGCCACATAGTTAGGTTAGAAATACGTGGGGAGATATTTGACATTAAAGAGACGTGATACCACAGGTGTCGATTGGCTAAACGTGTTAAATGTTGTTACCCTACCTTATTTTGACTTAAATTCAACACTCATTTCTTTCCGTCCTCGTTTATTTAATTGTTAGAATCATTGGTTGTCTAAAAATAACGAAATTATAGTCTCTGACGTGTTTGATATTGCTTATTAATAAGATATTAAACTATTACAATCTTGGAAATGTTGAAGCCACCGACGATCAATGGAACCTGAAACCTCGTAATTTTTTTCCCTCTTTATTATTATTATTATTTTTATTTTTTCTCTTTTTGAACGAATTTTTATTTTTTAATTAGCGTAAGTTACAAAAATCGTCATTGTGGTTTGACGAAATTGTATGTTTCGTCAGTATAATTCGAAAAGTGCAAGCAACATATTTGTGAGGAAACCTTTGGTCTGATTTCGTCATTCTTTAAATTGAAATTACTAAAATACCATCATAATCTTTTTTGATGAGAATATTTTAGTAATTTTAGTATATGAGAGTATTTTAGTAATTTTAGTATATGAAAGAACGAACTCGGACTCAAAGTTTCCCCACAAGTATGCTGCTTGCACTTTTTGAACAATACGGACGAAACATGCAATTTCACCAAACCACAAGGACGATTTTTGAAATTTACTCATATTTTTTATATAATAAAACAAAACCCCTAGTGGGAATTTTTCATTTTAAAAAAAATCAATTCATTCCTTATTTAGTAATAACTTGAGGATTATTATAACTTTTTAAAAAGATGTTTAGTAAAAAAAAAGTTTAAATATTTCCTGATTTAGCAAAATAGTCTCCAAAATTCGTTTTTATATACGACATATATATGAAAAAGGTTTATACGCATGTACTTGAGAGTACGTTATTATCTAACATTTTTGGACTAAATTGTAAAATTAGATGAAAAAACACGCCCTCTTCCTGAATCGATAGATACAAGGAAAAAAACCCTACCCTGCATCGATACAAGAAAAAAACCCTACCTAAAAACACCCCATGAACAACAATCAACGAGAGTATAAAAAGATTCAGTGTGCTTATGCGTCTGTGTTTGAATGTCTAATGTTTGTTTGTACTTGCATGGGCTATAGTTGGTAGGGTGCAACTAAATTTTCGGAAGCTTCATAGCGCTAAAAAAAACACTTTGACAAAGCATTAGCAAACAAGGTACATATTTTTAATGTTAAAATTTAGTAATATCACATATGTGGCAAAAAAAAGTATGTAACAGTTTCATGTTGGGATATAGGATTTAGTACAATTAGTTCTCAATGAATATTGAATGGAATCTTTTAATGGTATCAATATAGGTTATAAATTGCAAATTGCAGATTATTTGAAAGTGGCCCAAAAACTATATATTGGTTTAGGTTTGTGTAAAATCCATGCATTGTTTTTTATTTTATAAAGTAATCAAGTTAAGGTTTTGATTTGTTTTTGGATCTCGATTTTATGAAAGACTTTAGGGTATTACTTTTATTTGACATATGTTAGTGTTTTAATCTACTTTTGTTATAGGTGGCTTGGGTGAGTTAAAAAGAATCTTTGATGTGTTTACATGGTTAATTATGTTGGTATATTGCAATAGTCTTTACACTGAACTTTAATGGTCTCCCCATATGTTAGATTCTCTGTGTTTAGGCTAATCATTTTGATAGTTATACATGCTTCATGATTTTTTTAACACTTAGTTAGTTTAATAAGTTGATAACAAACTTGATAAGCAGTTGATATCATACATAATGAGAGGGCAACATTTAGTTCAAAATAATATTATGAAAAAACCTTTTGGTTACTTCATACACTTTTTATATTGGTTGGAATAAATTTGATCTTTCAGTTGTCTCAATATTTTGGTATTAGGGAATACCTCTACATATTTCATCTTAATGTAATGTTCTCTTATGTTACTGCCAAATATAACATTGCTTATTTTAGGACACGAGGTTATTTAATAGTATTGAGTTGTCTTCTACAAGTTTTTTGCAAATATGTATAACGGGTCGAATTTGCCTAAAAGTTGATTTATGTACAGATGTGTATTCTTTGGTATTTTGCTGATTTTCTATTAGCATGTTTTAGGTCATCCCTTATATTTTTATGGCTAAGTGGTCTTATGGTTGATTAGCGAAGTTGTAACTTACAACCTCAATTTAACAGGTGATGTTGAAGAGGAAGTATTGTCCGAGGTGCATGATCGGTCTTATTAATACACTTACAACCCATTTATAGTTAAATAAGGTATTTTAATAAGAGAATAAAATTTCAAGTAGACTTTCACCTATTTGACCAGTTTAAATTATGATTATACAATGATTAAAGTAGACAATATAATCATTGATATGGAACTTGATAATTGACGCTAAAATTTAGAGGCTACTGACAGGTAGATAGTTATGTTGTGAACGATATGGAATTACTATTCTGCATATGCAGGTAAGATGATACTATCACTACAAGAAAAAAGTCTTTTAGTGACACACAAAAAGTGTCAGAAAATGTCAGAAAAAGTGTCACTAAATAATTTTTTTTTCACCTTCACTTATAGAAAGTGTCATTAAAAGTCCAGGCGGTAAAAGTATATAGTGACATAGTTTTCTGACACTTAATAGTGTCAGGATAGGTTGAGAACATTTCTGACACATACATGAGTCACTATAGGCTACTAGTAAAGCAACTGGTCATGTACTCTTTGTACATACATCTTAGCCTGCTATATTTACAGAAAAATAGCACATGAAATACTAGTATTAATAACAAAAAACTGCTATTGAAACCTATTTATTGTTTCAACCAAAAATCGATATAGACCAAGTATTTTGCCTAACAACAAACAAGAAACGAACATCTTTCTCATGTATGAAATGCAAGTACAATGATTATCGCAACAACTAAAAACTGAGCTAAAAAAAGAAGAAAATAATCATGCTTGGTCTTCGCAATGCTCATGTCGCTTATTAGAAGAATCGCATAACTGTGTTTTAGGTACCATATCGCAATTCTTCATTGTTTCCTGCAAATATTGCACGTACAAAACTACTCTAAGGCTTGCACACATAAAAACTACATAACTTTTTAAGCCGTAAACCTGGCCAACCTGACCCAACCCGTTTTGTAACCACTCGTACTTTTCCAGATATTCGTTTTCGATAAAATTCGTCTATTTTTCATTTACAACTTTTCTGTGCTCGTTTGACATGAAAACGAGAAAGCTATCTCGTGAAACGTGAAATTTTAGACACAACGCGTACCGGAACAACCATAAACCTATCAATCATTTTGATTTGTTTGCTATTTCTAATTGTGAGAAAATAGTCAAGTAAATACTCATTTTTATTGGAAAAATGATTTCGTGAGCAATGGCGCTAGTTTCAGTAATTTTCGAGTCCGTTACTCTCGAATGTGTCCCGAATATAATATTTATAAAAGATTAACGAAATTAACAAGATTGGTCCCTGCAGTTAAATTTCACCCACGCCCCTCTACTTTGGTCATGGCAAAACTGGTCCCTGGGTGGGTATAAATAGAATAAGATAACATGTGTTAGGGTTTTATCACCCTCCTCCTCTCTTCATTTTCCGGCGCCGCTGCCGGAGTCCGGCCAACTTCCGGCGACGTCTACAACATACACCACCTATCCTAGTTATTAGATCAAGACCCCGTGGTTCCATTTTCGCATCACAAGCGCGCTGAATCGCGTTAACGCGCGCCGAATCTCGTTTTCAAGATTCGTAAATTAGAGTTTTCTTGGTCCGTGTTTTGGGTTCATGGTCATCTCCTTCATCTCATCTCTCCGTTCCGTTTTTGTATTTCGTGGGTAAGTCGATATGAACCATTTCATTCCCTTCTTTTATTTAAACCAATTGCAATATTGGAGTTGTGTTTGTGGATTAATAAGGTTTTTAAAACAGATTTAGAATAATTTTCGTATTGTTTCGTGTGGTGAAAGTGGTGAAAAACAGTTTTGACATATATATGTCCGTGTGGATATGTGGTGTTAATGTTTTGTGGACAAAACTGAATAAAAAGTTGTTTATATAAACTGTGTGGTGTAATAGCAGTTCTAAGAATTGATAACAATGGTGTTTGTTGTACCGATTTTGTTTAGGGTCGGTCGACCCAGATTATTATGATAGTTGAGCTCGAGATTCAAGGGGTGTGATGTTGTTATTATAGTTGTGATTTCAAATTGTTACTTTAATCTAGTACTATTTTCTTTATGCTTGTGGGGTACCACGAATTCGAGATATCGGGTCAACTTAGGCTGCTTCGGGTCAGGTTAGACTCGCTTGGGTCACGATTTGTGAGTCGTAGTATACGGGGTTTGGGTATAAGATTGGTCATGGGATAGTATAAAATTAGTAGGGTGTGAGAATACGTGTATTTCTGTGAGTCGCGGTGTCTATTTGTCGAGGATATGCTCGTTAAAGCTTATTTTAGTGGTCATTTCTCGGTCTAAGTCTCAGCGAGAGGCATTTGTTTTTGCAAGTTTAATAAATTTTTGTTGGTCAAATAAGGTTGTGGCATAAAAACTGTATGTCGTGTGTTTGCATTTTAATACTAAACTTAAATTTTACTATTGGATGGATGTTGGACTAAAGTGATTTGGTGGTTCGATTGTGATATAGGAAATCATTGGTATGTTTCGGATAACACCTTTGGGATTGATACTTGGTATTGGAAATGAATTAAACATTTTAATTGTGATTTGAATTTGGATAATATGAACACTTAACGGGCTTTGATAAACAGATTATAATTAGATATTGGACATATATCGGATTAATATCATTGGACCTTTGATGGATTTAAGTTGGACTTAATAATTCACTAGATAAATTATGGACTATTGGCGGGCCATAAAGCCCAACAATTAGTAAACGCTTTCATCTCATTAAATTTCCTAACTGGATTAATCATTATCAAAATGTATTTTAATCAGCGAATAATATCAAATTTTTTTTATCTATATACTTATTATTGCAAAGAAACTAGTTTATTCTGCAAACACGATAATAAAATAATAAAAAAGTATAGTTTATTTGGTATAAAACCTTTTCCATTTAATGTATATACTAAAACTTATGTTTCGTATAAAACATACATTTCTTAAACATTCTATTTGGAGTTGCCGGATAAATGCCTAAGACTCTACAAATTTCTTACGTGTTACTTACGTGCTAATTGATATTTACATGTTTAATTTCTTTTATATGTTTTATCGCTTTGGCGTGTGTTCTTAAGTCTATGTCAATACTTCTTGACCATTCTTTATAATGTATTGGGATGTACATTACGCTTTAGTGTGAGTTATATTGGTATGAGTTACTTGTCGAGTCTTGATTTTCTTACCACCACACGAAACTTTAATGATAAACTTTTGTGATACGATATATTATACTTTTAAACAAACACTAATACGAGTAATCCACGAAAACTAAAACACGTATCTTTTGAAAACTCAATTACTTTACGATACGTATCCTGAGATAAGCCTTACACTACTAGGTTAAGCTGATGACGAGCCATTGTGACTGTACTCTTGGGTCATTGTACGATGCCACACTTGATTCTACCTTGTTTCACTTCTCGATGCTAGTTGTGATAGTATCAATTCTTGCATTACTTCAGACTAAGGTGAGTTCATAGCCCCACTTTTACTCTTTTAACTGTTTTATAAACTCCTTGGGGAGAATACATGCTACTACTGCTTTTATGATCACAATTGCTTGAAAACTGTTTGCTGTACTCTTGATATTATGACTCGCCTAAGTTGCTCGCCAAAAGTCCCTACATCATGAACCATTAATCACTTGCGAGTGAACGCAAATATCGTGGATAGTACTATGGGAATTGACGACCCCGACTCGGTTATCGGAAATAACCGGGGCGCAATATATTTGGTATCTCTATGTAATTGGCTATTACATCTCAGAGTAGGCAATTTTATTTACTTACACCAGGAATTAGGTGTATGCAGTTAGTATTGGTTTCATGAGCTTAGTGTAATAATATCAACTATCTTTTACGGGTATAACAACGTAGCCCATGGCTTATTTTAAACTAGAAAATCTTGTGATCAACTATTTATTTATTAAACCTATGAATTCACTCAACCATTGTGTTGACTTTTTAGCATGTATTTTCAGGATGAAAAGGCGATAGCTAACTCGGGAGGCGCTTGGGCATTGGCATGACATGGTCATAGATGACTCGATTTACTTATGGGACCACATCTTATTAATGGGCCATTCTTCCGCAATAAATCAACTTTTGTAAACTCTATTTTACTTCAATGAATGAAATCTTTTAAGAAAAATATTTATTTTTCACTTTGTGTTATGATCCAATTGAGTAGCGCCCCAAAAACCTTTTCTTCCGCTGCAAACCATTTTTGGGGGTGTTATAGTTGGCATCAGAGCCTTGGTTATAGAGAACTAGGAAATTTTCAAAACCTAGACTACAACCACTTTTACAAAAAAAAAAACTTAACCCTATGACCGACAAATGCCTGCCTGCCAAGCTGAATGCCTCACTTATGACTCGTTGAAGTCATCTTTGATAAGATTTGTGTTTTATTACTGACAACTTAACCTCACTATTAGCTATGATTGCTTTACTTATATGTATGTTTACGTACCACTGCGCTACGCCTTCTCCCCCACATAAATGAAATATTTGTTCCATCTTTCATACCAAACTTTAAAGACATTAGGGCATGTTACTAGTATAACTAAGCTAAGCATTGCAAGATTCATTGAACCTCAGGTGAATATAGCTTGATCACCTATATTCAACCAGGGACAGTGGGACATAGCCTGATCACCTATGTCCGACTCAGAGGTGAATGTTGCAATACTGAAAGTAGTTATGATAGTGGTATGTCCACTTGACCTCCTGATTGACTTCTAAAAATGCTAAATTTTTTATGTGGGTTCATCATAAGAGTTATAAAGGTTTACTCCTACACATCACACACTGACATCACAACATTTTCTCACTACAATACTCTTCTCCTAAATGGAACGCCATTCTCATTACTACACTATCTAAACCGACCATTTTACACTACTACCTTACGCCTCCGCGTCTACATCTTACTAGCAACGTGTATGGAGATTTGCCTGGCATATGATGCACACTACCACTTCGCGCAAGAACATCACAGTGATCCATGTTGAAATGGACCACTTTACGTCACCACTTCGCGCCCGCCGTGCTTACGTTATGTATGAGATTTGCTGAGCAGATAATACATAACCAACAAAAACATTGCATAATGCGAGTTAATGATTTTAAGTACCATTTAGACTTGCTTAGCACATTACGCGCGACTAACTAAAATTTTATTTACCGCACGACATTACCGCACGACATTACTCTAGGTTTAGATTATATTTTGGGTCACTACTATACCACGTCTCCTGTTTTCCCGTCCCATCGACTTATCGTCTTCGTTACTGAATCATTAAACCTCTATTACTGGGTCGTTGCAACCCATGTCTCCATCATCCCATCCTATAGTATATTCTCAAACGTTGAGATCGGAGCTGTCTCGTTATCCACTGCTATAACAGTGTCACCTCTACCCCAAAACTCGTACCCAATCGATGAATTGGATTACATCCCTAGCCGTTCTAGGAACATCACACCTCGTCAAAAAAAAAAAAAAAAAAAAAACCCTCGCTAAACACAAATAATAAACGAACGACTAAAAGATCTAAAGACATACCAAGAGTTAGCTTGCAACTCAAGCCCCTGGGAACGGATTCCTAACCTTTCACTCATTCATTTGAAATACCAACGGTCCGTTCTACTACCCTCTTATGAAATAATAAACCTCGTCGTTATCTAACGTGAACTACTTCCAACTATTTTACTAATCACTTCACGGTCATTTTTCCAAAAGGTCTTACTATTGTGCCATTAAACCAAAAATTACAACCTTACTCATACTTCATAAACAATGACCTTATTAATGCTTTGCAAACTATTTTCTATAGAGTGATAAACCGATAAATTACCTTACTATGAAACAACAAACAATGGCGATAGCAATTTGTAAACTATATTACAAAAATTTTCTGCAAGTTATATTACGGTCTTATAAACTATTCTACCCTTTTGGTGAGCTATTTTAGCCACTGTCTGATTTAAAATCATAAAACTTGGTACGCTTACGTCACAGACTATTCGCTTTACTTTATGACTATTATATCACCAACCTATAAACCGTCTTGATATTAATTGAACTACGAAATCTTCTATTATTTGACAAACGATAAATTGTTTTCTTGTAAGCTATTTTACAAATCATTCCACGAGTTATGTTATGATCTGAATTGTGTCTTACCAAAATACTTCACTACCATTGTTAAGCCGTTTTTCTATCACTATATAAGCCGCTTTTAAAATCACCTTACTAAGTTGTTGCTTTAACACCAAGCCACAACTAAGATTTATTATTAAACTGTAAATGATAAAAATGTTTCTTTCTTACTCAATAAAGTGGTTTTACAAACATTTTCATAAACTTTACTGCAATTTTCTTACAAACTATTTACTCCTCTAAAAAAAAAAAAAAAAAAAAAAAATATATATATATATATATATATATATATATATATATATATATATAACCGATATTTTCTTTGTAAATAAACCCAATTTTCGGAGTGAAAATACGCGCTTTGTTTTGAAAACAATAAATATTTTAATTGCTAAGGAACAAACTCATCCATCATCTACAAAAGTTAAGGTATTTCAAAATTATTTGAAATTGCGAAACAACTTTTGAATTCACATAAAAACCTTCAACTTGGAACCGATTCCATGTTGTCGCCTAAGACCTTATTTAACAAGTTTTCATCACAAAAGCTGAAATTTAGCAATTTTTTTTACATACATCAAGTTCTCTCCTAAAAATTTTAAAGGCTCTATATTTTAATTTTTTTTATATATACCCCCACCTTCGAGAAGCATAACCTTAACAACTGAATCATGCTCATAAACTTTTAAAACTTCTCAAAACGTACATACCCAACTTTCTATCCTGAATTTGTTCAGATCAAAAGCAGAATGCAAATTGCTTGCGGTCGTCAAAAGGACTGTGATTGAAAATGATGGAAATCTTGGAGACTCCATGATTGGAGACGAAGCTATGCTTAAAATCTCACCATGGATTGTGTGATACGTTTAGTAAACGTGGAAAGTTTAATCTTTGTTGTGTTGATCCTTGTTAAGACTCTTGCTAGAGTTAGACTAGTGGCTTAGAGACTTGAGCTACCGCTAGGACTTAGCTATTCATGCCGCTACATGTGCATAATTTGAGGTAATGCCCCGCGGTTGAAGGAAATTGTTGTCCTTGCTGGAAGATATCCATATCGACGAACGCCTAGGCAGATCGAGAAACCTATCGAAATCGTGAATCGCGAAATCAAGCGACTTGAGCAGAGTCGTTTTCCTATCTTTACTGATCAATGAAACTTTAAGAAATGTCCCGAATCCACGTGGGAACGTGAAAACGAAATCTTGAGAAAATATCCTTATCTCTTTCACATCTAACGGATAACTCGAATTGAATCGCGAGGACGCGATTCCGTTAAGGAGGAAGTTGTAACCACCGTACTTTTCAGATATTCGTTTTTCGATAACATTCGTCTGCTTTTCATTTACAACTTTTCTGGTCGCTTTGACATGAAAACGAAAGCTATCTCGCGAAACGTGAAATTTTAGACACAACGCCGCCGAACAACCATAAACCTATCAATCATTTTGATTTGTTTGCTATTTCTAATTGTGAGAAAATAGTCAAGTAAATACTCATTTTTATTGGAAAAATGATTTCGTGAGCAATGGCGCTAGTTTCGTAATTTTTCGAGTCCGTCTACTCCTCCGAATGTGTCCCGATTATAATATTTATAAAAGATTAACGAAATTAACAAGATTGGTCCCTGCAGTTAAATTTCACCCACGCCCCTCTACTTTGGTCATGGCAAAACTGGTCCCTGGGTGGGTATAAATAGAATAAGATAACATGTGTTAGGGTTTTATCACCCTCCTCCTCTCTTCATTTTCCGGCGCCGCTGCCGGAGTCCGGCCAACTTCCGGCGACGTCTACAACATACACCACCTATCCTAGTTATTAGATCAAGACCCCGTGGTTCCATTTTCGCATCACAAGCGCGCTGAATCGCGTTAACGCGCGCCGAATCTCGTTTTCAAGATTCGTAAATTAGAGTTTTCTTGGTCCGTGTTTTGGGTTCATGGTCATCTCCTTCATCTCATCTCTCCGTTCCGTTTTTGTATTTCGTGGGTAAGTCGATATGAACCATTTCATTCCCTTCTTTTATTTAAACCGATTGCAATATTGGAGTTGTGTTTTCGTGGATTAATAACGGATTTAAAAACAGATTTAGAATAATTTTCGTATTGTTTCGTGTGGTGAAAGTGGTGAAAAACAGTTTTGACATATATATGTCCGTGTGGATATGTGGTGTTAATGTTTTGTGGACAAAACCTGAATAAAAACGTGTTTTTATATAAACTCGTGTGGTGTAATAGCAGTTCTAAGAATCTGATAACAATGGTGTTTGTTGTACCGATTTTTGTTTAGGGTCGGGTCGACCCAGATTATTATGATAGTTTGAGCTCAGATTCAAGGGGGTGTGATGTTGTTATTATAGTTGTGATTCTGAAATTGTTACTTTAATCTAGTACTATTTTCTTTATGCTTGTGGGGTACACGGATTCGATTGATATCGGGTCAACTTAGGCTGCTTCGGGTCAGTTAGACTCGCTTGGGTCACAGATTTGTGAGTCGTATGTATACGGGGTTTGGGTATAAGATTGGTCATGGGATAGTATAAAACTAGTAGGGTGTGAGAATACGTGTATTTCTTGTGAGTCGCGGTTGTGTCTATTTGTCGAGGATATGCTCGTTAAAGCTTATTTTTAGTGGTCTCAATTCTCGGTCTAAGTCTCAGCCGAGAGGGCATTTGTTTTTGCAAGTTTAATAAATTTTTGTTGGTCAAATAAGGTTGTGGCATAAAAATTGTATGTCGTATGTTTGCATTTTAATACTAAACTTAAATTTTACTTATTGGATGCGGATGTTGGACTAAAGTGATTTGGTGGTTCGATTGTGATATAGGAAATCATTGGTATGTTTCGGATAACACCTTTGGGATTGATACTTGGTATTGGAAATGAATTAAACATTTTAATTGTGATTTGAATTTGGATAATATGAACACTTAACGGGCTTTGATAAACAGATTATAATTAGATATTGGACATATATCGGATTAATATCATTGGACCTTTGATGGATTTAAGTTGGACTTAATAATTCACTAGATAAATTATGGACTATTGGCGGGCCATAAAGCCCAACAATTAGTAAACGCTTTCATCTCATTAAATTTCCTAACTGGATTAATCATTATAGAAATGTACTTTAATCAACGAATAATATCAAATTTTTTATCTATATACTTATTATTGCAAAGAAACTAGTTTATTCTGCAAACACGATAATAAAAATAATAAAAAGTATAGTTTTATTTGGTATAAAACCTTTTCCATTTAATGTATATACTAAAACTTATGTTTCGTATAAAACATACATTTCTTAAACATTCTATTTGGAGTTGCCGGATAAATGCCTAAGACTCTACAAATTTCTTACGTGTTACTTACGTGCTAATTGATATTTACATGTTTAATTTCTTTTATATGTTTTATCGCTTTGGCGTGTGTTCTTAAGTCTATGTCAATACTTCTTGACCATTCTTTATAATGTATTGGGATGCACATTACGCTTTAGTGTGAGTTATATTGGTATGAGTTACTTGTCGAGTCTTGATTTTCTTACCACCACACGAAACATTAATGATAAACTTTTGTGATACGATATATTATACTTTTAAACAAACATTAATACGAGCAATCTACGAAAACTAAAACACGTATCTTTTGAAAACTCAATTACTTTACGATACGTATCCTGAGATAAGCCTTACACTACTAGGTTAAGCTGATGACGAGCCATTGTGACTGTACTCTTGGGTCATTGTACGATGCCACACTTGATTCTACCTTGTTTCACTTCTCGATGCTAGTTGTGATAGTATCAATTCTTGCATTACTTCGGACTAAGGTGAGTTCATAGCCCCACTTCTACTCTTTTAACTATTTTATAAACTCCTTGGGGGAGAATACATGCTACTACTGCTTTTATGATCACAATTGCTTGAAAAACTGTTTGCTGTACTCTTGATATTATGACTCTGCCTAAGTTGCCTGCCAAAAGTCCCCTACATCATGAACCATTAATCACTTGCGAGTGAACGCAAATATCGTGGATAGTACTAGGGGAATTGACGACCCCCTAACTAAGCATATCGAAAATAACCGGGGCGCACTATATTTGGTATCTCTATGTAATTGGCTATTACATTTCAGAGGGGCAATTTTATTTACTTACACCAGGAATTAGGTGTATGCAGTTAGTATTGGTTTCATGAGCTTAGTGCAATAATATCAACTATCTTTTATGGGCGTATAACAACGTAGCCCATGGCTTATTTTAAATTGGAAAATCTTGTGATCAACTATTTATTTATTAAACCTATGAATTCACTCAACCATTGTGTTGACTTTTTAGCATGTATTTTCAGGATGAAAATGCGATAGCTAACTCTAAGGGCATTGGTATGGCACGGTCAATAGATGACTCTGATTTACTTATGGGGACCACATCTTATTAATGGGCCATTCTTCCGCAATAAATCAACTTTTGTAAACTCTATTTTACTTCAATGAATGAAATCTTTTAAGAAAAATCTTTATTTTTCACTTTGTGTTATGATCCAATTGAGTAGCGCCCCAAAAACCTTTTCTTCCACTGCAAACCATTTTTGGGGGTGTTATACGTTTGACCTGACCGATCCTTTTGACCCATTTCTAAAGGATGACCTGCTTGACGAAACCCATTGACCCATAACCAACTTGACCCAAAACCGACCCAACCGACCTATTTGCCACTGGTATGTTTAAAGTTTATTGAAGCACATATAAAACTTTTGAACTAAACAACTACCTGATGTGTTAAGACAACATGCGTCTGATTGGTTGACTAAACTGCACGTATTATTTACCGTTTGCTAAAGAAACTGCACGTATATAAATATTCAGTACCTGAAGTAAGACGTCCTGTGAAAATCCATTGAACTTATCCTTCCTACCACTCTGAAAAGAAAGAAAATGTGTTTCAATGTACTGTTTAACTTGAAAAGCATAATTCAAAATGTGCTAAAAGATTACTGTACAAATAAGTTCAAGAAAAACTTTACCTTGACTCGCCATTCCGTATAGCCTCTAGATTTTCGAAGCTCCCCTTTTGCAACTCCAACTTGTTATGACAACGATCCAGAATAACTAATCAATCACACTTATATACGCATATAACCAAATGTATGCATACATATGATTATTGATGCTGCATTTGAATGTACACATGCAAACGGAAGAGGTAACTTACAGGGTGAAAACCTTAAAAAGTTGCTACAATTGAGAACCCATGAAAAGATACAGGGGACATAAATAAGTTTTGCACGTGATGTTCAAGGTTTAGGTCTTTCATAGTTTCGGGAGAAATGATAAATAACACATGACTACAGAATAGGTGAGCAAAGAAACAGAGTTTCATAGTAACAATCTAGGAAAGACAGTGATTACCAGTGAACTCATAGAGTTTAACAAGTTTGCCGAAGCTTTCCATGTGCATTAACAAATAGACAGGAAAAAGTATTAAGACAGATAAGTTGATATCCTATTGGAAAACTGATGCACTGATCAAAATAAAATGTATTTAACATACGTGGATGTGAGCATTAAGTTCTGAAAGCCTATTTTCATACCTGCAAAAGAGACATGCTTTTCACCTTTAACAAAATATATTATGTTGACAATTTTCTAAATTTTACGAGAAAGATGCATGTTAAGCAACAACGGGGGCCGTAAATATATCACAAGTTGGTGTCAGTTCAACTGGAATTAAATATAAGCCAAACATTTGAAAACTTTTATAGAGAACAATGAAACAAGAGATTCTTCTCAAGCTACCCAGCTTAAATTTTGCAAACTGACCTCATTTTTAGTTCTACGAACAATCTATACTTGGATAAATATAATGTTTTGTTGATTTGTATTTAATTGAGTGGAAAACTTTTTCGGTTAGAATCAACCCGATAACCAACTAGAGGGTCCAAGTACCTTGATCGCCCCAAACTAGAACACGAGAATGCCTTTGTTGGCAGGAGGGAATCATAAACTAAAACCCCATGTGTACAAAAGGTAAAAGAAGTATATGGACCACAACAAGAAAGAGTAGCACTAACCGCAACAGGTTGTTGCCAATGTTTTTTGATTCCCTGAAGGTGCCCTTTTCCGAAAACTGCAACCACAGATATATGCTCGCTAGCAACGGAGAGTAACCTGCTCGACATGCACCTACAATGAAAAGAAACAAAAAAAAGTTAGAAAAACGTGTACCACAAATTTACAAGTATTGTCATGTTTATTCCAAGACGGAAAGTCAAATCAACTAATTCAAACAACGTAATAATATGGAACGAGCAAAAATGCTCCCGCGCGTTGGGGCGGGGCTTATTTGTTGGGACCGTTTTTTAACGGCAAGTAGTATTATTTATACTTTAATCCAAAATGACAGTGAACCCCATTAAAAAGATAATGGTAGCGCATGTTAAGTTTCATTTCATATTAATAGAATGTGATCTTTAAAATGAGTAACTAACTACTAATTTTTTACTTATATATATTCTTCATACACAGAATAATATATGCATCAAAGTAACCTTGGGTTGCCATCTGCAACATGAATGTTTTTATCATTGACCTACTTCTCAAATATTAAAGTTGTACACGTTGGTAGTGCTCATGCAAAAGCGCAAATAATTGTTAAATGTCAATTACTTTAGATAGAAATGAGAAACTATGCATTTAGAATTTAGTGATTTCAAACTTCATGGGCCAATAAAAGCTACAACAATAACTTCATCACTTCACGCTAAACTTGTTTAATTGGCCTTTTTTATTAGTATGTCAGTATGCATGGTACCTTGGTTAGTATTTATACCATCTAAACAACTCATGATGGACAACTGAAAAAACCATATGAGTGCTTAAAAGTATATACTCAAGGAAATGTAATATACCCATGTTACTTACATGTACATATACCATATAGTAGCAAGAATATTGTTCTAACATAGTCAGATAAGGATACTGCAATTTTGTATCCCTTCATAACTACAAAGTAACATGATAAAACAACATTAAATTGGCAGAACCACTAGTCTTCATATACAGACTATTAAATATTGATCTCAAGTCTACGGCACTCATTCTCAGTTAGTGATATTTGTTTACAATAGTTTAACAAATACCGCAATAGCTATCGTTTAAGTAACCAAAGATTATAGTGAAGCAACCGAGACATTTTTAGTTCTACGCACAATCTATAACTAGAAATGCTGTTGTAATCTATATTTACGGGAGTCATTTTCAGCAAATAAAACCAACAATACAATATGAAATACACATACAATATTATATACAGCAGTTATAATTCGAAAGAAGCACAAAATAACACGAAAGACTAACGATTCATTAACAACTAATCGCTGAAAAATTAGGCTACTAAAGGTCACAAAACCATATACAAAACAACAAATTATCAGTAACATGATATACATAATCAATCAAACCGATTATTAGCTAACAAACATCAAAAGTTAATTAAACAATCAGGCCATAGACTATGATCAAAATCAAGCAAACTATACATTAAACTTGCACTCAATCATTCAAATAAAAAATCAAAATAGGCGTATTGAAGACTTACTTACAAATGTGTGCCTACTCGTGCTAATTTTGATCACCAAACTACCGATTAACTAACTCCTATTCGAAACTCAACTACCGATTAAGAAACTCCGATTCAAAACCGAACTACCGATTAACAAACTCCTATTCGAAACCAAACTAGCGATCAACTAACTCGGATTTGAAATTCTAACTACCGAATCGAAATCCTAGCCACCAATTCGAAACCCTAACCGCCGATTCGAAACCCTAATCACCGAATTGAAACCCTAACCACCGATTTGAAACCCTAATTACCGATTAACTAACTCCGAATTGTGACTAGCATTAACGATTTGAAGTTTTGATTATTTGGTTCTGAAAGAGATGATTACTTTTTGAAGTTTTGACTAATTAATTTGAAAGGGGAGAGAAAATTACTTCTTGATCGGTAGTTGAGTTTTGAAAGGGGATAAGCTGAGTTTTGAAGTAATATAGTAATTATTAGGAGTTAATGATTTGAGGATTGAGTGACGATTTGGGAAAAATGATTTGGGGAAAATCGTCAAAAATTATTAGGAGTTAATAAAATGTCAAATCAAATAGTTTTGTTAAATATTAGAACTAGAGGTGAGCAAATGGACCAGATCGATCGACAAAATTGACCGGACTGAACAGAAACTGATCGGATTGAAGGACCGGCGGTCCGGTTTCGGTTTACCGTTTTTGGCAAATTTGGTTTCGGTCCGGTCCGGACAACAAACCGAAAATTTAGCTTTGTTGGACTGAACCGACCGACAGACCGACCGAGACCGGTCTTGGTCTAGGGTTTTTGCCGGATTTGGTCTCGGTCTGGTCCGGTTTTCACCCGATGAGCAGCCCTAAACAGAAGTAGTAAATTTTTTATAAAATATTTAGCTAAAAAATTTGAAGAGTAAAAGACAATGTTTTAGAAACCAGTTTTTAATTGATCTGCCCGAGCCATCGGGTCAGTCACGCGATTCAACCGGTTTGTTTGCTCAAAACCGCCTTCCGGTCATTCAACCAGTTCGCGGTTCAACCGGTCGGTTCAACTCGGGTTTTTAAACAATGGTAAAAGCAAAGTTCACTTTAATACATTTTAAATTTAACGATCTTGTAAAACAAAAACGAGCCTCGTAGTTACATTTTTCAACAAGTACAGATACAAGGTAGACTTTTCATAACATTTTTTTTTAATAAAAACTACACTTTTGCTCACACTTTTTAAAAAGTGTGGGTAAAAGTAAGACTATTACTTACACTTTTTAAAAATTGTAAGTAAAAATAAAACTATTACTTACACTTTTTAAAAAGTGTGGGTAAAAATAAATTACTAACACTTTTAAAAAAAATGTGAGTAAAACTACACTTTTTCTCACACTTCATGTAAAGTGTGTGTATAAGTTAGACTTTTGCTCACACTTTTCTAACAGTGTAGGCATAACTAGACTTTTGCTTACACTTTATGTAAAGTGTGTGTATAAATTAGACTTTTTCTCACACTTTTCTAAAAATGTACGCATAACTAGACTTTTGCTTACATTTTATATAAAGTGTGGGTAAAACTTAAACTTTTGCTTACACTTTTTGAAAAGTGTAGGCGAAACTAAACTTTTGCTTACATTTTCTTTTAAAGTGTAAGTAAACATGTACTTTCACTTACACTTTTTTTTGTGTGTCATTAAAAACGGTGTCACTAAAAGTCCTTTTTTTTGTAGTGTATACATGTAGAGAGGCATTTGATCTCAACTAGATTGACTTTTATTAGAGGAGTTGTTAGTTAAATTCTCGACAAGAGTTTATTTAATTTTGAAAAATTAGAAACTCTCATTGGCATGTTGTAATTGGCATGCTGACATAAAATTATGCTATTTGTTTAGTGTACATATATCGTACTGATTAAGCCATGTCGTTTACTTAGTAACAGAGAGAGTTGTATGCTCTATAGATGAGTACATTAGACAAGCTAATAGTAGTCCAGTGCATACATATGAGGTTACTGCCGCTTTGGGGTGGTTATTTATTAGGATTGGGCCTTAACCCTTATTTATATTATAGTAGCAATGGAGGTGTTGTAACTATGCGCTACACATAAATCATCTAATTATAGTTCTATATAAATATATATTTGTATGTAATTATGTAAGCATGGTTCATATGTAAATTAGGTGGTCTCATATCAGCCTTCCGGTAGTTTAGTTTAGCTTTTGTCATACTTTAATGACCTTCTAGCTTCAGCTAGGGATTAAGTAAATACACTATACCCTTCATGTTTATATGTCCTCATTGGAGTTGCTTAATGAGTTAAGGACATATAACTCATATTTTTTTCTTTACATGTCATGTTTCCATTAAGATTACCGGTCATTCAAATATTCAGGTTACTTTGTGGTAACACATAAAAAAAATATAAACTCATGTCATTGATGTTGGAAAGCTAATATACATGGCGATGGTCGTAGTATTTGTGAACTAAACTGTAGTATATTACAATTTGTTTAAAACCCCAACATTTATTGTGTATTTGCAGTTTTCTGAAAGGCCTCTGTATTGCAGTTACCAAAATGACTTCACATTAATGGATATCTATGAAGGATAGGAGTATATAGTGAGTACGAAAAGCGCCTACATGTATCTATCCAACCGCGTCTTAAAAAGTTGAATATATACTTGTGGATTATGTACAACGTATAAAGAAAGAACTTATATGGATTATAAGATCGAAACAAGATGAACACAATAAAGCTACAAAGAAACTAATGACCTCATGAGCTCTGGATGCCAGCTACGAACATCTTCCCTTTTTGTAATTAAATTTTATTATACACTATATAAATTAATACTTCTTTAATATATTTACACATTAGATTATATTTTAAAATACTTTATTATCGGAAAACCTTCATATTTTTGTTTTTTCATATTCATGTATAATCTACGAGAACGAATATAACAAAAATCTATCCCAAAACCCTGGGAAATTCTAATTTATATGACCCCATTGAATGAAAAAGATGAACACAATAAAGTTGCAAAGAAACAAAAGACTTCATGAGCTCTCGATGTAACATCTTCTTTTTTTGTTACTTGAATTTTATTATGCAGTATATAAATCTATACTTATATCTTTACAAGTTGGATTATATTTTAAAATACTTCATTATTAGAAAGATTTCATATTTTTCTTTAGACATGTTCATGTACAATATGCGAGAACGAATCTAACAAAAAACTATCCCAAAACCACATGCATGCACGAGTATCTAATTTATCTTTTATTTATATATATAATGAAAAATGAAACCCCAAGTGGGGACTTTTTTATTTCAAAAAAATCAAACATTTCCTTATTAAAAGGACAAATATTTCTTGATTTGGTCAAAATCTAAAAAAAAAAAAATTGCATTTTGATTCATGAAGAAATAGCTTAAAATACACATGGGCTTCTTAGCTAATTTATCATAATTGTGGACCAAATTATAAAACTTCTCGATAAAAGCAGTACTGGATCTTTCTCTAACATTCATTGACCACAAACACACAAAAAAGAGACCTACAACTAAAAACAATAGATCAAAAACAACATTCCATGAAAGAAATTGGTAAGATCTTGGGTTTCATTATGATAACCCATGTTTGATGCGGGTTTACTATTCTAAAAGTTATTTTGCCCTAACCGTACTCATGTATGTTATAAGTTGTTCACATAAGATTTGTGCTATCGTTTTCTTATAGTGTTTAATTTTACTTATTTAACATATTTATACCTTATAAGAACTTTCTTATTTTTTCTAATAAATTGTGTAGAATATGAATGTTTAATAACAGGTCTTAGGATGGAGCTGAGATTATTTGATAACACATAAAGCTGCTAGCTTAAGTAAATTATGATGATATCAATATATCATCATGAGAATGAGGTATAATTCCATTTATATCATCAAGCCCATGTGATTAAATGAATGAAAATAGTTTATGGCGGTATGAAAAAGGGGACGGAGGAAAATAAAGTGACCGAGGAAGAAAATGATTTCTACGGCTCATTCACTCTTAATGTAATCAAATTACAATTACATCAAATTACATCGGATTACGGCGAGCCAAACGCACCCTTACAATATTAAATGTGTGATATATTTTACTACCTCCGTCCCAAATTATAAGTCCAGTTTGACTTTTTGACTCAAACTTTGACTTTAAATATTTTTGTTTGTATTATATAATACTTGATGCAAAATATATAAATAGATTGTGTTTTAAATGTATTTTCATTTGGTATAATTTTCATCAAATGTTATATAATACAAACGAAAATATTTACAGTCAAAGTTTGAGTCAAAAAGTCAAACTTGACTTAAATTTTAGGACGGAGGGAGTAGTTCATTATAAAATTTAGTCTAACATCAGACGATATAATAGTATTTTAAATGTGAATTAGAATTTTCAATAGAAAAAAAGTTTTAAATGGTTTTAACATGCAGTAGTTAAACTTTTTACATAAAGATAACCCATATCTATGAAAGTACTATATATGAACTTTTACCGCATACATCAAATATAAATATAAATCAAAATTAATAATCATAAATAAAAAAAATAAAAAATTAATAATAAGCTATTTGTTTTTTAATAAATAAAAGTACATTATAAAAAATTTTAGAAAAAACCTCACGCGTGCGCGGGCATTATAACTAGTTAAATTATATGACAATAACAAGAGGCACCAAAAGTTGAGATTTATAAGGATGAGTTGCGATAGTGTAGAAAGTGCGGGAAAACCCACTTTCTCTAAAATGTAAAATGGGTTTTATATGATGATGAGTGTTCTTTTCGTCTAGCTTTTTCTTTCTCCCTTTCAGCATGCTTTTTTTTTTTTTTTTCCAGCAACAATTTTCTTCCCCCAAATTCCATATATCATCCACAACTCTTTTTTCTTCTCAAATTCAGTTTCAAATCATTCAAAATATAAAATCTAGGTTTTGATTTTCGTTTGCTTGCATAATAAACTCGTTCAATCGCTACTAATTACATCAATATTCAAAAATTTATAGTTCATCAAAATTAAGATTTTGTCGACTTTGAGTCAAAACAAAATTATTATGGCGATCACTTATTAATAAACCTAAGTTAACATCAGAGAACATCCATTCTATATCTTTTTGTATTTTTTGGATGTTTATATTCTAATCTTTCAAAAAGTTCAAATGTTTATGAAATTGCCTATGTTTGATGAAATGTTTCAATTTTTTTATTATTATTATTTTATAAAAACACTTGTTTTGTATTCGTTAATACTAAATTTGAGTGAATTATGAAAAAAATTATTTTTTTTATAAAAAAATCATTTTTTGAATCATCATGAGCAAGCTTTAATTATGATGAACAACCTTAAACCACTGATTAACAACATTTATTTATTTGTTTATGTTGTGTTCATGAAATATCAAAATTTATTGTTTTTAAGAATGATGAACAATGATTAAAAATGTGATCAAAACTTTGAATGCAATTGTTCATCAAAGAATGTTCACTAAACAAGTGTTTATCACAAAATGTTCATAAAAGAGAACTAAGTATCAAGTGCATTAAACCAACTGGCAATTACTTGGCCACCAAGGTAACCTCGGGAGGCTCTTAGGTCTCCGTTCAGTCTCACCATTGACCTTCAGGGCCCCGAAATAAATAGAAGCAGGAGTGGGGTTTATCCCCTAAAGAGAAAGGTTCGAGGCTTGCATACTGCCCAATTGGATGTCACTGTGGGCTCGGATCAATAACTACTAACTCGCCGTTCAAAAAAAAAAAAAAAAAAATTATCAAGTGCATTAAGTGTTCATCACACAATGCTTTAATTTTACGATTTTAGAGTTTGTAGGTGTTTATCACAAAATGTTTAGATATAGGAGTAACCAGATGGAAGGGTTAATAATAGTGTTTAGTGAGTGATTATGTAGGATTTGAAATGTTGGTTGTGAAGAAATAAAAAATGTGTTATTTGGAGATGTGATCGAGTGTTGTAATTTGGTTTTTACAAGTCTTGTAAGTTGTCTTGAATAGCTCAAACTAACTTGTTAAGTTCATTAAATAATGTTCTAATGTTCCTCAATATAAAATGTTTTGTAATTTTTTAATTTGTCTATCTTTTTCTTTAATTCTAACTTTATCAAAATACAAAATGTTTAGCAATACTTTGGCCATAAGTTCGTCGAAAGTTCATCAATCATGATCTGAATATTCATCAATCATTGTCTGAATGTTTATCAATCGTGGTCTTATAATTCATCATATCTTGATGTGGTTCATCGTGTCTTGATGTTCATCGTACATGTTCTGAATGTTCAACAGACATGGTTCATCATATTTTGATATTCATCATATATTACCGTTCATCAAATATTCATCAATTTGAGTCTGAATGTTCATCAATCCAAGGTTTGAACATTCATAATATATTGATGTTTATTGTTGATACAAAAGTTGGGCGTTCTTTATTTGGACTCCGGTTCTCGTACCAATTGAATCTTGATGCTTGAGACCTGCACTAAGTAAACAGAAAACACCGTTAGGCTTATCGTGGGATTGTCTCCCACGATTATCCTCCGGCGTGAGAGTAAGTAATCGGTTTTAGGGTTAATGGAGAGTTAGGGTTTTTGATCGTACCTTTAATGAGGGCTGAGATACCCTTTATATACACACGGAATCCTTGTTGGTTTCGTGTTCCTCAAGCTTCGGCGTATCCCGCCTAAGTCGGTTATCGGATGCTTATCTCCCAAGACAGGAGATATCCGACATTGTTAGCCATAAATAACTTTGGGTTTGGGCCTTCGTGAGCCCAAACCGTTATCGGGTTAGCCCAATCATGTTGGGCTTGTTAGTAGTAGTCATTGGTCGGGTTCAGAACCGAATGCGGACTATACGCCATCATGTCCCCCGCCTAGTATGCGCGGAGAACCTGTGGATGCTAGACTAATAATTGTAGCCCCTAAATTCTTCAAAGCGTAGCGGAGAAGCTAAAGAAGTTTCCCGCCTTGAAGAAGACACGGTGAATCTAGTCAAAATACCTCAAAGGAATACCTCGTAAATCGGGGAAAGTAATCGCGGTGTCACATCAACAATCCTATCCACTCATTTAGAGATAGTGGGATCCACGTGGCGTTCATCGCGTGAATGAAGAAACTTATATAACCTTCCGCCTCCTTATTACCGTGATTATCACAAAGAAAAGCATTTCCGCCATTTTTAAAAAAGCTCCAACTTGCAACCAAGAAACCCTTGATATCCTAAAGGTAACAGCGCGTGCGCCTTTAAATAACTGTACCATGGTCCGTGGTTTAGCTGATTTCACCTCCGACATGACCGAGGATGAACTTCTCGAGTTTACCTCGGATTATTATATTCTTCAAGGCTACATCCTGAAGTTCGGATGCGCAGGCGTCAATTGCAGACTTCCCCGAAGGGAAAGTAGGGGTATACACGCGTTTTTTTGAGTTCGCGAATCAACGTGTGCCCATATCTTTATTCTTGAGCGACGTGTTAAATTACTACCGTCAGACATATCCCACCGCATCAAGGTGCAGCCAAAATAACAACTTCGAGGTTAATTGCCGTCTCCGGCAATTAACCCGACTATCCACCTATTCCGCCGCAAGATTTTACCACACAACGTGGTCAAACGGGCGGTATCGCTGTTGCTAAGCGCCAGACTACAATGTTACACGGAGAAACCTGGATGCGAACTGGAGAGAAATTTTTTCTCGGGTTGATAAGGCGCTATTTCCCTGACTTTGACTTCTATACCCAGGTTCCGCCAAAGGATGAGCCCTACCCCGAACATGCTACGAGGATGCGGATACGATAAACACCAACCGTATTCCCATCAATTCCTACCCGAGAATTTTTGGTGCATATGGGCATCAGTCGTAATTACTTTGGTAGACCTGATGAGGTGCCAATCTTCTTGAACGCGGATGGCCGGGTGGTGCTCGTCCTTTCAATTCCTTTGCTTATTAATGTGAGCCTTTCTTTAATCTTTGTGCTTTTCATAACCCGTTTGTTGTTTGTTTTTGTTGCGCAGAGATGGATCTATTCGAGTTGTTCAGTTTGGCGAATCCGCGCCAAGTGAATGTAGGGACGCTACCGCCGAGAGAGGGGGAAGAGCCCATTCTGAAGCCACAGCAGGGCGCACCTAGAAATGGAGTGGGAGAGACAGGGGTAGTTCTTCCGTCGCTGGAGGCAACCCCTTTTCAAAGCGCATTCTAGCCTCTCCTCCCCATTAGTGGAGCCCTCACAATTAGAAGTGGCGAGAGCATGGAAGAAGAGGAGAGAGAAGGGTAAGCTCAAGAGATCGCTGATGGCGATGGCGCGAGCTCATCTAGAAGAAGCGCCCCGTCATTCTCGTCGTTGAGTCATCATCCAGTGACGCTGCATCCCCTCCCCTTCACTGACATCGCCGCCCTAGTAAGTGTCATTTTCAAAGTCCTTATCGCATTCCCTTTTGATGTTATGAAACAATTGCTAATTCGCTTGTATGTGTGCAGGTTTGAACACTCAGAGTCGTCCCCAAGGATAGTCCTGTGCGTCTGAATCTTCGAACCGAAGAAGCGCCGAGCCATTGGCATCCGGGATGCCAATGGATCACTTGTTGAAGATCGTCACTGGCTACCGCCAGCTACGCTGGTCATGCAGTAAAGGCTAAGTACTCTAGAGAAAGTAGCCAGAGCGTGCAAAAGGACCAACAAATTGCTTTGTTGGAGGCACGTTTGGCTAGTGCCAAGGTTGAAGCAGAGGCCATGAGCTCGTACGCCCAAAGACTTGCTGAAGAAAAAATGGCACTGCTGGGCCAAATAAGTCGAGCGCATCGCATCAACGGAGTATAAGGCTTCGTGGTCTCGGGCGCTGAAATATCTTGAGGGGAAGGAAGAGTTGTTCTCGCTAGGGATTTTGGTGCAACTGTGGGAAGCTCACCGAAGCGCAGAGATGAAGTTGCGCAAGCTCAGCATTGAGTATGATGAGGAGTTATATCCCCAGCTCATGTCTTCTATCGTTGAGTGCAGTGGCTCATCGGGCCATGGTCTGCCTTGCCACGCCTCGTACTTTGGAGTCGCAGGAGGTAGTGGACGCGCTTTGGGGGTTGTGCAAAGGCGCGCTGGCGCGGGGCAAGCGCGTAAGTCGAGAGAGCTCCATGAGTCGATCCGTTGAAGGTGCCCTGCCGATAAGGTACCGGCTATAATGAGCATGCGTGATGATGATCCGTTACCGCAATGGAGAAGATGAAGCTGTTGGAGTTTCCTCTAATTGCTGAATTGGAGCGCGACCAGGATTATCCCATAGGGGTAATTATGGAGGGGCTAACCTTGGCTCGGCATCGTGCTGAAAATGCGGAGGCGCAGCTTGATTATTTTTTGAAACCTGATGAGTCCCAGCTGCAGGTACCTGTGTTTGCTCGCCCCCGCGACATCTTGAATCCTTTCGCCCTGGAAAAGGAAGTTCCTTTAAAGCAAGTCTTGGAAGCTCACGCTACAAGACTTGCCAAGAAGGAAGGTATTAAAGGCAAGGCTATTTTGTGCGGTATTGGCGCAGCTCATCTTCCTAGGTCTGACGGGGTACCGGTTAGTGTTGCCACGATATCCCGCCAAGACTCCGACTTGTTGAAGAAGCTAAACGAGGTTGGGGACGCTGCAAGCCGTGTGGGGAGCTCATCTCTTAGGCGTTGTAGGAGCATATAGATTGTAACTTGTGTTGTAAATATCATTTTGTAAGAACGCATGGTACTTAATGAAATATTACTTTTGTTGTGGTTGCGACTTACAATATTTGTACTTAGTTACATGTCTTTGCATAAAAAACATGCTTATTGTCTAAGTAAACTGTTGTATAAGCGCAACGAATCTATGGAGTTCATAATTATGTATGAACTATCATACTTATAATGTTTTAAGTATTTTTAACATAATCGTATATGGTGTGATATTCAGCGTACTGTAAATATCATGGTAAGGAGCCAAGAGTCTTGATTCCTAGTTTCGTTAAACGCGCATGATATGCATTGTTGCGCATCCATCGTGGAATGCGCATTGAACTTATTCCAACGTCTTGAAAATAAGGTGTTTAACAAGGATGCGTGATCCAATGTTGATGGGTTTGCAACCCTCTTACTCAACGAGCTATTTAGTAGGTTTACTCATCCTTTTACCATCGTGGGTTTATTATGTGCATGCGCGCCATGTAGGCAAAAGATAATATAACAACAATGTTGAGATATGAATAATACGTAAATAACAAATGAAAATGTGTCGTGGAGTTAGCTAGAAACCACGACATTTTATTAATACTTGCAAGTTTTTGTAAAAAGAAAAGAAAAATATCTGCCTAAGTAAGCAAAATGTAAATACATGGATATTTATTGAACACTATACTAAAGTGCAGAAGTATCCGTGCGCTGGGCCGTAGCCGTTCCTAAATATAGCATTGTTTGAGATTGCAGATGTTCCATGTGCGTGGTAGTTCACGGCCATCCATGTCACGCAGCTTGTACGCGCCTTTTTCTAATGCTTCAATGACCTCATAAGATCCTTCCCACTTTGGTCCAAGTTTTCCTGTATCTTCTGCGTGGCTCGCATCATTGGCGCGGTATACGAAGTCGCCTGGTCTGAATGAAACACTTCGCACTTTAGCACCGTAGTATCCCTTTATTTTTGCCTTGGATCTCGCTTCACATATGGTTGCGCGCCTGCGTATCTCTTCCAACAGGTCTAAGTCGATACGCCGTTCATCGTTATTGGTTGCCACGTTAATTTCGGCAGTGCGAATAGTTGGCATCCCAATTTCTGCTGGTATGACGGCTTCTGTCCCATAGACGAGAGAAAAGGGAATGTCTCCCGTGCTAGTTTTCATTGAAGTGCGGTGTGCCCACAGAACATGCGATAATTCTTCCACACACCTTCCTTTGTGCTTGTCCAGACGTGCCTTAATTCCTTCACCCAGACTTCGATTTGCACGCTCTACTAAGCCGTTGGTTTGTGGGTGTTTAACCGATGCGAAGTGTTGTGTGATATTTAACTTCTCGCACCAGTCCTTGAAAGGGTTGTCACAGAATTGTTTCCCATTGTCCGAGATGATTTCCCCAGGTAATCCGAAGCGGCATACAATATTTTCCCAAACAAAGCGTTTTACCTGATTGCTAGTGATTGTTACAATCGCCTTTGCCTCGATCCACTTGGTGAAATAGTCTATGGCTACTATGAGGAACTTCAATCCTCCTGCTGCAATAGGAAAGGGACCTGAAATGTCGATACCCCACTTGTAGAATGGCCATGGTGCCGTAATAGGTGTTAGCTCCTGTTGTGGTTGGCGTGGAACGGGTCTGTGAACCTGGCAGTCCCCGCACTTTCTTATTAAGTCCCGCGCATCATGGTGCATGGTGGGCCTGTAGTATCCTGACCGTAAAGCGTGCGCCACCATGGGCCGTGGTCCTGAATGCATGCTGCATGAACCGGCGTGGATTTCCCGCAGTACATAATTTGCTTGCAGGGGTCCGACACAGCGTAGCCATGGTCGTAGGAAGGAGCGTCGATATAGTATACCGTCTCGAAGTTCAAACCTCTGTGCTGTGCGCCGTATTCTTTGGGCTTCCATCTGCTCTTGGGGCAATACGCCCTTGCTTATGAATTCAATTATTGGTGTCATCCATGTAGGACCTTCCTCCTCTATTACCGTGGATATTTCCATCTCTGAGATGGACTTGCTCTTCAGCGTTTCCACTAATACCTGTTTTGACAGGTGTGCAAAGCTTGTGGATGCAATCTTGCTCAGTGCATCTGCCTTCCTGTTTTCCCCTCTAGGAACTTGTTTGATGGTAAACCTGTCGAAACTCTGAATTAGTGACTTGGTCTTGTCGAGGTATTGGATCATGTTTTCTTCTTTAGCCACATACTCGCCCAACACATGGTTGGCCACTAGCCGGGAATCCACATTTGCTTCCAAGTTGCGTACGCCCATTCGAGCTGCAATGCGTAGTCCGGCGATTAGGGCTTCATACTCTGCTTCATTGTTTGTCGCTGTGAATTCAAAACGCAGTGCGTAAGTGAATTCCATTCCCTCTGGGCTTGTGAGGATAAGGCCTGCTCCTGACCCATCCACGCATGAAGATCCGTCCGTGAACAAGATCCATGGGTCTTGTATTTCCACCTTACTTTGTTAGGGTAAGTCCTCAGGGTCCGGTTTTTCGATGATAAAGTCTGCTAGTACCTGCCCCTTAACCGCAATGCGTGGCCTGTAGGAAATGTTGTGTTCACCTAGTATTACACTCCACTTCTGTAGACGTCCTGATGCATCAGGTTTGGAGATAATTTGCTTGATGGGTTGGTCGTAATCACGCTATTGGGTGTGCCGGAAGTACTGCGTAGCGCTTTGCAGCAAATACTAGTGCCAGGACCAACTTTTCCATTGCACTATAGTTAATCTCCGTCTTCTTGAGTTCCTTGCTTACAAAATACACCGGTGTTTGAATCACTGTCGCTAATAGCACTGCGCTTACTGCTCCATGAGTTGCCGACAAGTACATGATTAACTCCTCCCCTTGGCGAGGTGCCACCAGCGTGGGGAGTGCTGCTAAGTGCTGTTTAAGTTGTATGAAAGCTTCTTCTGCTTCCATGGTCCAAATAAAGTCTCCCTTTTTGTACACTTCTTGAGCATTTTGAAGAGAGGGAGTGACTTGTCTGCTGACTTGGACAAAAATCTGTTCAAACCGGCTAGCTTTCCATTTAGGGATTGGACTTCTTTCAACGTGCGTGGTGAAGGAAGTTGGATGACAGCCTTCGTTTTTTCTAGGCACGGTTTGATGCCATCGGGCTCTATAAGATATCCGAGGAACATGCCTTCCGTAGCCCCAAAAGTGCATTTCTTAGGATTTAGTTTCATGTTGATCTCTTTTAGTGTCTTAAATGTTTCCTCAATGTCGCGTAACAATTCATCTTTCGTATGGCTTTTTATTACGAGGTCATCAACATAAACCTCTAAGTTGCGGCCCACTTGTTTTTCAAATGCGTTATCCACCAACCGTTGGTATGTGGCGCCTGCATTTTTTAAACCATAGGGCATCTTAGTATAGCAATAGACGCCTTGGCTTGTATGAAAAGCCGTTTTTTCTTCATCTTCCTTAGCCATCTGAATTTGGTGGTATCCTTTGTATGCGTCAAGCATTTAAGTGAGTATCCGCACAAGGATTCTACCTTCCGCCTATCTCATTGGTAGCGGGTAGCATCTTGTGGGCATGCTTTGTTGAGATCGTGAAGTCACACATCCTCCAACTACCATCGCTCTTCTTGACCATCACCTGGATTGGAAAGCCATCATGGTAGTAGACCTCTCGATGATACCTGCGTCCACAAGTTTGTGTACTTCGCCGAATTGCTTGTGCACGCCTGGGGCTTGGCCACGCTTCTCGTAATCTGGGGAGTATCCTTGTCGGATTCTCAACTTGTGCTCGGTGATTAAGCGTGGTACCCCGGTCATGTGCTTTGGTTCCCATGCGAAAACATCCAGATTCTTTTGCAAGAGTGCGCACATGCCCTGAATCAGATAGCGATCCCCGATCGATACTTCTTGCTCGGATATTCGGGATGAATTGCGACCTTCGGTTTGGTATTTTCGTTGCATGCTGTTCCGGAATGGGTGCCGTTTCATGTGTAATCGTGTTACATTCTCCGGGTGGTGTGGTGGTATTGTAGAGAGTGACAATGCCTCCATCCACCGGGAACTTAAGCATCCCATGTGCTGTAGATGGTACCGCGCGTATAGCGGATATCCCTGGTCTTCCAATAATGCCATTGTATGGCGAAGGGGATTTGATTACCATAAAGGCCATCCAAGCCGTCGTCGAATGCTCCTTATTTCCTACATTGACTAGCAGGCGTATTTGCCCCATGGGCCATATTTTTTCGCCTGTGAAACCAATCAATGCCGTCGTGGCCGAGCTTAGTTGGCTGCGTATCTCAGGTCGCAGTCGCTTGAAACAATGTTCATACATAATATCCGCGGACGCTCCTCCATCAACATACATGCGGTGGATATCTTGACCCCCTGCGTTGATCTCAATGGTGAGCGGTTCCACTAATGCGTTGTCCGTATCCAAGGAGGGGAAAGATATTTCGTTGCCACGGTTAAACTTTTGGCCGATCTTCAAAAATTTTTAGGTGATCGTCCGGATCACCTGTTCCATCATAGGTTTTCACATTGGCGGGCATGCGCCTCCTTTTATTTTCTGAGAAATCGCTGATGCGCCGAGTGAACGCATCTAATTTTTGGCGGCGCCACGGAAGGGATATGTCTTCCTCCTCCTGGTCGCGATATTTCCTCCTGGACTTCCAGTGTCCGGTTTCGCTATCCTCGTTGTCCGTGAGTTACCGAGGACAAGTCTTCCCTCTTCGGCGCTATGCGCCACTGTCCTCGAGTTCCCACTTGAAAGGCTTTCACTTGCTTTCACTTGGAGAGTACCGCCGTCCAGTTGTCATGGACCTGCGGCTACCAAGCCTAGCGTGGACATTGGTACGCCGTCCATCTTCCTCGTGTTCCCGAGGGTACCGCATGTCCGCCGCTTTATCATTCTCAACTCTCCTCCCAATCTGGTAAATCGGGGTTGTCGGTTATCCCTTCCGCGTTTTCCTTCCGATGACGCGGTGGAGATATCTCATATTCCGAAATCGAAGTCGGGCATGCAAACTCCGACTATACCTCTTTTAGCTTCCTCTTGCATGAGAGCGTAAGGTTTCGTAGTTTTGAGACACGAAATCACTTGGCGCTAGTTCCGGCGCAACCCCTTCTAGAGCAGGGGTGTCTGTTTGTACCACTAGACCCTTGTTTCTGTCAGGTGCGTCTGGTGCTTTTGTGAGGTTCGCCTCTAACACCGATTGGAGTGGAGTGGTAAAAGGAGTGCGCGTGGACCTTCGCGTGCTGTGGTTGTTGGGGTGGCCTGGGTTGTCCCCGGGAGTGGTTCCACCCGTTGGGAAGACTAGATCCGGGCCGATCCTTGGTTTCTAGTAGTGCGGTTGTCCCAGACCGTTTAGAAACCGATCCACTTTCTTTGCTTTTTCCATGTATGTCACCATGCGATCGCTGGTTTTGGTTTCCTTGCTTCGTCATTCTAGTTCTTAGTGATTGGTCCCACGGATGGCCCCACTTGTTGATACAAAAGTTGGGCGTTCCTTATTTGGACTCCGGTTCTCGTACCAATTGAATCTTGATGCTTGAGACCTGCGCACTAAGTAAACAGAAAACACCGTTAGGCTTATCGTGGGATTGTCTCCCACGCTGAGCGTGTCACTCCCTCTCTTCAAAATTTTGATGTTCATCTATGATAGTTATCAAGTACATCATACTTGATGATTCGTAGGCTCAAAAGATAAAAAAGAGAAAAAAGATGGAGAAGAAAGGGACAAGAGAAGGCTTTTTCTACACTTCTTTCTACACTTTTTAAAAAGGAAGCAAAATTTCTATTTCCCTTCCCCATCCTATACGGATTGAAGGTGCTTGAATTTATTACACTCTCCTTAGTCCGAGATGAGATCCTATAGAAAAGCACAGTCGACAAACATTTGACTAGCAAGGGGAGAACAGAGATTATTGTAGCACAAATATAATAAGAGTATAAAAATAACACCATATCTCCATTCTTAATGCCATGATAGATGGGCTGCATGAGCTACGCCCATCTCGCAGATGCCAAAAATATAGCCCAGGGTACGGTGTGACATTTAGGAATGGAAACGAGACGGGCTTGGAGTTGGTGGCCATCTCTATCCTAAAGTTCTCTTCAAACCAGTCTTGTTTTTTTATCGAAGATCTAATCAAGGCAATCCGTTGAAGAACGATGCTCCTCCAAACTCGTCTTGTACTAATCGTGATCTTATCGGGGTATTAAAAACTATTAATAATACCGTTAATAATAACTTTAAAAAATAAAAAACTATTAATAATCACTCACAAGCAAACCTTATTAACTTTTCAATGATGATATTATACATTAACAATGATAAATTTCATCGTCAAAAACTACAACTTAAAAATATAACGATTATATAAGTTTTTATAATCATAATTTTGCAATCTTAAAAAAATAAAAAGGACTATCAATATTACTTAAAATACTATATTACAATATATTATACAAAAGATGTGTTTGTCAAAAGTAGCAATGAGCAGTAGCTGTGAGCAGTGGCAACAACTCACCGCTTTTTAAAGAAAATTAGAAAAATGAGCGTTCTTAAAAAATAATAAAGCTCACCGCTTTTTTGACAAACAATTACTAAAAATCAAAATGCTCATTGCTCACAGCTCCAAAAAGCTCCTCACCGCTCCGTGCCAAAATGTATATATTATTGGGGCGGACCTCGTATATTATTCCTTGCTCTCCGCCCCCAACCCGACTAAAATTCGGACCGCGGATATTATTCCTTGCTCTCCACCCTAAACCCGATTAAAATTTCCGTTTAAGCCCCAAACCACCCGATTAAAATTTCCGTTTAAGCCCCAAACCACCCAGTAACTCGATAAGAATGCCCCGACCCGCCCCATGTAGTTCCCAAACCCGATTAAAATTCACGTTTAAGCCCCATGTAAGATATAACTTTTCACATACACATCATAACATTAACACAATGTAGCATATAGATGGAATTCTAGAGAGAGAAAGTTAGAGGTTTAGGGAACTTAGTTAGAGAAAGTGAAAGATATTATTATGAGCTCCAACTCTCTACCTTGGGAGGTAGAGAGTATTTATAGTCTTACATAAACGCCACACATCGGGCGTGGATCGGCATACATGGGTAAAGACCCGTCCGCCCTCCCACGTGTTACTTAACTAAATACTACTTAACTTAAAATAACTATGACTACGAGCTTTCTTACGATTACATATACTTGAGGTGACCGACTCTTTAATACCTGGAATTTCTAATTCCTAACAATCTCCCCCTAAAGGAGGTCACCTCAATCATGCACTAAAATTACATTGAATACAAACAGATATGACATTAACAATTGTTCTTGCATTCTTGATGTAATCCTTTGTTCCTAAGTCAAATGAGTCATTGATTCTTCACATTGCATGTTTGGTTACTTCAAGTGGAGGTCTTTTACTTATCCACGTGATAATAATTTTGAGCCATCATTTGAGATAATCACCATAAAAAATCTCGTGTCATCCTTTGTGGTGTTGGTATTATGTGATGTTGTGACTTTAGGACCGACATGCTCACATTCTGGATCATGATATCTTCTCATCAGAGTAGCTGAAGCATTTGTTGAATCATGATATTGGCAGCAGCGTAGCAGAAGCATGGAGTGAAAATATCCGAGTCATTGATGCACTAATCATGATTTCTTTTGAGATGAATGTGTTAAGTGAGCATGCGGCTATGTATTGACCGCTTCATTCGACAGAACGTCGGGCGTACTGCATACAATTAGCAATAAATCGCACGAAAGTGTCTTTGATCACTTTCGTTGAATTGAGGTACACGGCCCACAGTTCTCCGTTGATCAAGATAAGTACGCACGTGATCGGTATAATTCGAAGAATTTCCTTGACAGGGTTTCTTGCTCTAGCGTTCTCAAACCGGAACATCTCAAAGAAGACAACACGGAGTGAGTGAACCAGCGAATTTGAGTCCACCGATTGATGAAAAGATATTTGAAAAACAATCGAGTATTGCTCAATAGAAATTGTTTTTGCAATATTACGAAGGTTTTAATGAAAATCAATTATCAATCATAAAACACCTTTTGATTTGAAAAATTAGTACACCGTCGACGTGCTAATGAAAAGAGTTTTAAAGCACAAAGACCGGTTTTTCAAAGGTAACCGTCAATCCATAACTCGAACGATTGATTCAAAAGAATGAATCGCCCATTGTTTCATTCGTTGTCACATGGTTGATCTGTATAATAGATCTCACATGCCACCTACTAGGAGCTTGTTAGATGTTGGCTCTAGAAGGCTTTCCATCTTCATTGTGAGTATGTTTGCATATCACTCGGATGTTCGCAATACCACAAGGATAATGCGTAGGACTCAAGATATAATCTCTCTTTCCACATTGTGTGAAACAGAGAGTCTTCATTGAAAGTGTCCTAATGAGATTTATTGATGATCTCGTGGCTCTAGACTCAATTTTGCATATTTGGATCCCTGTCGGAGACTAGGGAGAGGGTCTCCTTCTTCAATATCAACAATCTCTAAGAGAAAGTCGATAGATAATGTCGGTTCCCGTGAGAATGAAACAAGTCCTTTTAAGAGGAACTTGAGTGGTTTTGGGAAGTTGAAGTGCACCGGGTCCATGACGTCTTGTCTTCAATACCGATGTTACCATCAATTGCATATGAATTGAACCCGGTTTACCTCTAAGGTTGAATAAATGGAGGGCTATTTGTTTTCACCCTTTTCTCATTCAATTCTTTTTAATTCTTCAACCCCTTCAATGCTTACCGAGACTTCATAGCTAGAACCTTGTTGGGTTTATTCAGTACTAGCTCGTCTTAGTCCGCACTCTTCCCATATCTCATTTTTCTCCTTTTATCATCATACCTAAGAACTCTACACTAACTAGTGGATAGTCCCTGGTAGATCCCTCCGGTTCTGGCGGATCATGGGAACACATACCTAACCTTATCTTCCTTATATCACCAAACATAATGTAAAGTTGGTCATCTTTTGGTATTGTTCATCTGCCATTGGAACCAATTGAAAACCATTTGAAAATCAATTCATATACTTGTGATATATTATCAAAGCATTTTGTACCTGAATTGTTTTGATATTTTTAGAACGAGAACTCCCCCTCAACATGTGCATCAAGTATTTGAAAAATGTTTTGCACACGGAGGCAAGAGAAAGAATTAACTTCTTTGATTACCATTTTCTAAAAGATATCAACATCACTTCCCAAATCGAATCAAGTAGATAAAGCATTTTGGGAAGGATGAGGTTTTCATGATTTTGCTTCCCCTCAATATGTGCTTCGAGGTTTGAAAAGAGTTTTACACATACTAGAGGGAACCAACACATTGAGATAAATGATCACTTTTCAAATCATAGGTTTAAGATAGATGCTCCTCCTCAACATGTGCATGGAAAATTTGAAATCGTTTGTCACATGTGAGCAGGATAGCATGTACATCCTTATAAAACTATTTACCTAATTATCGTTAAATCCATTTAAATCACACGTTCTCCCCGATCACAATTATCAAATCATTTGAGATTTGTGATCTCTTATTGATTTAAATTGATTTTGAAAGCTTTTAAGGAGAATTGTGACTTGATTATGAAAGCGTTTTAACCGATAAGGATCGGATTTTAAGACTTTAAACTCCATTGAATAAACATGCATGAATATCTTTTGAAAACAATTGAATGACAAATAACCTTTTAATTTAATTGAAATCATTCTCCCCTCAATCAATGACATAGGTTGTTGATTGAGAGATAGAGATTTTGACAAATAAGTCCCGATGATTATCAAAAATAGAGACCGAGTTATTTTTCAAAGCATTTAGTTTTCAACAGATAAATGTTTATAGAATCCGAGCATGGAATTTGAAAACATGGTAAAACATGGCTCTGTTCTTTCTTTTAAACCGGGTTATTGCCTGAAAATGACAATAAACCATTTTTTCTCTTTCTCTCAAACATAATTTTTTGATTTTTTGATTTTTTTTTTTTTTTTGAATTCGAACAACATCTAAAGTCCCGTGTCATTCTTTGAATGACAGCACAAAGACCGTAGATATTATCGAACCGAGAAAACGCATGACAAAATGACAATATTTTTGAAGATTTTTGAATTTTTCAGATTTTTATGGATTTTGAAAGTTTTATAATTTTGTATTTTGATTTTTCAATAGATAATACAAGAGATAGATGAAGATAGACCTTTACTCCTCGCCTTCCCAAGACGTTTGAGAGTTCCGGTTGAAGGCTTTTCAAGCCAAGACGCGGAAGAATAAACTCAAAACGTTCTCTTGGAAGAGCTTTGGTGAAGATGTCCGCTAACCGATATTCAGACCTCACAAAATATAGTTCCACCACACCTTTTCCACTTGTTCCCTGATGAAATGATGTCGAATGTCGATATGCTTTGCTCTTGAGTGTTGAACGTTGTTGCATGAGAGAGCAATATCACTTTTATTATCACAAGAGTCTAGGATTTTGTTGAATTCAAAGCCATAGTCGATAATTGAGATCTCATCCATAGGATTTGAGCACAACAAGATGACATGGCTATGTATTCTGTAGAGGATATAGAAGTACTCATTTGCTTTTTGAAGACCACCACAAGCTTATCACCCAAAACCGAGCACCTCCGGATGTACTTCGACGTGTATCTTGACAACCTGCATGATCAAAGATCGCATAGGCGTTAGTGACATACCGGTGTCCTTCGGGTACCATAGTCCCATATTGATGGTTCCTTGGAGATACCGAAAGACCCGTTTAACCGCTTCAAGATGCATTTTAGTAGGCTTAGCACGGTATCTAGCACACATGCAAACAAGCGAACAAGATGGGTCTACTAGCCGTGAGGTACATCAGGGATCCAATCATACTACGATATTTCGTTTGGTCAATCATGATCCCGAGTGGTCCTCATCTAGTTTGGTTCGATCAATCATGGGGGTGTCAACAGGGTCACATGAATCAAATCCAAATTTCTTTAAAATTGCATATTTAGATTGATTTATGAAAATGCCTCCTAGGACTTTGTGAAATTTGTAATCCCAAGAAAAATGACATTTGTCCCATCATTGACATTTGAAACTTAGAACTCATTTCATTAGAAAAACGATCACATTCCATTGGGTCTTTCGAGGCAAAAATAATATCATCAACATAAATTTGAACATGAGTTAAATGTTTGCGACTTCACGGTGAACAATGTAGGATCAATCGCTCCTTTCTTGAATCCGGATGATAGAAGAAACTTTGACAATGTATCATACCATGCCCTCGGGTGCTTGCTTTAAAACCGTAGAGCCTTCTTCAGACGATAAACGTGAGTAGGATGCTCTTGATTCACAAATCCTTCAGGTTGGCTGACGTAGGCGACTTCTTTAAGATCTCCGTTCAGAAATGCCGTCTTTACATCCATCGATACACTACCATGTTCTTACTAGCAAATTAGCCGAAAGATTACGATTGCCTCGATTCGAACAAGAGCAAAAGATTCTTCAAAGTCTATACCCTCCCCTTGACGATATCCTTTAGCAACTAAACGAGCCTTGTTTTTCAACACATCACCATGCTCATCAAGTTTTACTTTGAAGATCCATTTGAGTGCTATAATCATAGCACCTGGAGGCGGTACTAACTCCCATACATCAAGTCGATCAAACTCATGAATTTCATCTTACATGGCATTGAACCACTTGTCTTCATTCATGGCGGTTTTAACATCTTTTGGTTCGATCTTAGAAAGTACGGAGTTGAAGAAGCACCATAAGGCATCGTTTGCAAGTTGTTTCCTGTTGATACAGACGAGAGGGATTTCCAATGATGTTGTCTAATGGATGATCGTGAGTCCATTTTGTAAGGTGTTCATGTGGCAGTTGTTGAGGCGAGGTAGCCGAGTCGATGTCTCCTGAAGAAGATGGTTCGATGATGATTCGGGGAGTAGCAAATATGTTTTCAAATGGAGCATCCTCAGGAGTAGCAAAGGGATTAACTTCATCATTGATGCCCGAAACATTTCCATGATGTACATTTGAAGAATGATGATTTGTTGATGAGATCAAGGATCGCGAAGGTGCTTTTGACTTAAAGATATTGAGGACTGAAGGATTGACTTCATTCACAGAATATGAGCATCCTCATTGCGAGGAATCATTACCTCATTAGTGTTTGAATCATACAGTTCATCAAACATAGGATCAAACAATTTCTTTACATCATCTTCAGATGGGGGTACATATGGAGTTTCTTGAGTAGAGTTTGGAACAAGAGATGAACCAATGGGACTGTCTTGAAGTGCGGGTCCCGAACTGGATTGTCCAGGAGCCATTTGACCGTCACTCATCAAACGTAAGCGTGAATGGTTTCCATGATATTTCGGGTTCTCTTGTTATAGATTCGGTATCCCTTTTTGTTTGGTGCATATCCTACAAATACTCCAATGTCGGCTTTAGCCCTTAGTTTCCCTAAGTCTTGACCCTCATTAGTTGGATAGCACAATGCACCAAAAACACGAAGGAAAGAGAGATTAGGTTTTCTGTTGTGGACAAGTTCATATGGAGTTTTTCCATGTACTTTGTGGATTAGGGAACGATTTTGTGTATAGCATGCAAGTGGCAATTGCCTCAGCCAGAGAAACATTGGAACCTTTGAGTAAATCAACATTGTTCTAGCGGCTTCAACCCGAGTCCGATTTCGTCTTTCAACTACACCGTTCTGTTGAGGAGTTCGTGAAATACTTCTTTGATGACCGATTCCAACGCTTTCATAGAATTCATTAAGTTGTTTGTTGACAAACTCAGGTTCCATTGTCTGTCGACAAACCGGTTTTGTTAAGTCGAAACCTGCGGTTGCTTTGATGAGTTTGATGATGATATCTGGAGTTTCATCCTTTGTCCTTAAGAACTTGACCCCGGTGAATCTAGAGTAATCATCAACCACAACTAACACATATTTCTTCCCAAAGATATTTTTTACCCTCATTGGTCCACATAAGTCCATATGAATCATATGAAGGACTTTGTGACGAGTTAGTAGGTTTGGGTTTGTGGGCATACTTCTTGCTTTTTCCCAATTGACATGTGAACAAAGATGATCCTTTTCATACTTTAGTCTAGGTAAACCTACAACTAGGTCCTTTCGGAAAGATCGTGATGGTGCCGAAGTTCAAGTGATTGAGACGATGGTGCCATAACCATGACTTTGTTTTTGAAGCCTTTGATAACAAGCAGATTGGAGAAGCCCTCATCATATCATCGATAGAGATGGTGTAAAGGTTTGACCCACGAGTTCCTTTTAACGGTTCCTTACCATTAAGATCTCTAACAAAAGGTATGTTTTCTCGAAGGCAACTTCTAGATCGAGTCACGAATTGACCAACGGAGAACAGTTTATGACCGACCCTTCAACATAGTAGACTCTCGAGATGACACTATCACCAACAACATAATCACCATAACCCATAATTGCATCGAAATGATCATTACCGAATCTAACTGTCCCGATGAATTTGCTCACGAAGTTCATGAGCCGCGTGACGGTCTCGGTATATGCTTGGCAGTACTGAGTCCGTACCACGTAACGATTTGAACGACCTGCAGTTGAACACGACAAAAATGGATAAGCTGGATAATTGGGATCCCCATGCAAGAATGGGTTCCATTTGGTTAGTAACAGTATTTGGAACACCCACATCGAATCGAAACATCCATATCGAAGTAGAAGCAATGGAATCATTGGGAATAGATGCAATGCTGGTGTCTGTATTTGCCCTATTCAAAGTATGTTTACTTCTTAAGGGAATAGTTCTACAAGTAGGCATCCATTTTCTAGTGGGCATAATCTTAGCAGTGTGAGAACAAAACCGATTATTCTTATGACCAAAAGGTATCCAATAATAACCTATCTTTATAAAAGTTCTGCCTGTGGGTTTCCACTTTTCTAACAGTTCTTTTCGTTTTGCCTTTTGCCTTATTGCACGATTATTAGCATTAGCAATTTTAACCGGGCATTTGACAGCATTAGACAAAGCATTCACACCACATTCATGATTAGCAACAGAATTCAAGCATGCATCATTACAAGGTTTGCAGATAGTATCGAATCGAATTAATTACAAGATCGCCTAATTTTTGGCTAATACTAGAATCAACACGATTCGCTTTTATTCAACTCAAGCCTAAACGTTCCTAGATTGGTCTTCTACTCTTTCGATGCACATTCTTAGCTTGCAAGGTCCTATCATTCCTTGTATTGTCTTGAGACTTTGACCGCCGCTTTAAAGTCACTGATTACTCTGTAGGGAATGGGAACATTAGTTGGTTGATCTAATTTTTGCATCCCTGAACTTGATGTGCAAGGATCTGAAGTACTAGAAGGCACATTAGTGTATACTTTAAGACTGTGATTTGAGCTTTTTGCAGCACACTAAAGTTCACTTTCTTAGCACTAACATATCTGGAATCTGAACTACTTGAAGGTACATTAGTGTTTCCCTTTTTAAGACTGGGCATAGAACGGAATTCCTGCTTGGCACTAGGCATAGAACAAGGCATCACAGCCTTTGCCTTTTCACCTAAGGTTAAGGATTTTGGGCATGTGGCAATTACACCTTCTAGCAACTCTTGAGATCGCTTTGGCCGGAGGCAAGCAAACCTAATTTCACTATCAAGAGGTTTATTAATGAAATCCTCTTCGACAATCTCACGGAGACATTCTAGACTATCCTTAAGGTGAGCAAAGTATTCATGAAAAGCATGTTCATTATTCCTAAGATGAGGAGGAATATATTTAACCGTAAAGGTATTTGCAGAATTCTAAGGGTGACTTTGAGACAACATTCTTATTGAAAACAAGTGGTAGTTTCCCATTTCCTGACTTCTCAGATTCTCAATTTCCTTTTTGTAAAGACGTTATTTTTTCGTTGTTTTGGTCACGGGTGACTTTCATTGAATCATATAACTCTTTAAAATGTCGTTTAACTTTTTCATTTTCTTCTAGAAAACTCTCGTTTTCCTTTTGTAAGGCATCATCTAAGTTTTGAAGATGAAAAGTTTGAGAATTCTGAGAATCTAAAGAAGGAGGATTTGGGAGCCTTGTCTTATTGTTCGCTTTGACCCTTTAATTGAGAGATTTGGGCTTTCAACTTTTCTGATCGTGTTGCAATGAGCTTGAATCGCTCATCACGTTTGTTAATTTGAAAAGCTGCATCAAACTCTGGAGCATCTGACGATGTCTTGACATTTGAAGTTTTAACATTTTCTTTAAGATGTTGATATTTTAGTTGTAAATTAAAATGCTCAACTTCCAGTTTAGAAAAATGTTTAACCAAATTGTTGTGATCATCAATTTTCTCGTTTAGTTTAGAATTAGTTTTTCAAGCTCAATGACACGATCATGGGAGACTTTCAGGGCCACAGATAGTTCATGAAATTTGGAAGCATTAATAGAGCAATTTGAAGCAGTGAAAAGATATCTTGAGCAACACATTCAGTAATAAGAGTCTCATTTAAGGTATGCAAGTTCTTCCTCTCAATCTCATTATATTTTAGTGCACGCTCATAATCACTAACTTCAACTACCATTGCATCAAATTCCTTTTCCATTTCTTTAATATCTGATTTTATCCCCTTTTTAAGACTCTCAAAATGATCTTTTAGTTGTTTAAAGAAAGGCATGACCTCAGTTAAATAACATTCTTTCATTTGCTCAAAACCCCTTTCCCTTTCAGTTATCCCAGTGGGTGTGATCCTTTTCTTACAAGTTTTCTCAAAATCGGTAAATAGTTGAAGAATAACATATTGACTGATTAAGGTCTTGCTCTTAGTGGCAATAGTTCTAGGAACTAAATGCATTGGTGTATTTGGAGGATACTCAGTCGCTTTAGGGAATTTCCTACAAGGGGGATTCTTTTCAACAAGATTTTCAGCTTTTAGCAAGTCCATATCCTTTTTCCAGAACACTTGTTCAGGGGTCAACAATGTTTGAGGCTTAAACATGTTCAAGGAAATCCAGTTTTCTTCTTGTAGTCATGGGGAGTGATAATAATCTTTTTTTCTTTGCATTTCGGGTCATCTAGTTTTTTGTTCATCCTTTCCTAGTGACTTCATCTCGATTTCTTATCTTCCTCCGCACTCAATACAAAAGCAACTGGGGTTTTGTTCCGCCTAGGCTTAAGAATTTCATTACCATCATAAAACACCTTATGAGCATTTCTAGCCTTTTTAATTACCTCTGGATTTGGTTCCTCAACAAGGGGAATGCTATGCTTATCGCTAAGACTCAGATGTTTAGTGACCATGTGAGCGAAATCTGAATGGTGTTTCTTGTATGTACAACTTGTTCTCAAGTTTGTTTTTCAAAGTTTTCAGATTAGAAAAATCTCTCAAGAGTTTTGATTCCTTTGCATTAAAATCTTGCTTAAGCATTTTCACATTTTCTTGAAGAAAAACCTTGTTTTTGTTTAGATGTTTTATAGAGTTTTTCTTGCAAGGAATTTAATTCTTGTTTCAATACTTCTTCTCTAAACTTACTTTTCTAATTACTGTACTTACTTGGTTATCCATTTCTGCTCCTTCGCCACGAAGTGGTCAACTCAAACTTAGCACGTTGTTCATAAATAGCAACACGTTCTTTATAGGCATTTAGTTCAGAAAAAATGGAATCATCAGGCACATGCAAAGTGTATTCATCACAAACATAGTCATTGTTGAATGCAGAAGATGCATCACTTGGTACAACTTCACTTTCACTTTGTTTCACGTATTGATCATATGGGACAATATTGATATTACCCATATTTTCAATATTTGATTCAATAGTTTCAGCTGATTGTACTTTGTCATGCATCAGTGCACATCAGCATCATCGTATAGTTTTAATACCCTCGAGATGAGCTTGTTTGGATGGCCACTAGTGATGTAGAGGAGACCTGGGAGAAACCATTGGAGAAATGCTAGCCATAAAATTGTGTGTGCGTAGGTCCATCATCCACATAGTCGTAAAAGAACATGCATCACTTGAAAGGCATTCCGATGATTGTGACCTATCTCCTAATAGGCCGCTCATCCACATCTGCATCATAGGTTGGCATTGCCTCAAGAAGAAATAGCAATTCCTCTTCATTCAGAGTAGCACCATTGTCCGAGCGAGCCGCCAAAGATCTCTCAAGTAATCAAGCATTTGCGTGGCGCTTTGGAGATGTACAGTTCCTTGCAATGTGTCCCTCTCCACCACACTTATAACATTTGATGAGCTTAGTTTGACCTTGGTTACCATTCCTTCCTCGATTCTGGTTTCCAACATAACCTCACCCAGCTCCACCTCGCCCCCGATCATACCGTTTCTTGCTCTCGGTTGCACCACGATCCTTCCATCTTTAATAGTGGCTTGATTGATCTTGGGGTTAGATGCGCGGTCTGAGGTTGTTGTTGGTTTGTGGGAGAGTATTCATGTTTGACGATGGAAGAGCTAGTTGATTAATGAAGCTACCCACTTTAAAATGTGAAAGTATCAAAGCATCGCCTTGTTTGTACATAGGATCGTGAATGAGTTTGTGATTACCATTACCAAAGGGTATGACTTGTGATGCTTTGGTTGTGATTCTGATGTTTGAGTAGAAAGCTCAAAAGAGTCATTAGACGAGCTTGTCTCTTCCTGGTTGGTTTTGAACTGATTGAGAATTAATTTTTCAAACATAGCATGTCTCTCATTCAAGGGGAAGGCATAGAGTTGCTCATAGTTTGTATTCTTCAATCCTTTAGTGAGCTTCACAAATGTGACAAACTTGTGCCATTCGGGATTCATGTTGTTCACAATTTTTGAGTTCAACTGAATGTTAGGCATAGTCATTTTGATGTTCCTCATGTCATTAACTAACTTATGAAATCTCACATAGTACTCATAGACACTCTCATTTGGTTTCATTTTGAAATGCTCAAATTGATCATAGAGTTGGGATTCTCGGTGCCTTCCATAGTTAATTCGTAACTGGAGAAGCATCTTAACATTGTCCCAAACTTCCTTAGCATCTGTGTTATGATTGATCAGCTTGTAGATGTCTTTAGGAAGACCTTGAAGAACAATGTTTGAGGCCCTGATATATGCATCAAATCTCTTTTTATCCTTATCATCAAGCTCATCATACATCTTAGGTAATCCAATTCCGTAAACAGAGTACCATCGCATTAGTATCAAGTATGTCTCTAGTCGTCTCAACTTCGATATGGTCCTTCATCAATGGATTTGAGAATGTTGACACCATTTTCCTTTCCAAGGCAATACAGTCTAATTCGTTGAGGCCAAGAGTCGTAGTCGCAAGCATGGGTGGACGAGTATCTGAACCAGCTAGACTTGAACATCTTCTGCAACAAAATGGAGATAACAGTGGGAACGTTGGTAGACATGTTAACAGATTATACGGGATTTTATAGCTCTATGATTAAACCGGAAAATGGATTCTTTCACGGATTTTATGAATCAAGAAAACCGTGAACAATCACTCAAGACTCTAGATGATAAAATACTAAATCGCTAGAAGATAATGCACTAAGTCGCTAGAAATTGGTGCACTAAGTCGCTAGAAATTAATGCACTAAGTCGCTAACCCTTATTTCGCTACACCCCTAAGTCGCTAGAGTCCCAAGTCGCTAATTAGAAAACAAGTCGCTAAGTAGTAACTCGCTAGACCAAGTCGCTAACCAAATTTTGGCAATGAAAATGCTACACAGTCGCTAGAGACACAAGTCGCTAAAGAGCAACTCTTGACCAAGTCGCTACCCAAGTCGCTACCGTAGTGGAGAATCCACTACTTGTACTTTAACTCGCTAGGTCTAACTCGCTAGTTCCAACACTGTAAGTCAACAACCCAACCAAGATGATTCAAGCTTACCAAATGAAAACCTAAACACTTTTGATGATTCTAAACATAAAAGTACAACCAAAATCGAAACTTTAACACTAGAAATCAATCAAATGATGCTAAAACCACTAAACTTTTTCAAACTTAAAAACCACCTAAAAACCACTAGAAATCCAAAGATGTGTAAGATATGATCTAACCATGGCTCTTGATACCAATTGTAAGATATAACTTTTCACATACACATCATAACATTAACACAAGGTAGCATATAGATGGAATTCTAGAGAGAGAAAGTTAGAGGTTTAGGGAACTTAGTGAGAGAAAGTGAAAGATATTATTATGCGCTCCAACTCTCTACCTTGGGAGGTAGAGAGTATTTATAGTCTTACATATATCGCCACACATCGGGTGTGGATCGGCATATGGGTAAAGACCGTCCGTCCTCCATGTTACTTAACTAAATACTACTTAACTTAAAATAACTACGACTACGAGCTTTCTACGATTACATATACTTGAGGTGACCGACTCTTTAATACCTGGAATTTCTAATTCCTAACACCCCAAAACTTGTCTACCTCGATAAGCATACTGACTGCATTGCAGGATAGTTCAGAATTATGGTTTCAGGGACTCCGATTTAAAAACTTGGGAACCTAGTACCAACATTATATTGGTCCTGACCAGGTTTTTTTGGAACCCTAGTACTAACATTATTATATGGTCCATGACTTGATATAATTAAATCATAAAACTTGTTTTGATTGAATCAGTGCAGAACTTCGTTCTACTGATCGGCTAACACAAACACTGGTCGACTACTAATTTTATCTCTAGAGAAGCCTTATAATCATTGGACTTGCACATGTAAGTCGTCTAACACAGCAACAAAAACTCGATACACTTGTGCGATACAAAACAAAACACCCGACCCTACCATATACAAGTAAAATCCTATCTACTCTAGTAATGAGCTCCTAATCACACGAATTATATCAGTAAGCGAAACGAGCCCTTCAAGCAAACCCTCATGGTCCACAACCCAAACACGATGAACATGATTCGCCACCACCTTATCGACCACTTCACCAAGCCGCGATTCAGCATAGCATGTCACAAGCTCCCTAGGTGTCGACCCAGCCATATTAGCCGCCACAGACAACAGACTCGTTGTGTATTCCATCACACTTAGCGGCAACCATGATTGTAAATAAGAAACCGGACAGCCCCTTAAATCAGTGGCCGAAAACGTACCAATCACCTTTCTACCTTTCCCCTGGCACAAAACCACCAACATTATCACATCGAAAATATAATGAGTCAAAAATAGAATCTGAGCTGAGGTTTACATTCACGAGTTGCGAGTGATCTTCTGTATCGGGGTTTAGAGACTCGATAATTGGCACAGCATTAAGAGAACCAGCTCTCATTGACTTGATGGCATCAATGACTTTGGTATGGTTTGTGACACCAAAAATAGGCTCGACCAATGCTCCTAGATCGCGTATTGTTCGGTCATTTACATGTTTGAGGTCAGAATCATGTCCTTTTAAGAACTTGATGAGGTCCATTTGTGTGAGCATTCGATATGATGAAGCTGACTCCACGAGCTCAACTCCTGCTACGTTCTCCATGTTACTGTCTAGTGGCACTAAAGCACGGTGGATCCCTTTGCTAAACACTTCCATACAATCCATAATGCTGCACCAAATATAACAGAAACATATGGGTCATATATGGGCCTCTCATCGTTTGCATGAAAATTGATTATTCATATCAAATTTTACTATTTACTTCACAAAAAAGCGAGCTATATACTTTCTTTTGGATGAATTTGAAACCTTTGTCAACTACTAGAAGCCGTCTCATGAACTTATAAAATTTTTAATTTTTGAGAGCCCTGGACGAAATCAGGGGCCTTTCGAGAAGGAATATTATATATAAAGTGTCATCTTTTTTAATATATAATGCAATTAGTTATCTAAACGTTTTAAGATATTACTCATTTATCTAAATATTTTTTTCATCGTGAAAAAATATGTATGCATATAATAATTAACGGGATAAATTTTGGAGCCCCTAAAAATTTTGGGTCGCTCACCTTGCACACATTCAAATACGGTCATCTTACTAGGGAAAGAAGACAAGATCACCACCTAGAAACCATGCGTTCTATACTAAAGATGATCGAACCTTCTAGCTAATATAATTAGGAGTAGCTAATTAACATTATGCTATAATGGAACATGACACCTTAGTAAAAATTGCATATGACAGGACACAGGTACACACTAAGGTATATACAGCAAGTATGCATATGAGCAGGCCTATATAATTCCAAACAAATTTAAATAGTAAATCAACATACCTAGTGTTAGGATTAAGCGTCCAAAGGCTAAGACTTTCAAGACAATGACCAATAACCGAAGAAACCGAAACCGACATCCTTTCCTCCAAATTCGTCTCTCCACCGCTAGTCTCAACATTATCACCCGCAATATGAGCCAAAACATCCAACATAGTCACCATCCCAATATAATGTTTCCTAACAGCACCCGTATGTTTATCAGACTCCAATATCATGGACCCACCAGCCCCTATCCAATGTCCTGGCGGCGCCGCCACAGGGACAGCCACTACTTGGTTAGCTACAAGTGCATTCATTGTGTGTGCTAAGGTGGCTGTGTATGGAACCTCAACTAGCCGCCTTTTGTCGGACACTAGCTCCTTAACTTTTTTGTCACGTAAATGTTGTTGTTGAGGTTCGATGTTTGTGTGCATGTTGTCGTGCTTGACTCCCATCATTGTTGTTTGCATTGTGGAATGAGTTTTGAATAATGTGTTTAGAGAAATGTATCGTACTTCTGTTGTGTTTGATGGATTTGGATTGTGTTGGTTAAATAGAATGAGGGTGTAAGTGTGTGACAGATGATGACTACGTGTTGGCACATGAGAGTGCATGTTGAGATATATATTGAATGTCACATTGCCGCGTGTTACTAAACTATTTCATACCCATCCAAAAGAATGACGAAGCCGACGTATGTTTATTTTATTTTTATACTTATATACTCGTATGTTTATTATATTGTGGCTTGATCGTTTGGATAGTTTGGAAGGAATCATATTATTGTTTAGAACTTTGGTTTAGCTTAATGAAAAAGTTTAATTGGTTGTAGTTAAATTGAAATGTTAATTTTGCTTTTTAACATTTGCTATTCCAATTAACATGAAGCATCTTTAGATGTTTGTTAATTCCGGACATTTGATATTATAAAAAATAAAATAGTTAAACATTTGATATATTTTTTTACAATTAACGACGAAACTTGAACAGTTTCGTTAAAAGGGCCAAAAGATCATTACATGTAATATAAAAGACGAGAAATGACTCGTAAAACACTAAAAAATTTGCTTAATAAAAATGATTTCTATTTGCTTAAATAAGAAGCTGATTCCCCCTCTCCCTTTGGTGACGTTTGGCGAATTTTTCTATCCTTAATTGAGCATGTCCAACCGTTTTCAATCCTTAACGATTATCGACCCTTTATGAAGTTTGATTAATACCTTGTGTTTAATCATATCTTTGTTCTTGGTCGCTTTTTGTTTAAGTTTTTAGAAGCTCTTTGTTTTCAATTTTAGGGTTTTTTCAATATCAAATCATATTAGGGTTTGCACTTGTGCTGTCATTACTACGATTTATTACCTGCATTAAACACGTTCAGAGTGTGCTTTCTGATTTACTTATCTTATTTGGATCGCGGAGCTATCGAATCTGTGTTGTTTAGTTTTCGAAACCCTATTAGGGTTTCACCTGTCTGAGTTGAAGTTAGGGCTTTGTGTACTTCTTGGTTTTGCGGTTTTGATTGGGTTAGATTTACGTAAGCATGCATAATGGATTTCTTGATTCGGGTGGGGTAGCAATCACAAGAAAAAGAATGGACGAAAAACTGATTATGTTTCGGCCGATAATTCGACTGGTTCAATAGGAGGAACAAATGATGGTTGATCGTTCCCTAGTTTTTCAGAGGCGTTTAGTAGTCCAAATACTACTTCGTTAGATGCAAACATCCGTGAGTTGGAGAGTCGAATGCTTGAAGGAAAGCTCGTGTTAGTTAGTGATGATGGGAAACCATTAAAGCCTTTTCATGATGCTTCGAAAACTGTGTGTACAAACGTGGAGAGGGAGGAAAGTATTATGGTTGATGATGTTGGTGGTACTTCAAATACTGTTAATAAAAGAAAGCAAGTGGATGCATCTGGGGGGGAAAATAATTGATAATAATTTGAGTTCATTTATTGATGTACTTAATGTTGACAGAAACAAAACTCAAGTTAACTTTCGTGTTCTTACTACACCTGCTTCTAGTAAATGCAAAGTAGTAATACATATATTATTTGTGGAGGAGGTAAGTGGTAGCTTGACGAACTCATTACACGATTATTTTATTGGTAAACGTGTGGCATTTCCAGATGTGAAGAATTATCTTTTTAACGCTTAGGGAAAGTATGGCATAAAAAAGATTATGATGAATGCCAATGGTTTATTCTTTTTCAAATTTGGTTCCAAAAAATGGTTGATGATGTACTTGAGAATGGACCTTCGATCATTTGTACCATACTGATACTTCTTAAAAAATGAACTACTTCTATTAGTTTGAAACTCATGATGTTCCTATGGCAGCATTTACTGGTGATAGACTTAGTGCTATTGCAACTAAGATTCATAATCCGTTAATGCTTGATTCATTTACTAGTACGATGTGCAACGAAGCATGGGGTCAAAATAGCTATGCACGTACTATGATTGAAGTTAGTGCTAAAAACACTTTGAAGGACTTTAGTTGTTATTGCTATCCTAAATTTAGAGGATGATGGATACATGTACGAAACCATTTTGAATACGAATGGACAACTCACGGTGTTTTATTGCAAGATTTTTGGACATGAATCTGAACATTGCCCTAAAACGGTTACTATCAAGCCTATGAATTGTTGGGAGGTGCATTATGGTGGTACGAAGTTGAATCGAAGTAATCCTAGAGTTGATGGAAAGAAACAGGCTAGTGGTTTTAATATGGGTTCTAAATTTTAGTTTAAGTTGACCAAACAGGTATATAAACCTGTTTCTAAGAAGAATGGTGCTACTACCGGTGGTATGAAGAACAATACTGAAACACCTAGTAGAGAGGCAAGTTGTTCAAATCCCTTCGATGCACTTAAATCGGTCAAAAATGATGATGTATTAGGTTCAAATGGGGGTAGTCTATGAGGGCTGAAACTACTATGGATGAGGGGCAAAAGGCTGATGCGGAGCCTATTCAGATCATGTCAAGTACGACTAATGATGTTACTTTTGTGAATGAGGTACAATTGGCATATGAGTTAACATCTAATGTGGTTGGTATGGGTGACGAGGATAGTGATAATGAAGTGGAAGTGGTTTTATTGAAACAATGATTAATGGAAAGATTTGACTGATGAGAAATTAGATATTTTTGATGCTTTTGGTATAAAGGTTCGTGGCTATACTAGACGTTCGTTTATAGAAAGGATTTATATAAGTTTTGGTTTGTCATACTTACGATAGGTTTGGTTTGAAACACAAATGGTGTGTTCGTTTTCCCGTTTTTGTAACGGGCTGAGGTGTGAGATTCACTCACATCAGATATACTTAAATGTTTTTTGGTGTAATAAAATTTACTGGGTGTATGAAACACCTTTTACTAAAAAAACACTAAAATTTTCAACTTAGCTCGATAGTCTTTAAGATCTTTACATTCATGAATTACATATTCGGAATCATAAACTTTATAACTATTACCATTATAATTAACTTGATTTAACCCAAATCCAACCTTATGTCTTACTTTTCACTCTTATGTCTTTGCATATGTTTGTTAGTCCCAAAAGAGCGCGCATGTTAATAGAAAGCATAATGCGATAAATCAGTTTTGAAACAAGCTCAAATGTATCCCATTATGAGATAAATTTTCAACCCACAAATGGATTCTTCGAAAAGTTCAAACTGTTAGCGAAGAAACCCTGATCCGAACGTCCGTGAGTATCGATTTTGACATTTCCTCAAGCAATGTTCAATTGTTTCTTGCGAGTTAAGAGTAAACTTAGACCTATTTTCTTTTTAAAAGCGTTCTCTCTTTCCTAGCCCCACAGAAGCGTTTACAGTGTCAGAATAAGTGCCTGGAAGCCTGGATCCAAAATTAGGACAAAGCCATGTTGGGATTTTAAAACCAGTTAACTATTAACCTCTACGAGTACGCAACGGAATTAGGATCTAGTTTATGCAATTAGGTTAACACGTAATAATAAACAAATAATTAATACAATATTATTTAATTAAAAGGGATAAAAGAAAAGCTAACCTTGCTTGGCAATTGATCTCTATTAAAGGAAAAAGAAACCAATACGAAACCTTAAGTATCTAAAATAGATACCTCGAAGAGTATCACACACAAACCCGATTAATATATACGTTCGATATATGGCTAGTCGAGAACGTATAAACCAATCAACCCCTTGATAACTTGAATACCACGAACAAAAGAAAACCAAGAACCAATTTCTTCTTCCTGTCCGAGAAACCAAACAGTCCGAGAAACTGTAAACAAACCTCCCTTCGTCGCTAAAAGGCGTACATAGATTGTCGATCAATACCACAAGGGAAAAGACAACCATGCAATTAATTAGGGTCATTTGCATATATATCCCTCCAAAGATGCAAAATTGTATATATATCCTTTTCATGCATAAAAATCATTGTACTATGTGCATCAAAAACTTGTAAGAAGGATATATATGGAATTATTCACCTTTGAAGGGATATATATGCAATTCCCCCAATTAATTAATACATGCATACTTACATGTATGTATGATCATGCAAATATGATGTATGTAACCTCCATGTGAAACATTAATTGCATGTACAGAAAGTAGGATGTTTAAGCATGCATCTAATATGTATATAGAATTGCAATGAACTGATAGTTAGGGATATCTATCAATCGCATGTTACAGCTACAAAACAAAAAGTAGGGGTTTTCTTTATAGCAAATTCAAACGACCCTTTTCATGGGTTTAAGCCTTGGTCGACAAGTCACCAAGCCCAAGCACCCATTCCCTCTTAGTCTTGCCCGATCAGTGGATCACAAGGCCCATGGCTGTCCAACCTTCGACCCAACACAGAACTCAAACAAGCCCATAAGTCGATATAGTAATCGGGTCAAGTAGCATGCATATTCGGGTATGTAATTCAAGTATCAAATACGTTCGACACGTATACTCGTGTTTATCGTGTGTGCCCCCATCGGCTCACACACTCTTAGTCGTTTTGTCGTGTTTATAACTCCCACAAACCAACAGCTCCCACTTGGGAGTTGGAGTGTCGAATGGCACACAAAACTAACGACGGAAACGCCTAGCAAACGCTCTCACTCGCTTTTTAACTAAAAGTGTCTGAGAGAATAGTTTCATAAAAGTTTCTCAGTAGCATGGTCATTCGATGTCTTGCTCTAATCATCCTTTGTTATAGATACATTTAAACCATGGATTATGGATCTCAAATCATTCCATATAGTTTAACCATTTAGAATCTCGTTATAGAATTTAATTAGATATACCAAATGTAATCAAGTATCATCTTGCATTACCCTTTGGGTTCGGCCGAACAATTATCTTATTAAATCTGGAGAGGCACCATGGTATCTTTCTGCACATATCAAGTAGAGTAACAAAATCCTTTATTGACTACAAGTGTTGTGGATGCTGCTTCACATCACTCCGAAATATAGCTTTTATAACTACCTTATTCAGATAGCGTTTTGCGTATACTTACAAAAATGATATCCACACATAACAGAACTTGCTTGTATCTCAAGTCTAAGGATGAAGATAACAAACCATTTTCAATATTTTACTTATGACAAGGATCCAAAAGTAAATGTTTGAAAGTTGGGGAATCCAATATGCATCTCTAGTGAATACATATGAGTTTGGTGGGAACAATCCGAATTCTCGTTAGAATTATAACCAACACTCACATTTGCCTTACATAACAATATTCCCATATTGTTAACCGACAATGGACATATTTAGAATAATAAAATCATTCAAGGATTAAACATGCAAATATAGGATAACAATTATTATATGAATGAATAACAAATACCAAGTATCTTTATTCATCATAAAGTAAAAATTGTCTATCAATCCCAATTATCCAAATACTAAAACAGATATGCATGAAACTCATTTAGTAAGTTGAAGCCTAATGTTTCCAACATTATCAACCTTTCTTTTACAAGAAAAACTAAATAGTCATCTGAGTAAACTTTCCGAATACTTGTTTCGAGTGATTTGAAATATTAGATGAGTGTCTTATCTCATATGCTCATACTATTGCAAGAATTATAGTATGGAGATGTCGTCCTACCTTGCATGAGGTATTAGAAATCAACGACATACTGACAGTCATCTTTACAGTTTCTAAAAGTGTAAAGTATTCTCATTCATTAATGTGTAATGCAACAATGCTCTATATTGAGCATAACTAGTTAGCAGATTTTTCATAAATGATAAAATCCTACTACAACTAGTATTAATAATCCTCTAGCATTATTTGTACTTATACAACACTATGCTTTATAATTCGTAAACATTTATAAAAACAATAATCTAAACTCTCTCAATTAGATATTGTTGTTGTCAGCTCATTTTGTACTTGTACAAAAGCAACAACTAGTCTTATACACAATATAATATATACATGATAAACCCTTAGTTTAAAAACACAAGGTTTCCATCCATGTAAATTATTCCAAGTGAAATATATCATTGAAGACTTGCTTGAATGATATACTGCATTTGTGTCAGACTTAATTTTCCGCATTTGTTTATTCCAAATAAACATTTATTCCAAGGTTGTTTGTTTTATTCCCTAAATTCCAAGTGAAATTTCATTCTAAGCTTAATGATCAATATCTAGCTTAAATAGAATGATATCATCAACATGTAAATTTTAAGGAAAAACACAATACTCCCACTCAATGTTAGATGTACTCAAGAGATATCTTAATTCAATCAGAATCATATTGTAATAAAATTCAAGATCTCAGCTCTTAGTTGCATGATTCAATCCAAAACTTGGATTGCTTAAGTTTTGTATACTACATAAACATAGATTCATAACCCTTTTGATTACACACCGTCCTCGCAAAAGGTAATCATAAAGAAAGTGTTATAAAATTTAATTGTGTTATTCAACATACAAATCACATGTTTAACAATTAAATATCTTTATATAATTAATGCGTGTATTATATAAGAAAATGTAATCATAGTCAATTGCTTAAGTATGATTAAAAACTTCTTATAAAATGCCATGCATTAATATGTATACAATTTTGTCCTTGTGAGTCTTTCTTTAAAAGAAACTCATTCCAGCCTCATAGGTTAACTTGTTAGGAGAAATTACAGTCAAGCTCAAAACTCGATTTGCCTTTTAAGGACTGCATCTTATCATTCATAGTTCTAAAACATTTATCAGATTCAAGATGTGATAATATATTTTAGTAGTTAGCTGATTTACAATAATCTTCTAACCTATATCCCTCAGCATTGATATAAAATATCACTCAAGTGATGAGGCATTCTTTCAGATTTATGAATGAGAGTAATCATTATACTTCGGTCGACATTTTCATGTTTAACCTTAGTATGACATTAATAAGTGCATTTTAGAAGGTTAAGTATTTTGTTCTCAAATAACTTTGAGATTTGTATATACTCCCACTTACTTTTGTAAGTAGAGACAATTCTCTAAATACTAAGTATTTAAGCAACAATAAATTGTTCTTTATGGAGAACCACAAAATACATTTTAAGTTCTCATCTCAAGATTTGTTAAAAAATGCTTCATAAGATTTTAACAAATTCAGAACTTAAATCAAGACATAATGGAATTCCTTCCAACAACTCAAATTAAGGTTTATAGAAAAACTCTAATTTAGTATCACTCTTTAACCAAAAGTTCTAGCAACAATTTTGTGTTTCGTTAAGCTAGGAAGAACACTAAAACTACAATCTTCAAGCTAGGAAGTGTAGAAAACTCAAAAATCCAAAAGGATTTAGGATTCAATTGGTTTGAGTGGAAAAACCTCAAATCCCTAATGAATTAGGGTTTTCAGTTATAAATCGTCTTGAATACCTTCTAGGTTTGAACTATATTGAGTGTATCCATGACACACGCAATTTCTAACCTTGATATGTTTTGGAGGTAGAGAAATTAAAGCTATCATAAACCAAACAATAAGAATAAGGTTTGATCTAACACATTAGACATACCATAATGAAGTGGTATCCTATGAGTTATTAGAATTGTGAAACTATATCAGAATTCTATAGATAACTTAATTCTCTTTGGACCAAATACTTGTCAATTGGGTCGAGCCAAATTGCATATAAAGTATTTATGAACCAAGTGCATGCAATAATGTATATTCATTGAATAATACAAGAAACTTATGTTCACGTGTTCACAAGAAGACAAAACTGTTCAAGGATTATATATTCATGTGTTAACAAGAAAACAGAACATTTCAATAATACATTATAAATCTTTGATATAATTCAAAGCCTCATGTTTATGTGTTAATGAGAAGACATAACATATTTACTATATATATACTTTATGTTATAAATCATTGATAAATTCAAGGACTTTATAATTATGTCTTAACATGTAAGCATAATTATTCTAACAAAAGTAATCATGAACGCAAACTCTTGAGTTCTATAGTAATTTCAAGTTAATTTTATACTTCAGAATTATGATTATTATCATATAACCATAATTATGTTAACTAAAACATGTAGTCAAATGTTGAAGTAACTTTACACTATATTATGATATTTGAATGTAGTAGGGTAACAAACATCTAGTGTGTTCAAGTCCTAGTAGAATCATTATTAGAATGTAGTAGGACATTAAACAACTAACGTGTTTAAGTCCTAGTAGAATTATTAGTTTCCTTTACCTTGCGGTCAAGAGATACCAATAATATTGTTGTTCCTTGCACACACTTTGAGATTTCTCCCACTTGTGAAAGGTACAACATCGTATTATGAAACAAACAACATGTGATTGATTGTTCAAACGATATGATAATGTCATAGATATCATAAGTAGTTTTAGAACCATAACCTTTAATAAGGAATCGTAGATTATTATTCTATAATAACGTTTCAGAAGCGACAGCAGAAGGCAACGTGTTATCTTATAAAATAAAATGCAATTTTCTTTAAGCAATGGTTGTTCATATTCTGAAAGTAATGGATTATTTCAAAGCTAGTTTGAAATGATATGGGTGACTAACAAGAAATAAATCCCGCAGCTCCCACTGAAATTGACAACATTACATGAATGATATTTCAGTTATAAAATGCAACTGCTCCCACTAGATTTGTCAACATTGTAAGTGTTACATTTCCAGTAGAAAACATATAGCAGTTTTATATACTTTCCTATTCTCTTCAAATGCCTACGAGTAGCATGTACTTAGGTATTGAACAGAGTATATGAAGTTCTACTTATGCAGAAAATGGACTAGCCATTCTTTCATTCAATTAACTTGAATCTTTAGCATGCAATTCCTCCTTTATCGTCTACATAGCCCCAAGGGTAATTAGCACTTTAGGAATAATAAGAGTTCAAGAAGATTACCTAGCATATGCTAGTAATTCTTTTACTCTTTGCGGTTTAAACTCATACATCGTGACAAGTGCAGGATGTTATTTATTTTGGTAGCTCTAAACACAATGTTTCCAGTTACACAAAATATTCTATCTTTCAATTAACTCTAGACCACGAAAAGGGTAATGAAAGATCATATTAGAGTTTATCAATTTTGGAATCCTATCTTAGTTTGTCAACTAAGGAGAAAAGATAGGTATAAGTCTCACTCTTCTTACTAGGAAAAGAAACTAAGTTTGTCTTTCAAAGAAAAACAAATTTGTTTACGAATTATGTTGCAATAACACAATTAATCAGAACATAAAAAGTTCAAATCTAGTATTTTCGATAATTACATTCTTAAAAGAATTAACTACCCAATTAATTACTAATTAAGACTAAGATCCATCTTGCAGCCCTACTTAATTACCATAGGACCAACTAGACCAAAAAAAAAATAGGACAAGAGTTAAGCGACGAGCGTTAATTGCAAAATGCAACTCTTAGATTTATGAGACTGTTTAAGGCATTAGTATCAAGTAATAATGTCAAAAGCATGTTTAGTTCTCATGTTATGCCTCGGGTCCGAGGTCTGACCAGGTTAACTTCGATATAAGTCGACCAAGTATGAACGTGTAAAAATAACCAGAGGTCTGACCAGTGAGAAATAATTACCATAGGTTGGAAAGGCCCTAGGTCTGACCGGAGAAGTCAATCCAAGTGCACGTGTCCATAGTTGGGTGGCATAGACTTAATATTAAAAATAGGTATGCACACATAAATGTGGTAAAAGTTGTGTACAAAGAAGCATGCAAAACAGCTTTGTAACACTAATTTTAAAAACTTTTGGTAATGACACTGTAGTGATCATCATGGTTTACGGTAGCTCCAATCGAACGCACAGGGAGGCAGAGGACCAGGTAAGCGATGAAGCATAACCTTAGACATCCTTTCAGTGAGACTGTGCTCACTTCTTTAAACTCCCTTTCTAGTTTGTTCTAGTGGGTGAGCCGTACATCCCAAGTGTCCATAGCGTCTAGTTTTTAAATTCTTGAAAACGTGTTTCATATATTAGGTCACTTTATTTTACAAAAACGATTTTCCATGAATCAAATAGCAGGTCACAATTGAGCATGACATTTAGGCATGTAAATAAAGACCCATATTAATGTTATGGTTACGATATGTATTATTCCATATTGCATACAAATAAAGACCCATTTTTTTTGCATACAATTAGGTGTCAAAGCAAGTAATAATGCACATATATTAATCACAAATATATAAGCATAAACATTAATATAAAACACATATTGTTCCGAGTTCTCTTGTGAGTATTCCTCAAACGGAGAACCATAAGACCGTCACTAGGATACAATACCTAGATCGCCCCATACATCACTTAGAAAAGCAATTGAGTGGGTCTTGTGGCCGGAAAAGCACATAAAATAGCATGGCAGTCTCAATTAGCAAGTAATTACGCAATTTTATATATTAAATAACCAATATGTAATTTTAATTATCATAATAATTCTAATTAACAATTAATAAATTCAAATTAACTCTTAATTCTAATTAGCAAGTAATTTTAATTTAACATGTAATTCTTAATTAACAATTTAATTTTAATTAACAAGGTAATTATAATTAACATGTAAATTAAATTTTAATTAACAAGTAATTCCAATTAACAAATTAATTCTAATTATCAATATAATTTTAATTTGTGTGTGACTAGTTATTATTTATTAAAAATTGACAAGTATTGCATGTAATTGTCAAAATTAAAATAAAACAAAATAACTAAACTAGGTTTCATGCAGCCTTTTAAAACATGTTTATTAATATCAGAAACGTGTAACCCATAATCGCAAAAACGAGTTGGCTCGTGATGCCACTGTTGGGATTTTAAAACCAGTTAACTATTAACCTCTACGAGTACGCAGCGGAATAAGGATCTAGTTTATGCAATTAGGTTAACACGTAATAATAAACAAATAATTAATACAATATTAATTAATTAAAAGGGATAAAAGAAAAGCTAACCTTGCTTGGCAATTGATCTCTATTAAAAGAAAAAGAAACCAATACGAAACCTTAAGTATCTAAAATAGATACCTCGAAGAGTATCACACACAAACCCGATTAACATATACGTTCGATATATGGCTAGTCGAGAACGTATAAACCAATCAACCCCTTGATAACTTGAATACCACGAACAAAAGAAAACCAAGAACCAATTTCTTCTTCCTGTCCGAGAAACCAAACAGTCCGAGAAACTATAAACAAACCTCCCTTCGTCGCTAAAAGGCGTACATAGATTGTCGATCAATACCACAAGGGAAAAGACAACCATGCAATTAATTAATACATGCATACTTACATGTATGTATGATCATGCAAATATGATGTATGTAACCTCCACGTGAAACATTAATTGCATGTACAGAAAGTAGGATGTTTAAGCATGCATCTAATATGTATATAGAATTGCAATGAACTGATAGTTAGGGATATCTATCAATCGCATGTTACAGCTACAAAACAAAGAGTAGGGGTTTTCTTTTATAGCAAATTCAAACGACCCTTTTCATGGGTTTAAGCCTTGGTCGACAAGTCACCAAGCCCAAGCACCCATTCCCTCTTAGTCTTGCCCGATCAGTGGATCACAAGACCCATGGCTGTCCAACCTTCGACCCAACACAGAACTCAAACAAGCCCATAAGTCGATATAGTAATCGGGTCAAGTAGCATGCATATTCGGGTATGTAATTCAAGTATCAAATACGTTCGACACGTATACTCGTGTTTCTCGTGTGTGCCCCCATCGGCTCACACACTCTTAGTCATTTTGTCGTGTTTATAACTCCCACAAACCAACAAGCCAGAGGCCCAGACGCATACACAACTAGCCATTGTGTTATGGACTCATGTTTCCAAAACTTTTAGTTTTAACATCAACGATTGATCACATTGGTTGAGTTAATTAAGTGATCCACGATTGGAACGATCGAAAAGCTAAAAATGTTATAACAGAAATTGTAGGTACACACACTTTTTAAGCAGAAAGATAGAACCACAGATTAATATAAAAGCCTAATAGATGATCCAGTTACACCTTACATAGAAAAACTTCGAAAACAAAACAGACAGATAGATGCATAACAAAGAGTCTTGCTAATGAAGAACATAAAGAAACCATAAATGGAAGCTCATAAAGTTGGGCCAATTCTAAACCCGGTCTGATCAGCAACTTAAACTGCAAGATTCGGCTAATCAGACCGCCTGTGGCTTGGTTGGTTTGCGACGACATATATGGTTGCTGCTAGACCCTTCACCTGTTTCGGATATCGGATCACTTCCCCATTCTTTGTCTGATTCTAGTGGTTCAAGCACATAAACTCCACCATCCGAAAGACCCAATGCAAGTTGACTTGGATTAGAAGGATGAGCAGCAATCGCATTAGGACACACCTTTATAGTACTGTAAAGTGTAAGAAAATAGTTTCAGCATGTTACACAAAATGACAAGTGATATCGGATATATACATGGTATCTTTTTATAGAAAAACTGTATATACCTGCGGTTAGATGGCAAGTATGCTGCGTAATGGATTTTACACTTCAATCTGAGCTGATTTGCTGTAAGGACACAGACACTTCCATCTTCCGCACTCACAAATATTGATTGGCCATCACACGAATACACTGCGTCTGTGATTGACCCACTCGCTTTTCGCGGGACCCACTAGCAATTCGCAAGATAAAAAGTTAAATATGATCGTTTGTGCATTAGAAAATTTGGAATGGTTACTTAGTGAATGTACCTGCAGAATACAATCAAGTTTTAAAGGGTCATAGGTGGCGATGTGAGTTTCATGAATGACCAACAAGCGTGACTGGTCTACGTTGAAGTGAAGACGTGTCTCAGCTCGTGCATTGCGGGTACGTCCCGATGGTAGTTTCAAAAATTTACTTGTGAGCTTCTTCCAGTTCGCCGTACTCCAAACACACAGCTAAAACATACGAGTCAATTAAAATTTGAGTGAACAAGAAACACATTCTAGTTAATAAGAAAATAGACAATTGCGTAAAGCAACGCACCTGAGCATCAGCTCCTGCTGATACCAAGATCTTCTTATCAGGGAAAAAAGCTAGACCAGTTACACACTTTTGGTGACCATGTTTGCTTAGCGTTTGCATGACCTGTAACGGTTCAATTTGTCAAAAAACTGAATAATCATGGCTAAACTATTAGGTTATGTTGCCGAGGAGTACCCTATCGAACTGGGCATTGTAGACCTCTATAGAACAATCTGACAAACCAACGGCAAAGAAGTTGTTCTCCCTTGGATTAAAAACAAGGCAAGTTGCTGTTGGTGCTGGTTTCCGGAACGTTGTCAAAGTCTGCATATGAAAAGAATCCACCATTCATATATATGCATGTAAAATCAACGAATTGAAGTGATATTTACCATTCATAGGTGAAATGCCAAAGTAATACGAAAACAACACGATTACCTTAAAATTAAGCAGATTATACAGAGATGCTTTCCCGCCTGATGCTGATATAACATAACAACTGTTATTTGATAATGCAAGGCAATGAACAGTATCATCCATGCTAGCATCTTCAATATCATTAGTCATTAAAATTCCACTAGACGGTTTCCACAGTTCTGGTTCCACATCAGCAGTCGCCTATACAAATAAAAAATAGCTGTAATGCGAAAACAATCAATATGACGCTTAGAGAGATGGAAGAAGTGAGATTTTATTACATCTCGCGGCGTTTTTTTATCAGCCTGTTGCCATTTCCAAAGTTTGTGTACACCATTATAGGCAAGTGCAAGTAAACTGCCTGAATTTGCATAGATAAGCCTTACAATCTGAGAATACAACAAAATCATCAGATAGTTATATGAACGTTTAAACTTAATTTAAACAGAAAAGACATATACTTACCCTTCCTGGTAAAAGATTATCTGGAAGTTTCAGCGAACGAAGGTGAGATGGTTCGGTGACTTGTTTTGGCCTCCAAACGATGGAAAATTCAAGCTCGTCTGGGTTATTTCTGCTTTGGGCATCTTGCAATTTTTGCCTATCCTTGTTCTATAAAAGTTGTAAAGTTGATTAATAAACATCAAATAAAAATTTTGGTGATTATTTAATGGCATCATCATGCTTACTTGAGAAGCCATATTTGTTCTTGATGTACTTGCACGAAGAGCTAGGATTGCTCCGGGTGCTAAACTAGAAGCAATATTGAATGTAGGGGGCTGGAAAACAAATAAAACATGTTAAAATCACGTTTATCTTGGAGTTAGTATTGTTATATTATGTAGTATGCATGTCCGTATCAAACAACCTTAGGGACACTTCCAGAAGCAACCCTACGACCCTCCGATTGATTCTGAATATTCTTTACAATCCGCTGGCCTTCTAGATTCCCGAGTATTTTTATACCATTATCGTTTGTTGATACAGCCAAGAGACTCCCATCCTTGTTAAATCGAATACACGGAAAAGCCTATAAATCGCAAAGAAAGGAATTGTGAAAATTAAGTATAATGCAATAAGTGGAAAAATTATGGAGATTTATAACAGATATATGAAGATGTTACCGGTAATCCACCATCTGCATCTGTACTATACAAAAGATGCGTGTTCTCCATGTTCCAGAACTTGATTGTGAAGTCATCGGCGGCAACCAAGAACCTGTTGGTTGTGTCGAACTTCACAACTCCCGTATAGTGTTTTTCGAGACCGAGGTAAATTTGTTCGACAAGACCCTCACCCTCATTCCATTTTACAAGATATGATTCCAGGTTATGGCTGGAACCACATGAGAAAAGCCTACAATTTTGATGCTAATCAGTAAGTCGATCAAAAATAAGGCTCGGTTAGCCGGTTACTAAATAAAAAAAGAAAAAAAATACCTCAGCCCGTCAGTGCTGTAAGCCATTCTAGTGGAAGTATAACCGAGTGAGTCATACTCGAACTTTAGATCAAAATTAGCAAATGACCATACCTTAATCTTCCCATCAACAGCCGTTGAATAGAGAAACTAGCATTTGTGACGATCAACAGTTCAAATTAGAAGATTTCCAACATTTGTGAGATTATCTTTTTTTATAAAAACATAAAATCTAGAGAATATGAAATCAGATGTTGAGAAGAAGCATACATTATCACAGGCCTGAATGTTTGGCTTACGCTGTACGCATACAGAATAGACAGGCGCATCGTGACCTTCAAGGGTGCGCTGGTTGACCCCTGTTACAACATCCCATATCTGCACAAACTCGAGATGTTATAGACATATTTCAAATAGTTATTGTTGTTTTATGTCTTCGATGTTGCAGTAAGCAAACCTTAACCAGTTTATCTTGTCCACAAGTAATGATGTATAATCTGTGGTCTTGATTGTAAAAGGCAAGATCATTAACATTGCCAACATGAGCCTCTATCTGAATACACATTTTACTAATTAGTACACGAAAGGAAAAAAAACTATACAGTAAATGTATAGTTAAGTTCCATGAAATCAAACGCGGACTAAGATAATTTGCACGACAAACCTCTAGGTGATTGCGTAGCTCATGACCAGTATGATAAGAATATATTTGCACAATATGCTTTGAATATGCGACACCTGTTAAAATTAAAATTCTGAGAAGAAATGCTTCTTCTACTTTTCATTAACAGAAGATATATGGAACATAAATCAAGACATACCCAAGAAGAGGCCATCGGGACTCCACATGACGCGGGTGACAATAGCAGGATGTTCATTTGAATAAGAAACCTGACATCATTGCATAGGTTATAAAGATGTATGGTAAGCCGATAGAATGCTTAATTACAAGTGTTTATACTGATAAATCTTAGTCAAAATGAAATATTAAATTCCCAGTTAAGGATCATACCAGAAGAGCTGATGAACATGTGGAAAAGTCCCAAATGATAAACATTCTATGCGCAATACGAAGTCTGCTACCAATCTCCCAAATGGAAATGTCACCATCGTTTGTTCCAACTGAAATGCAAGACAAGTCAGTTGCAAATACGTACCAAGATACTCTAATCCAATCATAAAAGACGAAAATATCTAACCTAGTAATAGAGTTTCGTGCTCAGGATGAAAATCCATGCTCGTCACATCTGAACCCTGGTTGATAGTTGAAATAACGTTCTTCGGCAGGTCTTCATCAGAAGCAAACAAATTGTTTGCATTGATCTGACCAGGACATGTGACCGATGATGTAGGGAGATTTCGTATCTGCAAATTACAGTACATGCTCAGCATAAAACACGTACGGGAAAATAATCTATCCATTGTGGTCTCACATATGCAAGTTTTCCATATTGACTATAAAAAATAATAAAATCTAGTAAATAATTTGCAAGGAACGAAGCCAATCTACCTCATTTGACAAACCGAAAGATCTTGACCTCCTCAAAACTAGCTGATTTTCTGCGGTTTTCATATAATTAGTTTGTTGTAAGATAAAACGGGACACTGGACCAGAAACATCTGATGAAGAACACAGTAACAAAGTTACCTCCATTATTATGAGCAGCAAGGACTAGACCTCCTCCAGAGTTAGGAAGGGGAGTCAAAGGAAATGAGTTGAGTGTCCCTTGTGCACGAGGCGAGGTACCAAGATATATCGGTACTTCGGGTGGCTGCATAGAAGGAAAAAAAAATTAGAATGTCATTCATAAAAAAACATTAATATCAGCAACTTAATTGAATAGTAAGTTGGTAGATACAGTCGACTTTGTACATCATCACTTACCAGTTGCAAACCACCTGATCTAAGTATGGAACTAAGCTTATTGGCCACAGGAACTTGACCCTGAGCAGCATTTTGTGGCCCACACATATGATCCACCAAGATACTAGTGGTGTCTGGATCAGAGTTCGGATTCTGGCATAGTTGGTGCTGCCATTTCAAGCTGTAAAATTGTTGAAATAAATAAATCAAACAAAGATCATTAAGTAGTTCTAACAGGAAACTTATGAGTAATGTTACCTCTGGTTGACTAATAAACGCAGCCTTGAATTATTCACAGTAGGAAGTCGGCATTTCTGACGCAATTCTGGGTTCATTTCAATTAGTTTCTTTAGCTCGCTAGCCAATACACCCCTTGCTGCTACATCGTCTGTGTACGTAGAGAGTTGTGCATTCTCCCTGAAAACAGTTTTTTTCCGATAATGGTATAAGAACGCATAGATGTCTAATAACATGAACATATATATAGATATTGGGTTTGTACTTATTCTAATGCTGCTACTAATACATTTAGTATCTAGATTTCAGATATAACTTAAAGGAATATAACAAAGGCCAATTGTAAGTAGATATTTCCTCAGAAAAATGTCAAATGTTCGATTAGTTAGGTAGGAAAAACTAAAAGTGACATTACTACAAACTTTTATTTGTGGAAATTCTTCAGTGACTAGCATGGACAACATTCTTTCACTATACACCAAAAAATATATACATCAAAATGTTGGTAAAAAAGAAAAATGTAGGTAGAATATTCACAAGCTACCAAAGGGAAGTGACTAAAAGAAATTTTCATGACATAAAATTCTTAAAATTAAGTTTTCATGATTGTTTCATAAGGATGCTATTTATGTTGGAAAAAATGTTATTGCAAAATGATTTTTTGCAATTTTGGGACACTATTTAATGTATGTATGTGTTATATATATTTATATTTCTTGGTAGCTTTGCGTTCTTCTTGACGAGATGGATCTTCAAGAAGAAGATGAAAGCCGATGGCACCATTGACAAGTACAAAGCAAGATTAGTAATCAAAGGATTTAGACAACGAGAAGGTCTTGATTACTTTGATACATATTCGCTTGTTACGTGAATAACCTCAATTAGGATGATACTTGCTATTGCCACTTTAAGAAATTTGGAAATTCACCAAATGGATGTGAAAACGGCATTTCTAAACGGAGATTTAGAAGAAGAAATCTACATGAACCAACCTGAGGGTTTCATGGCTCCTGGACAAGAGAACAAAGTTTGTGGGCTTGTTAAGTTATTATATGACTTAAAGCAAGCTCCCAAATAATGGCATCAAAAATTTGACCACGCCATGCTAGAGAGTGGATTCAAAATTAATGAATGCAACAAGTGTGTTTATGTCAAAGACACAAATAGTGGATATGTAATTTGTGTTTATATATTGATGATATGCTTATCTTTGGCAGTAATGACAAGATGATCAAATCTACTAAAGACATGTTGAAATCAAAGTTTGACATGAAGGATATGGGTTTGGCTGATGTGATCCTTGAAATAAAGATCATACGAACTCAAAATGGACTTGTGTTAAGTCAAGTACATTATGTGGACAAAATTCCTAATACTCACAATGCGGGGGATTTCGGCCTAGCTAGAACTCCAATTGACACCAGTAAGCATCTATCTAAAAATAAAGGCATAGGTGTTGCCCAATTAGAGTATTCAAGAATTATTGGCATGTTAATGTACTTAATGACAGGTACCCGACCTGACTTAGCATATGCTGTTAGCAGGCTAAGTAGGTATTCTAGTAATCCAAGCTATGCACATTGGGAAACTATGACTAGGGTACTTCATTATTTGAGATACAGTCGCGATTATGGGCTGCATTATGATAGATATCCAGCTGTTATAGAAGGACACAGTGATGCAAATTGGATATCTGACATAAAGGATTCTAGATCGACTAGTGGATATGTGTTTACACTAGGAGGGGAGGCTATATCTTGGAAGTCTTCCAAGCAAACTGTTATAGCTAAGTCCACGATGGAATCAGAATTTATCGCGTTAGATAAATGCGGACAAGAGGCGGAATGGCTACGTCAATTCGTAGAGGATATACCAAGGTGGCCTAAACCGGTAACAGCCATTAGTATACATTGTGATAGTCAATCGGCAATTGGCAGAGCTCATAGCATAATGTATAATGGAAAATCCAGACATATCCGTCGTCGACATAATTCGATACGACAACTACTCTCAACAGGAGTTATCTCAATTGACTATGTGAAGTCAAAGGATAATATCGCGGATCGGCTTACGAAAGGCTTAAGCAGAGAGTTAGTTAGTAAGTCGTCTAAAGGAATGAGACTAAAGCCCTTGGAGGAATAAGTTTCTAAGAAGGAAAACCTAACCCAGTTGACTGCAGATCCTAAGATCTGATTTTAATAGGACAACCTAATCATAGAAATATAAGGAAGTCACATTAATGTGGGAGAGTTACTTTATATTGTAACTTCCTAGTCCATTCCTATAAAAATTGTGACTTGTTGAGAGCTTAAACATATGACTTCATGATTGAGGATGAAATCATAAAGCATAATGGTTCAAGATGAAATCACAAAACATATGTTTTTAATGATTCAAGATGAAATCACCTATGAGAGAGAGAAGTGGGGTCGCTTCGAAAGGAATTGTAGGGGCGCAATTCCTAAGAGCTCTTGCAGAACCAGGCTAGTGTTTATGACCATAACGAACACAACTATGAGGACTTGACAGTGTTAGGGAGAGTCTTATGTGAAGTGTAATGTCGTCTACGTAAACAGAGGCTGAGTTCAAGGACATCACGTCTACTCAGATCTAGGACACTAAGTGCATCTCACAAGGGAAGGTTCAAAGGGTTAAACCTACCTATCCTATGTAAGACTTACCGGCAGAAATTTCGTCGAAACTTATGTGTGTTTTCGACCGATCTCCATTCATGTGGGGGACTGTTGGAAAAAATGTTATTGCAAAATGATTTTTTGAAATTTTGGGACACTATTTAATGTATGTATATGCTATATATATGTATATTCCTTGGTAGCTTTGTGTTCTCCTTGACGAGAGCTTCGCGACGAGCTACAGAGTGTCAAAAATGGAGTTGATATGAATGAGATATTTGTCACAAAGTGAGGCACTTGAAACACAAAAAATAGAAAAGTGGGAGTATCCCACATCGCACAAAACAAGAAATGAAAGCTTGTTTATATAAGAATCTTGATATGACCCTTCAAATTCATTTGTTGGTTTTACTCCAACACCTACGTGCACGCGCGCAGGGGGTGCAGATTTCAGGATTTATGGGCCAAAATGGGTTTGAAGCTTCTGAACTCATACAAGCCTGCGCGACCTGTGGACACGATGCAGCTCCGAAACCTTGCATACCTGCATATCTTTTGCAGATTTGCGTATCTGTTTATTTTTCAACTAATATCTTGTCTTGGTTTAGCCTATAAAATAAACTCATGTCATTCAATTTTCGATACATAGAAAAAAAACGCAGCTCTTTTAGCAGACAAGTTCTAGCAGTCCATCGATAAGAAACAACATACGCTTCAGTGATCTTTCAGGCAAGTTGTCAGGTCCGGCTGTACAGTAGCTTTGGACGTTGTACCCTGGAAAACAGACGGCGAATTTGTTTTAAGGGAATCGTGTTTAACATGAGCCTCGTTCCACGACCTTTACTGCTTTCTTTGTTTATCGTTCATAGTGTCTGTCTTCTGCTTCTACCCCTTTCTGTCTGCTTTTAATTTTCTGTTATTTATATTCTGTTAATTTTTATTATTGTAATCTAATTATTTTAATAAAAGTGTACACCGTTTCCCACAATTTATTCACTAACTAAAATTAGCTATGCTAGCATGCCAATGTATTAAGGCTGATTTCGCGTAAATGCCCAAGAAACACAATCGATCACTAACTAGTTAAGGGGTCTCCCGGCTATAAACGTTTTACGAAAGATTACATTGTGAAAATACTATAATCTATCCATCTATTTACTTAAAATACAAACACGTAAAAATATCTTTTGTTTGACATAAACTTAAAGAGTACCTAATATTTTCAATGGTGAGAAGATTAGTCATTTTCGAGAATAGTTCTCTGTCGTAAAATGGTTTGAAAACTTTAAGCTCCTCATTAAGAATGTCTAAAGCTTTGGCACGTTCGTTCCTGTAACAAACAATCAACATAAATACAACGAGAAAATCAAGTCATCTTTTGAAAAAAAAAATATACTATTACAAAAGTTGATGATAATAACTCAATAGAATCTTACTTATCCAATGCCTCTAGGTACTTCTGTTTACGAATCTCAAACAACATTTTAACCGAGAAACGATTATCACCGACGCGAATAAAACCGGCTAAGTAGTTCTCGAGATTATCCCAATGCCCCTTAACAACAAGCTCCTCGATATAATTGAAATCACATAATACTCCAGATTCTGACTCCAGTCTTTTAAAAAGAAATAAAATTATTACATTTTATAAAAGCTAATAATAATAATAACAATTATAATAATAATAATAATAATAATAATAATAATAAATCCCATCCAACTTTATGTAAATTGATTATGTTTCTATAAAAAAAAGTAATAATAATAATAATAATAATAATAATAATAATAATAATAATAATAATAATTAGTATTATTTTAAATATTATTTTTATAAATCTTTGTTTTTATTATGTTGGTATATATATTTTCGTATTATTAATTGCTTTTGGGCTGTTAATTTCGGATTGCAACTAAAAATATAGAAGTTAATTTAAACTCTTAACAATATTATAAAGATTGTTTCATTTTAAAAGATGAAAGCCTTTATCTCATATATTTATTTGCATATATTAATAACATGTGCTTCAGCTTAATATATGTTTTATACTCCCTATGTATACGAACTTTTAATATTATGATTAGTTTAATAATAATAAGAAGAAGAATATTATATTAATAAAAGTATTGCAACGAAAAAAATAATAAAGTTGTTTTCATGAATAAATATAAAGTCTAAGGGCTATCAATTAAATTTTTAATTTTACTAAAAAATTATGAAAAAATACGAATTTTACACTTAAGCTCATTATAAAAAGTAATATATACATTTAAAACTATGCAATAAATTTAAGATTAACCATTAAACTTTCAAACATTTACCTCTTTTTCTAAAATTCCTTTTATCAAAACTTCGACTTAATTATTTTTTATAGTGTTTTTTTAGAATGAATTTGACCAAATGTTGACCGAAATAAATTTAATTTTAACCTTATGGTCAATAGAAAGACACAATTTTGAAATCGAGCTCTTTTATTAGACAATCAAACATGCTTATTTTAATTAACCCCTTTATAGTATTAAATATAACAACAACAACAACAACAACAAGAACAACAACAACAACATCAAATATTTTGCCGTTCAAAATTTTTGGTTGCAACATTAACAATAAATTTTAAAGCTTTAAGGGTGCGTTTGTTTTCCTAATAGGTTTAGCTTTATGATTTACTTTAGGATTATACATAAAGATTTGGGTTAGATATCATGAGTGGCCCACATGCGTAATATAAAATAGAAAAGAAAATAGTCAATATATCTCTGAATCTTCAAAGAAAACAAATGGTGTCAAAACACTCCACGTCTTGCATTCACCAAAAAGATAATCATTTTTCTCAGTCCCACCTCCTTAGCCTACTTTTTAACATGCCCCAATATTTGGTTTCTTGTGGGCCCTGCCAACCCCATCCCCTCACTCCAAACATATGTTATGAAGCCAAATCCAAATATTTATGTTGAACCACCTAAACCAAACGCCTCCTAAATGTAAGTTTCACCAAAGAATTTACCTGTGTGCCGCTTCCTTATAATTCTCTTCATTTAAGAACTGAAGTATCAAAATGATCAGCTCCCTTGACAAGCCCGACATTGCCTTTGTTTAGTAGAACAACATTTCAACAAAAGCAATCGATCTATTAGAGAATCAAACATTTTCAAAACTAGATTATGCAATCCAAACAAAATCAAAATTGAATCAAATAAATTCAAGAGAAAAATTTTACATACATAAACCCATCTATTAATCAAAGTGAATAGAGCAAATTACCATAAAGACACATACAAATCGATCTAAATAGCATCTATTAGTCAAAGTTGTTAACAAACTAAAAAAAAAATCATATATAAGTCAACCTATGTAACTTTAAATAAACACTGAAATGACTGTGTTAAGTATAGCTAATCATTTTCAGGTTTCTCAACAATTCTGTTGTTAATCACTTTAAATTTGTAGCACTAAAGGTCTAGTTCTGTATGCAACACAAAAAAAAAAATTATAAATATTAAAATATCAACGTGAAGAAAATTTTACCTATAACTTAATCGATAGAATATTATTTTTACTTGCTTACTGAAAATAATTTTTTGTTGTGTATATGACAATAAGAATGTAAAATTTGTGAGTGAGAATTGAGCAATGAAGGCGACAATTTATAATAGTTTTGGGGATGTGATATAAGTTGGATATTCAAACGCGCTTAATAAGAGCGTGAGATAAACGCATTAAAATGAACCCTATTTAAGGGAAGTATTCATGTTCGTGATCCATCAAAACCCGCATGTGCGAGTGTATATTTATGGTGTCACATGAAACATAATCAGTTCACACAGCATGAATTATACAACATGGTCCATTTCAATGGTTATATGATAAATGTTTGCATTTATATTCCGGATGATGTAATGAAATAAAGCTTTGTAATATTATTTTATTTTTGTAAGCATTTCTGAAAAAATATCATAAACTATATTATATTGACACATAATCAAATCATAATGTTTACATTTATTCAAGTTTTATTAATTTATCTTGCTTAAAGTTTAAATCTAATATATGTAGTTAATGATATTGTATTTTAATTTATATAAGGAAAATAATAATGTTTACATGAATTGTGTGATCATAACAAGTGGATTAATCAATGAATTAAATTAAAGAAGAGAATTAGTGCATTACGCATGTTATAATTTGATGTGAGTAGGAGAATAAGTAGAAAATATTCTAAAAGGATGTAGCACTGCTTTTTATATAAAGTTATTATGACCGTTCTAACGTCACAACATCAATCAAATTGTCTTTATTTTGCATTTACAAAAAATGTGAACTCACATGGATTGTCTATTTATAATTTTAATTAAATACTATTTCCTAGTACTTTTGTTGTGGCTAGAGCTACAAATTACCAATACCAAAATTTGAATATTTTCAAGGTGGGATATTGACAAAGGGTTTCAGTTACACTAAGGTGCATGCATGCACTTTTGGACAATACACTTTTGGACAATACGTTATGCTAGCTTTGTCTAAAAAAGTTTGATAAAAACCTTTATGAGCAAAGTCTTCATTTATCTTTTGTTTATAGCTGTTTTTTCAACTTTGTGGCTCATTTTAGCATCCTTTGGGCATGTCTTGAGTAGTTTTTCCATTTTTCATTGTGAACTTTGTGTATGGATAAAAATCTTTTACATACATACTAAAAAAAATATTTACAAAATATAAATATTCAATTTAAACAAATATGATCACATGATGGCTAGAAATATAATATTAATATTTTTAATATAATGTTATTTCTTTATTACATAAAAGTTCAACTGTATCTAATGTATTCAAAAAATATTTTAATACTTTAATTAATTTTTTAGGGGCATTTACATACATCCCCACTCAAACTTCAATAATTACATATTTCCTCAAAACATGCTTTAATAGCATTGTACATCATGCATTAAAAACTTGTGTTTTGGAGAAATAAGTAATTTTTAAAGTTTCCTTGGGTATATATGAAATTCCCCCAATTTTTTAACCAGTCAAATCTCACAACATTCATGAAATTGTCTTTATTTAGCATGTAACAAAAATGTGTATCTACATTGAACATCTACGTATATTTGAATTAATATTTATTCATATCCTATTACTTTTTGAATTACAGCTAAGATAATTTGATAGTAACAAACTGAACACTTTTGTGTTTAGATATTCAAAACTAGAAGATTATCTGCGCATAACGGCGACGATGTATAATAACGTCAATTTATGTGTGCAATTTTTTTATAAGTAATTATATGTGTGGAATAAGTGAGGGTGAAGAAAGCTAGTGGTTTAAATTGTAATTAAATATTTAATAGGTTGAATTTCCTTTTATAAATAAGGGTATTTTAATTTCACAACATTACTCATTTTCTAAGTTTTTAAATTTTAAGCAAACATATTTTTTCTCTTGATATGTAGTATATATATATATATATATATATATACATATATATATATATATACACACGCACACAAAGTGCATAAACTTATATTAAAGGTGAAAGTTATTGATGAGTATCCTATTTTCTTTCGAACTTACATATTTGAATAGCGTACTTTCTTCAAGTTGGTGGAGATGTTCTTAACCACTACCATCATAACCATCAGTGGCAGAACCTGCGAACTTTCACTAGGAGAGCTAGAACATAAATCCGTATATGTATAATGAAAATTGGAGGATCTAAATTGTAAAAATAATAATAATAATAATAATAATAATAATAATAATAATAATAATAATAATAATAATAATAATCATTAATAACTAAAAATACAACCAAACTTCTATTGTGTTTTCTAATATCACTTAAGGAAGTAAAAGAAAGAAAAAAAATTGTTCTCGAGTATCATTTAAGGAGGGAAAGAAAATCAAAAGAACTGAAAAAAAAGGTGATTTGTTTAATTTGGATATAAAATATTTTCTCCCAAAATTGGGCTGAAAAGGTTTACTTCTTATTTCTTTACTTTTTCTTACTCAAAAAACTTGAGATCTGAGCAATAGTTTCATATTTTTATGGATGATAATTGATATTCACAAATTACTCTTGACCAACCCATATTAGGTATGCATTAACAGTAAATCCTACTATATATATTTCCAAAATTAAACAGTTTTGGTCTACTGCAAAGGTCAAAACTATTGATAGGGAAGACAGATTCATGCCCTTGTAGATGGGCAGGAAATTCTCATTACTGAGACATCTGCTAGGCAAGTTCTTAACCTAGCAGATGCTAATGGAATTGAGAATCTTCCTAATTATACAATTTTTGAAAACCTTGCATAGATGGGGTATGTAAAGAAAAATGATTCATTTAAGTTTTCCAAAGCTGCCTTCTCCCCTCAGTGGAAATTCTTGATTCATACAATCTTACACTGCATAAGTGCAAAACAACTGGATGGAATGAGTTTAGTAGTAATTTGGCCTCTGCCATAATCTGCTTGGCTACAAACCAAAGTTTTAATTTTTCTAAACTGATTTTTGATGATATAGTCAAGAACTTGGATAAATCTACAAGCAAAATTTTCTTATATCCAAGGGTTTTACAATTACTTATGGAAAAACATTTTTCTGAAAAGAAAACTCACAAAAAGGTTTATGACGCTCCCTTTCTGCAAAGAAAACTTTCTGCAAACATGAAATGGGAAGGGAAAAGGTTTTTCAGGCATAGTAACACCATTGTTCCAAACAATGTTGCTACAAGCTCAAAACCAAGGCGAAGGATCAGTAATCCCAACTAAGACCCATCACACACCCACTATTTTACCAAAAAAAGACTTGTAAACATAGGACATCACACAAAAAGGGCACTAGTGAGGGTAGTCTGGAACGTAAAGTCACCGAATTGACGAAATTATGTACCACTTTACAACAACGGGTCCTTACTTTACAAGAGACCACTTCCTTACAGCAATTAGAGATCACTAGTTTGAGGAAGAGGGTCAAACAGTTGGAAAAGAGAAGAAGGGTAAAGACCTCTAAGCTAAAAAGGTTGCATAAGTTGGGTAACACATTCAGGATAGAATCCTCGACAAGTGACGCAAGTTTGGGGGAGGATGACTCCAAACAAGGGAGGAATGAAGGCAAAGATGCAGGGGAGGATACTGAGATGGATATGTGGTATGGTGCAAAAATTGAGGTTAATGTTGATGACATGGAAGAGAATGACTATGTGGTTCATGATAAAGAATGGAATGCTGTTTCCATTGATGCTGGATTAAATGATGCAGAAAATTTTGGTGTGGGTATAAATGAAGGATTAAGTGTTGTTGAGAAGGTAGTTGAAGTAGCTAAAGTGATGCAAGAAACAGAACAAGTTAATACTGCTGAAGTGGTTTCTACTGCTAGTGTTGAGGTTTCTACTGTCAATGTACCAGTTAGTGTTGCTGAGCCAAATGTTAGTACTGCTGGGATGGAAACTGAGACTAATGCTATTGCAACAACTATTAGTGATGATGAGCTTAATATGGCACAAGTTCTAACTGAATTGAAGAAGTCACCAATCAATCCAAAAGAATTCATAAGGCCTAAAGCTAAATGTGTTACCCTTCAAAAGCCAAGTGAGACTACAACAATAATTCTATCACAACAACCATCAACCAAAGACAAGGACAAAAGCATGTAGAACCAGAAAAAACTCTTTCAAAGAAGAAGCAGATGCTATTGGATGAAGAGATGGCAAAAAGAGATAAAAGAGAATATGATGCTGAAAATGAAAGAATATTGGGTGAAGAAGGCAAATAGAAGAAGAGGCCAATATTGAACTTATCAAACAACTTCAAGAGTGGGATGATGAGAGAGCTCAGTGTGATGCTGATTGGGAGCTAGCTCAGAGACTTATGCAAGAAGAGCATACATCTCTCATCATTGAAGAAAGATCAAAGCTGCTGGCTGATTTTGTTGAACAAAGAAAGAAATCTATGTAGCACAGAGATTAGATGCAAAGAAGGAAGTACATGTGCATATATCTGAAGAACATGGACAAATGAAAGCTTAATGTTTTAAACCATTTTGATGATGGAAATATTGAAGAATTATATAAGCTTGCCAGAAGAAAAACTGATAAGTTTGTGCCCATGGATACTGAAGTGGTGGGGAGTAGTACTAAGAGAGCAAGGGAAAAGCTAGAAACTAAGAGTAGTAAGAAGCATAAACCTGATGAGAAAAAGCAAGAGCAGAGAAGATGAAGTTATGTGTAGGGCACAATACATCATGGATAGAGTTATGTCTAGATACCTTCATATTTATTGCTAGAAGAAAAGTTATTGTATAGAAAGTTTTTGTATAGAAAACCTGCATATTTAATAGGGATGGCAACGGGGCGGGTTTGGGACGGGGCGACAATCCCCATCCCCAAACCAGATTACCAAAGTTTTCCCCAAACCCGCCCCTATTTCCATCGGGAATTTAATCAGGGCGCCCCGTTGGGGCACGATGCTCCCCCAAACCCGCCCCGTATTAATCGAGGATTTTATCAGGGTGTATTTTTGGTGCAATTCTTGACCAAAGTCGCATCATTCACATTTATTATTAATTTTAAACCGTTAACAATAACTTGAAGAATTAAAAAATTATTAAGAATTTACAAACAAGCGTTGTTAAGTTTTCAACGATATTAATATATATATATATATATATATATATATATATATATATATATATATATAATGATTAATTGCATAAGAAAATGAAACTTAAAAATTTGACACTAAACGAGTTTCTATAATCACAATTTTGCAATTTTACAAAGATAAACAAAAACTAATAATATTAGAGTATTTTTTTTACGTAAATACTAACAAAATACTATGTAGGTATAGATATATTTGTATATGTGTCTATATTATTCGTGTGGGGCGGGGCAGGGTGAGGATTTCCCGCTCCCCGCCCCAAACCCAATTAAAATCCCCATTAAAGCCCCAAACCCTCCCCATAACCCGATTAGCATGCCCCGCCCCGCCCCAGTTAGTTCGGGTTTCGGGTTTCCCCGTCGGGTTCGGGTTTTTTTGCCATCGATAATATTTCATATTAGTAGATTAACATGTTAATTTTTACAACAAAATTTTGGATCATTTCCAAATATTACTTAATGTACCATATAGCAACAAAAGTAATTGTTTATAAACATCCAATTAAAACAAATAAGCTCAAAACATATAGTCTATAAGAGGAATACAAAAGATAGTATAATCGAAAAAGAACCAAAGGCGGAGATGGTTGCGGTGTTTGTGTTGTGAAGGGGAGGTTACAGATTCGATACCTATGGCTTCCTTTTTGGTATTTCCCTCCCCAAATTTTTTAAAAAGTCCCCCATATTTTTTTCAACAAATTTCAAACTTTTTAAAAAGCCACCCATATCCATCTCTACCCAAGTTTCTCACATTTCTCACCAATCAACACTCACCAATCACAGCCACCCGTCATCATTCACCAGTCACCATTCACCGTTAACCATTCACCAGTCACCATCCACCAGTCGTAGGTCCGACCATCAAAAACGAATGGAGGTTCATTTAGATAAGTCACCAGATCCAAAGAAACAAAAAGGTAGCTTGCACAAATTTATTTAAAATAAACAGTCAGTTTTATTGAATAGAATATCTTACATCTAACTGACATAACTTTCACAAAAACACTCACATTGAAATTAAACACACATAGATGATTACAAAAGGAAACATTAGCATAAGTTACAGATAATAAACAACAACAACTTTTTCCCATTCTAAGACTACACTTAGAATTAGTCCATCAAACCCTTAAGCTTCTGGATAAACAAATCGTGTTGGCGAGCATTTAGCTCCAATTCAGCTCTCATTATCTGCATCTCCAAAACGTTTTGCTCGTCTATTTCCTGAACCTCCCTAAGATACTCTACCGTTTTCTGCGTATAAGTATTTCCAACAATCTCTAACTCCTGAATAAAACATAGCCTTTCACGAGTAATACCAACCAATCGTCCACAGAGCACATTCCTCTGTTGCGCCATCTGAATGTCTTCGCTTGATGCTTGGTGGCAATACAAAACTAACATATCTGACCAATTCTTAGAGTTAGCCTCAGCTCTAAGCTGGTCACATTTAGGACGCCTTGACATTCTCCTTTGTTACTTTCCTTTCGCAAATTAAAAAAATAAATTGTGAATATAAACCTGTGTATAAAGAATCATATATAGACAAACCAAATATTAAAAAAAAAATCCAACTGTAGTTGCTAAAGCAATGATACACTATTTTGGTGTAGCATATCTAACCAAGATTTAGATAATCTTACCTAAGCACAAGGATACATTGTTTTTTGCATTCTATCCTTTGGCTTATTAGCATTAATCAACTATTGATTTTTTTTTTTTTTTTGTGCTCACTGATAAGATATTATTGGTTATTTCTATTCAGTCATACTAACATCCAAAATAGCCACAATTATTAACTTGCAGCCTTTAAAAGTAGCCAGAAATAATGTACTGTTAACAGTTTCCCTTAAATCATTTCAATATCAAAAACAGAAAAAAAAAAATAGCTTAACTGTGATCTAGAGTTTTAAAATTGTTTACTTACTAAACTCCTTTGTTATTGCTTTTAATAAGTATTAATCTCTGAGCAGTCTTAACTTTATACTAGCAGTACTAACTTTCACTAGCAGTAGTTACTTTGTACTAGCAGTACTAACTTTCACTAGTAGTTGTAATTATACACAAATGCTTTAAAGCTTATATTGGTTTTATTTGTGACTTGTAGGATATGTACGTTACCATTTGACCTCAACAATAGCATGGACAAGTATTGGATGAGAACTAGTAGGACCAAGAATTAATATATTGATGAAGTAGAAGCGTTTATTAAGTATGCAGTACACAACTTGCAGAAGATGAGGAACATCGACCCATGAGGTAATAAAAAACAGCTTAAGATGCCATGTCTGTGTACCACATGTATAAACCACATAGAGCATCAAGTGGAGGAAGTGCAGTTCCATTTTTTCTACTACGGGATTGATCTAAGGTACCTAAAATGGGATAAACATGGAGAAAAGGATGAGCAAGCAACAATTGCCTAAATACATGTTAATAATACAACATAGTTTGTTGACAAAACGGATTTAGACATGGATTTGGTTCAGAAATTCCAACATATGGCCCAACAACAGTAGAAATGGTTAATGCTACAAAAGAAAGTTTTGATGAGGCTGACCTTACCAAGTTTCAAGAACTAATATTAGACGCGAAGAAGCCACTTTACAAACGATGTCCTGACTTCACAAAGTTGTCCACAATAGTTAAACTACTCAACTTGAAGGGTAAGTATGAAGCTTCTGATAAGTTCTTTACTGAATTACTAGGATTGTTAAAAACGATGCTACCTGCTGGTAGCGAAATGGTTGAAAAAACTTGTGAGGCCAAAAAACTAATGAGAATGATGGGATCATGATACAAAAAGATACATGTATGTAGCAACAACTTCATTCTTTACTAGAATGATAACAAGGAGTTGACTGTTTTTCCAACTTGTGAGATATCAAGATGGAAGGTGGATAATAAGACACAGAAAGTGTACGAAAACATTTCGGTAAAGGTAATATGATACATTCCAATTATACCAAGACTGCAACGACTCTTTAAGTTAGAAAGTATTTCAGAAGATCTAAAATGGCACACAACAAGGAGGATAACATATGGTGTTTTACGTCACCCCGCAGATTCACAGGCATGGCGTACCATAGATGAAAAATTCTCCGAAATTGCTAAAGATCCGAGAAATCTACGGCTAGGAATATCGGCTGATGGAGTTGACGTCAACTCAGGAACTAGGCATCACAGTGAATAGCCAGATTTATCTGTCATATACAACCTTCCTCTATGGTTGTCTATGAAAAGAAAGTTTCTCATGCTTTCAGTATTTATATCGGGATACCCAGGAAATGATATCGATGTATTTTTAGAACCGTTGGTTGATGATCTGCATACCTTATTCTAGACAGGGGTTGATACATATAATGCTTCCATAAACGAAAACTTTAATCTGCATGTCGTTATGTTATGGACGATAAATGATTACCCTACACTTGGTACATTATATAGCTGTGTGACAACTCGTAAATTCCTCAATGCGTCATGATTGGAGAAACATCGATTAGAGCGATCGTTTAACAAATTTGAGATACGAGTCATATTATATATCGTTTTGATTGGAATTATTATTCTAAAAACATTGGCGTAACTCTCGAGTCATGAATCCCTTTATAAAGTTTCATCTAGGGTCCCTCGTGATAGTTACCTAAACGTCCCTACACTTTCAAATTCACAAGAGTAGTCCTTGCTGGTACTATATAAACCCCACACCCCACCCTTTCTCCCATTTCTCACTTTCTCACTCTCTCTCTCTATAAAACACACAATCCACCTCTCTCTCTCTAAGACAAAATCCGGCCACCCCTATCTAGGGTTCCGGCGCCGTCAAGTTTTCCGGCCAACATTCCGGCAACCACCCACTAACACACCACCTACCCCATCTTGTAGATCGGGTTATGGTGGTTCTATTTCTACAAACAACGCGCCTTCAATCCTCCATACGCGCTCCAAATCTAACATTTAAGAATCGGACATTTAGGGTTTTGGTGTTAAACGTTTTCATGGGTTTCTTGAGTGGCTTGGTCACGAGTTGTACTCGTGAAAGACATCACAGCCTCTCGTCTACCTCTTTCTCTCACGGTAAAAATATTATCACTTATATTTATTTATTTCTTCGTTTTGATAAATCATATTTGGTTGTGAAATATTTCGTGGATAGCTAAAATAAAACAAGATTTGAAATCGTCTTTATATTTTTCGTGTGGTGAGCAAATAAAAAGGGTTTCGTGGATTTTTTTGGCTCGATAAGCTTGGATTGGTTAGTACGAATGGGGTATTGAGGAGGTTAACCTCGGATTAGTGGTCGTGGTCACGATTTGGATATGATATTCTCGTTTTTCTTGGTCTCAACGTATTAGTGAGGTTGTTATTGCTTTTGTTACTGAGTCAACCCAGTCGGGGTCGGGTTAGAACAGTTGGGTCGGGTCAAATCCGACACCAACCGAATTTAATATGAGTTGATACTTGTTGTGCGTTTGTGTTGGTTTTTGATGGGTTGTGTGGCGTGTTAGTTGGATTGACTCAATGAGATGGGTCAACCCCGTGGGTCGGGTCTAATGACCCATTGTGGTGATTGTGGTTGGGCTGGGTAACGTTGAATAAAATGATATTAACATGTGTGTTTTGTAAAGATACAACAATTAACTCAATACTATATTAAGACAACATAAAACTAAAATATTTATTTTACTTGGCATAAATATACTTATATAATTGGTTGTCTCGAGTTGAACTCGGATTAGTTATGTTGATTCTAATGGGTTGCTTTGGTTCTCAGGCTTGTTTGGTATTAACCGAGGAATGATGGAAAAGTATTATTGAATCATAAGTTATCATTATAATGAATTTATTGAGTTGGCGAATGGTTTAGACTACGGACTAATTGGAAATGCGTAACAAGCTAATTATATATCGACCATTAAGGAAACGATAAACTTAACAACTTAGTTTTATACCAAATAAATTACATAGGATGATATCGAGATAAATCTATTGAGGTAAACGATATTAGACGCTAGCAAATAATGTGCAAGTTATGTATAAAAGGGCGTGATAAACATTCAAGAATTAAATCTGGTATTAGTAATTGATATCGGATATTACATATTAACTTATAAGGTTCGATTTCATTTTAAAAGTTTGGGATAACATTTGATATACGAGATATATTGATTATAAGTTAGATTTTATTAAACGTTTTGAACTAACCCACTGCAATATATTAGACTCGACGGGAGTTTAATATATTTGACTCACGGTAAGTCTAATTATTCAATTTACACATTTTAATTAATAACGAGACATTTTATCTATATAATGTTGACAAATGTGATTTTATTTAATTATAAACCTTTATCAACTTACCATAATAACTTATGTTTTATAATAAACAAGTTAACTTTTAGAAACTTGTTGGGAAATGTTACTTTGAGAAGACGGTATGATAAAGACGTAATATTTTGGAAGCATTGAATAACGAACGCGTCGTATTAAAGTACTACTTTAGTATACCTTACATAGCATACTTTATTATAAATTTGTATAAATACGAGTAACGATCGTGAAACCTTTGATAATCAAATGATAAATGGAACTTATCTTCTATTGAAAACACGTACGTTTGGGATTATGGGGAAATTATTGAAAGTTAATCTATTTATGTGTCATAAATAGTTGTCATCATTTCCTAGTCTTTGACTAGCTTGAGTATTGTCAATCTTTCTTGACTTTGTTGATGTCTTGTCCTTTTGGCGTGCGTTCTAGTTAGTATGTCTCGACTATGTCGACGTCTTCTCCTCTTTCGCATGAGTTATGCGTCGCGTCTATGTTTCTTACCACCACACGAAACGTTAAAACTAAACTTTTGAGATAACAACTATTAAATTTTGGGAACGATAACGTACTTTTGAAAATAACGACATGAATGACCCACGAAAACTACAACACATTACTTCCTATTGATTTCTTTATCGTATGAGCTGTATTTTAAGAATATCGTATACGCATTAGGTTGCTTCACTTCCACTTTATCGTACTCGTCGTACATTCTTCTGAATGCCATGGAGATTAGCTTTAGATACCAGTCATGTCAATAGTGAATAGTGCATTGTTGTGGCTAAGGTGAGTTTCATAGCCCCATTTTTATCTACGTTTTTAACTAAATTGGGGTGAGAATCATGCTACTGTTTCTGGACCTTTAAAACTATTTGGATTTGCTTATATGCTATTTGTTTAGATAGATGTGTGGTAGTCGTTGACTTAGACTAGGGTAACAATCCTAATTGCTATAACTGTTGCCTAGCTAAGAATAGACTTCTACCTTGACCTAGTCCGGGGTTGGCAATTGTTCTAGACTTTGCCACGACAGTGTTGGACTAGAGTCGCTGGGGCCCAGTGATCCACGGATGCGGGATATGGATTGTGATTTCGGATAGGAAACGGTTTATGAACGATGTATATCTATCTTAAGTCTCGCATAGCAAATCAACTCCTACAGGTCCACTATGTTTTTATTGAATTTAAACCTATGAACTCACCCGCGTAAGCTGACCTTTTTAGCATGTGTTCTCGGTTTGGCGATAGCTCACTATTGGAAGACGCTTGGCAAGGGGCATGGTCATAGGCGACTCTGATGAATAAACGGGACCGCTTTAATTATCTTTTGGGCCTATTTCCGCACTACTTTCATTAATGTAAACTTATGGTTTTCAATTAATGAATCTTATTTTAAATAAATGGATTAAAAACCATTCTTTGTACCTCATGCTGTGATACCAAGATTGTAGCACCCAACGGCTCGTATGCTTCCGCTAGACCGTGTTTTTGGGGTGTTACAGATTGGTATCAGAGCCAAGGTTATAGAGAACTGGGTATATTTTTAAAATCTAGACTATAACCACTTTTCAAAAACTTAGCCATATGACCGCCACGTGCATGCCTGGCAATCTGAAGCCTTGCGTATGACTAGTTTAAGGATGTAGATGATTGAGAACACATTAGACGAATTGATTGATGAATTGTTTGATGGGATACTTGTTGAATGTATGCCCTGATAATGGATGATTTAAGTGTGCCTACCTTAGTAGTTCACTATAAGCATTCCGCATGCTTATACACACAGTGTAAGCATGTCCTCATGCTTACGCATACCCCATAAGAATTTCCATATGCTTATGCACGTCTTATAAGCATGTCCTCATGCTTATACATGCCCAGAAGGCATGTCCTCATGTTTTCGCACGCACTATACCTTTCGCAGAGTGTGGAGTCCCAAGCCTTAGATCTAAAGCACTTAGTATTAAGTATTCGCCTTGGATAGTTCCAAAACAACAAAGAGAAAACTTGGTACGAATACACACAAATACCGTGGAATCTATTGGAATATACTTAGAAGATGAAAGTAAACAAATGAACACAAACTGCGATAACCAATATTCCAACATTATTAATCAATAATACGAATACTCTCAAAGTATCAGAGTTACACAATTTCCTTGCGTAATCTCACCACTCGATTTAAAACTTGCACATTAGTAGTGGCCGTGGGAATGATTTGGGAATGTAAAGGAAGAAGTGCTATTATAACTAAGTCAGGAGTCCGGCGATGCCTTTTGTCTCGTGAGCGTGAGTTCCACCAGTTAAGTTTTGATGAACACGAGTCTAAAACGCGTTAAAGCTAATAAAACATGTAAACTGGTGTGTTGGTATCGTGTGTTGTGTCATGTTCACGTGTTTCTGCATCTTATCATGTTTATGTATCCTTGGTCATAACTAGATGATGGATTATAATGGTTTGATAATGTCGAAAGGTGTATAGTCTCGTGTCACGATTTTGAGTCAAAACTTTCGTAAACCGTTGTTTTATTCTTTAGAATTGTCAAACAAGTGGTAATTGGTTTTAATTATTAATAATGAATTCATGTCCGTTAGTGTTATAATGATATGTGAAACCAGTAAGTGTTTTCAGATAATAAATTGGACTAACGTGTGATTATTTGGTTAACGTTGAATCATTGGTATGAATCAGATTTTTGGAATCGGACGACATTTCAATTAACAGCCTTGTTTGACTAACAAATTAATTGTGGTTTTTTGGGTAATTGGTAAGTTATTGACAAATATTAGATTTGATACCCGTTAATCGGTTGTGTTTGAGAAATTGAAAGAGTCAATTGGAAGTGTTTAATGGTGTTGGGTATGTTTGATTGTCTATTTAGATGGCGAGATTGGTATGAGATTGTTTGGAGGATTAATTAGAATTGTGAAAATTGTTTATTTTGGACTTAATGATATATATGTCAACCTTGCGCTACGTCAGGTGTTATTGTGACTTTCTAGTCTCGACTGACCCCGACAATGTCGTATCTTGGTCTTTAGTATCTATTGAACAATATGAGGTGTAAAAGCTGAGAGTCATGACTCGGACTTGGGAACTCGAAACGAATAATGACTCAAAATTTATATTGAAACGAATAAATTTATATTGAAATTTATATCGAAATTTATATATATATCTTTACATTATATATAAGAGGAGGCATGCCACGTCATAATGTCACTTGGCATCATTAGTCCACAAACAAACATGATAACCACTAGATCAACTCATTTTTTGGATTATATCTTGCAAAACCAAATATATAAGCCTCTGCAAACATTTATTTCGGGTAATTAACTACTAGTAATTTTTAAGGATTTTGTAAAATTTGACTCAAAATAAAAAACTAAATATCACTTTTATCATATAATTTAGGGAACATATCACATTTTTTTTAGATAATTACAATTTACAAATTTCTTAATCTAATATACCATTGTATCATTTAATCATACGTATATTTTTTTCATAAAAAAAAACCTAATCATCAAAACTCTCTACATGAAGTCACGATTTTAGAGTTTTAATTATTTTTAATGTGTTTTTTTGCAGGTTGTAAAGTCATGCAATGGCCATAGAGTGGTAAGAGGACCAAAGTTTTGGTGATCTATACATGCTGCTATTGAATCATATCAGATTCCTCAGGTTTGGCAATCTAAATTCTTTTGGTTTTGTTTTATCAATTTTTCAGTTTCTTAAGGAGGATTGTTATGTTGGAGGCAAAAACTATTTTCATCAAGTAATGGCTTCATCCCTTTATTTAAACTTTCTTCCCATCTTGACATGCTGATATTAAACCCTAAACTCGATGTGATTTAATTCTGATTATTATCGGTTGAGGGTTTTGCTGGTGGTCGTTTCTTTAAACCCTAATTGCTAGCGTTATCTCATTCATTGTTGGTTTATTTTCTGGTTCTGGTCATGGTTTGTGTTGGTTGAGGGTCGATACATCTGGGTAGGTTCATGCAGCTGGGAACGAGAGAGAGAGGGATAGAAAAGTCGGGACACTGGAACACAACTTTGGTCTGAAATCAGTGCGTATTGTGGAGGGAATAACAGTCGAAGCTGACGGCCCCCTGTTCAATTCGTGACAGAAAAATACTCTTGCTTAAACGTGGCTACTCGTGGTAATGAACATGGTTCAATTTCTTCTAAGAATAGTTTAATTTATGATTGGTTGGTACCATCAGTTAGATTGTTTCTGTTTTTATTACAAGTGAACAGGTCCGGGAGGCTCGAGAATAATGCGGAACAATACTATGTCGATGTTAAGCTATTTTCCAGCACTGGTTATTCGAAACAAAATGCCAAGTATGATGGTTGGAAAGTCGTTCAATCCTTTAAGGATCAAATAACTCTAAAAAATGTGCTTATCCGCGCATCAACATATCTTTCAGCCACGCAACATAAAGAATCTTATATAATAACTACCGTATGTAAATATGTAAGGTAATTGGTCAATAACTACAGGAAGCGGGTGTAGTACACAATTATGTGAGCTCTTCGTCATCTCTTCTCTTATCCGATCCAGCAAGACACTGAATAAAAAAAATCGATTCGAAAAGAGTGTGTGTGAGCCTGTCATGAGTCTACTTGAACTCGATAAATGTGTGATCATTTTTTATCTTGGCAATGCAGCTTATTACAGTTGTATCCATGGTTTGTGTATCCTCTTTTGTCGAACGTTTAATTTAATGGATTTCGGGTCTTAGTTACAGTGGCGGTGATAGTTGCTAACAAAGTTTACACCTTAAACTTTAGATTTATATTTGTGCATGTTATAAACAATTTACTAATTTTGCGGCTTAAACATGTGTAACGTTTAGGAATCAAGGGTTTTTATGGAAGCACCGAGGTGCATTGCTACAGAAACAATAAAAAAAGTTGGGAATATTTGGTTTGATTACTTTATGCTCCATTCAGATTCAGGTTTGTTACTTTTGAATTTTTAGAATCATTAATTAACATAATCGTAATTAGTTGGTTTTTATAATTTCATCTATGTTAATTTTAAGTGAGGTATTGCTAAACATAATTCCAGGGGATTATATTCTTAATGCAAAAAAGTGTTTAAATGATAAAAATGAATGAAGTGGGGGGTGACGTGCTGCTATAAATTATCCAATAGCTTATATGTGAAAGTTACGTCATTGTCACGAGTTCAGTTAGAGGAGATACAACCATCCCCCTCTGTTTTTCCCAAATGTATGGTTTTCTAATCATTTTAGTACAGCACGTTTGTTAAAGCTTTGTTATATTTGAGAAATATTAGCAAAAACAAAATAGCATAGGAGATTTTTACTTAATATAGATACAGCTCAGATGACATCGATTCATTTTAAGTCTTCACATCTCGCTTTGAAGGAGTACAATAACGCACTGGATGTTAATAGTTTAAACCCGGGTGAACATGTGATTGTTTTGCCTATATCTTTTTAACTTTTCTTGACGAATTGCTCTCTTTAATAACGATATGTATATTTGTCATATGATATTGTTAGACATTCGAGAAGATGGTTTCGGGTGTAGAATAATCTTGATGGGTTAATGGAGCGGATGAGTTGCGGGTCTGTGGGTAATCCATGGGTCAGTAACTGGGTCAGTGATTAGGATATTTGGTTGCTCCATGTGGTATGTGAATAAAGAAGTGGGTTTTACCTAGTCTTGTGTTGACCTAGTATTAAGGATATCTTTTGCATTTAGTTAGTTTATTGTTAGTATAAATAAGGTAGTAGGTTTACTTTGTAAAGTGTAATCAGTCTTTATTAAAGCAAGTTAATATCAGATCTTGAAAACCCCAATTCGCATGAGAGTCGTTTTGTGAGTTCTTGAGCTGTAACATAAGCAAGTTTCGTATGCAAGAGGAAGGCTGATTTCCAACATGTGGTATCAGAGCTGAGTTCGAGAGCCACGGGGCCTCATACCTGTTGGTACGTTGTGTGACAAGAAAGAAACGACCGAATGCCTTTTATGTACTAAGGCAGCGAAAGGGAACAGCAAAGCAAGCAAGGTTTTGGTCACAGCGGTGACCACAAGATTGTAGCAGCAAGGACTGTTTTTAAAGCAGGAAATCATAGCAAGAAGAATGAGAAAGAAAGAAAAAAACAAGACGCAAGTAGCAAGAATGCAGCAGCAAGTTATCGCAAGTTAGCAAGCAAGAAGGTTGTCGCATAGTCTATAGCAAGTATCAGGCAAGACAACCATAGCAAGTAGAAACTTTCGGGTTTGTAGCAAGTAGCAAGCAAGAAACAATCATAAGAAAGCAAGTATCAATAAGCAAGAAGCAAGAACGAGATCAAGACCGGTATTTTGTAAGAAAGCAATACCGTTTTGGAACTCAAAAGTTTAGGAAGAAATTTTAGCAAGAACTTTAAGCAAGTGGATCCCGTAGCAGGTTGTATCCATGGAGCAGGCCATGGGTCATGGTTCGGTGGGTATGGATCTCAGAAGTGGGTTGATCCATTTACGGGGCGGACGAGCAGTAAAAGATCGAAAGACGAAAGCAAGCAGAAAGTTTTGATCACAACGGGTGACCAAAAGAACGCATCAGAAGAGAAGCAAAGTACGAAGAGACCTAGCAAGCAGTACGTGACCGAGACCGTGTTCCTAAGTATGATCGTAGGATCCGAGACCGTGATAGGCATCAAGATTACGGGGGTGAATGTAGAATAATCTTGATGGGTTAATGGAGCGGATGAGTTGCGGGTCACTGGGTCAGTGATTAGGATATTTGGTTGCTCCATGTGGTATGTGAATAAAGAAGTGGGTTTTACCTAGTCTTGTGTTGACCTAGTATTAAGGATACGTGGGTTATATGAGAATATCATGCACACCACGTTGATATCTTTTGCATTTAGTTAGTTTATTGTTAGTATAAATAAGGTAGTAGGTTTACTTTGTAAAGTGTAATCAGTCTTTATTAAAGCAAGTTAATATACAGTGCTGAAAACCCCAATTCGCATGAGAGTCGTTTTGTGAGTTCTTGAGCTGTAACATAAGCAAGTTTCGTATGCAAGAGGAAGGCTGATTTCCAACATCGGGTATGTATTTGGGAGAAATTATTCGTCGAGTGTTGTATTGGATGGCTAATGAGGCTGCACTTTTCGGTGAGACAGTTCCCTCGAAACTGAAAATGCCCTTCTTGTGAAGCTATTTTCCTTAGGGCATCTACAATCCATTAAACACTTTAAGGTATAATATGATACCACATCACTCACATGTCAGCATTTAACATTGCATATAAAACAACCACAATGGATTGAACTTTGCACGCTTTACTATGTTTCCTTCCTAAAATAATGTGCATGAGATGAAGACCCCACCATAATCGTTAAAACACGGTGCAAGCAGATAAGAACCTATATTACACGCACGAGCCCCACAGTGGTATTGAACAGTGAGCTGGCATGTAAAGTATTTCATTGAACGGTGCCAGATCACCGCATTGCGGATGCCCTTATAATCAGTTGTATACTTTCTTTAGTTTTCTACAAAATTTATCTTCTAATCATAGGAAGCACAACTTCACAATGATTATTATGTCGTTTGTAGAACACCTGAAATGTCTGCAACGCATCACGACTCATCCCCGTCTTTTGGTCTAACTAAGAAATACTATTATGACATATCAGGTGCGTCAGAAGATAACATACGCGAGTTGTTTACCAAAGCTTATATAGATCGCTTTAGGTGTTTTAGATGAATGTGCAAGAATAAAGATTCTTACTGTTCTCACACGAAACTTGAAACTCGAAGGTGCTTTCAAACTGATGAAAATTTCTAGGTCAACTCCAGGTTTTGGTGGAGCTGATTTAGCAACATTGGTGAACAAAGCTGGTAATCTTGCTATGAAGAGAATATAGATGGAAGAAAGTATAAACTTTCTAAATAAAAATCAGAGACTGAATCAAACGAAGACCGGTGGAGGAAAACATGGACTCCTGAAGAGATGGAAAAACTTAGCATCAGAATGTCTGATTTGGAGGTATTAGAAGACAGTCACAATTCAACTACTATCAATTTTGTTTAATTCCTATCAAATTTGATCAATTTGTTGTTGTCAGTGATTCTATTTTATAACTATTTACAGGTTGCAGCCAAACTGGTTCAACCCTCGTCTAGAAGAGAAGGCTTCTTGAGCAATCCAAATGTCAAATGGGAAGATGTTGGAGGCCTTGATCAGTTGAGAAGTGAGTTTGACCATTACATAGTTCGACGCATAAAATATCCACGGGAAGAAAGTTGAAGTACTTCTCAATCTTGGAGCCCCGGATACGATAAATGATGTTCATCCCTTTTTGTATAATCTATTTGCTAACGCGGTACGTTTTTTTATTACAAGTAATTTCGTGTTTGTAATGTGAAGTATTGACAATGCATTATTGCTGCAGGATATCATTCGTCTCCCAAGGTTGTTTCGGCTAATCCAACATCAAAGAAGGGTATGCTTCCATTGGACGTGGTTTACCTCTGCGAAAGATCACATATGAGCAGGTACAATATATGATGAATAATTAGGGTGTTAAACTGTTAAATATTAGTTCATAAAATTAAAATGCTATTAGAACAATATCAATCGAGTTTCTAACTATAGCAATTCAGATGTGTTCAATAAAATTAGACTTACGGGTTAACAGTTAACCTATTCGACCCACTTCATTTTACGTAGCAGAATTATATGACCCACTTGGGTTAAAATACACCCAAACAGACTCATACGCATATAAACGAGTCAAAATCCTCAAAAAAGACACGGGTAAACTTGAATACTTACAATAGCAGCCTTTGGCCACAAATAGTTGAATAGATAATCTTTGGACCAAAACGCACTGGAATTTTGAAACAGGAATTTTGAAAATTTCAAATAAACATTATGTTACTAATATATAAGGGGATGTTTGATTTTACATAATGAGGAGAACAAACATCCCTATGCTAATAACCTTTGATTTTTAGACACTTTATGTGTCTTAAAAGTAGAAAAAATGTGTTCGGAGTGTCCCAAACACTATTTATGGCCTTGTCACTACTGTTAAAGTTCAAGTAGCATTACATAGAGGATTTTCACATGTAAATATCAACATGTGGATGTTTGTTTTACCTCAGATTATTGCCGGAGTACATTCTAATAATCATGTCGTGACAGAACTAATACAGTCACTTCTGCTCCGAATAAGACAAAGACATCCACAAATTTGCTTCTATCTTTATACTATATCCTTTATAGTGATATATGGTAATGTTATAACTTGACATACATCACATGCATATAACAAGCGTTTGTCTCATATTTGTTTCATCAAAGGTGACCTACCCATACATAAAATTTGTGCAGAGTGGCCTTATTTCATAAAATCTTGATATGGACCCTATATCAGTTGCTATATAAAGTACATAAAATTAGGGTGTTAAATATTAGTACATAAAATTAAAACGCTATTATAACAATATCAATTCGAGTTTTTAACTAAAGCAATTCAATGTGTGCAATGAAATTAGACTTACGGGTTAACAGTTAACCTATTCAACCCACTTCATTTTACGTAGCAGAATTATATGACCCACTTGGGCTAAAATACACCCAAACAGACTCATACGCATATAAACGAGTCAAAATCCTCAAAAGAGACACGAGTAAACTTGGATACTTAAAATAGCAGTGTTTGGCCACAAATAGTTGACTTGATAGTTACTGGTATGACGTCGCTTGGTAGGTGATGTGACTCACAAATATATGAAATGCGTATGCAGGTGATGTGACTCAACATTTTTCTTCTGATTGGCGATCGGGCGCTTAAAACTTTCAGACCCATTAACTATTCAGCTCGACTTAGGGTGAACCAGATTCATTATTCGGCCAGACTTCAGGTGTTGTTAGGTGTCCCATCTTCAACTATATTGCTGTTTTAGGCTTATTTAGTCAGATCTATGTTTAACATCATCTTTTTTTGGGTTGTACAGGCTCGGAGATTCTTCACCGAACACATTGGTTATAAGCAATTGGCAGTTGATCAAAAAGCTACCTCTGACTTGCATACATTCTTGAGCTTTTCTAGACATTGGCTCATAAAAAGCTCAAAAGTTACCAGCTTCCGTATCTGCTGCCAATATAGTCTATATGGCGCAAGTCGGTCATAGGCAATGTAACGGCTCACAACCATATTATTAGTTTTTATTCTATCTATATCAAGAAGAAAAGAGCAATAAGGTTTAGGCCTTAAGTAGTCCTACGCCGCCAAAAGAATGCATAATATCATTGATGCATAAAGTTACAATCTGCTCAGGGTTTTGGAGAAGTGCGTTTATGCAGTCCTGATTATCTACGGCTCACACTACTTCATGTTTTGTTATCAAGAGGATTTTTTTCGTATTGTACAATATCTTGATAGGAATGGAGGAACTTACTGGCCAACATCCACTGTTAAAGGGATACAAGTAATAGTCATTTATTGCATAACGAAGGAGAGACTAATTACATTACATTAGCAACCTAAAAGACTAATGTGTCCTATTACATAGTCACCACTCATCAGGTTATGCAATCTTTGAATATTATAAATTCTTTTTCACACTATCTTTAAACTATATTACATTACTTTTGAATATTCAAGAGAGATAGTCTTGATTTGAGCTTTAAGGGAAGGAATACAAGAAAAGAACAAAATATCTTGAAGAACTCGAGAAAAACTACAAATAATACACTAAATAACAAATCAAGATATCAGGAGGACGTACAGTCTCTTCTAGACTGAGATATGAATTAAAAAACATTTCTTACAAATAAAGAAATAAATAAGTTATAGGCTACCTGAAACTTGATGCAAATGATCAAGGAGTTCCCCCAATGGGATGACCTTGTGGTGATCAATACCACCCTCTTTCAAAGACGGACTGCATTCAATGGCATCTTTATTGTTTCTTGAGGGTTTTCTAACTCTTTGGGCTTCAGGAAAAGAAAACAAAATTAGGGGAAAATGTAGCTATTTTATATTACAATGGTGATTGAGTTTTCAACGTTTTGAAATGCTTTTCATGTAATAACTATTTTTTAGTTGGGTACTTAACTATGTTTGTAAATCATAAAGTAACTGGTAAAGGACAACTCTTTCACACACACATATAGGTAGGACTTTTGTCATCTGTTAAGAACATCCAACTCCAAGTCTCACAATTATTACTGAACACGGACATATAGCAAGTTGTTCTTAGTATAAAATAATATGTCCATTTCGAAAAATTTACTTTACTTAACAAGTTATCTTAATCCAGAAAACAAGTCATTTTTATTATTGGAACTGTTAACTTTCTTAAGTGTTAATCTGTGAAATTCATGCATGTATAGCATGGTATGAAGAAATCTGCCAGGATGAGATAAAGAGCCACTTCTTGGACTTGGTAAATGAGAAAATCCCAACACGCTTCACATGCACTACAACAATCAATGGAATCGCATGGGACATATTGAGACTTTCGTCGGGGACATGTCCCCTGCGAAACCTTCTCCCGAGGACAAGTCCCCGGTGAATGTCTCCAGCCAATACCCTCTCAAGAATACTTTCCTCGGGGACATAAGTCCACTTTTCCCGGGGACATGTGGGTCCCGCAGCTATTTTACACAGTTTTATTGAATAAATCTTAATTATTTTTATATTAATAATTACATATGAGTATGTGAATGTCCATCTATGTGCAGATTACTCAAGTTTATTGATTTTATGCCGAATGCCTACGAAAGTGATTATTAGCTATATTGATTCTTAACTACATCATTAACTTATGGTTGTTGAACTGAAAGTTATGGTTTCAGCAAATTGCGACTGGGTTTGGTTTGAACTTGGGTCAAAGAACACCGGGAGCAAATGACAATGCGGGTAGTGTGGCCTCAGGCTCTATATCAGCCATACCAATGAATCATTGCTATGTTAAGTGTCCGTTCATATTGCAATGTCGATCGATTTTTTAGTTTCAACTAATAAAAGTCTAGGACACAGATTGTGTTGTTTCTACAAAGCATGGTTTTATCTCATTGGCAACTATATGTCGTCGTCTCAAGGGTTAAGAGCACGAAGGGTTTGAAGATTCTATGTTGTGATAGAGATGGTAAATACACTAATTGAACAACACACATTATGCATAAAGAATCTTTATTCCGCATTTGAACTAAAAGCATATACTTTGTAATGGCGGATAATTTATTAATTTTTATTTCCTCTTATCAGAATACCATTGATTTCTTTTTGTTCTATATTCACCGCATAAATATTTTACGATGTTCATGATTCATTAACCGTTGCTTAGTTTATTCCTTGGACAATTTTGCAGCCATTTTTAACCCGCATTCTTTCGCTATAGTAAAATATGTCAATCATATTCATAAGCTTAAAACCCTTTCTTTCAATATAGTAAAATATGTCAACGATAATAATAAACGTGATTTTGCCACATGGGCACCTCATATGAATGTTGTATGTTACAATACTTGAAAAAATTTAATGTTTTTCATTTGAGTTAATAGCTGGTTTATGTATTCATAATTTTAGGTGACTGTTGCAGGTTATGTACGTTGGAACAACTACATAGATCACGGGTTGTTGAAGGTAATTGATTGTCAGACCATGGTACAACCATTGACCTTTTAGTACAATCCTTAGTTCATAACTTCATATACATGTTTCTGTACTGATTTTTCCTGATTAAATTATGTACATAGTAGATGATGGCCCTCGTCTTAAAAATAAAAATTCAAAGTTGTATTCATCACTAAAGCGGTTCAACCCCTGAAATTGAACACTACTGACTCGAACGCGGATTAAATTATCTCTGTTACTTCCTAAGAGTACCATGTAAACTGTTCCAAATGCTTTGACACATTAATTTTTGGATACATGATGGAGATCTCGGAACTATTACACTTGGGAATGCCATCCGTGTTTGTCAATTATAGATCTTAACCATTTTATTTAACTTTTAATTACTTTTTAGTATATATATGTTCTACTAAAACCTAAAAATAAAAACCACAAGTCATACCCGTCCATCGGACGGGTTTTGTCACTAGTATATATATATATATATATATATATATATATATATATATATATATATATATATATATATATATATATAATAAACTGATACTAGAAGATATAGATGATAAATGGTTTCGTACTAAACCTTCGATAACAAGGCTCGCTTTGTTATTCGACATTTAAAAAAAATGGGAAACTAACGCCTAAAAATAGAAATTTTTTGTAATTAATGAGTTATTAAATGTTTCGAGGGCACATTTATCGAAGTGTGACATTTATGAGTATTTAATATCATTTATGTGTTGTGCGTGGGTTACGGATGACCTAACATTAATAGCGTCGATCCACGTGGATAACGGACTTATTAGGTTGACGAACCTAATAGGCGCCCGCTATGTACGTAGGGTAACATTATTAATGGGTGAATTATACTTATGACTCGTTAGGATGTGACTGGTTTGTGGATAATAAGCGACATGAATAAATGGTTGATTTTATCGAATTGACGAATTCGATAAGATCTAACTATTCATTCCGAAACTTATTAAACTATAGAGTTTATCGTTGATATGTCTCATTGTGTCATTATGAGTCGCATTGTGGTTATTTGACTGCATTCATGGTGTCTTGTCGAGTCGATACCACACACACACATGATGATACCTAACGCTAATAACTAAATGGAGCAACGAGATATTTTGAGATAAGAAAATGAATACATGTTGGGCAGATAACATTGAAGTTGGGAATATATATTAAGAATTGGTTATAATAATTGGTTGTGCCTTGCTTAATAAAAATTCATCGAACCTCAAATGAATATAGACTGATCACCTATATTCACCGAGCAGACGAGGACATGGACTGATCACCTATGTCCGTCTCAGAGGTATATTTTGCAAATACTGGGAGTTGTTACAACAAAATTATGTTCGGGTTTGAGATTGGTTTTAAGAACGATAAACTTTATGTGGACTCGCACACTCGCACTCACCAAACATCACGAAAGCCCGCACTCACACACGACACACTGGCATCGTAACACCTCTTGAATCGTAACACTTCTGGCATCGCTATACGTCTCCATTTATGTGAAATTCTTGTTTGTAACACTTGAGTGTAGTTCGCCATAAGTCGGGTGAGACCCAATTGGCACTGTTTTCATCCGAATTGTTTTTCGACATAAGCCTCATTGATCTTATATGAGCATTTGAAATTGTTTTGAGCTGTTTTAGATTTGATCCTGACTATTTTGGATTCGGTTTTGGGTTTTGGTCCTCGGGTTTTTGATTTTGTGATTTTGATCTCGTTCCGAGTTTTAACTCATCATTTGACTTCGAATCATCATTTGGCCTCGAATTATTATTTGGCTCCGTTTCATTGATAACTTTGTTAAAATCATCTTTCGACACCTTTCGATTATTCGATTTAAATCATCCGGTCGCATTGCGATAGTAACCGTATTGGAATTATCATTCCACCGCATTTCGATAGTAATCTTGTTGGAATTATCATTCCACATCGTTTCAGTAGTAGCACCGTGGATTTGTCATCTAGCCTCGTTTCGTTGGTAACCCTGTTACCGACACTTATACCTCAAGCATAGTGTTGAACCGATTGTTGAGAAAACTTCTGAAACCTTACCATTCACTCGATGTTGATTTAAGCGACGTCATCTAGTCGACGTTTCTCATTTCCTAAACCGATAATGTTGTAGTCGACGTTGCTTTGCCAACAGCTTTCAGTTAAGGCAGTACCTTACGTGTTGTTGATGTCGTACCTTATTCTCTATTTAGGTACCCCTATCGATAACGTTCTAACGACCTGTTTTAGTGAAGTTGTTCACCGAGGTTAACCTGTAGATATTATTCTATCGATGATAGTCTGCTACGTCATACCGCCGATTGTGGTACTACCTACCATATCCTATCAATGTCATACCTTACACTCCGTCGATGCAAAATTATTTATTAAACCAACTTAGAGCCGTTAACCTTCACTCGTATTTAGGAGTTGAATTGATATTGATCGATAGTCGAACCTCTTTTGGAAATCATGATTTTGAAGTTGAATATGGAACCCTTCAACTACCATCAAGACTCAGTAGAGTTCCCAGCATTTCATGCGTAATAGGAAGAAAAGGCTCGACGATAAGGCAATCGTTATCCCTCTGGGAAATCCCAATCTTTGGACGTTTAAGACTTCGTTGACCTATCAAAACCATAGATTATGAAACCGAACGACCATAATAAAGTCACATCTTTATCTTCGAAGCTCGTACTTTTGCACTCACCCTTTCTAGACTTTAACGGATGACTTGAATTGAATCGCGAGGACGCGATTCCTTTTAAGGAGGTGAGGCTGTGACAACTCGTAAATTTCTCGATGCGTCATAATTGGAGAAACATCAATTAGAGCGATCGTTTAACAAATTTGAGATATGAGTCATATTATATATCGTTTTGTTTGGAATTATTATTCTAAAAACATTGGCGTAACTCTCGAGTCACGAATCCCTTGTTTGCTAGCTCAAACGAGTCCCGAACCTAATATATTGAAAGTTTTACAAAGTTTCATCTAGGGTCCCTCGTGATAGTTACCTAAACGCCCCTACACTTTCAACATTAACGAATGCTGAAAAAGACATATTTTGTGAAACGTTATGCAACATCAGGGTACCACAAGGCTATTGTTCAAATTTCTCTAATTTGGTCAGCCTAAATGATAAGAAGCTAATTGGCCTTAAATCGCAAGACTATCACATGCTAATGCAAGAGTTTTTGTTCGTTGTGATACGTTCAATCATGCACCCACCCACACGATATGCTATTATCAGGTTTTGCTTTTTCTTTAAATCTATATGTAGGAAAGAAATCATCTTGCAAAAACTAGATAAGATGCAAGAAGAACTTGTTGTAACACTGTGCCTACTCGAGAAGTTCTTTTCTCTGTCATTTTTTTGATATTATGATATACTTGACTGTGCACCTAACTAGGGAGGTAAATTTATGTGGTCCCATATGCTTTCGGTGGATGTATCCCTTCGAAAGATGTATGAAGGTTATTAAAGGACATGTGCGAAACAGAAATAGACCAGAGGGATGCATTGCTGAGGAGACTATCGCGGAAGAAACAATAGACTTTTTTAGTGAATATCATAAAACCATAAAAACTATTGGTATCCAACCTGAAAAACATGTAACCAATGAAAATGATGACGGAAAGCCATTTTCGGCCGGCAAATCAAGTGAAGTTTCCGGAGAAGCCTTTCAGAAAGCACATTTGTATGTAATACAGAATACAGATGAAATTGTACCGTTTATCAAGTAAGTATTACTAACACATGTCTATTTCGTTTCTTAAAATGTTCTATCAAATATAATAATAAAAGACATTGTTTTGTTTCAGGAGACACAAGCAAGTTTTGAAAACAACAAACCCGGATAAACGAACAGCATTGCTGGAGAATGAGCACAGTAAATCTTTTGCTAAGTGGTTATGCGAAGAGGTAATTACTCGTATGTTGTTTATAATTATTTGTTTGTTGCTAAATAGAAGTGAGTTGAGATAAAATGTGAAGTGTGTTTTATTGATAATTCCTTAACTAGTGTTTGTGATAAGTTGTATAAACCATTAGGTGTACCATTCACCCAGAAAAACTCCTAGCTACAAGCTCCAAAACCAATAGTAGTAGTCTATAATAAATAATATCTGCCCAGCAACTTTGTCAGTCATCGAACCTAGCATCATAATTGTCCCTCCTGTATATGACATTAGATAGAGGTCCATCAGCATACCATTTCATTATCCTAAACACTCCTATTTTTTTAATTGTTTGTTTGATGTTCCTACAATTAAAAGGTAATATATACTTGTAATAAAATTCAGGTTGAGAGAGAGTTAGCGATATCCAACGATAGTGTATCAGAAACTATGAGGTGGATATCATTTGGACCACGCGTCAGCATAGTGATATATGAGGCATATAACATCAATGGGTATACATTTCGTACAAAAAGTAATGATGGTATAGTTTACCAGAACAATTGGGTTAGTGTTGAGGCAGTATATGTTCACATATCCAAAGAAGTTGCAACCACAAGAAAAGCATTTTATTATGGTTTTACAAGAGATATGGGTACTAGATTACTGTTTCCAGCAAATTCCTCTTTTCAAATGTGATTAGGTTGACAAAAAAACTGGTGGGGTCAAACACGATGTGACAAGTGTCAAATTTAGGGAGTCTATTTTAGGTAACCGCATTACGTTAAACTAAACCGAGCTTTTGCCTTTATCACTATTTTTATAAACCATGACTTGATTTTATATCGTCTATTGGTTTTTATGATTTATTTCATTGTTAAATGAGTTATCGTATGAGTTTTAACTCTATTTGGTAGGCACTATTCGATTCGGCACTAGAAAAGCCTAAAATAAGAATTATTGTAACTTTTAGACCGTAACTCGAAAATTGACAAATAAATAGTCAAAACTCGTGGAAAACGTAAAT